>CM061062.1:176411852-177011852 GCA_030762895.1 Sophora flavescens
ATAAGTGGGTGTTTCTACAAGTGAAGCAGCACGTAAGCATCACCTACAACCACTGGAATGACGTTCCACAGAACGTTAAGGATCAGATTTGGGAGGCAATCGCGGTATTTTACCTTTACATTCGTTTGATTTACATTATTAGATAATTATCTGAGTTATAATCCATCCAGTTGTTATGTATTTAATGTGTAGGTAGCTTGGACTGTGCCAAATGACGAGGATCATCGTCATAAATGCATGAAAATGGCATCAAAGCGTTGGAATGGGTTCAAGCATGATCTTACCAGGTACTATGTATCTGGGAAGAAGCGGCTTGATAAAATGTTCTCGGATTATCCCTGGATTGATCAGGATACTTGGGATATGTTTCCCAGGAGTCGACAGGATGGAGAATTTCAGGTTGGTTGATTAAGTTAATTTTGTATGCTTATTATAGATCATTTAACTGTATTTAATTATGTGTTTTTGGTTGAATATGCTAAGGCAAATAAGGGTCGGCAGAATGAGGTGAAGAACGTCCACCGCCACACCATGTCTCAGGGTGGGTACCAGACTCGGATCGAGCAGATGATGGCGGATAGGCTTAGGGCTAAGCAGGAAGAGCACTCTGCTAGGATTGAAAGAGGAGAGGTGCCTGAGGGCACACCATTAAGTACTCCGTCGGACATCGACCGCGAGGATGTCTGGTTAGCCGGCCGCATGACAAAGATGGGATCTTTTAAAGTTGATGCCACTCGCGAAGTGGCAGATAAGATTGTAAGTAAATAATTAACTTGATTTCAATTCATATTTGTATAGATATTTGCAACACTTTTCACTTGCACGTTTTTTCATTTTTTTTCATTGTAGATGGATCTTAAAGCACAATCCTCCCAGGGCTCATTCGTCCCTTCTGGACGGCGGGACGTCTTGATGACTGCTCTAGGCAAGAAAGACCATCCTGGTCGGGTTCTCGGTGTTCCTGGGAACGTGATCATCAAAGAATATTATGGCAAGTCTGCTTCACGAAAGCGGGTGGTCGATGAAGCATCAATTTTAGCTGACATTACTCAGCACCTCATGTCCAACCTAGCTATTACAACACATCTGATGCAAAGTGATGTCGTGCGCTGCGGATGCGCGCGCGTGCGATTCCGGCAAGTGTACCGGATTGCCGTCAAGTAATAAAAGATATCGAACCCACAGAGACTGTGTTCTCGAATCGCAATCGGTTTTCGAATCGATTAGATCTGGACTTTTTAGAGGGTTTTGAAAAATGTTTGAATTGGAAAATTAAAAGATAGATGAGCAGAATCAATTAAAACAGAAAACAAATGTTTATGGGGTTTTCGATTTAAACAGATTCCTAGGGATTTGGGTTACCTTTGAGGTCGTTTATGTTGCTAATCTGATTTACCTTTGTTGATTACCGAAATTGCCTTGAAGGCGAGTTTATCCTCTGATAGCTTAAGCTCCCTCTCGGGTTACAAAAGTCGTGCCCAATTGACCCGACCCCTACTCTCGTGGTAGTCGATCCCAGATTTGACCCTTTGCGTTCCGTGACAACTCGTTGCTCCTCGAGGGACGGCTTCTAACTCTCGTGATTTCAGTCCCAAGTCTGACTTCTATAGGTCCGACACCTAAGTTCACCACTAGGTTCCTCCTTGAAATGTCTCAGTCATGCAAATAACCTAAGTTCACCGCTAGGTTCCTCCTTGGATCATCCACATCTCACAAACCAGTGGCTGTCGGGCTTTACGAGTGAAACACCCTAGAAATCCTAAGTTCACCGCTAGGTTCCTCCTTAGAACGTCTACGTCACGCAAATAAACGGTTGCCGAAATTTATGAGTGATTAACACACTAGAAATCAAATCTAAAACAATAACGAAATCAACAACGAATTTTTACATCAAATCAACATCATTTACAAACCTCGGGCAGAGACCTAGTCCCTAGAAACTAACTACTACTCCAGTCTTGCCATGGAGATGACAAGCTGGGTTGACAACATAGTAGAAAATACAAAAATCAGAGAAGAGAAGAGAAGAGGAGAAGAGAGATCTATAATCTATGCCTAGAGTAGTAGCCCCAAAGGTCGGATATTTTCTGCCTCTGCCTGGTCCATATTTATAGAAATGGGGAAGTTAGAGTCCCAAACCAACTCAAAATCTGATCTATTTCGGTTTCTTCAGGTCCAAGTAATGCGTGTCACGGCCGTGATGGCCATCACGGCCAGGCCGTGACTGTCTCTGTTTCTGGCAGTTCTGCAAAAACCAGTATTCTCGCGAGGCGAGAATGTGCTCACGTCGAGAGCCCTCTGTTTCATGGCCGTGAAGAATTTCACGGCTGGGCCGTGATGTGCTCTGACTTGCGGTGGTTTTGGGTCACGGTCGTGATGGCTATCACGGCCAGGCCGTGACAGACTCTGACTTCAGCCTTTCTTCTTTTTCAGTTTTGCTCGATCATGGCCGTGATGGGCATCACGGCTAGGCCGTGATGGGCATCACGGCTAGGCCGTGATGGGCATCACGGCTAGGCCGTGATGGGCTCTGTTTGGCTCATTTTCTTCAGTTTTAAAGCTCCATCTTCATCCAAACTTCATCATGGTTGATCTTGAGCAATTTACCCTTGATATCTGCAAAACAACACACGAAAACCGCCTTACCCGTTCCAAAGGAAAATTAACCTAAAATCTAATAAAAATATGCCTAAACTACATGAAAATGCATGCAAAATGATAGACAAAGATGATGTGGAATCACACTCATCAAATCACCCCAAGCTTAAAACTTTGCTTGTCCTCAAGCAATTACTCAGGCCATAAGATATAAATCATTCAAAGCATGGATAGTGAACCAAAAACCCTAGAAGCTAATCCAAGTAATAGGCATATTCAATAAGCACTTAAGAGACAATCAATTTCTAGTCCAATTAGAGCTTAGGTTCTTCAAGTTCATGTTCTCACTGATTTGGGCACTCGTCTCACCTCACTCAAGTGTTTTAGGGTTTATGACAATTCACTCCATTTCCTCAAGTAAAGTATTTTACCATAGGCTTGACTATTAACCAAATCTCTACTTTATTTAAGAAAACACTTAAGAATCAAGAGGTCTTTTCCTTTGGTTGTAATGTGGCCATGGGATTTATTGTTAGGTGGGAAAATCAAAGAAAGGGAATTTTCAAGAAGGCTAGATAGATTATCAAACATTACAAAGTGTGACACCTTCTAAAATACCCCGTTTTGGGCTTTGGTTTACTTTTCCACCTTTCTTTTTTCTATTATTATTATTTTTTTCTTTTTCATTTCTCGCTTTCTTTCGTCATCCCCTTCTCCATTTTTTTTATTTCATGTTATTTGTTTGGAGAAGGGGAGATTTATAGCTCAAGAGAAATTACTTTCCAACTTTTCATCCCATACTTTTTCCAACTACCAATTACCCTTTTTGTAATACTTTAAAAGGTGTCATACCAAGCATTATTTATCAAATTAATTCATGGTACCAAGAAAAGTATTTTATCTTTAGGCTCAAAATTGGGCAACTAAGGGGTAGCATTTATCATTCAAAGCTCGGGAGGCCGGAAAAATACCTAGTGCCTCAATCATATTCAAAAATGCTTTCAAAAATTTTTAAGTTTTGAAATGGTTTCAAGTCAAGTTCTAGAAAATACAGTCCAAGAGGAATTACAACACTCTAGCACAAGAAATGGGGTAGATTTAGTGAATACCCCTTTTGGCTCAAAATCTTACATTTAGTAGTTCAAAAATCAGTGAGAAACACAAATCTAAGGAACCACATGCTAATTATCAACTATCAAATGACTATCTCAAGAATTTTTATTTCTAGCCATATCACAAGAATAATGAAAAATTGGGTTCGAAAATTCACTATCTCAATTCATTTGGCTCCAAGTTCTCACAATCGGATGCATGTTCTAAGTGAGGGGAAATCTAGAGAATGTGATCATACCAATCTATGCCTATGCGAATGCAATATGAATGCAACTATGCAAATGCAAAAATAAATACATAAATACCCCCACCCCAAGCTTGATTACTTACATTGTCTCCAATGTAAATAATCAAGTCGAAGAGAGGAGAAAAATGGAACAACTTACCGAATCGGTAGCGGGTGTTGGCTCACATTCCAGTCAAAACTTGGGTGGAAATAGTATCACGGCCGTGAGGCTTATCACGGGCAGGCCGTGATCGTTTCTGGTCCTCAGGAGTTGCCCTGTCACGGCCGTGATCTACATCACGGCTAGGCCGTGATCTACATCACGGCTAGGCCGTGATGCTCTCTGATCTTGGCATCCTACTCATCACGCCCGTGATGGTTGTCACGGCTAGGCCGTGTTCCTTTCTGTGCTCTTGTTTATTTCATCACGGCCGTGACAGTCGTGATGGCCTCTGACTTTATTTTTTTTATGCTCTTCTTCTCTTTCTCAACCTGAAAACACTAGACAAACCTATTAATGATATTTTTGCCTCTTGATCTTCTCAAATTATTCAAGAGGTGAATGCAAAAACAAAAGGAAAAATGGAAAGAAAACTTGGGTTGTCTCCCAAGAAGCGCTTATTTATGGTCTTAAGCTTGACCATACTTCCTCAAGTCAACCGGGGTCGGCTGGGCATAGAAGTGCAGGCACACTTCTCTTCCAAGGAACTCCTTCAAATAGTCGTTTCTGCTCATACGGCCAATAATGCTTCCGCTTCGCTCTTTTCTCTCGGAGCTTCCTAGCCTTCCTTCCTCCCGGCGGAAGTTTTGTTTCCGCATGGACAGCAACTCCAACTTCACCACTGGGTGCATCATTAGCCTTGCATATCTTTGGGGTTGCTTCCATGCTAAGTTCTTTCTCTACCGCTGGAGACGTTACATCAATTCTGCACACATGGCTCTCAAAAGGAGGGTTGTTATGAGAGTTAGTCAACTGAAAATTTACCCTACCTTTCTCTACATTTAGAGAGAGTTTACCATTCCTTACGTCTATTACTGCTCCAGCGGTTGCCAAGAACGGCCTTCCTAAAATGATGGGGAATTTAGAATTCCCTTTCATGTCCAATACCAGGAAGTCGGTAGGGATGAGAATTTTCCCTACCTTTACAGGAACATTCTCTAGTATGCCTAGAGGAGTCCTGGTTGAGCCATCCGCAAATTGTAAGGGGAATTTGAATGGTCTCAACTCTTTGTTTCCCAACCTTTCCATGATAGTGAGGGACATCAAGCTCGTGCTAGCCCCTAAGTCACATAAGGCTGGGTCTATTTGCACTTGTTCAATCGAGCAAGTGATGGAGAAACTACCTGGGTCTTTCAGTTTAGTAGGTATTTTAGTCTCCACATCTACTTGCTTTTTCCTGACCAACCTTTGTGGGAAAGGTATCGGGGGTTGGTACGGTGGTGGAGGGACGTATTTCGGTTCAGGCTCTTCCTTTTCGCTCGTGTCCTCCTCCGGTTCCACCTCCATTTCAGCTACCCCCACCCCAAGCTTATCATCCCTCAAGTGTATGACATTGCAATGCTCATTGGGATTTGCTTCGAGTTGCCCCGGGAATGTACCCTTAGGTCTCGAGTACGTACTGGCTTGTTGGGCAATCTGGGTTTCTAGCATCTTGTTATGAGTTGCTAAGTTGTCTACCTTAGATGCTAGCTCCTTTATTGCTTCACTCACGCACCTTCCTTGTTGTCTAAACTCCTCATTCTGTTTTGTCTGAGTTTCGACAAAACTTTCAAATAAAGTCTCGAGTTTAGATCTTTGTACCTGAGGATACCCCGGTGCTGCTCTCTTATTACCTTGACCCTCTTGGAACTCATGGTTGAGCGTGTTGCTGTAGTTGCCGTAGGAGAGGTAAGGGTTGTTCCTTCTTTGGTTGTAGGGATTTGGGGGAGCATAGTTGGGCAGCTTCGGGTTCGTATCGTAGTAGTTGTTACAAGAGTTCACTTGCTCACCCGAAGCGCCGGATCCATGAGCGATGCCACGAGGGCATTCCATCATGTCATGTCCCTGCATTCCACAAATCTCACAAATAGTGTTAGTAGCACCTATTGCACTCACATTAGCTCTTTCAATCTTATCTAATCGTTTATTTAGTGAGTCAAATTTAGAAATAATCAGATCAATGCTACTTACTTCAAACTTACCCCCCGAAATCTTGTTCGGGTTATTACCTCTTTCGGATCCCCATTGGTGGTAGTTGGTGGCGACATTCTCGATGATGTTGAATGCCTCAGTGAGAGGCCTATTCATAAACGCTCCACCGGCTGCAGAATCTAGTGACACCTTCGAAAAGTAGTCTAATCCGTTATAGAAGGTGTGCACTATTAACCACCTCTCGAGTCCGTGATGTGGGCACGACTCCAGCAGTCCCTTGTAACGATCCCAGGCTTCCGATAATGATTCTCCGTCTTTTTGGAAGAAGCCGGTGATCTGGGTTCTTATGTAGGCCGTCTTGGATGGAGGGAAGAATTTCTCCAAGAACGCCTGCTCCAGTTGGTCCCAAGTAGTCAAAGTGTTAGCGGGGATTTGCTTAAGCCAGGCCTTCGCCTTTCCAGTGAGAGATGAGGGGAACAGTCTCAAACGCACAACATCGACCGAGGCTCCATTAATCCTGATTGCGTCGGTGAACTCTAAGAATGTTTCTATATGATTGGTCGGGTCCTCCGAAGGCAATCCTCCGAATTGATGTTGCCTAATCATGTTGATTAGCATAGGTGGTATGGTATAGTTTTCCGCCTCAATCTCTGGCCTTGCAATCCCAGTTCGCAAGCCTCTCGCATTTGGGGCTGCGTAGTCCTTCAAAGGCTTTGTATCCGGTTGATTCGCCATGAGTGGAACGGGACTCAACCTTTCTCCCTCTCTTTGTAGTCTTCTACGTCTGTGGAAGGTCCTCTCGATCTCCGGATCAATCTCACTAAGGTTCCCCAAGACTTAGAGATCTTTGCATATAACACACAGAGAGATGGATACAATAGAAGGAAAAGAAATTTGTGTTTTTTTGTTTTTTTGTTTTTTTTTTATATTTCAGAAATAAAAATCAAATAAAAAGAAAGGGTCCAGAAAAATCAATTTAAAAACTAATTGAAATTCGAAAAGGCACAATCCCCGGCAACGGTGCCAAAAACTTGATGTCGTGCGCTGCGGATGCGCGCGCGTGCGATTCCGGCAAGTGTACCGGATTGCCGTCAAGTAATAAAAGATATCGAACTCACAGAGACTGTGTTCTCGAATCGCAATCGGTTTTCGAATCGATTAGATCTGGACTTTTTAGAGGGTTTTGAAAAATGTTTGAATTGGAAAATTAAAAGATAGATGAGCAGAATCAATTAAAACAGAAAACAAATGTTTATAGGGTTTTCGATTTAAACGGATTCCTAGGGATTTGGGTTACCTTTGAGGCCGTTTATGTTGCTAATCTGATTTACCTTTGTTGATTACGGAAATTGCCCTGAAGGCGAGTTTATCCTCTGATAGCTTAAGCTCCCTCTCGGGTTACAAAAGTCGTGCCCAATTGACTCGACCCCTACTCTCGTGGTAGTCGATCCCAGATTGGACCCTTTGCGTTCCGTGACAACTCGTTGCTCCTCGAGGGACGGCTTCTAACTCTCGTGATTTCAGTCCCAAGTCTGACTTCTATAGGTCCGACACCTAAGTTCACCGCTAGGTTCCTCCTTGAAATGTCTCAGTCATGCAAATAACCTAAGTTCACCGCTAGGTTCCTCCTTGGATCATCCACATCTCACAAACCAGTGGCTGCCGGGCTTTACGAGTGAAACACCCTAGAAATCCTAAGTTCACCGCTAGGTTCCTCCTTAGAACGTCTACGTCACGCAAATAAACGGTTGCCGAAATTTATGAGTGATTAACACATTAGAAATCAGATCTAAAACAATAACGAAATCAACAACGAATTTTTACATCAAATCAACATCATTTACAAACCTCGGGGAGAGCCCTAGTCCCTAGAAACTAACTACTACTCCAGTCTTGCCATGGAGATGACAAGCTGGGTTGACAACATAGTAGAAAATACAAAAATCAGAGAAGAGAAGAGAAGAGGAGAAGAGAGATCTATAATCTATGCCTAGAGTAGTAGCCCCAAAGGTCTGATATGTTCTGCCTCTGCCTGGTCCATATTTATAGAAATGGGGAAGTTAGAGTCCCAAACCAACTCAAAATCTGATCTATTTCGGTTTCTTCAGGTCCAAGTAATGCGCGTCACGGCCGTGATGGCCATCACGGCCAGGCCGTGACGGTCTCTGTTTCTGGCAGTTCTGCAAAAACCAGTATTCTCGCGAGGCGAGAATGTGCTCGCGTCGCGAGCCCTCTGTTTCATGGCCGTGAAGAATTTCACGGCTGGGCCGTGATGTGCTCTGACTTGCGGTGGTTTTGGGTCACGGTCGTGATGGCTATCACGGCCAGGCCGTGACAGACTCTGACTTCAGCCTTTCTTCTTTTTCAGTTTTGCTCGATCATGGCCGTGATGGGCATCACGGCTAGGCCGTGATGGGCTCTGTTTGGCTCATTTTCTTCAGTTTTAAAGCTCCATCTTCATCCAAACTTCATCATGGTTGATCTTGAGCAATTTACCCTTGATATCTGCAAAACAACACACGAAAACCGCCTTACCCGTTCCAAAGGAAAATTAACCTAAAATCTAATAAAAATATGCCTAAACTACATGAAAATGCATGCAAAATGATAGACAAAGATGATGTGGAATCACACTCATCACAAAGCTTAATACCTAACCCGGAATTCAAGCAGGCGCTTGCCAGAGAGCTTTCCTCCGTCGGTACATCCCAGGACACCGCAGGGGATGTCAACCCTTCACATGTGAGCACAAAAGAGAGTTTTAGTAGGGCACATGTGGAGGACGATGAGTTAGCAGCTAGGGAGCGGGAGTTCGAAGTCCAACGCCATGAGAATGAGTTGGAAATGAAAAGGCGTGAGCTTGAGTTGGACTCCAAACGACGTGAGCTCGAAATGTTAACAAAGGTATGTATTCATTATTAATGTCCAAATTAGTCAAATAATTACTTGTGTTTTTTTTAATTATCAACAACTTATCTATTTTATTTTTCCTAAACTGAAGGCCAAGTCGATGTCGGTGTCGGTGTCGCTGTCACCTATCACTCGTTTGTTCTCACTTGGTGAGAATTATGCGTTTGAGATTTTTGAATGTCCATTGGAGCACGATAGATGGGTGGAACGCCCAGATCAACGGAGGATATTTACCTTCTGTGGTGACGATCTCGGGAACGCCTGCAGAAATAACGTCTGGATGAACAACAATGTTTTCAGTCTCTGGTGCACGTAAGTTAATTTTAATTTTATAACTTATTTATTTTTGGTATTTTTCCATTTCATAATTTATTTTAATTTCAATATATATATTATGTAATTAACATCCACACCTTTTCATATCTTAGGTATCTCCATCGTCTTCAGCTTGATAAGGGCGTTGCATCAGTTTACGGCTTCTTAGATCCGTCAATCCTTCTGCCCGAATTCTTTTCTGGCGATGCATTGAGTAAATACTTAGGGAAGTTGTTGGGAGACAATCAGAAAGAATTATATCTGGCTCCCTACTGTATGAAAAGCCATTGGCAGTTGTTCGTACTTCACCCGTCTAGCATACTGTCATATTCTATTGCTCTCTCCACCAACAGCCGCCACAGGTGGTGTTGGAAGCTGTAAATAAGTAAGTAACTAATCTTAAATTTAATTTAAGTTTTAATATCAGTTGTTTTTAATTTATTACGCACATGATATATGAATTTTTTAATTGATCGACATGATTATTTGTTTATGATAGCGCGCTGAAGGCTAGTAGCATAAGTTGTGCCAACGGGAGAAGTATGACTTCTAAGGCTAAAGCAAATCCTGTATGGAACATCATCAAGGTTTGGTAGTTTATTTATCAAATAATTAATATTATAATTACTAATTTATATGTATATTCAACCGATATTGAAATTAATTTTGTTGGTAGTCTCGATTTCAAAATGACGGGTGGTCGTGCGGCTATTATGTGATGCTTCATATGCTGAACATAGTCTCCACATCTATTACGGATGGATGGAATAAGGTAATATTTAAACAACTTGTTAAATTATATATTATAGTTTTGAAGATGACTTGCATTGATGTTATTGTTATTATTTGAACGTGTGTAGGCATTTAACAACCAATCGCCTATTCAAGAAGATGAGTTAAGAGACTTGAGGATGCGCTTCGCTGAATTCTTCTTCAAGTATGCGACTAAAAAACGAATTGACAAGATACATCTGCAATACTTAGATAAATAGTTTTTTGGTTAGACTTTAGAAACTAATTAATAACATGTATATATATATATCCTTAGATTGGTATTTTTGTTTTTTAGACATTATAGCTAAAATTTATTTATATATATACATGGGTTTTGGTTTTAAGTCCCCCCATTGTTCCATTTTTCCTTTGCAATTCTGTAATGTGTGTGATATTCGTATTCTTGGGATATTTCTTGAATGCGAGGATAGCCGAGGAGTGATATTTTAAAACTGAATTTAAAAAAAAAATCTATTAACGTCAGTTGTATCAAACAACTGACGTTAATAGTATTTTATAAAATATACAGTACACTATTAACGCCAGTTGTAATAAACAACTGACGTTAAAATTAAACCTTTAACGTCAGTTCTTTATAACAACTGACGTTAGTTTTAACAAAATTAACATCCGTTGTCTTAAAGAACTGACTTTAATAGTTTTATGTTTAACGTCAGTTGTTTAAAAAACTGACGTTAATTTTTACAAAATTAACGTCAGTTTTGTTAAAGAACTGACGTTAATAGTTTTATATTTAACGTCAGGTCTCAACTGACGTTAAAATATTAACTATTAACGTCAGCTGTATTTATGTCAGTCAGTATCCTGACGTAAGAAATCAATTTTAACTGACGTAAAAATCACTTATTGCACTAGTGAGTAATTTAATTAGTGTGGTGGTGGTATTACTGGCACATGATCATGGAGAAATATAAAGAGTTTTTTGAGTAATAAGAGAGGTGAGTCTTCAATGCTCACCCCTCGAAACGGAGGATCCTCTGTGAATTTGGTCCGGAGATATAGTATTTTTAAATTTAGACGACTACGATTGAAATGGAAGAAACCGGTCTTTTTAAATTAGCAAATAATTGTTGGTAACGGGCAAATTGTGAAGCCGGTTTTTAATTGATGTTGCACGTGAGGCACATGTGAAGAGAAAGGGCACAACCGTACAATTTTATTTTTTTTGTTTATAATTGAATGTCGGTCGTCATTCCTAGTGAGCTGTTTAAATGTTATAGGGATTTTACGGTAAGTGGAGAAGACGGAGGACGTCACCGGCAACATCAATAGTGACAGTTGATCTCTCTGCCACCGCCGTTTTGTTGCCTGATACTTTGTGGATCAATTTGCGTCTTTGCTGCAATAGTAAAATTACATTTGGGTTTATGAAGTGTGAGTGGTGGTTTGTAAGATGACTGATGAACAGATTATTTGTGTTATCTAAGTATTACAGATTTTAATGGGCTATGAAATAGTGTAAGAACGAATTGTTGTTGTTGGTTTCTGAGCTGAATTTACAGTTTATTAGGTTCAATTTACTGATATATGTACTTTTAATGTTGCAATCGTAGCATCGCTGGACATGTTGTTGATGATGGTGACTCTGGGTCTGTCGATGAACAAAAAGAAATTAGGTGCTTGTGTAGATGAGAGGATATTTTTTACAGATATCAGAAAAATGGTGGTTGTGAATTTGTTGAATGAAGCGTCTTGCAGAAGCAGTAGCAGGGGGATAGTCACTTAATTCATAAATTGCCATACTAAAAACTTAATTATTTGTTTGGGTCATTTAAAAACATGAACGTAATTATTGGGTAAGAACGGAACGGCCCAATGTACAATTGGTGGGTGAAGCATGCATAAGTAGAATACAGCGGCCCAAATAAGAATGGGTTGTTAGTTTCGTTAAATAATAACAACCAATTTATGGGGGCAATAACCATATATGGGCCTTTCTAAAAAAAACCCATATATGGGCCATCTTTTGTAATTGGGCTCTGATGAAATCATTATGTGTCCTATAACGAGCAATAAGCAGTTGGTAGTTATATAACGGTGGGACAGGCTGGTTTGTGATGGGTTTATGTTGGAAAAGTAAGGATTAATTTCTTTTTTTTAATATGAGTGTAAATATTGATGAGTATGTAAATATTTTACATATAGGCTTAATGAAGTTTTTACTTTTTAGTCCCCGTAAATATAGACTTTTTTGGTTTTGTCCCCATATTTCTTTTGGTCTGATTTTAGTCATTGTAACATTTTTTTTAATTTTGAAAAAAGTCAATATCGTCAAGTGTTACTGTTAACTGCTGACGTGGCAGACAAAAGTTCACGTCAACAGTGACACGTGGACAAGGTATTTTTTTTTTATTGTCATGTGGCTTGTTAAAAATAATTTTTGGTCCCTGAAAATAAGAGCCGTTATGGTTTTATTCCCTGTATTTTTGTTTGCTTTGTTTTTGGTCCTTATAATTTTTTTTTTAAAATAAGTCACTCCCGTGAACTGCTGTGGTTAACTGCTAATGTGATAGATGAAAGTCCACATCATCATAGACATAAGACATGATACTTCATATTTTTTTTTAAAAATTAAATCCATATGATATGACACCATAGTATTTACAGAATATTTTTTTTTTTAACCATATTAAGACTCTATTCTAATTAATCTCAACTAATCTAAGTTAATTATTTTATGATTCCCATAATATATGAATTAATTAGATTTTTTGACAGTTGAATAACAACTGTAATTTTTTTAGTGGGTTGATTTTGAAGCAAGCAACCATCCAAATGGATTTAAAGAATATTAAAAAGTATATATGATGTGCTATACCACGTGCCACTGCTGACGTGGACTTTCGTCTGTCACGTCAATAGTTGATGGCTGGGATCTATTTCAAATAAAATAGTTACAAGGACCAAAAACAAAAGCAAAAAAAAAAAGGGACTAAAACCAAAACGACATATATTTTCAGGGACCAAAAAAATTACGTGTCAGCTGACGTGTGATTGCTGACATGACATTGTCGGCTGCCACGTAAGAAGTTAACGGAACCTGTTGACGGCAAGGACAAATGGCAAATATTTTTTTTAAAAAAGACTAAAATCAGACCGAATGAAAGATAGGGACCAAATCCGGATGGAACCCATGGTATCCCTAGTCATAGGACTAAATCCGTCGACAATGTAGAGTACCGGTTAAGAAGCAACTCCTCTACACACAAATGGTTAAAGGACACAAGCTATTAGTGACCCGGACCGCACCTTTTGGGCCTCTGCGTTGTTGAATTACTACCCGAAAAAAGCAAACATCACATACATAATCTGAATGCTATCAGGAACAAAGAAAGAAGAAATATAATGAGTCACTGGTCGAATTTGAGTCACTGGTTGAACCAGTTGAGTTAATATATATAAAGGAAATTCAACAAATATATTATATAAAGTACTTAATAATATTAAAATATTTATATAGAAATTGAATTTTTTTTATCACCAAATATTTTAATCTAATACATTGCTAAATCCATACATCCCCCCACTAAATTGTTCTACTGTTTCTATGTTAAATTACTCTTTTTATCCCTTATTAATTGTTTTAATTTATTCAATTTGGTCCATCCATATAATTTACCGTTGTCTGTATTTGAATGTTAGGATCTCTTTTGCGATTGTGTTTCACACCTTTTTTTTATTATGACTAATTTTCACGTCCCTTCCATTATTTTCTTTAATTTTTTTTTTTCAAAATACCCTTCCCTCTTCACAAGTACCACCCTCCTCCCTTTATGCTTGTTTTTTTGTTTGGAATGTGTGTATTCACTGTTCACTATTGTGAGAGTCTTCTTTCTCAATTTTAACTAATGACATCGTGTACCTAAAAACTGATTTCATTTTCTTTTCTCCTTATTATTATATTTTTAAATTAAAGTAAAAATAAAGACTCAAATGTGTAGTTGACAAAAAATACAGATATTTTTAGGTCATGAGAGATGAAAAATAATAATTTGAACTATTTAAGTCCCCAAAAAATTTTAAATGACGCTCAACATAGTTGTTTCTAGGATAATTTTTAGGCACTCATTTACTTCTTGCCAAAGATTATACTGTACGTCATTTTAAATTTCTGGGGACTCAAATGTCCCAAATTTTTATTTTTCATTTCATAGAGATCAAATATGCTTTTATGTTTTTTGTCAAGTGTCAAGTTTGAATCATTACTCTAAAAATAAATTTTGAACAAAAATACTGAAATAGACAACTACAAACACGAGAATGGGGGTTGAATTATGTTTATCAGAAATTAAACAAAATGGAAAACTTTTTGCACATAGAAACTTAGTTCAGACGAGTGGAAGAGCACAGTATAGACAGGTGATCTGTCTGACAATATTTTAACAGAAGCACAGGCAAGCACACAACTTGAAAACCAATTCAATATTCACACTTTAACCCCTTAGTTAGAAACAGATATAATAAACAAGGCAGCTAAAGAGTTTAAGGGAAGAAAGATTGACATAGCTGGTTCACTCTTCAATGCAAAGAGCTACATCCAGTCCTTGGCAGCACCAAGTTTTATCCATTATAACTGATCAGGTTATAGACTCCAAGTATTGTTTGCACACCTAGCATCTTCAGGCTCACAGACAATTATTCTTTGCACACCTAGCCTCTTCAAGGTCACTCAAGTTTGTTTGAGAAGTTTGGTTTGTAATAAATACAATCAGACAGACAGATCTTTCACTAACACTCAGAGTGGTTTAAATGTAAAGCTTAGGAAAGTCTGCGTAATAACTTCAAATGATTGAAGAATACAGATTGTAAGAGTGAAGATACAAATGCGCAGAGTAATGACTCTTTTAATGCTTTGTATTCTCTATATATCTTCATCTTCAATGACTTCTGTATTTATAGCCTTCAAGCATTTAAGATCCGTAGGAGACTTTCCCTTAGTTGTTGGCTTCAAGCAGAACTTCATTCAATGCAATAGAGTCGTTCTGGGCAGCCATTAATGCAATAGAAATGTTGGTTGTACTCTAACTTGAAGGATCATGGCTTTATGCATCGTGAATAAGCCATATCAGAGTTGTGCAAAGAGATTTATGTACTTTGATGAGTACATTTCCCTTTTCGTGTAATAACCAGAAGTACCAGGGAATAAAGCATGTTGGAAGCATTCTTTAACTGGACTTTGGTTCTGATTTCGGAGGTGCTTAAGAGAGTGACTTTTGACTTTTCTTGATAAGCATGAGACCAAGTAAGAGAGAAAGATTCGAGTCTTCTCTATGATGGGACAACTTGCAAAAGCTTGTTTGGTCTTTAGTTTTTCAACTAGTAACCTCAGGCAAGTGTGATTCCGGTCCTTAATTTATTGTTCGTCCTTAATTGGTCACCCTATTGTTGAAAATGTTGCACACGTGCTCCTACTGTCGATCATTTTTAAATTTTAAATGGTACACATAACGAAACAAGTCATTTATGCATACAGAATAACTGCTCTAATTACATAGAATCTAATGATGGACTTTGTGTGGTATAGGATAATGTGGTAGAACGATATAAACACGTTTAAAAGGGGGACAAAATGAGTAAACAACAGATAAGAACAAGTCAATCATGCTGAAACATTGATGCATACGAGGTCAAACCTCAACCAGGTGTTGTATGTGCAGAGAAGTGGTTACTATATGTTGATAGGTGAAAAAATTTACATATATTGGACAGTAGACCCGATTTGACAATACTATATTTAGATTAATGATGGACTTTGTGTGGTATAGGATAATGTGGTAGAACGATATATACATGTTTAAAAGGGGGACAAAATGAGTAAATAACAGGTAGGAACAAGTCAATCATTTTGAAACATTGATGCATACGAGGTCAAACCTCAACCAGGTGTTGTATGTGCAGAGAAGTGGTTCCTATATGTTGATAGGTGAAAAAATTTACATGTATTGGACAGTAGGCCCGATTTGACAATGCTATATTTAGATTCCCGAGAAGAGGATCTAGTGTTCCGTCTGAGAAGAACCTAGATTCTGTGACGTCGGACTAGTGTTCGAATTTTGAAGGATGTGCCGTTGTGGCAGATGTGCCACTGTGTATCGAGCTACAGTTTCAAAAAGGGTGAACTAACAAGGTTAATAGTTACGGACCAAAGACCTATTCCTTAGTTTTTGGGTCTTCGGGAACATTCGGGTTCGAAATCCATGAAATGCTCGGGGCCGCAATCTCGAGTCGTGGAACTCGGTTACCCTGCTCGAAATGTACTCAATCAGGAATTATTCTGTATTATTTAGGTGAGATGCGATACCCTAGAACAATTGAGGATTCGGGCCCATGAGAGGTCGATCCAACGCAAAACAATTGTGCTTATTTGGTAGAATTTTACTCTGAGATCATCACTATTGAATAACATTCTAATTTGTTTTTATTTTATTTTCTGCATGCAGACACAAAATACTCAAGATATTGAGAGAATTGTTCAAAATGTGGAATCCAACTCTTCAAACAAGTTCCTAAACCACAACCCACTTCAAACATCCCAAATGTGCCCACGAATGACAAGAAAAGCAAGGTTGGAGAAGCTTCGGTCGGAGATGAAGATGGAGGTAAGAGGAAACCCACCAAACCTAGATCTTGGACATGGGATCATTTTACTAAAGAACTTGATCCTAAGATAAATGCCCCTAGAGCTAAATGTAATTGGTGTGGGACAACTTATGCATGTAATACACATAAAAATGACACAAGTAATTTGAAAAATAACTTGTTGGGTAATTGCAAAAAGTTTCCAAAAGCCAATAATGATCCTAACAACTCTTTGTCTCCAACAACTTAAAAAGGAAGATGGGAAAGGGGTTGGTAGTAATTTTACTGCTGTTGCATTTGATGTTGAAGCATGTAGACAAGCACTTGGTAGGATGGTTATTGTTGATGAATTACCTTTAAAATTTGTTGCGGGGGGATTTCAACATTTCATGAGTGTTGTGCAACCTAGGTTTTTGGTTCCCGGAAGGATCACTATTGTTTATATTAATTCTAATTTTACAACTATTAACAAGTTTGTATTTTAAATCTTTAGATCCAATGCCTCCTACACAAATAGCTGATGATTATTCTGGAGCTGAGTCTGATTAATTTTGACTAAAGGTATTAAATTGTCATTCTTTAAATATGACATAATGTTTTATATTGAATTGCATTCTTCTAAATTTGTTTTTTTTCTTTGAACATACTTCAGGCGAATATGAAATGCTTAGAGAA
Organism: Sophora flavescens; assembly: GCA_030762895.1. Lineage (NCBI taxonomy): Eukaryota > Viridiplantae > Streptophyta > Magnoliopsida > Fabales > Fabaceae > Sophora > Sophora flavescens. The sequence goes on from CM061062.1 coordinate 176,429,195, forward strand.
CTCCTACAAGTGATTCCAAGAGGCCTCCTGAAAGAATATGAAATGCATATTTCTTATGTATTGATTTGGTGTTGTTATTTATATTTTGATGGTAGATTGATTTGGTGTTGACATTTTGTTAATGAACTTGTTTTGGTGTTGACGTTTTGTTAAGGAACATCTTTGGAACATTTTGCTATTAAGCTACTGCATTCCTTGTTTATTTGGAATCAAGTACTTTCATTGATGCATTCCCTCTTGATGCATTCCTTGGTGTGTGGGAGTACCATTCGAGGGTCCCTTGTTGATTTGATTATTCTCTGTTTTGGGTTGATAATATTACACCAAGGCTGTTTTTATTTTTAGTATATTACTTTTCTGGTTGTTAATAGTTATACATTTAAGGTTTTCTTTTGTATACAACTTTACAAGACAGGAGATAATCATGTAAAAATTTGTCGATAAAAATAAAATTATCCAATCCAATCCAATCCAAACTGCAATTAATTGGATTGGATTGGATCGGATTTTTTTTAGGAAGTCATCCAATCCAATCCAAACCGCATGGTGTATTTATCATCGGATCGGATGAGTTTTTAGCTCAAAACCGATCCAATCTAATCAGTGAACACCCCTGATAGAAGGGGGCAAAGACAACACAATCATTTTACGAACGTCCTGCACACTTTTCCAAAATTAATAACGAGAATACTAGGTCTCTGCATGCATATATATATATATATATATATGTGTGTGTGTGTGTGTGTGTGTGTGTGTGTGTGTGTGTGTGTGTGTGTGTGTGTGTGTGTGTGTAGCATTAAGATTACCAGTGATCGCAAAACGATTTATGCAGACATTTTCCATGATCCATTAAAAGACAAATATGTAAAACCATTTATTAAAATAAAAAATAAAAAAAGGGCCAGATAAACTTATCAATTATATGGTTTTTGGTTATGTTAACGTTGGTTTTTGGTTTCTGATCAAAATTTCTTCGTGACAAATAATTAGAGATCAAACGAGTGTGGGACCTACGAGATATGTGATAATCTCGTCAAGAATAGTTATGAACTGTCTGCCAAGTATGAATTTGACAATTTTAGTCAAATTAGGAATTACTGGAAAAGACTTAGTACTAAGACAAGTATATAAGTTTGAAAATGGTGTACATATTATTGTCAATAATGAAACTTGAAAACGAAACTACTTGTATTTGAGAAGATAAGTTTGAAGTTTAAAAGAAGAAAGTAGTTACCATATTAGAAAATAACTTCCTAATTACACTGAGTAACTAATAAAAAGAACAAAAGTTTAAAAGAAAAGTTAAGCAAAGTAGGATCTAAGCAATACTACTTGCAAAAAAATGAATGAATTTAAAAGAACATAAAAGAATGGCTGGAAATAAATGAGAGTAAATGAAGAACTTGAATAAAATAGATGAAAATGGCATTGAATTTCGCCATAGTATTGAAATAAGAAGGATGGAAGGAATACTTTAATGTAATCCGTCAATCTGCTGTGTGATCGAGATGTATAGGATGTGTATCAAGTAGCCGGCCTTTATTACATTGTGATTACTAGTATTTATAGGCAAATAAAATAATTACCTAGAAATAACTCCCTATCTAAATGACTGCCACATGTCTTTGGCAGTTTTCTTAAGTTTTATACTTAAACTGTTTTGTCAAGCAATTCCACTAACTGCTCAATGTCTTGAACCAGTCCGTGTCAATTTTCTTATCTTCGACGGTTTGAACTGCATGACAACTTGTATTGGTACCTTTCGTCGGATTGGGGACTTAACCAATTTCTTCACTTTTTTATTTCTCTTGATGACTCTTCCTTCGACTAAGTCTTCATTTATTATTTTGTCAGGAATTTGATTGTCGAATCTTTTCCTCTGTCGAACTGTATTTTCTTGTCAAACCAAATATCTTCAATAAGTAGAAAATTATGATTACCTCCTCAATCCCTTCATCATTTGATTCTTTGATTTCTCTTTTTCTTCTTCTGTCGAACTATGTTTCCTTGTCAACCAAATATTTTCAATACTTTGAAAATTTTGGTATTCACTTCGATCCCTTCGTCAGCCCGTCGAAAAAACATCCGTAAAAAAACTCAAAATTTCACCATTAACAGATGCCCCCCAAGTTCTACTTTTCAACGGCCTTGTCCGAAAGAATAGCTGAATTTGAATTTTCAAATCCTCAAACAGATTTTTAATTTTGGGTTTAACTTCAGTAATCAAATCTTATCGACTTAATCATATCCCTATTTGATAGGGATAATCATAGCGTTATAGTTGTCTTGGAAGCCACCAACCCCCACTTTCTTTAAATTTCTATCACATCACCGCTCAATCTTCTTCTCCATCTACTCACTTCTTTTCTCTGTGAAAACTTTTCTCTTTTGCAAAGTTGCTTCATTCTTCATTATTCTTCTTAGCGCTCATGGCTACTTCTTCCAAAACTTCTGCTTCAACTCTTCAATCCTCGGTGGCTGCTCCTAGGGTGGTGGTTCAAGACCTACTTTCGGATAAATCAGAGCTCTGGCAAAATTCTAAGGTAATTTATCCTGTTCATGATTCTTCCATTTCTCTGAATCCACCTGCTGCGTTCTTGGGTCCCCTTATTGCCCAGAACGAAATTCCTAATAATTTGCGGGGTTCCTTTCCTTGCAATAACCCTGATGAAGCTATCTTAGCTTCTTTATCTTCACTTTTTATTCACGCATTTAAAAAGGGCGATAGGATTTTTAGGATGTCCCCCTGCTACCATATTTGATGCCTACGTTGGTTGGCTTGACCGTGTCCAAGCCCAGAAACGTGAGGTATGGAAAGAAGCTGGAATCTTTGAATTTATCCAACTTGCTGGTCATCTTAAATTAGTAGACTTTTCTTTAATTGGGGCATCAACTTTCTTTTGCAATCAAACTACCAACAATTTCCATTTCCCATATGGAATGATAGGTCCAACTATTTTCGACATGTCAGTCATTACAGGACTTCGTCCGGATGGCCCTTCCATGCATACTCGTGTCGAGGTTAAGAGATAAATTGATGTCTACGTCCTGAGATATTCTTTTTCTAAATATGTCACAGATTTCAAAGGTAAAGAAAACGAACCGGTGACAGACACTGAGCATGTAGCCTTTTTATTCCTTTGGCTATGTGCTTATGTATTTTATAGTAAATATGCCACTTTGATTGCAGCTTATGTTCCTCTTGCCAACCTTCTTGCTACTGGCAAGAGGACAGCCCTAGGCCAGTGTGTTCTGGCCAATCTTTACGATAGCATGGGTATGTTGGTTGACACTGTCAAATTGTAAAAGAAAACCAACACAGGAGGTCCTCTTTGGCTTCTCCAATTGTGGCTTCACGCCGTCTTAGAGCATCACCTTTCTTACAAGGCCCCTACAGAATTGTCAATAGACACTTATGGTTCTTATCTTTGCTATGTTTCTGCTAAATCTTTGTCGAAAGATAAAACTGTCAATTTCAAATTTTATTTCAAAATTTTTCATTCTCTTTCGTCAACCTCTTCAAAAATCAATTTCACCCCTTTTGTTGACCGAAAATATGGCCCGGATTGGTTTACTAAGATGAGTACTACTGTGTCCAAATCCAATGAATCAATTTGGGCTAATTTTCTCTGTCAAGGAGTCATTTTTGTCGATGGTCCTGGTTTTAAAACCCATCGAATCTATCTTAATTTACCCAATACCACAGCTTGTCATCTTGGTTTCTGTCAATCTATCCCTGCTCCTTACTTATTAGACCCAGATGAGCACTTCATTGATGCTAAAGTTCCAATATACGGAGACATCGTGGCCATCAGTGACAGGGATAAAGCTCGTAGGGCCTTTTTACAACTTGTCCCAATTTCTACTTTCCATGGAGCAACTCAAAGTTTTCTTGACTGGTGGGATGACTATTACTCCAATTATCATCCAAGTCTAAAAGTCTGCTTGAGTCACATTACAGATGCTACTGGTAATGGTGATGATTGTTCTGTGCAAGAATAAGACCCAGCGTTAAAAACTCAAGGTGAACTTCGGAAAGAAATTCAAGCCTTTGAGAAATTTTACAAAATCAAGTGGAATCCCATGAGACCACATGACATGGTTCGTCATGTTAACAGTGTTTTAGCTAACGCAAAAAGGATGCATGATAACAAGGAATCCGAAAGACTTGCCTCATATTGGAAAATTCCAAATATGACCAAAGAATATTTTGACAGTTTAAAAGCTCATTTTCCTGATCCTGTGCCCATTCCTTGTGCTCCTTTTGGTATAGCTGATTCACACCCAGGGAAGCCGACGAAGGGAGGTAACTTCATTTTTCTAGAGAGCATAAGTGCTTACGTTGACCCTTTTGAAAAACCAAATCCAGTTACCTTTGCTCGTTGGTTTCTTCAACCGAATGACGACTTTATATACCTTTCACGCATGTTAACTTACAATCCAGGTACTTGTTTGGTAATTACGAATAAAGTTTTCTTCTCTTGTCCACTGACGATCCACTAATTTATGTTTTCTTTGACAGTTATCCCTCTTGACAAACCTCTTCCTGGCAAATCTAAAGCTATTATATCAGCAGGAGAGATGTTTGAAGATGATTCAGATGAGGAGGAAGATTTGATCCCTACGAAGACCAAGCCTGCCAAGAAAGGATCAAAAGCTCTCGTGTCTAAGACAACAAAAGGAACAAGAAAGAGAAAAGAAAAAATTCTAATCTCTAATTTACTTTCCAAGAAATCAAGACCTGTCAAGAGTTCTTCTATCTCATTAGATTCTGATGCTGCCAAGACCTTATCCAAATCAAAAGACACCATTGCTGGTTCATCCAACAATTCCCCTTCTGATCAGTCCAAGGTACAGCTTCGATCCTTATGACTGGTTTGTCGGATTAAAATAGATTCACCCATAATCTCTAAATTTCTTTTCCATTTTGACAGAAAAAGAAAATTGTCCATCCTACTACAGAAGCACAGGAAGCAGATGTGGATGTTGATTTGGTGTTTTCGGACTCCCATGTGGTATATTTTTCATTATCCTATCATTCTCCATATATATTATATTTGTGTCTCACCATTTCTCTTTTATCAGGAAGAAACTTCTCGAGGTGAGGACTCAATGACCATCTGGGAAATTGTCAGCAGAACTGTTGAACCAACAATTCCTTCTGATACATAGGTATAAGACAATTTATTTGTCCTCTCCCTTTATTTAATTATTCTAGTTCTGGTTCATTGATTTTCTTACCTTTACAGGTTGAAAAAGATTTAGAGCAGTTGGCCCCTGAGGGTGATGTTCTGACAACAAACTCTTCAGACCCTAAATTCACTCAGGGACTGCCCCCCACTTCTCGACAATCTTAACCGACTCTTCAAATTCTAACTTCTACGACTAGCGAGCCAGCTGGTGCTGCTGTCATGATTGAGATTCCAGATGAAGAATTTGATATGGAGGCCTTACTGGCTAAAACAATTCCTGTCGTCCTTCCTCCGCCTCCAATTAGGCCTCCAACTATTAAGTCTCCCGAACCCAAACCAGCTCTTTATTTTAATAGTTGGATCAACATGCTGACTGAAGTTAGTCGGAAAGAATCAACTTTCTCTTCCAACTCTTCAACAACTCAACCTGACTCTAGCGATTCTCGAGTTATTAATCTTATGCATGATCTGACAACTCTTCTTGATAACTCCTTCAGTACTCTCTGTTCTGATGTTAATGTTCGACAAGAACTATCAAGACTGATTAAAGAAATCACCCCTCTTCATTCTAACCTTCATTTGCCTAGACGCACTCACTTCCTCTCAATCCACAAATTTTGGGAGCGGTTCTCTGGAAAATTAGAGAAGATGTCTTCTGTCATTCCTTCCTATGAAGAGGAGGAAAAGATTAAGGAGAATCTTCTATCCCAGTTCCAGGATCTAGAGGCCTCCAAACAAAAAGAGCTTGACCTTATCTCGATAGGAGCTCAGACTAAAAATTCCCTCCTGGACTACCGAAAAAAGTTATTGACAGAGGTCGAATTGACAGACCGACAGTGCACCAAGTTTGATAAGGCTCTGGAGAAAAGAAGAGACAAAGTCAAAGCCATTGATGACGAATCTGTCCAACTTGGCCAAAGAGCTGAAACCGTAGTTGGCAAACTTCATGCTTTACAGCTCGAATATGATGCTGCCGTTGCCAGCAAGACTGATCTTACCTTTGCCTGGGATCAGTTGTCTTTTGACATTGGCTTAGACAAAATTTAATCTGTTGTAATTTTATTTCTTTCTATCGAATTTTGTAATTTCAGCACATATTTTGTCATTCTTTTAATGAAAATGACTCTTGGTCTACTTTCACATTTATTTAATTTCAACTGTTGGTTCCAATAAATTTCGTAACTTACCTATATTGATTTACCATTAATCTTGGTAAGTTTCAAAATATTGGTAAACCAGCTACATTTAATTTTTTTGTCTCTCCAAACCACTTATAAATAGCAAGGTTTGATTCTCACAACATATATGCCATTAAATATTTGTGATTTTACATCAAATATGTTTCCATCAACGACCTTATTTTTCTTACTATTTCCATGGGAGCCTGACCTTACAACCTTTGACTCTCAGATTCAAGGTCTTTGTCTTGATGGTCATTTTGTTAGTAAAGATCAGTGACCAACGTAATGGGCACGGTAGAGATCAGCAACCAACATAACTACTAGAGCTGACTACCGTTGCCCACCTTTGGTTAGAGCAGACTTGAAACAGAATGGGTGCACCATTTTCCAGTTCCATCATCTTCTTCTCGGAGGGTGGTTACCTCTCTTGGTGTTGTTTTTTGCTACACCATAAGCAGCAACCACCTTCTGGGTTAAATGATGGTGAGATCTGCTCGTTCTAGATTTTCTTTATACTTTGCGTACCCTCGATATAAGAAGCAGATGAAACCTCATCAAATGGGAATAAAGCCTCAACAAATTAGGTTGCGCTGCTGCATTGTCGAAGAGTGAAGGATAAAAGTCTGCCAATCTTATCAGAGTTTCTAACTCTTAGTTATTTTAGGAATAAGTTCGCTTTGATTGATTATTTGTACACTTGACAAACAATGAATAATTTGGATTGACAATCTGTAATTTTGGCAATGTATGGTTGTTTTTCCAAGTTAGTGAATAAAATATTCTTATTTCCATTTTTTTACTTGTTGTCAATCTTTACGTCCAGCATTGTCGGTTGATATTTCTTTAAATACTTGCCATTAATTGAACTAATTCCTAGGCCCGTATTGACATCGACAAGTGCATACGCATTCCCAGAAAATGCTTCGGAAATCTTAATTGGTCCTTCCCATTTTGGTGACCATTTACCGAACTCTCAACAACTTTTATCCATAGGCAAATTGACTTTCCATACTAAGTCATTTACTTTGAATAATTTAAACTTCACTCGATTATTGTAGAATTTTGAAATTCTTTCTTTCTGTCGAATTAAGTTCTCCCATGCAATCAACCTTTCATCGCTTAATTCGTCTAATTCATCCAACATTGCATCCCAATATTGGTCGACAGGCAAGTCATCTTGTCTTTGAATACGAATTGGCTGAAGATTGATTTCGATAGGTAATACAGGATCATATCCATATACTAACCTGTATGGCGAGGTTCCTGTCGATTGACTGGGTGAATTCCTATATGCCCACAGTATTTGGTCAAGAGTGTTATGCCATTTCCTAGGTTGTCGACCCACATGCTTTTTAATAAGAACAATAATAATCTTATTTATGGCCTCTACTTGGCCATTAGTTTGTGCATAGTACGGAGTAGATGTGAGCATCTTTATATACCTAGAATTGGCATATTCTATGATTTTCTTCCCGGTAAAAACTGATCCTTGATCAGTTGTCAAGGTTTGTGGTATTCCAAACCGACAAACAATATGATTTTCAATAAAATCACATCTTACTGGGTGACTGCTTTGAGGCAAACTACTTCCACCCACTTGGTAAAATAATCAACTCCAACTAAAATGAATTGATGTCCTTTTGATGAAGACGGGTGTATTTGGCCAATTAAATCCAAAGCCCATCCTCTGAATGGCCATGGTTTGACATTAGAGTGAAATTCACTGGCCGGAACATTCTGTATGTGGCTATGTTTCTGACATTGCTCATAAGACTTGCCGAACAAAATGCAGTCCCTAACCATAGTTGGCCAATAATACAAACTCCGTCGAAGCGCCCATTTCATTTTTTCCCCTGCATGGTGGTCCCCACATATGCCTTCATGGACCTCTGACAAAGCCAAATAAGCATCTTGCTCACTTAGGCACTTATGTAAGGTTCCATCGACATACCTTCTATATAATATTCCACCTTGCATAGTATAATTCAATGATTTATGTTTTATTCTTCTATCTGCATTTTGACTTGGATTTTCCAAATACTCTATTATTGGCATCCTCCAATCATTGGGCAGAATTATGTCATTGACCAATACATCTCTTTCTTCTAATGGATATAATAACTCCCTAATTTCCATTAGATCCGACAAAGTCTTTTGAGATATCTTGTATCCTGAAGCTATTTGAGCTAACTCATTAGCCTCTTGATTTAGCTCCCTGGGGATATATTTGAAAATTATGTCATCGAATTTCCTCATCAATTTATTCGCTATAATGCAATATTTTGTCAGATTATAACTGACACATTTGTATTCTTGAGTAAGTTGCTTAATAACTAACTGAGAAACCCCAAAGATATGCACATTTCGTGACTTCATCTCTACTAGTATCTCTAATCTGACAATTAAAGCTTCATACTCAGCTTCATTGTTAGAACATGGATACTTAAGTTCAAACATGAACTTGGTGGGGGTTCCCCGTGGAGTCACAATTAAGACACCTACTCCACTACCGCCTTGATGCCTTGACCCATCAAAATAGAGTTTCCAAGGTTGTAAACTGACAAAGTCTACTTTTGGCACATCCAATCCTGGATGTTCTACCTAAAAATCGGCAATTGCCCGACCTTTGACAGCTTTGGTTGGCACGTATTGTAAAGAATATTACGACAAAGCAATGGTCCATTTACCAATACGCCCATTAAGGATTGGTTTTGACAACATATACTTTATTACATCAGTCTAAGAAATTACCAATACAAGGCATCATATAATATTTGAGTTTGGTACATGAAAAATACAATGCTAAACATAATTTATGTATAGCACTATATCTTTTTTCAGCATCGTTGAGAACTCTACTTAGATAATACACGGCCCTTTCGACATTGTCATAGTCATCCTGGGCCAATAGACATCCTATAGTATCTTCGAATGCTGATATGTATAACTTCAACGGTCGACGAGGCACAACAGGCATCATGACCGGTGGATTGACAAAATATTGCTTGATCTGGTCAAAAGCTTCTTGATGACAAGATTCCCATACGAAACTTTGTTCTGCTTTCAACTTGACCAATGGTACAAATACTCTTGTTCTTCCCAACAAATTTGATATAAACCTCCGCAGAAAGTTAACCTTTCCTAGGAAGGACTGCAATTCCTTCTTATTTGTCAGTGCTGCGACTTCCATAATTGCTTTGGCTTTATTTTTGTCCACTTCGATTCCTTTCTTATGAACTAAAAAGCCCAAGAATTTGGCAGCCGATACTCCAAAGCTGCATTTCTCTGGGTTCATTTTGAGGTTGTGTCTTCTCATCCTTTCAAACCCTTGCTTCAGGTGCTCTAGGTGATCGTTTCTAGTTTTTGACTTGACAACCACATCATCAATATATACTTCTATAAATTTTCCAATCACATCATGGAAGATAGTATTCATTGCTCGCTGGTAGGTGGCTCCTGCATTCTTCAAATCGAAAGGCATGACAATCCATTCATATGTCCCTATTGCTCCTGGACATTTGTAGGCAGTCTTTGACACATCTTGTCCGGGTATAAAGATTTGATTATAACCTGGTTGTTCGAATGAACTTTGCTTTAAGCAGTCTCTCTACTTCCTCTTTGATTTTATGCACCACCTCTGGGGAAAATCTTCTGCTCGCCTGTTTGACAGGTTTGCAATCTTCCCTGAGTGGTAACCGGTGTTCGACAAGATCCCTGCTTAAACCAAGCATTTCATCATAGTCCAATGCAAAGCAATCTTTATACTCTGTCATTAGTCTGACAAGTTTTTGTTTGTAATCCTTTGGAAAAAAAGCACTCACAAAGATAGGCCTTTTCTTTTCTTCCGTACCTAAGTTTATTTCCTCCAGGGGATCTTCCACTTCCACATTTTGCTTAACTTCGGCTCCCTTTTCAAAACCCAAAGGGCCGTCGTCAATGATACAATCCGTTAACACACTTTCTGAAGTGTGTACTTCTTTGTCGGCCAGATAGGCCGAAAATCTTCTTAGTTGTATTTCAAGACTCATTGCCGGCATTTGGCTGAGTTTTGTCGGTCTCATCCTTTACCTTAACACCGAACTGGCTGAGAAGGCTTGCTTCCAATGCATCCTTGTCAATGACCCCTTCGTTGGAAGTTATAGGTCTGGCGTTTGGTTAATATACCTTGAAATCAACATGTAATTGTTGAGCATAGCAAGCACCATCATCTTCCTGCACGATTTCTACCTGATCTTGCGCATTCCATAAGATTACTTTCTGATGCACTATTGACGGAGCTGCTCCTACAACGTGAATCCAATCCCTACCAAGTAATATGTTGTAGCTTGACTTGACTGGAATTATTACAAACAATGTCATCCTTTCGAAGATACCAATCTGTATATTTAACAAAATGACACCATCTGACGGAGAAGTTTTGCCACTGAAGTTAGTGACAACTATATCTGTCGGAATTAAATCCGACTGATCCTTCCCTAGATTTTTGAACATTGCTCTTGGCATCAGGTTCACAACAACTCCCCCATCAATTAAAACCCTGTTGGTAGGTCTTCCATCTATTATGGCCTTTACATGTAAAGACCTCAAATGGTTTCTTTGCTCATCGGCGGGCTTCTCCAAATGGGCTACATTGTCGAATACGGTAATCAAGTTCTCTTGAACGTACATCCAAAAATCGCCTGGGTCTATACCATTGTTAACGACATCATCATCGTCGTCAGAGAAATCAACTTCGAGATATCCCACATATTCTGCTGGAATGAATGAAATCAATCCTATCTTCATTTCCATCCCTGGTTCCATTATAACTTCATTCTTTGGATCCTCATCCAAAAATGAACCTCCAACCATTCTGCTATAATTTCTTTTTAAATCATTCTCATCATCTGATCCTAACCTATCTGACAGAGGGCGGACTATTCCTGCGCCACAGTTATCCAGTGCCTCGATGATATCGGCTAGATCACATTCTGTCTATCCATGTCCATGTCTTTGCTGATGTTTATGTCATCATTTGGATCATTCAGTGCTTTGATGACAGCATCGAACGACAATTCTTCTTTGGTTAAATCACACTCAGGATTGAACGTTGCCAAATGTTGTTTTCCCATTCTCGCCTCAAATTCTTTCTCGAGTCTTGCAACCTTTTCCATCTCTGCTAGCCAGCCAGGCCATTTGCCAGTGGACTATTTGGAGTGAACTATTTTACCAAATGGGTAGAAGCAGTTTACCTTAAAGTAGTTACCCAGCAAGATGTAATTGATTTTATTGAAAATCATATAGTTTGTCGGTTTGGAACTCCACAAACATTGACAATTGATCAAGGGTCAGTTTTTACTACGAAGAAAATTATAGAATATGCTAGCTCTAGACAGATAAAGATGCTCACATCTACTCCGTACTATGCACAAGCTAATGGTCAAGCTGAGGCCATAAATAATATTATTATTGGTCTTATTAAAAATCATATGGGTCGACAACCTAGGAACTGACATAACACTCTAGACCAAATACTGTGGGTATATAGGAATTCACCCAGACAATCGACAGGAACCTCGCCATACAGGTTAGTATATGGACATGATCTTGTATTTCCTGTCGAAATCAATCTTCAGTCAATTCATATTCAAAGACAAGATGACTTGCCTTTTGACCAATATTGGGATGCAATGTTTGATGAATTAGACGAATTAAGCGATGAAAGGTTGATTGCATTGGAGAATTTAATTCGACAGAAAGCAATAATTGCAAAATTCTACAATAATCGAGTGAAGTTTAAAATTTTCAGAGTAAATGACTTAGTATGAAAAGTCATTTTGCCTATGGATAAAATTTGTTGAGAGTTCGGTAAATGATCACCCAAATCGGAAGGACCATTTAAGATTCCTAAAGCATTTTCTAGGAATGCTTATGCATTCGTCGACATTGATACTGGCTTAAGAATAAAGTCAATTAATGGCAAGTATTTGAAAAAGTATAAGCCGATGATGCTAGAAGTAAAAATTGACAGTAAATGAGATAGAACATAAGTTTTATTCATTGATTTGGAAATACAATTTTACATTGTCAAAAGTACATCCTGTCAGTTAAAGCTAACGGTTAGCATACAAAGATGTGTGTCGAATTATGAGCATTCAAAAAGATAAGTTAAAAAGATGTTCAGTTGGCATGCACATAAAAAAAATGCCAACTAAACTAAGATTGAGAATTTCTGATTTCTTCCCAAGCCTTCCCCATAGCCTCTCTATCAGCCTTGGCTGCCAGGTATGTAGATTGCATGGCTATTAGAATGATGACAATTGTCCTGGCAGTTACCCCTGACTTTTTAGATTCATCGTCAATTTGATTGACATTTTCTTTGCTGACCGACAGAGTTTGTGCAAGTTGAGGTTTTTTCTCTTTAGCTTGAGTTAAAGGAACTTCTAAGTCAACAATCTCTTTGTCTACTTCCAAGTCAGCTTTGACGTTATCAACAATGACATGAATCTCTTGTTCTCTTGTGGACTTCATGGTGCGTAGTGTCCCCAACATATTGTCCTTGCTGGTTTCTTCGACTTCAAAAGTGAACATAACATCATTTATGGTTGACAATTTGTCTGTCAGACCAACAAAGTAGTCTTGGACAGAAGCCAAAGTGCCCTTGATTGAAGTTGGCAGATTGTTCTTAATTGGAATAAGTTGTTGGAGAAGACTAACCATGGTCTAATGGACGACTGAATCTAAACATAGGATGTCAAGTGGATGCTTGAAAATTGATTTCATCTCTTGCATAAACTTGACATCTTGATAATCACTCGAATCTTACCTTGTCAAATTTGAAAAATGGGCAGATCTTGATGAATTCTAATGACCAGCCTCTGGCAAAAAATCAATTAAGTCTTCAAGTTTAGAGGCGGGAACTTTCACTGGTTTGACGACAGTAGACAAGGTGTCTGTCGGAAGAGGTGGAAGATGTGACTGGGAATTAGAGTTTGTTGAGGAGTTGGTGAAGAATGAATTGGTTGTTCAAGAGGATTGATGGCATCAAGATTGGCGATTGTTGAAGTTTTGCCTCTCTACCTAAGCCATCGAAAGACAAAACTTGGGGGGCATCTGTTAGGAGTGAATTTTCAAATTTGAGCTTTCGTTAGAAAGATAGAAAGAGGCTACATAAAAATTGAGAAAGAAGTCCCAAAATTGATATAAATTGTTTTGGCTAAAAGAAAGTTGACAAGTTCTAAATCGACAGACGGAAAGTTGACAAAAAATTGACATAAAGAAGAACGCCGAATTCAGAACATTATAGAAGAATTGACATGTGTGGAGTTGACAATAAGTTCTTCAGTTGACATGTTAGACAAACAAGGCCGTCGAAAAGCAAAACTTGGGGCGCATCTATTAGGGGTGAAATTTCTGATTCTTGACGGATGCATTTTGACAGGCTAACGAAAGAATCAGTGTAATGACTAATATTTTCTAAGTATTGAAAATATTTATTTGACAAGAAAATACTGGTCGACAGAAAGGATAAATTGACAACCAAGATTTTTGACAAAGTATTAAGAAGAGTTGTCAAACATACAGAGAAGTGTGAAAATGGCTAAGCCCTCAAGACTGACAAGGCATTAGCAATATAAGCTGTCAAGCAGCCAGACCGTCGAAGACAATCAAGTTGACGCGGAGCGGTTCAAGAAATTGAGCAGTTATCATAGTTGTTTGATAAGCAGTTTAAATTTGAAATTTATAAAACTGCCAAGATACGTGGCAGTCATTTAGATAGGAAGTTACTACTAGGTAGTTATTTTATTTCCCTATAAATACTAGTTATTACAATGTAATAAAGGTTGGAACTTGAAACATCCTACACGTCTCGATCACACAGCAGACTGACGGATTAACTCAAGTATTCCTTCCACCCTGTTATCATCAATACAATGTTCAATTTCAATACAATATTCGTTCATTACCTTCAAGTTCTTCATACACTTTCCAGTTTATTCATCATGTTCTTCAAATTCTTTCTGTAACTTTCGTTACTTTTCTGCACTTCATACTTGTTTAATCAAGTTTTCCTTTACTCTAACATTATAAGTAATTCTTCATTTTGACATCTTTTACTTAAATTAACATTTTCATTCGTTTCTATTCAATTTTCCAGAAATTGTTCTTCATCAACTTTAATAAATAACTACTTTTCTATATTAATTCATTTGTAGTGTTCTTACATTTCAAATCTAAGTTTTACTTCCTGTCAAGTATTCATATTTAATTACTTAGTATTTCAAAAACTATTTCCATTATCTAGGTCGGTCGGTTACTTGGTACACATCCTACACATCTAGATCACGCAGTAGATTGATGGATTAATTCAAGTACTCCCTCCACCCTTCTCATTTCAATTCAATTCAATATTACAACCCAGTACAATACTGGTTTTATCCTTCAAAGTTCTTTACTTGTTCTCCATTATTCCTTAATATTTCGTTTATGTTCTTATTTTCATTTACCTTTCATGAATGGTATTACTTAGATCCTATTTTACTTAACTTTACTTTCAAATTCTTGTTTCTTTACATTAAAAACTTAATGCAACAAGGAAGTTATCTTTTACAATAGAAACTATTTTCTTCTTTTAAATTTCAAACTTATCTTTTAAAACACAAGTCGTTTTATTGTCAAAATTCATTATTGACAACACTTTGTATATTTTTGATAAATTTACATATTTGTTTTGATACTAAGTCTTTTCTAGTAATTTTTAATTTGGCTTCATTGTCAAATTCGTACTTGGCAGACAACTCACATACTTATTTTGACGAGATTACCGCATAACTCGTATGTCCCACACTCGTTTGATCTATAATTATTTGTCACGAAGTAATTTTGGACACAACCAAAAAACCATGTTAACAAATTGGCACGCCCAGTGGGACGAGTTTAGAGTAACTCGTACAGTGTCACAAATTTGACATACAAATTTATTTGTATGCGTCTACGGAGTGGAAAGGTGGTTCAAACATCATCTATTTCCCAAAACTCTGTGAATATGAGTAGTGCAAGTGATGCAGGCGTAGTAGGCACTAACGCCGTTGCGTCAACGGTGGATTCTATTACACCAATTGACAATATTCCTGCAACCAGGGCTAATGCTACTAATGTAGGGAATAATAGCACTAATAGTTTAGGTACGAGAAGAGGCGTTTCTTACGCTCAAGTTATCAATAGATTTGATGAAGTTGGCCAAGGAACACTCCCGTCACCAACTTCCCCAGTTTTACAACAAATAAATCCACCAACTACCGGATTGTCTCCACGAAGTGTTGTGAATTCAAACCCAAGAGGGACTACGTAACCTCTGTCACAACCTTTGTATGGGATGCCTTATGGTTCGACTGCTGTCAATCCCAATACCCCATTTGCATACATACCATATCCAAATGGAATGACGATGGCTGCCTATGCATCTGGACAGGCAGGACGATCGACTGGGGGGCAAATTCCCAGTCATGCGAATGGGATAACAGGGTCAATGGTAGCAACCCATTCTCGACAAGAGCAACCAGTAGTAAGGCCACATTTATCCCCACTAAGACAACCCCCGAAAAATATTGTTGGTCTGTCAGAGGGTACATTAGCCAATCTTCGACAACAAATTGACTCTAGTAACCATGACATGATGAATACATTTACTCAACAAATGAGTACAGTGATTACGCCATTAATGGAAAACATGAATAATGCATGCTTGACATTGGCAAATGAGATACGCAGGTTAAATAGAGCCTTGGGTGTTGTAGCCCTAGATGATAACCAAAATACCAATAGAAATCTCAATAGAAATGTCAATAGGAATAACCAACCACAGGTCAAACAACCACAAGTTGTACAACTTGACGGATCTGAATAAGATGACGAGCTGCCACAGCCCCATTGTCGGATTCCTTTGAGACGTGGAAATGTACATATTTTACAACCATAGGAAGACGAGGACTTTGTCATAGACCAGGGTTCTCTTGGAGCACTTCGTCAAAATGTTCTAAACCAAAATGTTAACCAAGTTGTCGAGCAGGCATTGAATAGATTTGGTTTTAATATAGGTTATGCCAATCAACCATTTTTTTGCATCGGCATTTCCTGATTGGGTCCAACAGGCAGAAATGCCTCGAGGATACAAAATACCCAAGTTGTCAAAATTTTCAGGAGAAAGTGGAGAATCGACTGTTGAGCACATTGCCCGATATACAATCGAGTTAGGAGATTTGGCTTTAGAGGAGGGACTAAAAATGAAGTTCTTTCGTAGTTCGTTGACTAAGAATGCTTTTTCTTGGTTTTCGACCCTAAGGCCTAATTCCATACACTCCTGAAATCAATTGGAGAGGAGTTTTCATGATCAATTCTTTAGAAGTGACCTAAAGATAGGATTGACAGACTTATTTTGCATTAAGAGGATGAATAACGAGTTTGTCGATGACTACCTTGCCCGATTCCGTCAAATGAAGACTCGTTGCTTCACCCCTATCCTTGAGGCGGAAATAGTGAAGATTGCTGCTGGGGGCCTAGATTATCATATTAGGAAGAAGTTGGTCAACCAACATCTAATTGATCTTGCCCAGTTAGGAGATAAAGTCCAACAAATTGAACAATTGAAAGCCGAAAAGGTTTTCAAGCAGAAGAAATTCCTCAAAAGAGAAAATATTAACTTTGTCAGATGTAGTGAATCCAACGAGGAGGGCAACGATTCTGAGGAATTTGAGGTAGATTAAGTTGAATTAAAAAATGGTCCACCTTATATATGCCAAGCTTTGAAGCCTGCTAGGGCCAAAGAAAGGATTCCTTTCATCAATAAGAAGGTGTATACATTTGATGTGACCAAGGCTGATCAAATATTTGACATATTACTCAAAGATAAGCAGTTAAAATTGTCAGATGACCATAGGCTTTTGAAAGACCATGAGATTAAGGATCAGAAGTATTATAAGTGTCATAACACTTTTGGTCATGTAACTAATGATTGTATGCATTTCAGGGACATTATTCAGAAAGGTTTGGCAGAAGGAAGACTAAAATTTTCAGACAAGAAACCAGACATGAAGGTTGATATAGAACCGTTTGGTCCTGAAGTTAACAAGGCTGACCGTCGAGTCCCTATGGGAATAGACATGGTCAATATCAGAGCTGGGCAAAATATCCAGATGGATCTGTCAGATTCATTTGATATTTATCCAAAGCCGGGAGAACCTCTTGTCGATTTCATGACACGCAAGAAATCTGGTGGCATACTTAAAGTTTTCCCAATATGCGAAACATTTTATGACGAAGTGGCTACCGAGAAAGCTAGGGGGCAGAAAACGCCATCATATCACCCACAAGACAGAACTGAGTCTCGTAATGGTGGTAACCAAGGCAGGTTTTCGCACTTGAGCTGCCATGATGGGTCTAACAGTGTACACAGAAGTGCTGCACCTGTTGTTAACAGGCAGGCAAATAGCCGTCAACAACACATGCATCAGACAAGACCTACACAATTTCGTCAAGACTAGGAAACCCCCGTCCAATGTAATGGTGGATCAATGGGTAAAGAATTCTACCACGGCTCCTTATCCAGAGTTATGAAAGCAGAAATGGGTCAGAAAAAACAATTTCAATGACCACAATCCACCCTTTTGGAATGAGGATTACCGAAATGTCCAACTAGCTCAGAATGCTCAGATGGCAGGACCTGGCTTGTCAGGACCATCAACTCAGCCGGCCATCTCTAAGAGCCAAAAGAGGAGGTTGCAAAGGCTCCGACAGGCTCAAAAGAAGAAGCTTGCCAGGCAAGGAGGTGTCACCATAAAGGAGATGCCTTCGCAGAATACTGGTTGTTTGGTTGCAATGGCTGACAACGTAGCTGACAAGAGTGGAGATGTCAAAATGAAGAGCGTGATAGAGGCTCACCCAATGGAGATTGACATGAGGGTGCCTATTACTCAAAATAGGTCAAATAAGTCCATACGCCGGGTTTGTGTAGCAGAGAAAAAGAAGGCCGTAGAAATGTCATCACCGCCAACAAAATCCACAGGCAAATGGCCAGTTGGATTGTTAGACATGGAAAAGGTAGCAGGGCTTGAGAAGAAGTTCGAGGCGAGGATGCAAGATCATCAGTTGGCAACATTCAAACCTGAATGTGATTTGACCAAGGAGGAATTGTCTTTTGATGCTATCATTCAGGCATTAAACGATCCAAATGATGATATTAACATCAGCGGAGGCATGGACATATTAGCCAAAATGAAGATCTGGCTGACATCATCGAGGCACTAGATAACTGTGGTGCAGGTATAGCCCGGCCTTTGTCAGAAAGGTCAGGATCAGACGATGACAATGATTTGAAGAGAAATCTTGGAAGAACTGTAGGAGGTGCATTCTTAGACGAGGATCCAGAGAATAAAATCATCCAGGAACCAGGAATGAGAATGAATATAGGATTGATTTCCGTCATCCCAGTGGAGTATGAAGGATATCTTGAAGTGGATTTTTCCGACGATGAGGATATGGTCGACAATGACAGAAATCTAGATGATTTTTGGAAGTATGTCCAAGAGAATTCGGTCACCTTGTTCGATAATATAGCCCAGTTGGAGAAGCCCACCGATGAACAAAGAAATCATTTAAGGCCATTGTATGTAATGGCCATAATTGATAGGATGCCCACTAATAGAGTTATGATTGATGGAGGAGCTGCTGTCAATTTGATGCCGAGGGCAATGTTTAAAAGGCTAGGAAAAGATCAATGGACTTAATTCCGACAGACATGGTCATCACTGATTTCAGTGGCAGAACATCTCTATCAGATGGTGTTGTACTTCTCAATATCCAGGTTGGCACTGTCGAGAGAATGACATTGTTCATGATAATTCCAGCCAAATCAAGTTACAACTTATTACTTGGCAGGGATTAGATTCACGCTGTGGGAGCAATTCCTTCGATAGTATAGCAGAAAATAATCTTATGGAACACGCAAGATCAAGTGGAGATTGTCGAAGCAAACGATAATGCGTGTTATGCCCAGCAGTCACACGTGGATTTCAAAGTATATTCGCCAAACGTCACACCTGTGACTGCCAACGAAGGACTTATTGACAAAGATACGCTAGAAGCATGTCTTCTCGGTCAGTTTGGCGTGAAGATAAAGGAAGAGGCCGACAAGTCTCGGCCCATTTCCGACAATGAGCCTTGAAACATACCTGAGAAGATTGTTCGCCTATCTGGACGACAAAGAAGAACACACTGCATAAAGTATGTTGGCAGATTATATCATTGACGACGACCCTTTGGGTTTTGAGAAAGGAGCCGAAGTTAAGCAAAAAGTTGAAGTAGAAGATCCTCTGTAAGAAATAAATTTAGGAACGGAAGAAAAGAAAAGGCTCATTTTTGTCAGTGCTTTTCTGCCAGAGGATTACAAACACAAACTTGCCAAATTAATTGCATAGTATAAAGATTGCTTTGCATGGGACAACGATGAAATTCCTGGTTTAAGTAGAGATCTTGTTGAACACCGGCTGCCACTTAGAGAGGATTTCCAGCCTTTCAAACAGGCAAGTAGGAGGTTTGCTCCAGAGGTAGTGCATAAAATCAAAGAGGAAGTGCAAAGACTGCTTAAAGCAAAGTTCATTCAAACAACCAGGTATGTCGATTGACTTTCTAATGTAGTTCCTGTCATTAAAAAGAATGGCAAAATGAGGGTATGCATAGACTTTAGAAATTTAAATATGGCTACCCCCAAAGATGAGTATCGATGCCAATAGGCGACATGCTTGTCGACTCAGCATCAGGAAATGAAATTTTAAGTTGTATGGATGTCCATGCAGCTTATAATCAAATCTTTATAACCGAAGAAGATTTGTCAAAGACTGCCTTCAAGTGTCCAGGAGCAATTGGGACATATGAGTGGATTGTCATGCTTTTCAGTTTAAAGAATGCAGGAGCCACTTATCAACGAGCAATGAATACTATTTTCCATGATGTGATTCGAAAGTTCATAGAAGTATATATTGATGACATGGTTTTCAAATCCAAAACCAAAGATAACCACTTGGAGCACCTGAAGCAAGGGTCTGAAAGGATGAGAAGACACAACCTCAAAATGAACCCAGATAAGTGTAGCTTCGGAGTGTCAGCTGCCAAATTCTTAGGCTTTATAGTTCACAAAAAAGGAATTGAGGTGGGCAAAAATAAAGCCAAAGCGGTCATGGAAGCCTCAACATCGATAGATAAAAAGGAACTACAATCCTTCCTAGGAAAGGTTAACTTTCTAAGAAGGTTTATATCAAATCTGTCGGGAAGAACAAGAGTATTTGCACCGTTGGTCAAGTTGAAAGTAGAGAAAAGGTTCATATGGGAGCCTTGTCACCAAGAAGCTTTTGACCAAATCAAGCAATACCTAGTCAATCCACCGGTCATGATGCCAGCAGTGCCTCGTCGACCATTGAAGTTGTACATATCAGCATCTGAAGACACTATAGGATGTCTATTGGCCCAGGATGATGATGACAATGTTGAAAAGGCTGTATATTATCTAAGCAGCGTCCTCAATGAGGCTGAAAGAATATATAGTGCAATAGAGAAGATATGTCTAGAATTGTTTTTTTCTTGTACAAAACTTAAATGTTATATGATGCCATGTAATGTATTCGTTATTTCCAAAACTGATGTTATAAAGTATATGTTGTCAAAACCAGTCCTTAATGGACGTATTGGTAAATGGACCATTGCTTTTTCAGAATATTCTTTACAATACGTACCATCTAAAGCTGTCAAAGGATAGGCAGTAGCTGACTTCTTGGTAGAACATCCAGGATTGGACGTGCCAGAAATAAATGTTGTCAGTTTACAACCCTGGAAACTGTACTTTGACGGATCAAGGCATCAAGGAGGTAGTGGAGTAGGAATCTTAATCGTGGTTCCACAAGGAACTCCTACTAAGTTCATGTTTGAACTTAAGTATCCATGTTCCAACAATGAAGCTGAATATGAAGCTTTGATTGTCGGATTGGAGATACTAATAGAAATGAAAGCAAGAAATATGCATATCTTTGGGGATTCTCAATTGGTTATCAAACAACTTACTCAAGAATATAAGTGTGGCAACTACAACTTGACAAAATATTGTATCATAGCTAGTAAGTTAATGAAGAAATTCGATGATGTAATTGTCAAATATATTCCCACAAATTCAAATCAAGAGGCTAATGAGTTGGCTCAAATAGCCTCAGGATACAAGATATCTCAAAAGACTTTGTCAGGACTAATGGAAATAAGATAATTATTATATCCATTAGAATAAAGAGATATTTTGGTTAATGATGTAATTCTACCTAATGACTGGAGGTTGCCAATAATTGAATATTTGGAAAATCCAAGTCAGAATGTAGATAGGAAAATGAAATATAAAGCATTGAATTACACAATGCAAGGAGGACTATTATATAGAAGGTATGTTGACGGGACTCTACACAAGTGCCTGAGTGAGAAGGATGCTTATTTGGCTATGTCAGAAGTCCATGAGGGCATATGTGGAGCCCATCAGGAATGAGACAAAATGCAATGGGTTCTTCGACGAAGTTTGTATTATTGGCCAACTATGATGAAAGATTGCATTTTGTTTGCCAAGTCTTGTGAACAATGTCAGAAACATGGCCATATACAAAATGTACCGGCCAGCGAATTGCATTCTATTGTCAAGCCTTGGCCATTCAGAGGATGGGCTTTGGATTTGATTGGTCAAATACATCCTACTTCATCGAAAGGACATCAATTCATTCTAGTTGGAGTGGAAATTTTACCAAATGGGTAGAAACAGTTTGCCTTAAAGCAGTTACCCAGGAAGATGTAATTGATTTTATTGAAAATCAATTAGTTTGTCGGTTTGGAATTCCACAAACGTTGACAACTGATCAAAGGTCAGTTTTTACTGGGAAGAAAGTTATAGAATATGCCAGCTCTAGACAGATAAAGATGCTTACATCTACTCCGTACTATGCACAAGCTAATGGCCAAGTTGAGGCCATAAATAAGATTATTATTGGTCTTACTAAAAAGCATGTGGGTCGACAACCTAGGAACTGGCATAACACTCTTGACCAAATACTGTGGGCATATAGGAATTCACCCAAACAATCGACAGGAACCTCACCATACAGGTTAGTATATGGACATGATCCTATATTGCCTGTCGAAATCAATCTTCAGTCAATTTGTATTCAAAGACAAGATGACTTGCCTGTCGACCAATATTGGGATGCAATGTTGGATGAATTAGACGAATTAAGCGATGAAAGGTTGATTGCATTGGAGAATTTAATTCGACAGAAAGAAAGAATTGCAAAATTCTATAATATTCGAGTGAAGTTTCAATTATTCAAAGTAAATGACTTCGTATGGAAAGTCATTTTGCCTATGGATAAAAGTTGTCGAGAGTTCGGTAAATGGTCACCAGAATGGGAAGGACCATTTAAGATTTCTAAAGCATTTACTGGGAATGCTTATGCACTCGTTGACATTGATATTGGCTTAAGAATTAAGTCAATTAATGGCAAGTATTTGAAATAGTATAAGCCGATGATGCTAGAAGTAAAAATTGACAGTAAATGAGATAGAACATAAGTTTTATTCATTAATTTGGCAATACAATTTTACATTGTCAAAAGTACATCATGTCAGTTAAAGCTAACTTATTCCTAAGAGAGCGGTGTGGAAACTGACGGTTAGCATACACAGATGTGTGTCAAATTATGAGCATTCAAAAAAATAAGTTAAAAAGATGTTCAGTTGACATACACATAAAAAAATACCAACTAAACTAAGATTGAGAATTTCTGATTTCTTCCCAAGCCTTCTCTAGAGCCTCTCTGTCAGCCTTGGCTGCCAGATATTTAGATTGCATGGCTATTAGAATGTTGACAACTGTCTTGGCAGTCACCCCTAACTTTTTAGATTCATCGTCAATTTGATTGACCTTTTCTTTGCTGCCCGATAGAGTTTGTGCAAGTTGAGGTTTTTTCTCTTTAGCTTGAGTTAAAGCAACTTCTAAGTCAACAATCTCTTTGTCTACTGCCAAGTCAGCTTTGACATTGTCAGCAATGACAAGAATCTCTTGTTCTCTTGTGGCCTTCATGGTGCGTAGAGTCCCCAACATATTGTCCATGCTGGTTTCTTCAACTTCAAAAGGGGACATAACATCATTTATGGTTGACAATTTGTCTGTCAGACCATCAAAGTAGTTTTGCACAGAAGCCAAAGTGCCCCTGCTTGAAGTTGGCAGATTGTTCTTAATTGGATTAAGTTGTTGGAGAAGATTGACCATGGTCGAACGGACGACTGAATCTGAACATAGGATGTCAAGTGGATGCTTGAAAAGGGATTTCAACTCTTGCATAAACTTGACAGCTTGATAATCACTCGAATCTTACCCTGTCAAATTTGAAAAATGGGCAGATCTTGATGAATTCTGATGACCAACCTCTGGCAAAAAATCAATTAAGTCTTCAAGTTTAGAGGTTGGAACTTTCACTGGTTTGACGACAGTAGACAAGATGTCAGTCGGAAGAGATGAAAGATGTGACTTGGAATTAGAGTTTGTTGAGGAGTTGGTGAAGAATGAATTGGTTGTTTAGGAGGATTGATGGCATCAAGATTGGCAATTGTTGAAGTTTTGACTCTTTACCTAAGCCGTCGAAAGACAAAACCTGGGGGGCATCTGTTAGGAGTGAATTTTCAAATTTGAGCTTTCGTTAGACAAACAGAAAGATGCTACATAAAAGTTGAGAAAGAAGTCCCAAAATTGATATATATTGTTTTGGCTAAAAGAAAGTTGACAAGTGCTAAGTCGACAGGCGGAAAGTTGACAAAAAAAATTGACATAAAGAAGAACGTCGAATTCAGAAGATTATAGAAGAATTGACAAGTGTGGAGTTGACAAGAAGTTCTTCAGTTGACATGTTAGACAAACAAGGTCGTCGAAAAGAAAAACTTGGGGCGCATCTGTTAGGGGTGAAATTTCTGATTATGGACGGATGCATTTTGACAGGCTGACGAAGGAATCAGAGTAATGACTAATATTTTCTTAAGTATTGAAAATATTTAGTTGACAAGAAAATACTGGTCGACAGAAAGGATAAATTGACAACCAAACTTTTTGACAAAGTATTAAGAAGAGTTGTCAAACGTACACAGAAGTGTGAAAATGGCTAAGTCCTCAAGACTGACAAGGCATTAGAAAGATAAGCTGTCAAGTAGCCAGACCGTCGAAGACAATCAAGTTGACGCGGAGCGGTTCAAGAAATTGAGTAGTTATCAGAGTTGTTTGACAAGCAGTTTAAATTTGAAATTTAGAAAACTGTCAAGATACGTGGCAGCCATTTAGATAGGAAGTTACTACTAGGTAGTTATTTTATTTCCCTATACTAGTTATTACAATGTAACAAAGGTTGGAACTTGAAACATCCTACACGTCTCGATCACACAGCAGAGATCGACGGATTAACTCAAGTATTCCTTCCACCCTGTTATCATCAATACAATGTTCAATTTCAATACAATATTGGTTCATTTCCTTCAAGTTCTTCATACACTTTCCAGTTTAGTCATCATGTTCTTCATATTCTTTCTGTAACTTTCGTTGCTTTTGACCAAATCAAGCAATACCTAGTCAATCCACCGGTCATGATGACAGCAGTGCCTCGTCGACCATTGAAGTTGTACATATCAGCATCTGAAGACACTATAGGATGTCTATTGGCCCGGGATGATGATGACAATGTTAAAAAGGTTGTATATTATCTAAGCAGAGTCCTCAATGATGCTGAAAGAATATATAGTGCAAAGAGAAGATATGTCTAGCATTGTTTTTTTCTTGTACAAAACTTAAATATTATATGATGCCATGTAATGTATTCGTTATTTCCAAAATTGATGTTATAAAGTATATGTTGTCAAAACCAGTCCTTAATGGACGTATTGGTAAATGGACCATTGCTTTGTCAGAATATTCTTTACAATACGTACCATCTAAAGCTGTCAAAGGATTGGCAGTAGCTGACTTCTTGGTAGAACATCCAGGATTGGACGTGCCAGAAATAAATGTTGTCAGTTTACAACCCTGGAAACTTTACTTTGACGGATCAAGGCATCAAGGAGGTAGTGGAGTAGGAATCTTAATCGTGACTCCACATGGAACTCCTACTAAGTCCATGTTTGAACTTAAGTATCCATGTTCCAACAATGAAGCTGAATATGAAGCTTTGATTGTCGGATTGGAGATACTGATAGAAATGAAAGCAAGAAATATGCATATCTTTGGGGATTCTCAATTGGTTATCAAACAACTTACTCAAGAATATAAGTGTGGCAACTACAACTTGACAAAATATTGTATCATAGCTAGTAAGTTAATGAAGAAATTCGATGATGTAATTGTCAAATATATTCCCACAAATTCAAATCAAGAGGCTAATGAGTTGGCTCAAATAGTCTCAGGATACAAGATATCTCAAAAGACTTTGTCAGGACTAATGGAAATAAGAGAATTATTATATCCATTAGAATAAAGAGATATTTTGGTTAATGATGTAATTCTACCTTATGACTGGAGGTTGCCAATAATTGAATATTTGGAAAATCCAAGTCAGAATGTAGATAGGAAAATGAAATATAAAGCATTGAATTACACAATGCAAGGAGGACTATTATATAGAAGGTATGTTGACGGGACTCTACACAAGTGCCTGAGTGAGAAGGATGCTTATTTGGCTATGTCAGAAGTCCATGAGGGCATATGTGGAGCCCATCAGGCATGAGACAAAATGAAATGGGTTCTTCGACGAAGTTTGTATTATTGGCCAACTATGATGAATGATTGCATTTTGTTTGCCAAGTCTTATGAACAATGTCAGAAACATGGCCATATACAAAATGTACCGGCCAGCGAATTGCATTCTATTGTCAAGCCTTGGCCATTCAGAGGATGGACTTTGAATTTGATTGTTCAAATACATCCTACTTCATCGAAAGGACATCAATTCATTCTAGTTGGAGTGGAAATTTTACCAAATGGGTAGAAATAGTTTGCCTTAAAGCAGTTACCCAGGAAGATGTAATTGATTTTATTGAAAATCAATTAGTTTGTCTATTTGGAATTCCACAAACGTTGACAACTGATCAAAGGTCAGTTTTTACTGGGAAGAAAATTATAGAATATGCCAGCTCTAGACAGATAAAGATGCTTACATCTACTCCGTACTATGCACAAGCTAATGGCCAAGTTGAGGCCATAAATAAGATTATTATTGGTCTTAATAAAAAGCATGTGGGTCGACAACCTAGGAACTGGCATAACACTCTTGACCAAATACTGTGGGCATATAGGAATTCACCCAAACAATCGACAGGAACCTCGCCATATAGGTTAGTATATGGACATGATCCTATATTGCCTATCAAAATCAATCTTCAGTCAATTTGTATTCAAAGACAAGATGACTTGCCTGTCGACCAATATTGGGATGCAATGTTGGATGAATTAGACGAATTAAGCGATGAAAGGTTGATTGCATTGGAGAATTTAATTCGATAGAAAGAAAGAATTGCAAAATTCTATAATATTCGAGTGAAGTTTCAATTATTCAAAGTAAATGACTTCGTATGGAAAGTCATTTTGCCTATGGATAAAAGTTGTCGAGAGTTCGGTAAATGGTCACCAAAATGGGAAGGACCATTTAAGATTTCTAAAGCATTTAATGGGAATGCTTATGCATTCGTTGACATTGATAATGGCTTAAGAATTAAGTCAATTAATGGCAAGTATTTGAAATAGTATAAGCCGATGATGCTAGAAGTAAAAATTGACAGTAAATGAGATATATCATAAGTTTTATTCATTAATTTGGCAATACAATTTTACATTGTCAAAAGTACATCATGTCAGTTAAAGCTAACTTATTCCTAAGAGAGCGGTGTGGAAACTGACGGTGAGCATACACAGATGTGTGTCGAATTATGAGCATTCAAAAAAATAAGTTAAAAAGATGTTCAGTTGACATACACATAAAAAAATACCAACTAAACTAAGATTGAGAATTTCTGATTTCTTCCCAAGCCTTCTCTAGAGCCTCTCTGTCAGCCTTGGCTGCCAGATATTTAGATTGCATGACTATTAGAATGTTGACAACTGTCCTGGAAGTCACCCCTAACTTTTTAGATTCATCGTCAATTTGATTGAACTTTTGTTTGGTGGCCGATAGAGTTTGTGCTAGTTGAGGTTTTTTCTCTTTAGCTTGAGTTAAAGCAACTTCTAAGTCAACAATCTCTTTGTCTACTGCCAAGTCAGCTTTGACATTGTCAGTAATGACATGAATCTCTTGTTCTCTTATGGCCTTCATGGTGCGTAGAGTCCCCAACATATTGTCCCTAATGGTTTCTTCGACTTCAAAAGGTCACATAACATCATTTATGGTTGACAATTTGTCTGTCAGACCATCAAAGTAGTTTTGAACAGAAGCCAAAGTGCCCCTGCTTGAAGTTGGCAGATTGTTCTTAATTGGATTAAGTTGTTGGAGAAGATTGACCATGGTCGAACGGACGACTGAATCTGAACATAGGATGTCAAGTGGATGCTTGAAAAGGGATTTCAACTCTTGCATAAACTTGACAGCTTGATAATCACTCGAATCTTACCCTGTCAAATTTGAAAAATGGGCAGATCTTGATGAATTCTGATGACCAACCTCTGGCAAAAAATCAATTAAGTCTTCAAGTTTAGAGGCGGGAACTTTCACTGGTTTGACGACAGTAGACAAGATGTCAGTCGGAATAGATGGAAGATGTGACTTGGAATTAGAGTTTGTTGAGGAGTTGGTGAAGAATGAATTGGTTGTTTAGGAGGATTGATGTCATCAAGATTGGCGATTTTTGAAGTTTTGACTCTCTACCTAAGTCGTCGAAAGACAAAACTTGGGGGGCATCTGTTAGGAGTGAATTTTCAAATTTGAGCTTTCGTTAGACAAACAGAAAGATGCTACATAAAAATTGAGAAAGAAGTCCCAAAATTGATATATATTGTTTTGGCTAAAAGAAAGTTGACAAGTACTAAGTCGACAGACGGAAAGTTGACAGAAAAAAAATTGACATAAAGAAGAACGTCGAATTCAGAAAATTATAGAAGAATTGACAAGTGTGGAGTTGACAAGAAGTTCTTCAGTTGACATGTTAGACAAACAAGGCTGTCGAAAAGAAAAACTTGGGGCGCATCTGTTAGGGGTGAAATTTCTGATTATTGACGGATGCATTTTGACAGGCTGATGAAGGAATCAGAGTAATGACTAATATTTTCTAAGTACTGAAAATATTTAGTTGACAAGAAAATACTGGTCGACAGAAAGGATAAATTGACAACCAAACTTTTTGACAAAGTATTAAGAAGAGTTGTCAAACGTACACAGAAGTGTGAAAATGGCTAAGTCCTCAAGACTGACAAGGCATTAGAAAGATAAGCTGTCAAGTAGCCAGACCGTCGAAGACAATCAAGTTGACGCGGAGCGGTTCAAGAAATTGAGTAGTTATCAGAGTTGTTTGACAAGCAGTTTAAATTTGAAATTTAGAAAACTGTCAAGATACGTGGCAGCCATTTAGATAGGAAGTTACTACTAGGTAGTTATTTTATTTCCCTATACTAGTTATTACAATGTAACAAAGGTTGGAACTTGAAACATCCTACACGTCTCGATCACACAGCAGACTGACGGATTAACTCAAGTATTCCTTCCACCCTGTTATCATCAATACAATGTTCAATTTCAATACAATATTGGTTCATTTCCTTCAAGTTCTTCATACACTTTCCAGTTTAGTCATCATGTTCTTCATATTCTTTCTGTAACTTTCGTTGCTTTTGACCAAATCAAGCAATACCTAGTCAATCCACCGGTCATGATGACAGCAGTGCCTCGTCGACCATTGAAGTTGTACATATCAGCATCTGAAGACACTATAGGATGTCTATTGGCCCGGGATGATGATGACAATGTTAAAAAGGTTGTATATTATCTAAGCAGAGTCCTCAATGATGCTGAAAGAATATATAGTGCAATAGAGAAGATATGTCTAGCATTGTTTTTTTCTTGTACAAAACTTAAATATTATATGATGCCATGTAATGTATTCGTTATTTCAAAAACTGATGTTATAAAGTATATGTTGTCAAAACCAGTCCTTAATGGACGTATTGGTAAATGGACCATTGCTTTGTCAGAATATTCTTTACAATACGTACCATCTAAAGCTGTCAAAGGATTGGCAGTAGATGACTTCTTGGTAGAACATCCAGGATTGGACGTGCCAGAAATAAATGTTGTCAGTTTACAACCCTGGAAACTTTACTTTGACGGATCAAGGCATCAAGGAGGTAGTGGAGTAGGAATCTTAATCGTGACTCCACATGGAACTCCTACTAAGTCCATGTTTGAACTTAAGTATCCATGTTCCAACAATGAAGCTGAATATGAAGCTTTGATTGTCGGATTGGAGATACTGATAGAAATGAAAGCAAGAAATATGCATATCTTTGGGGATTCTCAATTGGTTATCAAACAACTTACTCAAGAATATAAGTGTGCAACTACAACTTGACAAAATATTGTATCATAGCTAGTAAGTTAATGAAGAAATTCGATGATGTAATTGTCAAATATATTCCCACAAATTCAAATCAAGAGGCTAATGAGTTGGCTCAAATAGCCTCAGGATACAAGATATCTCAAAAGACTTTGTCGGGACTAATGGAAATAAGATAATTATTATATCCATTAGAATAAAGAGATATTTTGGTTAATGATGTAATTCTACCTAATGACTGGAGGTTGCCAATAATTGAATATTTGGAAAATCCAAGTCAGAATGTAGATAGGAAAATGAAATATAAAGCATTGAATTACACAATGCAAGGAGGACTATTATATAGAAGGTATGTTGACGGGACTCTACACAAGTGCCTGAGTGAGAAGGATGCTTATTTGGCTATGTCAGAAGTCCATGAGGGCATATGTGGAGCCCATCAGGCATGAGACAAAATGAAATGGGTTCTTCGACGAAGTTTGTATTATTGGCCAACTATGATGAAAGATTGCATTTTGTTTGCCAAGTCTTGTGAACAATGTCAGAAACATGGCCATATACAAAATGTACCGGCCAGCGAATTGCATTCTATTGTCAAGCCTTGGCCACTCAGAGGATGGGCTTTGGATTTGATTGGTCAAATACATCCTACTTCATCGAAAGGACATCAATTCATTCTAGTTGGAGTGGAAATTTTACCAAATGAGTAGAAACAGTTTGCCTTAAAGCAGTTACCCAGGAAGATGTAATTGATTTTATTGAAAATCAATTAGTTTGTCGGTTTGGAATTCCACAAACGTTGACAACTGATCAAAGGTCAGTTTTTACTGGGAAGAAAATTATAGAATATGCCAGCTCTAGACAGATAAAGATGCTTACATCTACTCCATACTATGCACAAGCTAATGGCCAAGTTGAGGCCATAAATAAGATTATTATTGGTCTTACTAAAAAGCATGTGGGTCGACAACCTAGGAACTGGCATAACACTCTTGACCAAATACTGTGGGCATATAGGAATTCACCCAAACAATCGACAGGAACCTCGCCATACAGGTTAGTATATGGACATGATCCTATATTGCCTGTCGAAATCAATCTTCAGTCAATTTGTATTCAAAGACAAGATGACTTGCCTGTCGACCAATATTGGGATGCAATGTTGGATGAATTAGACGAATTAAGCGATGAAAGGTTGATTGCATTGGAGAATTTAATTCGAAAAAAAGAAAGAATTGCAAAATTCTATAATATTCGAGTGAAGTTTCAATTATTCAAAGTAAATGACTTCGTATGGAAAGTCATTTTGCCTACGGATAAAAGTTGTCGAGAGTTCGGTAAATGGTCACCAGAATGGGAAGGACCATTTAAGATTTCTAAAGCATTTACTGGGAATGCTTATGCACTCGTTGACATTGATATTGGCTTAATAATTAAGTCAATTAATGGCAAGTATTTGAAATAGTATAAGCCGATGATGCTAGAAGTAAAAATTGATAGTAAATGAGATAGAACATAAGTTTTATTCATTAATTTGGCAATACAATTTTACATTGTCAAAAGTACATCATGTCAGTTAAAGCTAACTTATTCCTAAGAGAGCGGTCTGGAAACTGACGGTTAGCATACACAGATATGTGTCGAATTATGAGCATTCAAAAAAATAAGTTAAAAAGATGTTCAGTTGACAGACACATAAAAAAATACCAACTAAACTAAGATTGAGAATTTATGATTTCTTCCCAAGCCTTCTCTAGAGCCTCTCTGTCAGCCTTGGCTGCCAGATATTTAGATTGCATGGCTATTAGAATGTTGACAACTGTCATGGCAGTCACCCCTAACTTTTTAGATTCATCGTCAATTTGATTGACCTTTTCTTTGCTGGCCGATAGAGTTTGTTCAAGTTGATGTTTTTTCTCTTTAGCTTGAGTTAAATCAACTTCTAAGTCAACAATCTCTTTGTCTACTGCCAAGTCAGCTTTGACATTGTCAGCAATGACATGAATCTCTTGTTCTCTTGTGGCCTTCATGGTGCGTAGAGTCCCCAACATATTGTCCCTGCTGGTTTCTTCGACTTCAAAAGGGGACATAACATCATTTATGGTTGACAATTTATCTGTCAGACCATCAAAGTAGTTTTGCACAGAAGCCAAAGTGCCCCTGCTTGAAGTTGGCAGATTGTTCTTAATTGGATTAAGTTCTTGGAGAAGATTGACCATGGTCGAACGGACGACTGAATCTGAACATAGGATGTCAAGTGGATGCTTGAAAAGGGATTTTAACTCTTGCATAAACTTGACAGCTTGATAATCACTCGAATCTTACCCTGTCAAATTTGAAAAATGGGCAGATCTTGATGAATTCTGATGACCAACCTCTGGCAAAAAATCAATTAAGCCTTCAAGTTTAGAGGCGGGAACTTTCACTGGTTTGACGACAGTAGACAAGATGTCAGTCGGAAGAGATGGAAGATGTGACTTGGAATTAGAGTTTGTTGAGGAGTTGGTGAAGAATGAATTGGTTGTTTAGGAGGATTGATGGCATCAAGATTGGCGATTGTTGAAGTTTTGACTCTCTACCTAAGCCGTCGAAAGACAAAACTTGGGGGGCATCTGTTAGGAGTGAATTTTCAAATTTGAGCTTTCGTTAGACAAACAGAAAGATGCTACATAAAAATTGAGAAAGAAGTCCCAAAATTGATATATATTGTTTTGGCTAAAAGAAAGTTGACAAGTGCTAACTCGATAGACGGAAAGTTGACAGAAAAAAATTGACATAAAGAAGAACGTCGAATTCAGAAGATTATAGAAGAATTGACAAGTGTGGAGTTGACAAGAAGTTCTTCAGTTGACATGTTAGACAAACAAGGCCGTCGAAAATAAAAACTTGGGGCGCATCTGTTAGGGGTGAAATTTCTGATTATTGACGGATGCATTTTGACAGGCTGACGAAGGAATCAGAGTAATGACTAATATTTTCTAAGTATTGAAAATATTTAGTTGACAAGAAAATACTGGTCGACGGAAAGGATAAATTGACAACCAAACTTTTTGACAAAGTATTAAGAAGAGTTGTCAAACGTACACAGGAGTGTGAAAATGGCTAAGTCCTCAAGACTGACAAGGCATTAGAAAGATAAGCTGTCAAGTAGCCAGACCGTCGAAGACAATCAAGTTGACGCGGAGCGGTTCAAGAAATTGAGCAGTTATCAGAGTTGTTTGACAAGCAGTTTAAATTTGAAATTTAGAAAACTACCAAGATACGTGGCAGCCATTTAGATAGGAAGTTACTACTAGGTAGTTATTTTATTTGCCTATACTAGTTATTACAATGTAATAAAAGTTGGAACTTGAAACTTCCTACACGTCTCGATCACACAGCAGACTGACGGATTAACTCAAGTATTCCTTCCACCCTGTTATCATCAATACAATGTTCAATTTCAACACAATATTGGTTCATTTCCTTCAAGTTCTTCATACACTTTCCAGTTTAGTCATCATGTTCTTCATATTCTTTCTGTAACTTTCGTTACTTTTCTGCACTTCATACTTGTTTAATCAAGTTTTCCTTTACTCTAATATTATAAGTAATTCTTAGTTTTTGACATCTTTTAGTTAAATTAACAATTTCATTTGTTTCTATTCAATTTCCCATAAATTTTTCTTCATCAACTTCAATAAATAACTACTTTTTCTATATTAATTCATTTGTAGTGTTCTTACATTTCAAATCTAAGTTTTACTTCCTGTCAAGTATTCATATTTAATTACTTAGTATTTCAAAAACTATTTCCATTATCTAGGTCAGTCGGTTACTTGATACACATCCTACACATCTCGATCACACATCAGATTGACGGATTAATTCAAGTACTCCCTCCACCCTTCTCATTTCAATTCAATTTAATATTACAACCCAGTACAATACTGGTTTTATCCTTCAAAGTTCTTTACTTGTTCTCCATTATTCCTTAATATTTTGTTTTTGTTCTTATTTTCATTTACCTTTCGTGAATGGTATTACTTAGATCCTATTTCACTTAACTTTACTTTCAAATTCTTGTTTCTTTTCATTACAAACTTAATGCAACTAGGAAATTATCTTCTACAATAGAAACTACTTTCTTCTTTTAAATTTCAAACTTATCTTTTAAAACACAAGTCGTTTTATTGTCAAATTTCATTATTGACAACACTTTGTATCTTTTTGATAAATTTACATATTTGTTTTGATACTAAGTCTTTGCCATTAATTTCTAATTTGGCTTCGTTGTCAAATTCTTACTTGGCAGACAATTCACATACTTATTTTGACGAGATTACCGCATAATTCATAGGTCCCACACTCGTTTGATCTATAATTATTTGTCATGAAGCAATTTTGGATACAACAAAAAAACCACGTTAACAATAGGCAAATAAAGTAACCACCTAGAAATAACTCCCTATGTAAATGACAGCCACATGTCTTTGGCAGTTCTCTTAATTTCTATACTTAAACTGTTTTGTCAAGCAATTCCACTAACTGCTCAATGTCTTGAACCGCTCCGTGTTGATTTGCTTATCCTCGACGGTTTGAACTACTTGACAACTTGTATTGGTACCTTTCGTCGAATTGGTGGCTTAACCAATTTCTTCACTTTTCTATTTCTCTTGGCGATTCTTCCTTCGACAAAGTCTTCCTTTAATATTTTTTCAGGAATTTGATTGTCGAATCTTTTCCCCTGTCAAACTGTATTTTCTTGTCAACCAAATGTTTTCAATACTTAGAGAATTTTGGCTATCACTTCGATCCCTTCGTCAACCTGTCGAAAAAAAAAAAATCCATCAAAAAACTCAAAATTTCACCCTTAATAGGTGTATAACAGAATAGGCCACATGACTATAATTGAGATTTATAGGTAATAGTGGGTCAGTTACTTAGGCGATTGGGATTTGGCTAGTCAGTTGGGCTCCGAATTGAGAGGCTCAAACACCCCAATATCAAGTTGTAAGTGGTATAGTAGACCCATCATACCGACTGAGTTGCAGACAACTAATTAAGTAGGGAGTTAACTCAAATACAATATATCAAACATGATATCTCGTCAAAGGTAAATTACTACCATATTAAGAAACCCCATTAGACCACTAGTTGTTAGTGGAATTCAGACTCTTGACAGAAATAATTCCGGCAGGATGATGAAGGAACTGAAGTAAAGAAAGTCAAAGTGTACATGTCGACAAAAAGAAAGATTGACAAGTGTTGGTGGAGGAATTTCAAACTCTTAACAGAAATAAGTCCGACAGGCTGGCGAAGGAACTGAGGTAAAGAAAGTTAAAGTGTACATGTCGATAAGGAGATAGATTGACAAGCAGCCTTTTCGACGAAATTCAGGGGAAGGTTGTCAAAGATATGGAAAAAGAAAAAATGACTAAGTCTCAAAATCAACAATATAGTCAAGATAAGTTGTCAAGAAGTTAATCCCATCGAAAACAAGCCAGTTGACACTGAGCGGTTCAAGACATTGAGCGGTTATT
Source organism: Sophora flavescens (assembly GCA_030762895.1). Lineage (NCBI taxonomy): Eukaryota > Viridiplantae > Streptophyta > Magnoliopsida > Fabales > Fabaceae > Sophora > Sophora flavescens. Next base: position 176,464,715 of record CM061062.1, read on the forward strand.
GGAGTTATATTGACAAGTAGTTTAGATGTAAAGCCTAAGAGAACTGCCAAGGACATGTGGCAGTCATTTAGATAGGAAGTTACTACTAGGCAGTTATTTTATTTGCCTATAAATACTAGTTATTATAATGTAATGGGGGAGGTTACTTGATACACATCCTACAAATCTCGATCACACAGCAGATTGACGGATTACACTCAAGTATTCCCTCCATGCTTCCTATTTCAATATTATGGCAAAATTCAATGCCATTTTCATTTCTTCTGTTCAATCATTTATTCGTACTCATTTCCAGTATTTCTCTTCTGTTCGTCTTTTAAATTCATTTACTTCTTGAAAGGCGTATCATTAAGATCATACTCTACTTAACTTTCTTGTTTAAACTTATGTTTCTTCTCTTATTGTACACTTAGTTCAATCAGGAAAGTTATTTTCTACATAAAAAACTACTTCTTTTAAATTTCAAATTCCCCTTTTCAAATATAAACAATTTCGTTGTCAAGTTTCATTATTGACAATCACTGGTACATTTTTTCTCAAAACTTATACACTTGTCATAGCATCCTGCCAGTATATTACTAGATTTGACTAACTCGTCAAATTCATACTTGGCAGACAATACATACACACATTCTGACGAGATTACCGCATAACTCGTTCGTCCCACATTCGTTTGATCTTTAATTATTTGTAACAAAGGGACTTTTGGACACCAACCAAAAACTAACGTTAACAAATAGGCACGACCGGTGGGACCAGTTTAGAGTAACTCGTACAGTGTCACGAATTTGACATACAAATTTATTTTTATGCGTCTACGGAGTGGAAAGGTGGTTCAAACATCATCTATTTCCCAAAACTATGTGAATATGAGTAGTGCAAGTGATGCATGCGTAGTTGGCACTAACACCACTGCATCAACGGTGGATGCTATTGCACCAGTTGATAATATTCCGACAACCAGGGCTAACGCTACTAATGCAGGGATTAATAGCACTAATAGTTTAGGTACGAGAAGAGGCTTTTCTTACGCTCAGGTTGTCAATAGATTTGACGAAGTTGGCCAAGAAACACTCCCGTCACCAACTTCCCCAGTCTTACAACAAATAAACCCACCAACTACCGGATTGTCTCCACGAAGTGTTGTGAATTCAAACCCAAGAGGGACTACGCAACCTCTGTCACAACCTTTGTATGGGATGCCTTATGGTTCGACTACTGTCAATCCAAATACCCCATTTGCATACATATCATATCCAATTGGAATGACGATGGCTGCCCATGCATCTGGATTGGCAGGACCATCGACTGGGGGGCAAATTCCCAGTCATGTGAATGGGATAACAGGGTCAATGGTAGTAACCCATTCTCGACAAGAGCAACCAGTAGTAAGGCCACATGTATCCCCACTAAGACAACCCCCGCAAAATATTGTTGGTCTGTCAGAGGCTACATTAGCCAATGTCTGACAACAAATTGACTCTAGTAATCATGACATGGTGAATACATTTACTCAACAGATGAGTACAGTGATTACGCTATTAATGGAAAACACGAATAATGCATGCTTTACATTGGCAAATGAGATACGTAGGTTAAATAGAGCCTTGGGTGTTGTAGCCCCAGATGATAACCAAAATACTAATAGAAATCTGAATAGAAATGTCAATAGGTATAACCAACCACAAGTAATACAACTTGACGGATCTGAACAAGATGACGAGTGGCCACAGCCCAATCGTCGGATTCCTTTGAGACGTGGAAATATACATATTTTACAACCAGAGGAAGACGAGGACTTTGTCATAAACTAGGGTGCTCTTGGAGCACTTTGTCAAAATTCTCTAAACCAAAATGTTAACCAAGTTGTCGAGCAGGCATTGAATAGATTTGGTTTTAACATAGGTTATGCCAATCAACCATTCTTTGCGTCGGCATTTCCTGACTGGGTCTAACAGGCAGAAATGCCTCAAGGATACAAAATACCCAAGTTGTCAAAATTTTCAGGAGAAAGTGGAGAGTCGACAGTCGAGCACATTGCCCGATATACAATCGAGTTGGGAGATTTGGCTTTAGAGGAGGGTTTAAAGATGAAGTTCTTTCCGAGTTCGTTGACTAAGAATGCTTTTTCTTGGTTTTCAACTCTAAGGCCTAATTCCATACATTCCTGGAATCAATTAGAGAGAAGTTTTCATGATCAATTCTTTAGGGGTGACCTAAAGATAGGATTGACAGACTTATTTGGCATTAAGAAGACGAATAACGAGTCTGTCGATGACTATCTTGCCCGATTCGTTCAAATGAGGAGTCGCTGCTTCACCCCTAATTCCATACATTCCTGGAATCAATTAGAGAGAAGTTTTCATGATCAATTCTTTAGGGGTGACCTAAAGATAGGATTGACGGACTTATTTGGCATTAAGAGGACGAATAATGAGTCTGTCGATGACTATCTTGCCCGATTCTGTCAAATGAGGAGTCGCTGCTTCACCCCTATCCTTGAGGCAAAAATAGTAAAGATTGCTGCTAGGGGTCTAGATTATCATATTAGGAAGAAGTTGGTCAAACAACATCTAATTGATCTTGCCCAGTTAGGAGATAAAGTCCGACAAATTGAACAATTGAAAGCCGAAAAGGTTTTCAAGCAGAAGAAGTTCCTCAAAAGAGAAAAGATTAACTTTGTCGGATGTAGTGAATCTGACGAGGAGGGAAACGATTCTGAGGAACATGAGGTAGATTACGTTGAATTAAAAAATGGTCCACCTTATATATGCCAAGATTTGAAGCCTGCGAGGACCAAAGAAAGGATTCCTTTCATTAATAAGAAAGTGTATACATTTGATGTGACCAAGGCCGACCAAATATTTGACATATTACTCAAAGATAAACAATTAAAATTGTCAGATGACCATAGGCTTTTGAGAGCCCATGAGATTAAGGATCGCAGTACTGTAAGTGTCATAAGACTTTTGGTCATGTAACTAATGATTGTATGCATTTCAGGGACATTATTCAGAAAGGTTTGGCAGAAGGAAGACTAAAATTTTCAGACAAGAAACCAGACATGAAGGTTGATACAGAACCATTTGGTCCTGAAGTTAACAAGGCTGACCGCCAAGTCCCTATAGGAATAGGCATGGTCAATATCAGAGCTGGGCAAAATATACAGATGGATCTGACAGATTCATTTGATATTTATCCAAAGCCAGAAGAACCTCTTGTCGATTTCATGACACACAAGAAATCCGACGGCATACTTAAAGTTTGCCCAAGATGCGAAACATTTTATGACGAAGTGGCTGCCGAGAAAGCCAGGGGGCAGAAAACGCCATCTTACTTCCCAAAAGACAGAACTGAGTCCCACAATGGTAGTCACCAAGGCAGATTTTTAAATTCGAGCAGCCATGCTGGGTCTAATAGTGTACACAGAAGTGCTGCACCTGTTGTTAACAGGCAGGCGAATGGCCGTCAACAACACATGCATCAGATAAGACCTAGACAAAACCACACCGGAGGTTGACTTAAAGAGCCAATCAGAGGATCAGTGGGAAACAACAACTTTGTCGACGACAGATTCAATTCTGTCAAGACTAGGAAACCTCCGTCCAATGTAATGGTGGATCAATGGATAAAGAATTCTGCCACGGCTCGTTATCCAGAGTTACGAAAGCAGACATGGGTCAGAAAAACAAGTTCAATGACCACAATCCACCCTTTTGGAATGAGGATTACCGAAAGGGCCAGCTATCTCAGAATGCTCAGATGACAGGACCTGGCTTGGTAGGACCGTCAACTCAGTTGGCCATCTCTAAGAGCCAAAAGAGGAGGTTGCAGAGGCTCCGACAGGATCAAAAGAAGAAGCTTGCCAGGCAATGAGGTGTCACCATAAAAGAGATGCCTTCTCACAATACTGGTTGTTTGGTTGCAACGGCTGACAATGTAGATGACAAAAGTAGAGATATCAAAATGAAGAACGTGATAGAGGCTCATCCAATGGAGGTTGACGTGAAGATGCCTGCTACTCAAAACAAGCCAAATAAACCTATGTCGCAAATCTGTGCAGAAAAAGAGAAGGCCTTAGAAATGTCGTCACCACCAACAAAATCCACAGGCAAATGGCCGGTTGGATTGGTAGACATGGAAAAGGTAGCAGGGCTTGAGAAGAAGTTCGAGGCGAGAATGCAAGATCATCAGTTGGCAACATTCAAACCTGAATGCGAGTTAACTAAGGAAGAATTGTCCTTTGATGTTGTCATCGAGGCATTAAACGATCCGAATGATGATATTAACATCAGCAGAGGCATGGACATGGATAGCCAAAATGAAGATATAGCTGACATCATCAAGGCACTTGATAATTGTGGTGCAGGGATAGCCCGGTCTTTGTCAGAAAGGTCAGGATCAGATGATGATGATGATTTGAGAAGAAATCATGGAAGAACTGTAGGAGGTGCATTCTTAGACGAGGATCCAGGAAATGAAATCATCCTGGAACTAGGAATGAGGATGAATATAGGATTGATTTCCGTCATCCCAACGGAGTATGAAGGATATCTTGAAGTGGATTTTTCCGACGATGAGGATATGGTAGACAATGACAGAAATCCAGATGATTTTTGGATGTATGTCCAAGAGAATTTGGTCACCGTGTTCGACAATGTAGCCCAGTTAGAAAAGCTCACTGACGAACAAAGAAATCATTTAAGGCCATTGCATGTAATGGCCATAATTGATGGGAGACCCACTAATAGGGTTCTGATTGATGGAGGGGCCGCTGTCAATTTGATGCCTAGGGCAATGTTTAAGAAGCTAGGAAAAGATCAGTCAGACTTAATTCCGACTGACATGGTCGTTACTGATTTTAGTGGCAAAACATCCCCGTCAGATGGTGTCGTACTTCTCAACATCCAGGTTGGCACTGTCGAGAGAATGACATTGTTCGTGATAATTCCAGCCAAATCAAGCTATAACTTACTACTTGGCAGGGATTGGATTCATGCTGTGGGAGCAATTCCTTCGACAGTGCACCAGAAAATAATCTTGTGGAACGAGCAAGATCAAGTGGAGATCATCGAAGCAGACGATAGCACGTGTTACGCCCAGCAGTTACATGTGGATTTCAAAATATATTCGCCAAATGTCAGACCCATGACTGCCAATGAAGGGGTCATTGATAAAGATGCGTTAGAAGCAAGTCATCTCAGTCAGTTTGGCGTAAAGATAAAGGAAGAGGCCGACAAGTCTCGGCCCAGTTCCGAAAATGAGCTTTGAAACACATCTAAGAATATTGTCGGTCTATATGGCCGACAGAGAAGTACACACTTCAGAGAGTATGTTGGCAGATTGAATCATTGACGATGACCCTTTGGGTTTTGAGATAGGAGCCGAAGTTAAACAAAACGTTGAAGTAGAAGATCCTCTGGAAGAAATAAATTATGGGACGGAAGAAAAGAAAAGGTCCATCTTTGTCAGTGCTTTTCTGCCAGAGGATTATAAACAAGAACTTGTCAGATTAATTGCAGAGTATAAAGATTGCTTTGCATGTGACTACGATGAAATGCCTGGTTTAACAGAGATCTTGTCGAACACCGACTGCCACTTAGGGAGGACTGCAAGCCTTTCAAACAGGCAAGTAGAAGGTTTGCTCCAGAGGTAGTGCAAAAAATCAAAGAGGAAGTACAAAGACTGCTTAAAGCAAAGTTCATTCGAACAACCAGGTATGTCGATTGGCTTTCTAATGTAGTTCCTGTCATTAAAAAGAATGGCAAAATGAGGGTATGCATAGACTTTAGAAATTTAAATATGGCTACCCCCAAAGATGAGTATCCGATGCCAATAGCCGACATGCTTGTCGACTCAGCATCGGGAAATGAAATTTTGAGTTGTATGGATGGCCATGCAGGTTATAATCAAATCTTTATAGCCGAAGAAGATGTGTCAATGACTGCCTTCAAGTGTCTAGGAGCAATTGGGATGTATGAATGGGTCGTCATTCCTTTCGGTTTAAAGAATGCAAGAGCCACCTATCAACGAGCAATGAACACAATTTTCGATGATGTGATTAGAGAGTTCATAGAAGTATATATTGATGACATAATTGTCAAGTCCAAAACCAAAGATGACCACTTGGAGCACCTGAAGCAAGGGTTTGAAAGGATGAGAAGACACAACCTCAAAATGGACCCAGAAAAGTGTAGCTTCGGAGTGTCAGCCGCCAAATTCTTAGGCTTCCTAGTTCACCAAAAAGGAATTGAGGTGGACAAAAATAAAGCCAAAGCGGTCATGGAAGCCTTAGCACCGACAAATAAAAAGGAGCTACAATCCTTCCTAGGAAAGGTTAACTTTCTAAGAAGGTTTAAATCAAATCTGTTGGGAAGAACAAGTGTATTTACACCGTTGGTCAAGTTGAAAGCAGAGCAAAGGTTCATATGGGAGCCTTGTCACCAAGAGGCTTTTGACCAAATCAAGCAATACCTAGTCAATCCACCGGTCATGATGCCTATAGTGCCTCGTCGACCGTTGAAGTTGTACATATCAGTGTCTGAAGACACTATAGGATGTCTATTGGCCCAGGATGATGATGATAATGTTGAAAGGGTCGTATATTACCTGAGTAGAGTCCTCAATGATGCTGAAAGAAGATATATTGCAATAGAGAAGTTATGTCTAGCATTGTATTTTTCTTGTACAAAACTTAAATATTATATGATGCCATGTCATGTATTCGTTATTTCCAAAACTGATGTTATAAAGTATATGTTATCAAAACCAGTCTTTAATGGACGTATCAGTAAATGGACCATTGCTCTGTCAGAATATTCTTTACAATACGTACCATCTAAAGCTGTCAAAGGACAGGCAGTAGCTGACTTCTTGGTAGACCATCCAGGATTGGACATGCCAGAAACAAATGTTGTCAGTTTACAACCCTGGAAACTTTATTTTGATGGATCAAGGCATTAAGGAGGTAGTGGGGTAGGAATCTTAATCGTAACTCCGCAAGGAACTCCTACTAAGTTCATGTTTAAACTTAAGTATCCATGTTCCAACAATGAAGCTGAATATGAAGCTTTGATTGTCGGACTAGAGATACTAATAGAAATGAAAGCACGAAATGTGCATATCTTTGGGGATTCTCAACTGGTTATCAAACAGCTTACCCAAGAATACAAGTGCCTCCATTACAATTTGACAAAATGTTGTATCATAGATAGTAAGTTGATGAAAAAATTTGATGACGTAGTTGTCAAAAATATCCCCAGAAACTTAAATCAAGAGGCTAATGAGTTGGCTCAAATAGCCTTAGGTTACAAGATATCTCAAAAGACTTTGACGGGACTAATGGAAATCAGGGAATTATTGTATCCATTAGAAGAAAGAGATATTTTGGTTAATGATGTAATTCTACCTAATGACTGGAGGTTGCCAATAATTGAATATTTGGAAAATCCAAGTCAGAATGAAGATAGGAAAATGAAATACAAAGCATTGAAATACACAATGCAAGGAGGATTGTTATATAGAAGGTGTGTTGACGGGACCCTACACAAGTGCTTGAATGAGCAAGATGCTTATTTGGCTCTATCAGAAGTCCATGAGGGCATATGTGGAGCCCATCAGGCAGGAGACAAAATTAAATGGGTTCTTCGACGAAGTTTGTATTATTGGCCAACTATGATTAAAGATTGCATTTTGTTTGCCAAGTCTTGTGAACAATGTCAGAAACATGGCCATATACAAAATGTACCGGCTAGAGAATTACACTCTATTGTCAAACCTTGGCCATTCAGGGTTGGGTTTTGGACTTGGTTGGTCAAATACATCCTACTTCATCGAAAGGACATCAATTCATTCTAGTTGGAGTAGACTATTTTACCAAATGGGTAGAAGCAGTCTGCCTTACAGCAGTTACCCAACAAGACGTAATCGATTTTATTGAAAATAATATATTTTGTCGGTTTGGAATTCCACAAACGTTGACAACTGATCAAGGGTCAGTTTTTACTGGGAAGAAAATTATAGAATACTCCAACTCTAGACAGATAAAGATGCTTACATCTACTCCCTACTATGCACAAGCCAATGGCCAAGTTGAGACCATAAATAAGATCATTATTGGTCTTATTAAAAGGCATGTGGGTCGACAACCTAAGAATTGGCATAATACTCTTGATCAAATACTGTGGGCATATAGAAATTCACCCAGACAGTCGACAGGAACTTCACCATATCAGCTAACTTACGGATACGATCCTGTGTTACCTGTCGAAATCAATCTTCAGTCTACTCGCATTCAGAGGCAAAATGACTTGCCTATCAACCAATACTGGGATGCAATGCTAGACGAGTTGGATGAATTAAGTGATGAAAGATTGATCGCATTAGAAAATTTGATTCGACAGAAGGAAAGAATTGAAAAGTTCTATAATAGTCGAGTTAAGTTCAAATCATTTAAGGTAGATGATCTGGTATGGAAAGTCATATTGCCCATGGATAAAACTTGTCGAGAATATGGCAAATGGTCACCTAAGTGGGAAGGACCATTTAGAATTGACAAAGCATTTTTTGGAAATGTTTATGCACTTGTCAATGTTGATACTGGCTTGAAAATTAAGTCAATTAATGGCAAGTATTTGAAGCAATATAATCCGACAATGTTGGAAGTAAAAATTGACAAGTGAAAAGAAACGAGAATATTCACTAAATTGGCAATACAATGAAATATTGTCAAAAGCACAGGTTGTCAATCCAAGCCATATAGAGATTGGCAATACGACAATATGCTATCAGAAATCAGATTGTCAATCAAAACTAATCTAATCCTAGAGTATAATTCAGCAGCATTTTATCTTCCTCCCTTCGACAATGAAAAGGTATAACCTAATTTGTTGAGGCTTCGTTTCCCATTTGATGAGGTTTCAGCTACTCCATATGTCGAGGATGCATAAAGAAGGAGACGAGCAGTAGCAGATCTCACCATCATTCAACCTAGAAGGTTGTAGTTGCTATGGTGCAATAAAAACGGCACCAAGAGAGAACCACTACCTTCCAGGATGAAGATGATGGAACTAGAGCAAGGTGCACTCGTTCCGTAATGAGATCGGCTTCTCCCCAAATGGACAGCGAGGTCAGCTCGAGATGTTATGTTGGTTGCTGACCTCCACTGCATTTTTTACGTTAGTTATTGACCTTCACTAAGGATATGACCATTAAAACAGAAACTTTGGTATGAAAACTTAAGGTGGTAAGGTCAGACTCCCATGGGGAAGAAAGAAGAATACATGAAAGCCTTTTCTGGATGAAAGCATATTACGTTAACAGTACCCAAACATGAAATCGTGTGATTTGCAAATCTCATCATTTATAGTTGGTCCAGAGAGACAACGAATTTAATGCGAATTGGCTTACCAAAGTTTCGAAATTTGCTATGGCATTTATGTCGACTTGGTAAGCATGAGTTACGAAGTTAATTGGAAGCATGCAGTCAAATTAAACAGTAGGTAAACGTGCAGATAAGGAAAAAGACATTTTTTTATTATTAATCAACGATTGTCGGAAGTCACAAAATTAGAGCTCGACAAAGAAAAGGATTACAACTATCAATTTTGGCCTAAGTTGAAATCAAAGGATAATTGATCCCATGCAAAAGAAAGGTCAGTCTTGTCAGCAACAGCAGCTTCATATTCAGGCTGTAATGCGCGAAGTTTGCCAACTACACTTTCAGCTTTCCGGTCAAGTTGGATAGATTCGTCGTCAATAGCCTTGACTTTGTATCTACTTTTTTCTAAAGCTTTGTCAAACTTGGCACATTTCCGATCTGTCAATTCAATCTCTGCCAACAGTTTCTTCCGATACTCTAGGAGACTCTCTTTAGTATGAATCCCAGTGGAAATAAGGTCAAGTTCCTTTTGCTTAGAAGTTTCCAGATCTCAGAAGCAAGCTAAAAGATCATCTTTGGTCTTCTCTTCCTCTTCATAAGAAGGAATGACAGAAGTCATCCTTTCTAACTTTCCAGAGAGCCGCTCCTAGAATTTATGGATGGAGAGAAAATGCGTGCGGCTCGACACGGGGAGATTAGAATGAAGAGGGGTGATCTCCTTGGTGAGTCGTGACAGTTCTTGTTGGATACTGGCATTAGATAAAAGTGCATTAAAAGAATTGCCAATAAGAGACTGGAGATCATGCATAAGGTTGACGACTCGAGGATCATTGGAGTCATGTTGAGTTGATGAAGAGTTGGCGGAAAGTGTTGACTCTTTTCGGCTTACTTCCGACAGCATATTAATCCAAGTATTGAAGTGAAGGGCCGGTTTAGGGTCAGGAGACTTCAAGATTGGAGGTCTGACTGCAGGTGGAGAAGGAATAATAGGAGTTGTTTTAGCCAGCAGGGCTTCTATATCAATATCCTCATCCAGAATTTCAATCATGACGACAGTCTCGACTGGTGTGTCGGTTGTGGAAGTTGGGATGATTGAAGTAAGATGATGAGGACTAGGGGGCATTTCTGGATGTGATTCGAGATGTTGAAGATCACCTGTCAGACCTCTTGGATCGGCAATAGTGCTTCCTAAATTTCTGTCAACCTGTACCTCTGAATCAGGTCGATTCGCTGGATCGACAAATTTGTTGACAATTTCTTGAATAGTCATCGAATCTTCAATCTGAAGAGATTTTTCCTGACATGAAGGAAAATGAGATATATATGATGATGAAAATAGTATGAAGGAAGATGACAAGATCAGTGGAAATACCATGTTAGAGGCTGAAGACATTAAGTCAACATCAGCACTTGCCTTTTCGATTACCGGAATGGTATCGATGACTTTCTCTTTCGATCAAAATAAGAATAAGAGGTTGTAAACAAAAAGGTATAACTTGATAGATCAACTTAAAAAGTTTTCCTACCATGGATTGGTTGGAGGGCGATGTGTTGGAGGAACTAATAATGATGTCTTGGACCTTAGATGCAGTAGAGGCTTTGACGGCATCAGAGTCTGCCTAGATCGAAACACTCTTGATAGACTTTGATTTTCTAGAGGGGAGGTCAGAGGCAGCAGCTTTCTCTTTTCTTTTCTTAGACCTTTCAATTGTCTGAGGATTAGAAACAGAAGCTTTGGTCGGCCGTGAGCTTTTCTTGATAGTTTAAGCCACCAAAGGAATTACGTCTTCATCATCATCGTCATCTTCCAGTGCTTTTTCAGTCAGTACATCAGTTTTAGACTTACCAGGAAGAGGTTTGTCGAGAGGAATATCTATCAATAACAACATAAATAAGTTGATTGTCAGCAAAAGTAAAAGAATAACGATTATATGACGAGTAAATACCTGAATTACAAGTTAGAATTTGCGAATGGAATCCAAAGTCATCACTAGGTTGGAGAAACCGACGAGCAAAGGTAACTGGATTTGGTTTTTCAAAAGGGTCAACATAAGCACTCACGCTTTCCAAAAAGAAAAAGTTACCTCCTTTCGTCGGCTTTCCTAGGTGTGAATCAGCTAAACCAAAAAGGGCACAAGGAATAGGCACAGGTTTAGGAAAATGAGCCTTTAAACTGTCGAAATATTCCCTGGTCATATTTGGAATACTCCAGTACTTGGCAAGCCTTTCAGATTCCTTATTATCATGCTTCCTTTTGGCTTCAGCTAAAACACTATTAACATGACGAACCATATCAAATGGTCTTAGGGGATTCCACTTGATTTTGTAAAAATTTTCAAAGGCTTGAATTTCTTTCTGAAGTTCACCTCGAGTTTTTGAAACTGGATCCTGTTCCTGCATAGAAGAATCATCACCATTACCCACAGTGTCTTTAATACAACTCAAGCAGGTCTTTAGACTGAGGTGGTGGTTGGAATAGTACTCATCCCAACAGTTAGGAAAGCTTTGAGTTACTCCATGGAAGACAGAGAATGGGACAGGCTATAAAAAGACCCTACGAGCTTTATCCTCATCACTGATGGCCACAACATTTTCATATGTTAGAGCTTTGGCACCAATGAAGTTCTCATCAGGGTTTGACGAGTAAGGAGCAGGAATGGATTGGCAGAAACCGAGCTGGCTAGCAGTGGTATTGGGCAGATGAAGATAGATTCTATGGGTTTTGAAACCAGGACCATCAACAAAAATGACCTTTTGACAAAGAAATTTGGTCCAGATTGACTTGTTGGATTTAGATATATTGGTACTTAATTTAGTAAACCACTCCGGACCGTACTTCCGATCAATAAAAGGAGTGAAATTGATCTTTGAGGAGGTGGACAAAAGAGAGGGAAAGATTTTGAAGTAGAACTTGAAGTTGGCAGTTTCATCTCTTGACAAAGATTCAGCAGGCACATAACAGAGATAAGAGCCATAAGTATCAATTGACAAGTCTGAATGAGCTTTGTATGAAAATTGACGCTCTAAGACAGCATTCAACCATAACTGGAGAAGCCAAAGAGGCCCTCCTATGTTGGTTTTCTTTTGTCTGGATCTGACAGTATCAACTAATATACTCATACTGTCATAAAGATTAGCCAAAACGCATTGGCCCAATGCCAGTCTCTTGCCAATTGACAAAGGATTAGCAAGAGGAACATATGAAGTGATCAAAGCAGCAGACTTGCTACAAAAGACATAAGCACATAGCCAAAGAAACAGAAAGGCTACGTGTTCAGTATCCGTCACGGGTTCTTGATCTCCACCTCTAAAATCTGTTATATATTTAGAGAAAGAGCATTTTGGAACATAGACATCAATTTGATTCTTGACTTCGACATCAGAATGCATGGTTGGGCCATCTGGGCGAAGACCCGTAATAGCCGACATATCGAATAAAGTCGGACCCATCATTCCATAAGGAAAGTGGAAATTATTTGTGGTTCTGTTCCAGAAAAAGATGGCGACGCACCTATTAAAGAAAAATCTACTAATTTAACATGGCGAGAAAGCTGAATAAATTCAAAAATTCCAGCTTCTTCCCACACGTTGTGTTTTTCAGCCCGAACTCGGTCAAGCCAACTAATGTAAGCATCAAACCGAGTAGCAGGAGGCATTCTAAAAATTCTATTGCTCTTTTTAAAGACATGAATGGGGATTGGCGTTAATGAGGATAAGATAGCCTCATTTGAGTCGGCAGAAGGAAAAGAACCACGTAAATCATCAGAAATTTCATTTTGGGCTACAAGAGGACCCAGGAATGCAGCAGGAGGACTCAAAGCAAAAAAAGAATCATGAATAGGGTAAATTACCTTAGATTCCTGCCATAATTCTGATTCTTCCAAAATTGGGTCTTGAACTACTGCCCTAAGAGGAGCAACCATGGCTCAAGGTGCTGAGGTTGACATCTTTGAAGATGTTGCCATGGAGATTGAACGAAGTAAGGGAGAGGAAAGGTTTTTCCTTTAAAGAAGAAGGGTTTTTCGCAAAGAAAGAAAAGGGTAAGAAGAAGAAAGTCACAACAGTGATGTGACTGCTATTTAAAGAAGAGTGAAGGTCTCTGGTTCGAATTCCAAGAAACCTACAACGTTATGATTATCCCTATTAAGTAGGGATGAAATTAAAATGAAATTTAGTTAACGGATGAAAATCCGGAATTGAGAGAATTCGATGGCAATTTAAAATTCAAATTTTGATATTCTTTCGGACAAGGCCGTCGAAAAGCAAAACTTGGGGGGGGCATCTGTTAGTAGAATTCAGACTCTTGACAGAAATAATTCCGACAGGATGATGAAGGAACTGAAGTAAAGAAAGTCAAAGTGTACATGTCGACAAATAGAAAGATTGACAAGTGTTGGTGGAGGAATTTCAAACTCTTGACAGAAATAAGTCCTACAGGCTGGCGAAGGAACTGAGGTAAAGAAAGTTAAAGTGTACATGTCGATAAGGAGATAGATTGACAAGCAGCCTTTTCGACGAAATTCAGGGGAAGGTTGTCAAAGATATGGAAAAAGAAAAAATGACTAAGTCTCATAATCGACAATATAGTCAAGATAAGTTGTCAAGAAGTTAATCCCGTCGAAAACAAGCCAGTTGACATGGAGCGGTTCAAGACATTGAGTGGTTATTGGAGTTATATTGACAAGTAGTTTAGATGTAAATCCTAAGTGAACTGCCAAGGACATGTGGCAGTCATTTAGATAGGAAGTTACTACTAGGCAGTTATTTTATTTGCCTATAAATACTAGTTATTATAATGTAATGGGGGAGGTTACTTGATACACATCCTACACATCTCGATCACACAGTAGATTGACGGATTACACTCAAGTATTCCTCCATCCTTCTATTTCAATATTATGGTAAAATTCAATGCCATTTTAATTTCTTATGTTCAATCATTTATTCTTACTCATTTCCAGCATTTCTCTTATGTTCGTCTTTTAAATTCATTTACTTCTTGAAAGGTGTATCATTTAGATCATACTCTACATAATTTTCTTGTTTAAACTTATGTTTCTTCTCTTATTGTACACTTAGTTCAATCAGGAAAGTTATTTTCTACATACAAAACTACTTCTTTTAAATTTCAAATTCCCCTTTTCAAATATAAACAATTTCGTTGTCAAGTTTCATTATTGACAATCACTGGTACATTTTTTCTCAAAACTTATACACTTGTCATAGCATTTTGCCAGTATATTACTAGATTTGACTAACTCGTCGAATTCATACTTGGCAGACATTACATACACACATTCTGACGAGATTACTGCATAACTCGTTCGTCCCACGTCCGTTTGATCTTTAATTATTTGTAACAAATGGACTTTTGGACACCAACCAAAAACCAACGTTAACACTAGTTAGTACCATCACTTAAACCATATTGTAGGCCTATATAGTCCATTCCCAAATAAAATGTAAGTTAGGAGAGTCATCATGTTGTCAATTCAAGGTGACACATGTAACACCCTGTATTTCACTGTTTTAAATAACAGTAATACATATAAATGTGTTTATAAATTTATTAGAATTTTATAAAATTGTTTTAAATAAACAGAGGTTAGTATTCAATCCTACTTGACCGTAGGAAGCTACGATTAAAATTTAGGTTGGAAAGTCAGGCGAAACCCGGCCCGTGAATTCCATTGACAGTATAATAATACTGCTCAAAAGACCTAATTTTAATTCGTGAACGAAAGACTTAAGTTTGGTATTTTATTTTCTACAACTTTATATTTTTAGATTTATTTTGGGAAGAAATAAAAATAATTTACGTATTACGGGCGGAAAGCGTAATCGAGTAGACGACGGAAGGGAAATTAGAGTTTCTAAGAGCCGATAGAGGGTTTATCTTAGGATTTTGAGATGATTCAAGGGGATGAATCAAATTTTTAAGTCTAGAAGGTTTTTCAGAGTTAAATAGAAAATTTAGAAATTTTATGGTTAAGTCCCTGAACTTTCTGTAAATTACCCTTTTGTCCCTAAATTAGTTTTTTAAGTTTTTCTAAGTGGATTGGGCTAGAATCCTTGTTTCTAATCTTAAAGGGTTGTGGCTTAGAAGCCCAAAATTTTTAGTTCATAGTTTGAGTTCAAAAAGCTCATTTAAGTTTCCTATCATTAAGCTTAAATGCTTAAATCTTCAAGTGGGCCCCACAACAAGCAAGAAAATGAAATCAAGCCCAAATGTGCCAAGCCCAATGCGCAAGCCCATGTGAAATGTGGCTGCCTCATTGTTGTTGGACTCATCATGTTGAATCTAGAATTTTCCATAAGTTTCTACAAGTTTCTACCTTATCTTAGATTTTCCACAATGTTCTTGATTCTTCCTAAATACATTGAATTATCCTAACTTGTCTTTGACTCATCAAATCAGCCAACAAAGTCAAGATAAGCTAGCATTTAATGTGGCAAAATCATCATCATGACATTCTATTTATAATTTGCAAACTAGTCCTTCAACTATTGGAATCTTTGCAATTTGGTCCTTAGAACTTAATTGCATTTTGATCCTTGAACATGACAACTCATCATCATCTAGAATTTTCTTGAGATTTCGCCACTCTCACTATAAATACCCTACTCTCACTTTTCATTTAGTTTCTTTTGCCATTTGCTTCTATAAACTCTAAAGTACAAGTTCCTTAGTTCTAAGTTGTAAAGCAAGTTCTTGGATTTACTTGGTCATTGATTTTCAAGAGGTAAATCCTAATCTTCATTCTTAATCATGCCTATGTTCTTTAGCAAGTTTCTTGATTCAAGGCTTATATCATGATTGTTCATCACTTTAAAGTTTCTAATCCTAGAACTTTGAAAAATCATAATAAATTCTAGGAAAAATCTAATGATAATGAAACTACTTTCTATCTTCTAGATATCATGTCTACTATCTAAATCCAAGAGCATGAAGTAATCAAAAATCTCTTTCTTGAAAACCTAGCTTTGGCCGAATCTATCACCTTAGGGTTGGTAGAGTTTTGTTCATGTGTTTTCATGTATGATCATGTATTCTATATGGCATGTATGACTACACACTCTAATACATGTTAGTTCCTTAAAAATGACTATTTTACTCAAAAATATTCATGTTGACCGAACCCTAAGTGGGTGAGTTTTGTTGAGTTTTGTTCATGGTTTTCATAAATGATCTTAGAAATCAAGCTTTTAGTAGGTATGCTTTATAAATCCAAGATGATTTGTTAAACTAAGAACCCTAGCTCTATGAACTTATTAAGGCCGAACCTATGTATGAAAGAGTTAGGAAGTTTTGAGTTTTAAACTTAGTTATTTAGTCACTAATCTATGATTTAGGTTAATTAAGGATCATTAATCCATAACTTAATCATGATTAGAAGTTTTAGTCATTCAAAAACCCTAGAGGCCGTGACTATGTATTAGGGTTTAGAATGTTTTAGTTTCTTGATTTGTAATTATGTGGTTGTAATGATTGAAGGTTAGTTGAGTACAACATTTACGAGGTAACTGACAATCCGAAGGAGTTTGTAAGTTTATCAAGGAGTCTTCAAGAGGTAAGGGGGGAACACCAGAGGATTCTATTCAATGGCTATATGCTATCCAGTGGTTGTTTGTAATTATTTGTTTGTTAGTATTTATTTATGTTGTTTATTGTTGTGTTATTTGTATCTGTGTGGTTTTAATTGCTTTAATTGTTTATCTGCAATTATACTATGTTCTGTGATGCATGATCTGCCTGGGAAATATCTGTGATATAGCTGTTGTTTGATGTGTGAGAAGCCTGACAGTGGTCAGTGCAAAAAAATTAAGTAAGTCGGATAAAAGCTTTAAGAAGCTTCACAAATTATATTCAATGTTTTAACGGCAAAATATTGATATATAATATTAAAGGGAATTTATTTTGAGAAAAATAAAGAGTTTTTGGAAAATATTATTATTTTAATAATTTATTTTTGGAAGAGTGAATTATGAGTCACAACGAGGGCGAAACCGTGAAAATATTTTAGTACTGCTAAATTTTACGTAAGAAAAGCCGAAATATTATAAAATATTCTTTTATGAAATTAATTGGTGAAAATAAGGTAATCATGATTTTTGAAAATTAATTAAGTGGAAAAAGTTAAGTTTTGGCTCAAAAAGCCTTAAAAATAATATTTGACGACAAATTTGGAAAATGTAGACGGCAAGTATTTTCAAAACGGCAGTACTTATTTCGAGGAAATCAAACCTCAAGTGACTCATTGATTTGTAAAAAACTAAGTTTTATTATTTAAGGATTTTATAATGAATTTCTACCTTGGAAAAGGAATTTCTAAAAATCAAAGGTTGATTTAAAAAATGTTGAAAATACAGTTGGACTTAGTAACCGAGACGTCGGGGTACTAATGTTCTGTGTTGTGATGGACTCAGTCATTTGGACTTTGAGGGCCTATATTGTAAACATGAGGTATACTGTGATGAAACATTGAAGATGTTTTCTAGTACCACGAACCTAAGACTGGTGCATCGGTCGAGAGGTGTCGTGATTGAGCACTCGGACAATAAGGTCCTGTGTTGTAATGAAAGTTTTAAAAGTATTTTAAAACTATGTGAGTCGTAAGCCATTTTGAGCTTCGGCAAAAGAAAGATTGAGCACAAAGAAAAGAACAAAACAAAAGTGTTTTGCATCCATTTGGCAGACGTGCCTGCGGTTTGTGACATAATGCATTAATTACCAGCGGCGAAAGGTAATTACGATGTGCATTTATCTCATATGCCTAGGGAGGACATGGAGACCCCATCTTACTTGCTAATGGTAGGGCCACTGGTTGTGGACAATAGCAATGTGTTTGGCCTTGTGTGTGCCTGGCTGTGTATGTCTTTTTAAGATGGGAAGAGGTTGCACTTTGTTGGCGATTGGCCAAGTTAGCTGATGTGGCTATGGAGTCTGATCAACTCATATGATGTTGGGATATCTCATGAGATTAGGGCGAAAATTAGATGATGAATAGAAGTGTCATGCATAATTTTATGGATGATGTTTGGGGTGTTGAACCCACTGATAAATTGTTCGTTTATAACTAATTGTACGTGATAAATGTTGATGTGTTATTTGATGGCTAGAGTGTGGTTATTGAGTAAGATCCATGTATTGGTTTCTCACTCTTACAACATATTCATATGAATCCGGACGTACCGTTTGTGCAGTCGAGGATTCGTACGATCACTTTTGATCGGGCACAATTTGGTGGTGCCTGGGAGATAAATCTTGGGGCACTTAGCGCCACCTACCATGGTCCTAGTACGGAAGTTATTGGAACAATAGAAGAAGGACCACATCAGAGAACTCATGTAGTGGAAACAGTCGAGGTATCGCTACCACCAGTTTGGCTGTACCTTCAATACCTGGAAGAGCATGGAATGATGGATCCTTTACCTCAACCACAACCTCTTCAGATGTTAGGACCTGGGGAACCTCCAGCTGAAGTGGAGTTAGTTGATGGTGAGGAAGATCCAGAGGAATACATGGAGGACGATCCTGAGTTTCAACCTCCTGCGGTTGATGAGGAAGATTCTTCAGATGGTGCAGCGGAAGGGGAAGCATCATCATCAGACTCATCAGTTGTAGGTGGGATTGATCATTATGGTCTTCCCAATGGGTTTCACTAGCTTGACCAGCTTTAGGTATAGTTTCCGGGGGTAGTGAGTCTTGATAGTTTATTTTGGCTTCGGAGAGCCATTAGTTTTTGAGATGGTTTTGAACTAGTTGTTGTTGATATGTATATATCTTTATCTTCTTTGCTTAGTTGGATGGAGAATAGCCTATGCTTATAAAGGCCTTTCTGTTATCTCCTAATATAGGTGTTGTATGTTTAAAAAAAAAAAATTCAGCACTATTTCCATATAAGGTTAGTCACTCTAAATTATATTTTCCGAAAGTAACCAGTGTTATATAATTATATTTTTGTATTTGGGTATTAATGTGATGACCCTAGAGTAGGGTGTCGCATTTGTGGTATCAGAGTTGGTCGAGTCTTTCGGGAATGTCGGGAAATAGGTCTTTTATGTCTGTTGTGTGATCTCTGACTTAGACTTGTTTTTAATTACTTATTAGAAGTAATGTGTGGTAACGAGTGAGTTTGCGTTTCAGTTTCTGGTTTGGTCTAACTGATTGTGATTTGTAGGTCGATTATGGAACCAAAGTGGTAGAAAGCAGCCGGGCGTGGGACGTGGACGTGGAGGTGGACGTGGTCGTGGACGAGGCCGTAGAGGGGGTCATGTAGGAGGTCGTGGTAATATTAATGAGTAGTATGAAGGAGGAGTAGACTATGCGGCTCAAGCAATGGAGAATATGGCAGCGGCAATTGCAAATCAAACTGCAGCGATGAATGTCCAGAACTTGCAAGCTGCAGAGGGCAAGGCTTTGATTGCATTTCGAAGTCAAAATCCTTCACAGTTTGGTCTGGATGCTAATCCTGAGAAGGCTGATCTGTGGATCCAGGAGTTGGAAAAGATCTTCGAGTTAGTTGCTACTACGAGGTAGATGTTCGGGTTACTTATCTTGCTTTTCTCTTTGGTGGGAGATGCGAGTATTGGTGGAAAGGTGCTAGGCTCTTTGTTGGAGGCTGAACATCAAGATATTACTTGGGAGGTTTTAAGAACTGCGTTTATGGACAAATATTTTCCGGAGAGTATAAGGATTGAGAGAGAACGACAATTTCTAGGGTTATATCAGAAGGATTTATCGGTGGAGGAGTATGCGGCGAAGTTTGAATCGCCGGCCAAATACTTCCGTTTCTTTCAAGCTCAACCAAATGAGAGCTGGAAGTGTGAAAGATTTGAGGCGGGATTGCGAATTGAGATTAAGGAGTCCGTTTTACCTCTGCAACTTCGAAATTTTCAAGCTTTAGTGGAAATGAGTCGTAAGATCGAGCAAATGAGGAAAGGAAAAGATAATAGAGGGAATGTTGGTGGACCTTCTAAATTCAAGAATCAGAATCAGAGTTGGAAGGGAAAACAGAATCAGAGGAAGCCTTATTTTCGTCCGCAAGGGAATAGTCAGAATAGACAACAAAACCGTTCGAATTTTGTTGCATCAGGAAGTGGAGGTCAAAGAAATCAGAATCAAGGTCAAATTAGGAGATGTTATAATTGCGGAGATCCCAGTCACATGTCAAATGTTTGTCCTAGAAATGAAGTAAAATGTTTTAATTGTAATCAAATGGGACATATGGCGAAGTATTGCAAGGAACCAAAGCGGGAGTCGACTGTTAGTCACGTTGGAACAAATAAATCGACAGTCAAAGGGAGAGTTTATACGATGAGTGGAGCCGAGGCTTCGCATTCTGACGATCTCATACAAGGTAAGTGTGATATAAACGGTAATCTTTTAACTGTACTATTTGATTCAGGTGCAACGCATTCTTTTATCTCAATGGATTGTGTGAAACTGTTGAAATTGCCTGTTTCGTCCTTGTTGTGTGATCTTATTGTTTCAACTCCTACTGCTAAGCCAGTTGTGGTTACTTCTGTTTGCTTAAATTGTCCTATCATTATTCAGGATAAACGTTTCTTGTTAACCTGATCTGTTTGCCTTTAATACAGTTAGATGTAATTTTAGGCATAGATTGGTTGTCTTCTAACCATATCTTGATTGACTGTGCTCGTAAAACCCTAGTTTTTCCTACGGAGGAGGTTTCTGGATTGTTAACTGCTAATCAAGTAAAAGCTTCTTTAAAGGAAGGAGCGCAAGGATACATGCTATTATTTTCCTTAGATATTAAGAGTGAGTTAGACTTGCAGTGTATACCAGTGGTCAATGAGTTTCTGGAAGTTTTTCCTGAAGATGTCCCTGGATTACCACCTGTTCGGGAGATTGAGTTTGCAATTGATCTGGTTCAGCACCTTGGACCAATATCCATAGCACCATATCGAATATCACCATCAGAACTTGAGGAATTAAAAGGACAATTGGTGGAACTGATGCGGAAGGAATTCATTAGACCTAGTGTATCACCTTGGGGAGCTCCAGTTTTATTAGTGAAGAAAAAAGATGGAACTTCTCGGTTATATGTAGATTTTCGTCAATTGAATAAGGTGACGATTAAGAACAAGTATCCACTTCCAAGGATAGATGACTTAATGGATCAGTTACGTGGAGCAGCTGTTTTCTCAAAGATAGATTTACGTTCGGGTTATCATCAAATTCGTGTGAAGGCGGAAGACGTTCCTAAAACTGCGTTTAGAACACGTTACGGACATTATAAGTATCTTGTGATGCCATTCGGAGTTACAAATGCTCCAACGATATTCATGGATTACATGAATAGGATTTTTCGTCCTTACTTAGATCAGTTTGTCGTTGTTTTTATCGACGATATTCTAATCTATTCTCCCAGTAAAGAAAAACATGCTGAACATCTCAGTGTGGTTCTCCAAATTTTAAAGGAGAAACAACTTTATGCAAAACCTGAGAAGTGTGAATTTTGGTTAGACCAAGTTCAATTCTTGGGACACATAATTTCGAGTGAGGGAATTGCTATTGATCCGTCGAAAGTTGAGACTGTTTTGCAATGGGAAAGACCTAAGACGGTGACAGAAATTCGTAGTTTTGTGGGTTTAGCGGGATACTATAGAAGATTCATTGAGGGATTTTCTAAAATAGTAGGACCTCTTACCCAATTGACTCGAAAGGAGCAACCGTTCGTATGGACTGAAGCATGTGAAGAAAGTTTTCAAGAGTTAAAGCGAAGGTTGACTACTTCACCGGTATTGATACTACTTGATCCTCATGAACTTTTTGAGGTTTATTGTGATGCTTCACATCAAGGATTAGGATGTGTATTGATGCAAAACCGGAAAGTTGTGGCATATGCTTCAAGACAATTGAAGATTCATTAAAGGAATTATCCTACACATGATTTGGAGCTAGCAGCAGTGGTATTTGCTTTAAAAATCTGGAGACGTTATTTGTATGGAGCAACTTTTAATGTTTTCAGTGATCATAAAAGTTTGAAATACCTGTTTGATCAGAAGGAGTTAAATATGAGGCAAAGGCGTTGGTTGGAATTTTTAAACGATTATGATTTTCAACTGCAGTATCACCCTGGAAAAGCGAATGTTGTGGCAGATGCTTTGAGTAGGAAATCAATGCATATATCGGCAATGATGGTTAAAGAACAACAGTTGCTGGAACAATTCTGAGATATGCGACTAACAATTAAGATGTTTCCAGGAAAATTGTGTTTGGATATGATTACTATTTCAAGTGGACTAATGGAGCAAATTAAGGAGAAACAAGAAAGTGATCAGTATCTACAAAGAGAAAGAGAGTTAGTGCGGCAAGGAGCTGTGTCAGAATTTAAAGAAGCAAATGATGGAATTTTAAGATTTGGTGAAAGGATTTGTGTACCAAATGATGTTGAGATGAGGAAGTTGATTCTTGAAGAAGCTCATAGGAGTAAGTTGAGTTTGCATCCCGGAGCTACTAAGATGTATCAGGATTTAAAGAAATTGTATTGGTGGCATGGCATGAAGAAAGATGTAATGGAATTTGTAGCTGTGTGTTTAACTTGTCAAAAGGTTAAAGTAGAACATCAAAGACCAGCGGGAATGCTACAATCTTTAGATATTCCAGAATGGAAATGGGATGGTATTGCAATGGATTTTGTGTCAGGTTTGCCAAAGACTCGGAAAGGGTATGACTCTATATGGGTAATAGTCGATCGATTGACAAAGGTAGCTCACTTTTTACCAGTTAATGTAAAGTATTCATTGGAAAGATTAACTCAGTTGTATATCGATGAAATTGTTAGATTACATGGAGTGCCTTTGAGTATTGTTTCAGATCGTGATCCAAGATTTACATCAAGATTTTGGCAAAGTTTGCAAGAGTCGTTGGGAATGAAACTTAGATTGAGTTCTGCGTATCATCCTCAAACGGATGGACAATCAGAGAGGACTACTAAGTCTCTTGAAGATTTGTTGAGAGCTTGTGTATTGGAAAATCTTTGGAAGTTGGGATGAATATCTACCATTGATAGAATTTACTTACAATAACAGTTTTCACTCTAGCATATGAATGGCACCCAATGAAGCGTTGTATGGTCGACGGTGCAGAACGCCTTTATGTTGGTATCAGGATGGTGCGAGTTTCATGGTTGGACCAGATATAGTGCAACAAACGACGGAAAAGGTGAAAATGATCCAAGAGAAAATGCGGACAACTCAAAGTCGACAGAAAACTTATTCTGACAAGAGACGACGACCTCTTGAATTTGAGGAAGGTGAGCATGTGTTTTTGAGAGTCACGCCAACGACTGGGGTTGGTAGGGTAATTAAATCCAGGAAACTCACTCCTAAATTCATTGGACCATATCAAATTCTTCATCGGATAGGTCCTGTAGCTTATAAAATTTCTTTACCACCATTTTTATCCAATCTTCATGATGTCTTTCATGTTTCACAATTGAGGAAGTATATTCCTGATCCATCTCACGTAATTGAACCTGATCTAGTACAACTAAAAAAAACATGTCTTATGAGACTTTACCTGTGAGAATTGCGGATAAGATGGTTAAGCAGCTCAGAGGTAAACAAATCTCGTTGGTCAAAGTTATTTGGGATGACGTGACAGGAGAAGCAACATGGGAAGTAGAAGACAAAATGAAGTTACAGTATCCTGAATTATTTGCAGGTACGTAATTTCGAGGACGAAATTTTATTTAGTGGGGTAGTAATGTAACACCCTGTATTTTACTGTTTTAAATAACAGTAATACATATAAATGTGTTTATAAATTTATTAGAATTTTATAAAATTGTTTTAAATAAACAGAGGTTAGTATTCAATCCTACTTGACCGTAGGAAGCTACGATTAAAATTTAGGTTAGAAAGTCAGGCGAAACCCGGCCCGTGAATTCCATTGACAGTATAATAATACAGCTTAAAAGACCTAATTTTAATTCGTGAACGAAAGACTTAAGTTTGGTATTTTATTTTCTGCAACTTTGTATTTTAGATTTATTTTGGGAAGAAATAAAAATAATTTACGTATTACGGGCGGAAGGCGTAATCGGATAGACGACGGAAGGGAAATTAGAGTTTCTAAGAGCCGATAGAGGTTTTATCTTAGGATTTTGAGATGATTCAAGGGGATGAATCATATTTTTAAGTGTAGAAGGTTTTTCAGGGTTAAATAGAAAATTTAGAAATTTTACGGTTAAGTCCCTGAACTTTCTGTAAATTACCCTTTTGTCCCTAAATTAGTTTTTTAAGTTTTTCTAAGTGGATTGGGCTAGAATCCTTGTTTATAATCTTAAAGGGTTGTGGCTTAGAAGCCCAAAATTTTTAGTTCATAGTTTGAGTTCAAAAAGCTCATTTAAGTTTCCTATCATTAAGCTTAAATGCTTAAATCTTCAAGTGGGCCCCACAACAAGCAAGAAAATGAAATCAAGCCCAAATGTTCCAAGCCCAATGCGCAAGCCCATGTGAAATGTGGCTGCCTCATTGTTGTTGGACTCATCATGTTGAATCTAGAATTTTCCATAAGTTTCTACAAGTTTCTACCTTATCTTAGATTTTCCACAATGTTCTTGATTCTTCCTAAATACATTGAATTATCCTAACTTGTCTTTGACTCATCAAATCAGTCAACAAAGTCAAGATAAGCTAGCATTTAATGTGGCAAAATCATCATCATGACATTCTATTTATAATTTGCAAACTAGTCCTTCAACTATTGGAATCTTTGCAATTTGGTCCTTAGAACTTAATTGCATTTTGATCCTTGAACATGACAACTCATCATCATCTAGAATTTTCTTGAGATTTCGCCACTCTCACTATAAATACCCTTCTCTCACTTTTCATTTAGTTTCTTTTGCCATTTGCTTCTAAAAACTCTAAAGTACAAGTTCCTTAGTTCTAAGTTGTAAAGCAAGTTCTTGGATTTACTTGGTCATTGATTTTCAAGAGGTAAATCCTAATCTTCATTCTTAATCATGCCTTTGTTATTTAGCAAGTTTCTTGATTCAAGGCTTATATCATGATTGTTCATCACTTTAAAGTTTCTAATCCTAGAACTTTGAAAAATCATAATAAATTCTAGGAAAAATCTAATGATAATGAAACTACTTTCTATCTTCTAGATATCATGTCTACTATCTAAATCCAAGAGCATGAAGTAATCAAAAATCTCTTTCTTGAAAACCTAGCTTTGGCCGAATCTATCACCTTAGGGTTGGTAGAGTTTTGTTCATGTGTTTTCATGTATGATCATGTATTCTATATGGCATGTATGACTACACACTCTAATCCATGTTAGTTCCTTAAAAATGACTATTTTACTCAAAAATATTCATGTTGGCCGAACCCTAAGTGGGTGAGTTTTGTTGAGTTTTGTTCATGGTTTTCATAAATGATCTTAGAAATCAAGCTTTTAGTAGGTATGCTTTATAAATCCAAGATGATTTGTTAAACTAAGAACCCTAGCTCTATGAACTTATTAAGGCCGAACCTATGTATAAAAGAGTTAGGAAGTTTTGAGTTTTAAACTTAGTTATTTAGTCACTAATCTATGATTTAGGTTAATTAAGGATCATTAATCCATAACTTAATCATGATTAGAAGTTTTAGTCATTCAAAAACCCTAGAGGCCGTGACTATGTATTAGGGTTTAGAATGTTTTAGTTTCTTGATTTGTAATTATGTGGTTGTAATGATTGAAGGTTAGTTGAGTACAACATTTACGAGGTAACTGACAATCCGAAGGAGTCTGTAAGTTTATCAAGGAGTCTTCAAGAGGTAAGGGGGAACACCAGAGGATTCTATTCAATGGGCTATATGCTATCCAGTGGTTGTTTGTAATTATTTGTTTGTTAGTATTTATTTATGTTGTTTATTGTTGTGTTATTTGTATCTGTGTGGTTTTAATTGCTTTAATTGTTTATCTGCAATTATACTATGTACTGTGATGCATGATCTGCCTGGGAAATATCTGTGATATAACTGTTGTTTGATGTGTGAGAAGCCTGCCTGTGGTCAGTGCAAAAAAATTAAGTAAGTCGGATAAAAGCTTTATGAAGCTTCGCAAATTATATTCAATGTTTTAACGGCAAAATATTGATATATAATATTAAAGGGAATTTATTTTGAGAAAAATAAAGAGTTTTTGGAAAATATTATTATTTTAATAATTTATTTTTGGAAGAGTGAATTATGAGTCACAACGAGTGCGAAACAGTGAAAATATTTTAGTACTGCTAAATTTTACGTAAGAAAAGCCGGAATATTATAAATTATTCTTTTATGAAATTAATTGGTGAAAATAAGTTAATCATGATTTTTGAAAATTAATTAAGTGGAAAAAGTTAAGTTTTGGCTCAAAAAGCCTTAAAAATAATATTTGACGACAAATTTGGAAAATGTAGACGGCAAGTATTTTCAAAACAGAAGATACTTATTTCGAGGAAATCAAACCTCGAGTGACTCATTGATTTGTAAAAAACTAAGTTTTATTATTTAAGGATTTTATAATGAATTTCTACCTTGGAAAAGGAATTTCTAAAAATCAAAGGTTGATTTAAAAAATGTTGAAAATACAGTTGGACTTAGTAACCGAGACGCGTCGGGTACTAATGTTACGTGTTGTGATGGACTCAGTCATTTGGACTTTGAGGGCCTATATTGTAAACATGAGGTATACTGTGATGAAACATTGAAGATGTTTTCTAGTACCACGAACCTAAGACTGGTGCATCGGTCGAGAGGTGTCGTGATTGAGCACTCGGACAATAAGGTCCTGTGTTGTAATGAAAGTTTTAAAAGTATTTTAAAACTATGTGAGTTGTAAGCCATTTTGAGCTTCGGCAAAAGAAAGATTGAGCACAAAGAAAAGAACAAAACAAAAGTGTTTTGCATCCATTTGGCGACGTGTCCTGCGGTTTGTGACATAATGCATTAATTACCAGCGGCGAAAGGTCATTACGATGTGCATTTATCTCATGTGCCTAGGGAGGACATGGAGACCCCATCTTACTTGCTAATGGTAGGGCCACTGGTTGTGGACATTAGCAATGTGTTTGGCCTTGTGTGTGCCTGGCTGTGTATGCCTTTTTAAGATGGGAAGAGGTTGCTTTGTTGGCGATTGGGCAAGTTAGCTGATGTGGCTATGGAGTCTGATCAACTCATATGATGTTGGGATATCTCATGAGATTAGGACGAAAATTAGATGATGAATAGAAGTGTCATGCGTAATTTTATGGATGATGTTTGGGGTGTTGAACCCACTGATAAATTGTTCGTTTATAACTAATTGTACGTGATAAATGTTGATGTGTTATTTGATGGCTAGAGTGTGGTTATAAAGTAAGATCCATGTATTGGTTTCTCACTCTTACAACATATTCAGATGAATCCGGACGTACCGTTGGTGCTGTCGAGGATTCGTACGATCACTTTTGATCGGGCACAATTTGGTGGTGCCTGGGAGATAAATCTTGGGGCACTTAGCGCCACCTACCATGGTCCTAGTACGGAAGTTATTGGAACAATAGAAGAAGGACCACATCAGAGAACTCATGTAGTGGAAACAATGAGGTATCGCTACCACCGGTTTGGCTGTACCTTCAATACCTGGAAGAGTATGGAATGATGGATCCTTTACCTCAACCACAACCTCTTCGAGATGTTAGGCACTGGGAACCTCCGGCTGAAGTGGAGTTAGTTGATGGTGAGGAAGATCCAGAGGAATACATGGAGGACGATCCTGAGTTTCAACCTCCTGCGGTTGATGAGGAAGATTCTTCAGATGGTGCAGCGGAAGGGGAAGCATCATCATCAGACTCATCAGTTGTAGGTGGGATTGATCATTATGGTCTTCCCAATGGGTTTCACTAGCTTGACCAGCTTTAGGTATAGTTTCCGGGGGTAGTGAGTCTTGATAGTTTATTTTGGCTTCGGAGAGCCATTAGTTTTTGAGATGGTTTTGAACTAGTTGTTGTTGATATGTATATATCTTTATCTTCTTTGCTTAGTTGGATGGAGAATAGCCTATGCTTATAAAGGCCTTTCTGTTATCTCCTAATATAGGTGTTGTATGTTTAAAAAAAAAAAATTCAGCACTATTTCCATATAAGGTTAGTCACTCTAAATTATATTTTCCGAAAGTAACCAGCGTTATATAATTATATTTTTGTATTTGGGTATTAATGTGATGACCCTAGAGTAGGGTGTCGCATTTGTGGTATCAGAGTTGGTCGAGTCTTTCGGGAATGTCGGGAAATAGGTCTTTTATGTCTGTTGTGTGATCTCTGACTTAGACTTGTTTTTAATTACTTATTAGAAGTAATGTGTGGTAACGAGTGAGTTTGCGTTTCAGTTTCTGGTTTGGTCTAACTGATTGTGATTTGTAGGTCAGTTATGGAACCAGTGGTAGAAACAGAAGCTGGGCGTGGACGTGGACGTGGACGTGGACGTGGACGTGGTCGTGGACGAGGCCGTAGAGGGGGTCATGTAGGAGGTCGTGGTAATATTAATGAGTAGTATGAAGGAGGAGTAGACTATGCGGCTCAAGCAATGGAGAATATGGCAGCGGCAATTGCAAATCAAACTGCAGCGATGAATGTCCAGAACTTGCAAGCTGCAGAGGGCAAGGCTTTGATTGCATTTCGAAGTCAAAATCCTTCACAGTTTGGTCTGGATGCTAATCCTGAGAAGGCTGATCTGTGGATCCAGGAGTTGGAAAAGATCTTCGAGTTAGTTGCTACGCCGGTAGATGTTCGGGTTACTTATGCTGCTTTTCTACTGGTGGGAGATGCGGAGTATTGGTGGAAAGGTGCTAGGCTACTGTTGGAGGCTGAACATCAAGATATTACTTGGGAGGTTTTACGAACTGCGTTTATGGACAAATATTTTCCGGATAGTATAAGGATTGAGAGCGAACGACAATTTCTAGGGTTATATCAGAAGGATTTATCGGTGGAGGAGTATGCGGCGAAGTTTGAATCGCCGGCCAAATACTTCCGTTTCTTTCAAGCTCAACCAAATGAGAGCTGGAAGTGTGAAAGATTTGAGGCGGGATTGCGAATTGAGATTAAGGAGTCTGTTTTACCTCTGCAACTTCGAAATTTTCAAGCTTTAGTGGTAATGAGTCGTAAGACCGAGCAAATGAGGAAAGGAAAAGATAATAGAGGGAATGTTGGTGGACCTTCTAAATTCAAGAATCAGAATCAGAGTTGGAAGGGAAAACAGAATCAGAGGAAGCCTTATTTTCGTCCGCAAGGGAATAGTCAGAATAGACAACAAAACCGTTCGAATTTTGTTGCATCAGGAAGTGGAGGTCAATGAAATCAGAATCAAGGTCAAATTAGGAGATGTTATAATTGCGGAGATCCCAGTCACATGTCAAATGTTTGTCCTAGAAATGAAGTAAAATGTTTTAATTGTAATCAAATGGGACATATGGCGAAGTATTGCAAGGTACCAAAGCGGGAGTCGACTGTTAGTCACGTTGGAACAAATAAACCGACAGTCAAAGGGAGAGTTTATACGATGAGTGGAGCTGAGGCTTCGCATTCTGACGATCTCATACAAGGTAAGTGTGATATAAACGGTAATATTTTAACTGTACTATTTGATTCAAGTGCAACGCATTCTTTTATCTCAATGGATTGTGTGAAACTGTTGAAATTGCCTGTTTCTTCCTTGTTGTGTGATCTTATTGTTTCAACTCCTACTGCTAAGCCAGTTGTGGTTACTTCTGTTTGCTTAAATTGTCCTATCATTATTCAGGATAAACGTTTCTTGTTAACCTGATCTGTTTGCCTTTAATACAGTTAGATGTAATTTTAGGCATAGATTGGTTGTCTTCTAACCATATCTTGATTGACTGTGCTCGTAAAACCCTAGTTTTTCCTACGGAGGAGGTTTCTGGATTGTTAACTGCTAATCAAGTAAAAGCTTCTTTAAAGGAAGGAGCGCAAGGATACATGCTATTATTTTCCTTAGATATTAAGAGTGAGTTAGACTTGCAGTGTATACCAGTGGTCAATGAGTTTCTGGAAGTTTTTCCTGAAGATGTCCCTGGATTACCACCTGTTCGGGAGATTGAGTTTGCAATTGATCTGGTTCCGGGCACTGGACCAATATCCATAGCACCATATCGAATATCACCATCAGAACTTGAGGAATTAAAAGGACAATTGGTGGAACTGATGCGGAAGGAATTCATTAGACCTAGTGTATCACCTTGGGGAGCTCCAGTTTTATTAGTGAAGAAAAAAGATGGAACTTCTCGGTTATGTGTAGATTTTCGTCAATTGAATAAGGTGACGATTAAGAACAAGTATCCACTTCCAAGGATAGATGACTTAATGGATCGATTCGTGGAGCAATTGTTTTCTCAAAGATAGATTTACGTTCGGGTTATCATCAAATTCGTGTGAAGGCGGAAGACGTTCCTAAAACTGCGTTTAGAACACGTTACGGACATTATGAGTATCTTGTGATGCCATTCGGAGTTACAAATGCTCCAACGATATTCATGGATTACATGAATAGGATTTTTCGTCCTTACTTAGATCAGTTTGTCGTTGTTTTTATCGACGATATTCTAATCTATTCTCCCAGTAAAGAAAAACATGCTGAACATCTCAGTGTGGTTCTCCAAATTTTAAAGGAGAAACAACTTTATGCAAAACCTGAGAAGTGTGAATTTTGGTTAGACCAAGTTCAATTCTTGGGACACATAATTTCGAGTGAGGGAATTGCTGTTGATCCGTCGAAAGTTGAGACTGTTTTGCAATGGGAAAGACCTAAGACGGTGACAGAAATTCGTAGTTTTGTGGGTTTAGCGGGATACTATAGAAGATTCATTGAGGGATTTTCTAAAATAGTAGGACCTCTTACCCAATTGACTCGAAAGGAGCAACCGTTCGTATGGACTGAAGCATGTGAAGAAAGTTTTCAAGAGTTAAAGCGAAGGTTGACTACTTCACCGGTATTGATACTACCTGATCCTCATGAACTTTTTGAGGTTTATTGTGATGCTTCACATCAAGGATTAGGATGTGTATTGATGCAAAACCGGAAAGTTGTGGCATATGCTTCAAGACAATTGAAGATTCATGAAAGGAATTATCCTACACATGATTTGGAGCTAGCAGCAGTGGTATTTGCTTTAAAAATGGAGGCGTTATTTGTATGGAGCAACTTTTAATGTTTTCAGTGATCATAAAAGTTTGAAATACCTGTTTGATCAGAAGGAGTTAAATATGAGGCAAAGGCGTTGGTTGGAATTTTTAAACGATTATGATTTTCAAACTGCAGTATCACCCTGGAAAAGCGAATGTTGTGGCAGATGCTTTGAGTAGGAAATCAATGCATATATCGGCAATGATGGTTAAAGAACAACAGTTTCTGGAACAATTCTGAGATATGCGACTAACAATTAATATGTTTCAAGGAAAATTGTGTTTGGATATGATTAATATTTCAAGTGGACTAATGGAGAAAATTAAGGAGAAACAAGAAAGTGATCAGTATCTACAAAGAGAAAAGAGAGTTAGTGCGGCAAGGAGCTGTGTCAGAATTTAAAGAAGCAAATGATGGAATTTTAAGATTTGGTGAAAGGATTTGTGTACCAAATGATGTTGAGATGAGGAAGTTGATTCTTGAAGAAGCTCATAGGAGTAAGTTGAGTTTGCATCCCGGAGCTACTAAGATGTATCGGGATTTAAAGAAATTGTATTGGTGGCATGGCATGAAGAAAGATGTAATGGAATTTGTAGCTGTGTGTTTAACTTGTCAAAAGGTTAAAGTAGAACATCAAAGACCAGCGGGAATGCTACAATCTTTAGATATTCCAGAATGGAAATGGGATGGTATTGCAATGGATTTTGTGTCAGGTTTGCCAAAGACTCGGAAAGGGTATGACTCTATATGGGTAATAGTCGATCGATTGACAAAGGTAGCTCACTTTTTACCAGTTAATGTAAAGTATTCATTGGAAAGATTAACTCAGTTGTATATCGATGAAATTGTTAGATTACATGGAGTGCCTTTGAGTATTGTTTCAGATCGTGATCCAAGATTTACATCAAGATTTTGGCAAAGTTTGCAAGAGTCGTTGGGAATGAAACTTAGATTGAGTTCTGCGTATCATCCTCAAACGGATGGACAATCAGAGAGGACTACTAAGTCTCTTGAAGATTTGTTGAGAGCTTGTGTATTGGAAAATGCTGGAAGTTGGGATGAATATCTACCATTGATAGAATTTACTTACAATAACAGTTTTCACTCTAGCATAGGAATGGCACCCAATGAAGCGTTGTATGGTCGACGGTGCAGAACGCCTTTATGTTGGTATCAGGATGGTGCGAGTTTCATGGTTGGACCAGATATAGTGCAACAAACGACGGAAAAGGTGAAAATGATCCAAGAGAAAATGCGGACAACTCAAAGTCGACAGAAAAGTTATGCTGACAAGAGACGACGACCTCTTGAATTTGAGGAAGGTGAGCATGTGTTTTTGAGAGTCACGCCAACGACTGGGGTTGGTAGGGTAATTAAATCCAGGAAACTCACTCCTAAATTCATTGGACCATATCAAATTCTTCATCGGATAGGTCCTGTAGCTTATAAAATTTCTTTACCACCATTTTTATCCAATCTTCATGATGTCTTTCATGTTTCACAATTGAGGAAGTATATTCCTGATCCATCTCACGTAATTGAACCTGATCTAGTACAACTAAAAGAAAACATGTCTTATGAGACTTTACCTGTGAGAATTGCGGATAAGATGGTTAAGCAGCTCAGAGGTAAACAAATCTCGTTGGTCAAAGTTATTTGGGATGACGTGACAGGAGAAGCAACATGGGAAGTAGAAGACAAAATGAAGTTACAGTATCCTGAATTATTTGCAGGTACGTAATTTCGAGGACGAAATTTTATTTAGTGGGGTAGTAATGTAACACCCTGTATTTTACTGTTTTAAATAACAGTAATACATATAAATGTGTTTATAAATTTATTAGAATTTTATAAAATTGTTTTAAATAAACAGAGGTTAGTATTCAATCCTACTTGACCGTAGGAAGCTACGATTAAAATTTAGGTTGGAAAGTCAGGCGAAACCCGGCCCGTGAATTCCATTGACAGTATAATAATACTGCTTAAAAGACCTAATTTTAATTCGTGAACGAAAGACTTAAGTTTGGTATTTTATTTTCTGCAACTTTGTATTTTAGATTTATTTTGGGAAGAAATAAAAATAATTTACGTATTACGGGCGGAAGGCGTGTCGGATAGACGACGGAAGGAAATTAGAGTTTCTAAGAGCCGATAGAGGTTTTATCTTAGGATTTTGAGATGATTCAAGGGGATGAATCATATTTTTAAGTGTAGAAGGTTTTTCAGGGTTAAATAGAAAATTTAGAAATTTTACGGTTAAGTCCCTGAACTTTCTGTAAATTACCCTTTTGTCCCTAAATTAGTTTTTTAAGTTTTTCTAAGTGGATTGGGCTAGAATCCTTGTTTATAATCTTAAAGGGTTGTGGCTTAGAAGCCCAAAATTTTTAGTTCATAGTTTGAGTTCAAAAAGCTCATTTAAGTTTCCTATCATTAAGCTTAAATGCTTAAATCTTCAAGTGGGCCCCACAACAAGCAAGAAAATGAAATCAAGCCCAAATGTTCCAAGCCCAATGCGCAAGCCCATGTGAAATGTGGCTGCCTCATTGTTGTTGGACTCATCATGTTGAATCTAGAATTTTCCATAAGTTTCTACAAGTTTCTACCTTATCTTAGATTTTCCACAATGTTCTTGATTCTTCCTAAATACATTGAATTATCCTAACTTATCTTTGACTCATCAAATCAGTCAACAAAGTCAAGATAAGCTAGCATTTAATGTGGCAAAATCATCATCATGACATTCTATTTATAATTTGCAAACTAGTCCTTCAACTATTGGAATCTTTGCAATTTGGTCCTTAGAACTTAATTGCATTTTGATCCTTGAACATGACAACTCATCATCATCTAGAATTTTCTTGAGATTTCGCCACTCTCACTATAAATACCCTTCTCTCACTTTTCATTTAGTTTCTTTTGCCATTTGCTTCTAAAAACTCTAAAGTACAAGTTCCTTAGTTCTAAGTTGTAAAGCAAGTTCTTGGATTTACTTGGTCATTGATTTTCAAGAGGTAAATCCTAATCTTCATTCTTAATCATGCCTATGTTATTTAGCAAGTTTCTTGATTCAAGGCTTATATCATGATTGTTCATCACTTTAAAGTTTCTAATCCTAGAACTTTGAAAAATCATAATAAATTCTAGGAAAAATCTAATGATAATGAAACTACTTTCTATCTTCTAGATATCATGTCTACTATCTAAATCCAAGAGCATGAAGTAATCAAAAATCTCTTTCTTGAAAACCTAGCTTTGGCCGAATCTATCACCTTAGGGTTGGTAGAGTTTTGTTCATGTGTTTTCATGTATGATCATGTATTCTATATGGCATGTATGACTACACACTCTAATCCATGTTAGTTCCTTAAAAATGACTATTTTACTCAAAAATATTCATGTTGGCCGAACCCTAAGTGGGTGAGTTTTGTTGAGTTTTGTTCATGGTTTTCATAAATGATCTTAGAAATCAAGCTTTTAGTAGGTATGCTTTATAAATCCAAGATGATTTGTTAAACTAAGAACCCTAGCTCTATGAACTTATTAAGGCCGAACCTATGTATAAAAGAGTTAGGAAGTTTTGAGTTTTAAACTTAGTTATTTAGTCACTAATCTATGATTTAGGTTAATTAAGGATCATTAATCCATAACTTAATCATGATTAGAAGTTTTAGTCATTCAAAAACCCTAGAGGCCGTGACTATGTATTAGGGTTTAGAATGTTTTAGTTTCTTGATTTGTAATTATGTGGTTGTAATGATTGAAGGTTAGTTGAGTACAACATTTACGAGGTAACCGACAATCCGAAGGAGTCTGTAAGTTTATCAAGGAGTCTTCAAGAGGTAAGGGGGGAACACCAGAGGATTCTATTCAATGGCTATATGCTATCCCGTGGTTGTTTGTAATTATTTGTTTGTTAGTATTTATTTATGTTGTTTATTGTTGTGTTATTTGTATCTGTGTGGTTTTAATTGCTTTAATTGTTTATCTGCAATTATACTATGTACTGTGATGCATGATCTGCCTGGGAAATATCTGTGATATAACTGTTGTTTGATGTGTGAGAAGCCTGCCAGTGGTCAGTGCAAAAAAATTAAGTAAGTCGGATAAAAGCTTTATGAAGCTTCGCAAATTATATTCAATGTTTTAACGGCAAAATATTGATATATAATATTAAAGGGAATTTATTTTGAGAAAAATAAAGAGTTTTTGGAAAATATTATTATTTTAATAATTTATTTTTGGAAGAGTGAATTATGAGTCACAACGAGTGCGAAACAGTGAAAATATTTTAGTACTGACAAATTTTACGTAAGAAAAGCCGGAATATTATAAATTATTCTTTTATGAAATTAATTGGTGAAAATAAGTTAATCATGATTTTTGAAAATTAATTAAGTGGAAAAAGTTAAGTTTTGGCTCAAAAAGCCTTAAAAATAATATTTGACGACAAATTTGGAAAATGTAGACGGCAAGTATTTTCAAAACGGCAGTACTTATTTCGAGGAAATCAAACCTCGAGTGACTCATTGATTTGTAAAAAACTAAGTTTTATTATTTAAGGATTTTATAATGAATTTCTACCTTGGAAAAGGAATTTCTAAAAATCAAAGGTTGATTTAAAAAATGTTGAAAATACAGTTGGACTTAGTAACTTAGAGGCGTCGGGGTACTAATGTTCTGTGTTGTGATGGACTCAGTCATTTGGACTTTGAGGGCCTATATTGTAAACATGAGGTATACTGTGATGAAACATTGAAGATGTTTTCTAGTACCACGAACCTAAGACTGGTGCATCGGTCGAGAGGTGTCGTGATTGAGCACTCGGACAATAAGGTCCTGTGTTGTAATGAAAGTTTTAAAAGTATTTTAAAACTATGTGAGTCGTAAGCCATTTTGAGCTTCGGCAAAAGAAAGATTGAGCACAAAGAAAAGAACAAAACAAAAGTGTTTTGCATCCATTTGGCAGACGTGCCTGCGGTTTGTGACATAATGCATTAATTACCAGCGGCGAAAGGTCATTACGATGTGCATTTATCTCATGTGCCTAGGGAGGACATGGAGACCCCATCTTACTTGCTAATGGTAGGGCCACTGGTTGGGGACATTAGCAATGTGTTTGGCCTTGTGTGTGCCTCGCTGTGTATGCCTTTTTAAGATGGGAAGAGGTTGCGCACCTGTTGGTAGTTGGCCAAGTTAGCCAGTGTGGCTATGGAGTCTGATCAACTCATATGATGTTGGGATATCTCATGAGATTAGGACGAAAATTAGATGATGAATAGAAGTGTCATGCATAATTTTATGGATGATGTTTGGGGTGTTGAACCCACTGATAAATTGTTCGTTTATAACTAATTGTACGTGATAAATGTTGATGTGTTATTTGATGGCTAGAGTGTGGTTATTGAGTAAGATCCATGTATTGGTTTCTCACTCTTACAACATATTCAGATGAATCCGGACGTCCCGTTGGTGCTGTCGAGGATTCGTACGATCACTTTTGATCGGGCACAATTTGGTGGTGCCTGGGAGATAAATCTTGGGGCACTTAGCGCCACCTACCATGGTCCTAGTACGGAAGTTATTGGAACAATAGAAGAAGGACCACATCAGAGAACTCATGTAGTGGAAAGCTTGAGGTATCGCTACCACCAGTTTGGCTGTACCTTCAATACCTGGAAGAGCATGGAATGATGGATCCTTTACCTTAACCACAACCTCTTCAGATGTTAGGACCTGGGGAACCTCCAGCTGAAGTGGAGTTAGTTGATGGTGAGGAAGATCCAGAGGAATACATGGAGGACGATCCTGAGTTTCAACCTCCTGCGGTTGATGAGGAAGATTCTTCAGATGGCACAGCGGAAGGGGAAGCATCATCATCAGACTCATCAGTTGTAGGTGGGATTTATCATTATGGTCTTCCCAATGGGTTTCACTAGCTTGACCAGCTTTAGGTATAGTTTCCGGGGGTAGTGAGCCTTGATAGTTTATTTTGGCTTCGGAGAGCCATTAGTTTTTGAGATGGTTTTGAACTAGTTGTTGTTGATATGTATATATCTTTATCTTCTTTGCTTAGTTGGATGGATAATAGCCTATGCTTATAAAGGCCTTTCTGTTATCTCCTAATATAGGTGTTGTATGTTTAAAAAAAAAAAAATTCAGCACTATTTCCATATAAGGTTAATCACTCTAAATTATATTTTCCGAAAGTAACCAGCGTTATATAATTATATTTTTGTATTTGGGTATTAATGTGATGACCCTAGAGTAGGGTGTCGTATTAGTGGTATCAGAGCTGGTCGAGTCTTTCGGGAATGTCGGGAAATAGGTCTGTTATGTCTATGTTGTGTGATCTCTGACTTAGACTTGTTTTTAATTACTTATTAGAAGTAATGTGTGGTAACGAGTGAGTTTGCGTTTCAGTTTCTGGTTTGGTCTAACTGATTGTGATTTGTAGGTCAGTTATGGAACCAGTGGTAGAACCAGAAGCTGGGCGTGGACGTGGACGTGGACGTGGTCGTGGACGAGGTCGTAGAGGGGGTCGTGTAGGAGGTCGTGGTAATATTAATGAGGAGTATGAAGGAGGAGTAGACTATGCGGCTCAAGCAATGGATAATATGGCAGCGGCAATTGCAAATCAAACTGCAGCGATGAATGTCCAGAACTTGCAAGCTGCAGAGGGCAAGGCTTTGATTGCGTTTCGAAGTCAAAATCCTTCACAGTTTGGTCTGGATGCTAATCCTGAGAAGGCTGATCTGTGGATCTAGGAGTTGGAAAAGATCTTCGAGTTAGTTGCTACGCCGGTAGATGTTCGGGTTACTTATGCTGCTTTTCTACTGGTGGGAGATGCGGAGTATTGGTGGAAAGGTGCTAGGCTACTGTTGGAGGCTGAACATCAAGATATTACTTGGGAGGTTTTTCGAACTGCGTTTATGGACAAATATTTTCCGGAGAGTATAAGGATTGAGAGAGAACGACAATTTCTAGGGTTATATCAGAAGGATTTATCGGTGGAGGAGTATGCGGCGAAGTTTGAATCGCTGGCCAAATACTTCCGTTTCTTTCAAGCTCAACCAAATGACAGCTGGAAGTGTGAAAGATTTGAGGCGGGATTGCGAATTGAGATTAAGGAGTCCGTTTTACCTCTGCAACTTCGAAATTTTCAAGCTTTAGTGGAAATTGATAAGCCTCTGGCTTATCTAGTTTTATGACTAGATGAACTAGGGTTTATGTGCCAATTAGTCGAGTTCACTCTCGTTTTCGCCCAAATTTGCCTTGTTTTGTTCCTAAGTTGGACTTTGACTCATTTTGCGTCTTTTGTGTAGTTTTTAGCTTATTTTGGATAGAATTATGCTTTTGGTTGCTTTTGGTGTTTTCAGGTCAATAAGTGAATCTCCGGGAGTCAAGGAAAGTCAAGAAGCAGTGGAAAAAAAGCACTTCTGGAGATACTCGCCTCGCGAGTGGATGCTCGCCTCGCGAGCCTGAACATCAGATAAACAGGAACAGTCATCACTCTGGCTCGCCCCGCGAACAGGATTCTCTCCTCGCGAATAATGAAGACCTGGAAGTCAGAGACCATCACGGCCTAGCCGTGATGAAGGTCACAGCCTAGATTTGAAGTCTCGCCCCGCGAAAAGAATCTCGCCCCGTGAGAGTTGAAGACCTTGAAAGACAGAGACCATCACGGCTTAGCCGTGATGTAGGTCACGGCTGTGACAGATTAAGGCTTGAAGTCTCGCCCCGCGAGAGATCCCTCGCCTCGCGAGAGTCTGAAGACCCTGGAAAACAGAGACCATCACGGCCTAGCCGTGATGCAGGTCACGGCTGTGACAGATTGAAGTTGGAAGACTCGCCCCGCGAACACACTCTCGCCTCGCGAAAATCCAAACTTTAATGCACGCCAAAACTAAAATTCACGTCGCGAGAGTAAGATCGCCACGCGAGAAGGCGAGAAACAGAATCCTTATTTAAAGGTTATTTCAGATCAGAATTGACACTTTTGATACTCCACTTGTTCAGAGCAGTTTAAGAGCGAATCCTTGTTTCTGGAGCTGCGTCTCCCTTTTCTTTTCTTTTCATATTTTATTATGGAGATTGTTGCCGATTGTTCGTGTGTTGTTACGAACATGAGGAACTAATCCCCTCGTCTAGGGGATCGATGAAGCCACCCATGGATGTGTAGTGTTCATGTGATGTATGTTTTTCTCCCCTTTTCTCAATAAATGTTTTTCAATTCTGATATTATTATGTTGATCATATGCTAGCGTGATTAACTAGTTAAACGTGTTGAGGCCGACCGGCGATTCGCGTTTTAGAACTTGAATTGGGATCATTGATCGAATATTGTACGAAAGTGAATAGGAGATTGGTGCAACCACATAGGGAACGAGATTTAATAGAATTCGAGGATTAGGGTTATGAGACCTGCAAGTAATTAACTCAAATCGTTTAATACGTCTTATTGAGCACGACTGTGAACCTAGGAGAAATTGGGGGTCCCGGTTGACATTGTAATTGAACTTAGGGAGGAATACATCATCACTTGGGTACTATACATGATTGGGTAGGTGGATTTGAGACCCTGGATATTTTAATTTATGAATTTAATCACCTTAGCTTTAATCGATTTCTTATTTGAATTGCGATATTAATCTCTCTCTCACAACAACGTTCTTCGCTGAACTAACCCTATTGAATTTCTCGCGAATTAGTAGAATTTGTAGCCCAATCCTTGTGTTCGATCTCGGTAAATTCTTACCGTGTTTTTATTACTTGCGACGACCCGGTACACTTGCCGGCGTCACAACAAGTTTTTGGTGCCGTTGCCGGGGATTGGCACACCAATTTTCCTAATTTTTTAGGGAATTTGATTATTTGGTTAAGCTGTTTTTCTTTTTATTTTTTTGTTATTTCTTTATTATTTCTCTCTACTTCTTTGATTCCACTTGGTCTTGCCGTGTTTTTGTATGCGAGGTACCCTTTCACAAGAGGACTTGCTATTCGATTCAGAGATCACCAGGACCGAGAGGCAATTAAGAAAAAAGGCCAGAGAAAGGAAGAGGCTGGAAGCAATTAAAATAGAGATAATGGCAGAAGAAAATCCTCCTCCTCCTCCTCGTTACAAGCCTCTCTTTGAGTACGATCTACCCAGTCTGGGAGATTGTGACTCTTCTATCGTGAGGGGCAACCTGAATACAGACTCTTTCAGAGTGGAAGCATGTGTCAAATTCCAGATCCGTGAGAATCAGTTTGATGGGAGTGGCAAACAGGACCCTCATAGACACATCACTCGCTTCCTTGAAGCTTGTGACTTACAGAAGACAAGAGGAGTCTCACAAGATGAGTTTCGCTTGCGGCTTTTCCCTCTCTCTCTTAGGGATGTCGCTCGCGATTGGGTAGACAGCTTGGATAGGAACAGCATCAGAACTTGGGAGCAAATGGCACAGAAGTTCCTAACCAAATATTTTCCTCCTCAGAAAGCAGCGCAAGCAAGAATAGCCGTTACATCTTTCAGGCAGACAGAGGATGAAACGTATAATGAAGCTTGGGAGAGGTACAACGGGCTCCTGAGAAGATGCCCTTCAGCGTTCTTTGACCCAGTCTCCAAAGTTCAGCATTTCTTTAATGGGTTAAGGGGACGCTATCAGATGAACTGTGATGCCGCAGCTGGCGGCTCTTTTTCCTACTTATCAGCTGAGGATGGATGGGCATTATTGGAGAAAATGTCATATAATGGTTACAACCGTGGAAGGGAAACCTCAAATGGAATCAGTTCTGGGGCAATGGAGGCCATTCTTGAGCAAAACAGATTGTTGAAGATGCAGATTGAAGCTTTGTCTGGGAACAAGAGGGTTAATGTGATACATGAGGGGATGCCTCCGGGTTGTGACAACTGCAATGGGGATCATGACACTCAAATTTGCCCGCTGAATTTCTCTCAGGAACATGTGGATTCATGCCACAACTTCTATGACACTGTGCCCCAGAACAATTATCAGAGAAACAGACAGAATGACTACAATCAGAATCAGAATAGGGGATATATGAGGAGAGACCATCCGGGTTTCGCTTGGAGTAATGCTAGTGGTGGTCTGGCCGGACAACAACCTCAACAGGGTCTGAGGCCAAACACTGGGATCCAGCAGCGCAATACTCAGCAGGCTCTTCCGGGGCCTAATCAGTTGCAACTGACAGATAATGGAAGACAACCGTGGGAGCTGGCTATTGAGAATATGAGTGCAGCAATGGAGAAATCGTCGACCAACACAAACACTGCCATTGACAAGTTGGCGACTCATACAGGGTCGGCAATTCAGAATCTTGAGACGCAGATAGCTCAGCTCGCAAAGCAACTGAATGAGCGTCCCCCAGGCACTTTCCCAAGTGATACCGAGAACAACCCTAAGAACCAATGCAATGCCGTAACAACTAGAAGCGGTAGAGTGTTGGAATCTAAAGGGGGTGCAACTAGTTCTCAGGAAGTTGAGGTCTCAAAACCACCACATGTTGAGGAAGAACAACCTAAGGAAGAGGAGTTGGCAAGTGATAAGGCACCGGAACAAGGGGGAAAGCTGAAACTTGTGGATGAAGAGTTCCGAAGGAAGAAATGGGTTGAACCCCAAGACCTCCCGCCCTACATGAGGGTACCGTATCCAGAAAGATTGAAAAAGCCTCAACAGGAGAAACAGTTCAGTAAATTCCTTGATGTCTTCCGCAAACTTCAGATCAACATTCCATTTGCGGAAGCCCTGGAACAAATGCCATCTTATGCCCGATTTATGAAGGACCTTCTCTCCAAGAAGCGGAAAATAGTGGATGAGGAAACGGTTGCTTTGACCGAGGAGTGCAGTGCCATCATTCAAAGAAAACTCCCTCCAAAGTTGAAGGATCCCGGTTCTTTTTCGATACCTTGCACTATTGGGGAGATGAATATAGGGAAGGTGTTGTGTGATCTAGGGGCAAGCATCAACTTGATGCCCCTCTCTATGATGAAGAAGTTGGGGATCAAGGAAGCCAAGGATACACGGATGTCGATCCAGCTAGCCG
This sequence comes from Sophora flavescens, assembly GCA_030762895.1. NCBI lineage: Eukaryota > Viridiplantae > Streptophyta > Magnoliopsida > Fabales > Fabaceae > Sophora > Sophora flavescens. Next base: position 176,507,325 of record CM061062.1, read on the forward strand.
ATCGCTCTATTAAATATCCTTATGGGGTGGTCGAAGACTTGCTAGTGAAGGTGGATAAATTCATATTTCCGGCAGATTTTGTGGTGCTTGATATGGATGAAGACGCCGAGATTCCGCTCATATTGGGAAGGCCCTTCTTGGCCACAGGGCGTGCTTTGATTGATGTGCAACAAGGGAAGCTCACCCTCCGTGTACAAGATGAGAATGTAGTCTTCAATGTCTTCAAGGCAATGAAGCACCCAGCGGAGAGGTCGGAGGACTATCAAGTGGATATGGTGGACTTAATTGTCAAGGAAAAGACCACTAGAGAAGCCCATGGTTCATCACTATCACAAGTGTTGGTAAAACCCTATGATTATGATTATGATAGTGAGGAAGAAGACCCCTTGGGAGATGAGGATTACCTTGAGTCCTTGAAGCAAATGGAAGCCTTACCAAGTCTCCCAAGGGATGAAGGTGCAAAGGAAAAGCTCAACACTGAAGGCAGGGAAGAAGAGAACAAAGATCCGGAGTTGAAGCAACTCCCAACCCACTTAAGGTATGCATTCTTGGGGGAGAAAGGACAACATCCGGTAATCATTAGCAATGCCTTGAAAAAGGATGAAGAAGAGAAGCTGTTGAGAGTTCTTAGGGAACACAAATCCGCCATTGGGTGGAAGATTTCGGACCTAAAAGGTATAAGCCCTTCCCTATGCATGCATAAAATTTTGATGGAGGATGGTTACAAGCCGGTGGTCCAACCACAAAGACGGCTAAATCCCATCATGAAAGAAGCCGTGCGTAAGGAAGTGATTAAACTTTTGGATGCCGGAATCATCTACCCAATCTCGGATAGCAATTGGATTAGTCCGATTCATGTGGTCCCAAAGAAAGGTGGAACAACCGTGGTGGTCAACGAAAACAATGAATTGATCCCAACAAGGACCATCACGGGGTGGAGAGTTTGTATCGACTACAGAAGACTAAATGAAGCAACAAGAAAGGATCACTTCCCTCTCCCCTTCATTGATCAAATGCTTGAGAGGTTAGCCGGGTATGAGTACTATTGTTTCTTGGATGGTTACTCCGGCTATAATCAAATTGTGGTGGATCCTCAAGACCAAGAAAAGAAGGCCTTCACTTGTCCCTATGGAGTCTTTGCCTATAGGAGGATGCCCTTTGGATTGTGCAACGCCCCTGCCACTTTCCAAAGGTGCATGCTTTCTATTTTCTCGGACATGGTGGAGAAATGCGTTGAGGTGTTCATGGACGACTTCTCGGTCTTTGGAACCTCATATGACAACTGCTTGAAGAACTTGAGTTTGGCGCTTAAAAGGTGCCAAGAGACTAACCTTGTGCTCAATTGGAAGAAATGCCACTTCATGGTCAAGGAAGGTATAGTGTTGGGGCACAAAATCTCCCAAAGGGGGATTGAGGTCGATAAGGCGAAGATTGAGTTGATTGAAAAGCTTCCCCCACCAACCAATGTAAAGGGGGTGAGGAGTTTTTTGGGGCATGCCGGGTTCTACCGGAGATTCATCAAGGACTTCTCCAAAATCGCAAGGCCACTTTGAGACCTTCTTGTGAAGGATGTATCCTTTGATTTCAATGCTTCTTGTTTAAATGCCTTCACTGTTTTGAAAAATATGCTTGTCACCGCACCCATAATCACTGCACCTAATTGGAATTTGCCTTTTGAAATCATGTGTGATGCCAGTGATTATGCGGTGGGGGCTGTTTTGGGACAAAGGGTGGAAAAATTAGCTCATGTCATTTACTATGCAAGTAAAGTTTTGAATGAGGCACAAGCTAATTATTCCACCACTGAGAAAGAATTACTTGCTGTGGTGTTTGCTTTGGATAAATTTAGATCCTACGTTGTGGGGTCTAAGATTGTTGTTTTCACCGATCATGCGGCCATAAAACACTTGATGGCAAAACAAGAGGCCAAACCTAGATTAATGCGGTGGATTCTTCTTTTGCAGGAATTTGACCTAGAGATTAAGGACAGGAAAGGATCCGAGAATGGTGTAGCGAACCACTTATCTAGGTTGGTCAATCCCGACACCAAGGAGGAGTTGTTAGACATCAAGGAAGAATTTCCTGATGAAAAGCTGTTAGCACTTATTGAAAATTCCCCTCCTTGGTTCGCGGACATGGCCAACTTCAAATCTTCAAATGTGGTTTCGCAAGGTTGGACTCGTCAACAAAGGAAGAAGTTCCTCTCGGATGCGAAGTACTATATGTGGGAGGACCCATATCTTTTCAAGCAATGCTCGAACGGGATCTTAAGGAGGTGCATTCCCCATGACCAGATCGGAAACGTGTTGTGGCATTGTCATAGCTCGGATTATGGTGGGCACTATGGGGAAAGAAGACCGCAGAAAAAATTCTTCAAAGCGGGTTTTATTGGCCAACGCTTTTCAAGGATGCCCATACCTTTGTTGAGAACTGTGATCGGTGCCAAAGAGTTGGCAATATCTCTAAGCGGCATGAACTTCCCTTGAATTGCATGCTTGAAGTAGGGCTCTTTGATGTGTGGGGGATAGATTTCATGGGACCATTCCCACCCTCTTTCTCTTACCAATACATTCTGGTGGCTGTGGACTATGTGTCGAAGTGGGTAGAGGCAATCCCGACAATTACGGATGATGCGCGAGTAGTCATGGAATTCCTAAGGCGCAATATCTTCTCGAGGTTTGGGGTCCCTAGAGTATTGATTAGTGATGGGGGATCCCACTTTTGCAACAATCCACTGCACAAGCTTCTTGAGAAGTATGGGGTCAAGCATAGAGTCGCTACTCCTTATCATCCCCAAACAAATGGGCAAGCGGAGGTATCCAACCGTGAGTTGAAGCGTATCCTTGAAAAAACCGTCAACTCCTCACGGAAGGATTGGTCAAAGAAGTTGGATGATGCTTTATGGGCTTATAGGACCGCTTTCAAGACTCCAATTGGAAGGTCTCCCTACAACTTGGTGTTTGGAAAGGCATGCCACCTACCGGTGGAGTTGGAAGAGAAGTCTTGTTGGGCAATTCGAGAACTCAACTATGACTTGACGAAAGCCAGTGAGAAGAGGCTTTTGGATCTAAATGAGTTGTCCGAGATCCGCATGCAAGCTTATGAAAATGCTAGAATCTACAAGGAGCGGACTAAGGCATGGCATGACAAGCACATCTTGCCTAGAAGGTTTGAGCCCGGACAAATGGTACTCCTTTATAATTCAAGGTTGAGGCTCTTTCCTGGAAAGCTGAAATTGAGGTGGTCAGGACCATTCAAGATCCTACAAGTCTTCCCATACGGAGCAGTGGAATTAGAAGGGGCTTCCGGCAACTTCAAGGTGAATGGGCAAAGGCTAAAGCATTATCATGGGAAATCGGTCCCAATTGGCAAGCAAGTGTTTTATCTGGATTAACCCTCTGGGGTGACTTGAGTCAGGCTCGGGACGTTAAACAAGCGCTACTTGGGAGGCAACCCAAGCTAGGTATCCCTCTCTTCTCCTAACTTTTGTTTTGTTTTTATTTTTGTTTTTGTTTTGTTTGTCACTCTTGAATAATTTGAGAAGATCAAGAGTTGTTGTATGAATGTCGTGTCGGCAAGCTTGTTGGATTTTGATTAAATTGAGCATAAACTGATTGCATGAATTATTTGACCATTGATGATTTCCCCATAGGTTCTGAAATTAGAAAAATTAATCCCCATGTGAAAAATTGAAAACTGAACTTTGAGAATTTTATTGTGATTACTTGATTTATGATAAGTTTGGGGTGAGGGGGTGCACACACTAGGAATCGTATCTCGGTCAAACAATTTGCGAAATGTCCAGGTGAGGATTTGAGCCTCCAACTTTGTTTTTGATTGTGTGAATCACTATTAAGTTGCACTTTCCCGAATTTGCTTGAATCTCTATATGGTTTGCATGTTTATGTGTTGCATCAAATGATTTAGGCAATTTTCTTTGAATTAACTACTTGGCCATAAATTGAACCAACCTTGATGAATGATTCCTAGTTAGCCACATTGAGCCTTGAAGCCTATTGTTCTTGATGACCTTACATTACAAGCCATTAACTCAGAAAAACCATGATTTTCCCCTATCCTAGGATTTATGAGAGTATGGAATTTTAGCTTTGTGAGTGTTGTTGTGGAACTAAGTTTAGGGTGGCTACAAGTTCATGAATCATAGTTGAGAAAAAGAAAAACGGAAGTAAGGGCCGAAGGCTTGAGAAAAAAAAAAGAAAAAAAAAAGAAAAAAAGAAAATGGGTGATGAAAAGCATTGAAAATGTGCCAAAAAAGGCAAAGAAAAATAAATATAAAAAGGAAGAGGTGTGTAGCCACCAAGTGCAAGGAAGAGAATAGTATGAGAGTGAATTCAATTGATGTGATATTAGTTTCATGCTCTCATTGATCCTAGGGACTTAGCCTCTATCCTTTGAATATTGTACCTTGAGCCAGGCCTCATTACAACCTTTAAAAGACCTTCTGATGTTGCATGCATGTTTTCGTGGGAACTATTTTTGAGATGAAAATCAAATTCATGGGAAGTGCTCTTGGAATGTGAAGTTGAGTGAAAAGTTGATAGCCTAGACGAATTTGAACGAATGAGTGAAATTTTACATACCCTTGTGAGGAAGGCAATTGTTTGAAATTGGTGATCTTCCTTTTGTGTGTGACCCTGATCCTCAACTTAGATTAATGATTGCATGAATGATGAAGTTCTCAATTGTTTAAAGTAAATGAATGTGGGGATTACGTTAATGTAGGGGGGAGATCATTGGAGAAAAACTGTTTAGATTGCATGAAATTTGTGCGAAATCGATTGAATCCCCTAGGCTTGCCAAGTCTTGAGTCGTTTTTGAGTTTTAGCTTGCTTGGGGACAAGCAAGGTTTAAGTTTGGGGTGTTTTGATAAGCCTCTGGCTTATCTAGTTTTATGACTAGATGAACTAGGGTTTATGTGCCAATTAGTCGAGTTCACTCTCGTTTTCGCCCAAATTTGCCTTGTTTTGTTCCTAAGTTGGACTTTGACTCGTTTTGCGTCTTTTGTGTAGTTTTTAGCTTATTTTGGATAGAATTATGCTTTTGGTTGCTTTTCAGGTCAATAAGTGAAGCTTCGGGAGTCAAGGAAAGTCAAGAAGCAGTGGAAAAAAAGCACTTCTGGAGATACTCGCCTCGCGAGTGGATGCTCGCCTCGCGAGCCTGAACATCAGATAAACAGGAACAGTCATCACTCTGGCTCGCCCCGCGAACAGGATTCTCGCCTCGCGAATAATGAAGACCTGGAAGTCAGAGACCATCACGGCCTAGCCGTGATGAAGGTCACAGCCTAGAATTGAAGTCTTGCCCCGCAAAAAGAATCTCGCCCCGCGAGAGTTGAAGACCTTGAAAGACAGAGACCATCACGGCTTAGCCGTGATGTAGGTCACGGCTGTGACAGATTAAGGCTTGAAGTCTCGCCCCATGACAGATCCCTCGCCTCGCGAGAGTCTGAAGACCCTGGAAAACAGAGACCATCACGGCCTAGCCTTGATGTAGGTCACAGCTGTGACAGATTGAAGTTGGAAGACTCGCCCCACGAACACACTCTCGCCTCGCGAAAATCCAAACTTTAATGCGCGCCAAAACTAAAATTTGCGTCGCGAGAGTAAGCTCGCCCCGCGAGAAGGCGAGAAACAGAATCCTTATTTAAAGGCTATTTCAGATCAGAATTGACACTTTTGATACTCCACTTGTTCAGAGCAGTTTAAGAGCGAATCCTTGTTTCTGGAGCTGCGTCTCCCTTTTCTTTTCTTTTCATATTTTATTATGGATATTGTTGCCGATTGTTCGTGTGTTGTTACGAACATGAGGAACTAATCCCCTCTTCTAGGGGATCGATGAAGCCACCCATGGCTGTGTAGTGTTCATGTGATGTATGTTTTTCTCCCCTTTTCTCAATAAATGTTTTTCAATTCTGATATTATTGTGTTGATCATATGCTAGCGTGATTAACTAGTTAAACGTGTTGAGGCCGACCGGCGATTCGCGTTTTAGAACTTGAATTGGGATCATTAATCGAATATTGTACGAAAGTGAATAGGAGATCGGTGCAACCACATAGGGAACGAGATTTAATAGAATTCGAGGATTAGGGTTATGAGACCTGCAAGTAATTAACTCAAATCGTTGAATATGTCCTATTGAGCACGACTGTGAACCTAGGAGAAATTGGGGGTCCCGGTTGACATTGTAATTGAACTTAGGGAGGAATACATCATCACTTGGGTACTATACATGATTGGGTAGGTGGATTTGAGACCCTGGATATTTTAATTTCTGAATTTAATCACCTTAGCTTTAATCGATTTCTTATTTGAATTGCGATATTAATCTCTCTCTCACAACAACGTTCTTCGCTGAACTAACCCTATTGAATTTCTCGCGAATTAGTAGAATTGGTAGCCCAATCCTTGTGTTCGACCTCGGTAAATTCTTACCGTGTTTTTATTACTTGCGACGACCCGGTACACTTGCCGGCGTCACAACAGAAATGAGTCGTAAGATCGAGCAAATGGGGAAAGGAAAAGATAATAGAGGGAGTGTTGGTGGAACTTCTAAATTCAAGAATCAGAATCAGAGTTGGAAGGGAAAACAGAATCAGAGGAAGCCTTATTTTCGTCCACAAGGGAATAGTCAGAATAGACAACAAAACCGTTCGAATTTTGTTGCATCAGGAAGTGGAGGTCAAAGAAATCAGAATCAAGGTCAAATTAGGAGATGTTATAATTGCGGAGATCCCAGTCACATGTCAAATGTTTGTCCTAGAAATGAAGTAAAATGTTTTAATTGTAATCAAATGGGACATATGGTGAAGTATTGCAAGGTACCAAAGCGGGAGTCGACTGTTAGTCACGTTGGAACAAATAAACCGACAGCCAAAGGGAGAGTTTATACGATGAGTGGAGCTGAGGCTTCGCATTCTGACGATCTCATACAAGGTAAGTGTGATATAAACGGTAATCTTTTAACTGTACTATTTGATTCAGGTGCAACGCATTCTTTTATCTCAATGGATTGTGTGAAACTGTTGAAATTGCCTATTTCTTCCTTGTTGTGTGATCTTATTGTTTCAACTCCTACTGCTAAGCCAGTTGTGGTTACTTCTGTTTGCTTAAATTGTCCTATCATTATTCAGGATAAACGTTTTCTTGTTAACCTGATCTGTTTGCCTTTAATACAGTTAGATGTAATTTTAGGCATGGATTGGTTGTCTTCTAACCATATCTTGATTGATTGTGCTCGTAAAACCCTAGTTTTTCCTACGGAGGAGGTTTCTGGATTGTTAACTGCTAATCAAGTAAAAGCTTCTTTAAAGGAGGGAGCGCAAGGATACATGCTATTATTTTCCTTAGATATTAAGAGTGAGTTAGACTTGCAGTGTATACCAGTGGTCAATGAGTTTCTGGAAGTTTTTCCTGAAGATGTCCCTGGATTACCACCTATTCGGGAGATTGAGTTTGCAATTGATCTGGTTCCGGGCACTGGACCAATATCCATAGCACCATATCGAATGTCACCATCAGAACTTGAGGAATTAAAAGGACAATTGGTGGAACTGATGCGGAAGGAATTCATTAGACCTAGTGTATCACCTTGGGGAGCTCCAGTTTTATTAGTGAAGAAAAAAGATGGAACTTCTCGGTTATGTGTAGATTTTCGTCAATTGAATAAGGTGACGATTAAGAACAAGTATCCACTTCCAAGGATAGATGACTTAATGGATCAGTTACTTGGAGCAGTTGTTTTCTCAAAGATAGATTTACGTTCGGGTTATCATCTAATTCTAGTGAAGACGGAAGACGTTCCTAAAACTGTGTTTAGAACACGTGACGGACATTATGAGTATCTTGTGATGCCATTCGGAGTTACAAATGCTCCAGCGAATTCATGGATTACATGAATAGGATATTTCGTCCTTACTTAGATCAGTTTGTCGTTGTTTTTATCGACGATATTCTAATCTATTCTCCCAGTAAAGAAAAACATGCTGAACATCTCTGTGGTTCTCCAAATTTTAAAGGATAAACAACTTTATGCAAAACCCGAGAAGTGTGAATTTTGGTTAGACCAAGTTCAATTCTTGGGACACATAATTTCGAGTGAGGGAATTGCTGTTGATCCGTCGAAAGTTGAGACTGTTTTGCAATGGGAAAGACCTAAGACGGTGACAGAAATTCATAGTTTTGTGGGTTTAGAGGGATACTATAGAAGATTCATTGAGGGATTTTCTAAAATAGTAGGACCTCTTACCCAATTGACTCGAAAGGAGCAACCGTTCGTATGGACTGAAGCATGTGAAGAAAGTTTTCAAGAGTTAAAGCGAAGGTTGACTACTTCACCGGTATTGATACTACTTGATCCTCATGAACTTTTTGAGGTTTATTGTGATGCTTCACATCAAGGATTAGGATGTGTATTGATGCAAAACCGGAAAGTTGTGGCATATGCTTCAAGACAATTGAAGATTCATGAAAGGAATTATCCTACACATGATTTGGAGCTAGCAACAGTGGTATTTGCTTTAAAAATCTGGAGACATTATTTGTATGGAGCAACTTTTAATGTTTTCAGTGATCATAAAAGTTTGAAATACCTGTTTGATCAGAAGGAGTTAAATATGAGGCAAAGGCGTTGGTTGGAATTTTTAAACGATTATGATTTTCAACTGCAGTATCACCCTGGAAAAGCGAATGTTTTGAGTAGGAAATCAATGCATATATCGACAATGATGGTTAAAGAACAACAGTTACTAGAACAATTCCGAGATATGCGACTAACAATTAAGATGTTTCCAGGAAAATTGTGTTTGGATATGATTACTATTTCAAGTGGACTAATGGAGCAAATTAAGGAGAAACAAGAAAGTGATCAGTATCTACAAAGAGAAAGAGAGTTAGTGCGGCAAGGAGCTGTGTCAGAATTTAAAGAAGGAAATGATGGAATTTTAAGATTTGGTGAAAGGATTTGTGTACCAAATGATGTTGAGATGAGGAAGTTGATTCTTGAAGAAGCTCATAGGAGTAAGTTGAGTTTGCATCCCGGAGCTACTAAGATATATCAGGATTTAAAGAAACTGTATTGGTGGCATGGCATGAAGAAAGATGTAATGGAATTTGTAGCTGCGTGTTTAACTTGTCAAAAGGTTAAAGTAGAACATCAAAGACCAGCGGGAATGCTACAATCTTTAGATATTCCAGAATGGAAATGGGATGGTATTGCAATGGATTTTGTGTCAGGTTTGCCAAAGACTCGGAAAGGGTACGACTCTATATGGGTAATAGTCGATCGATTGACAAAGGTAGCTCACTTTTTACCAGTTAATGTAAAGTATTCATTGGAAAGATTAACTCAGTTGTATATCGATGAAATTGTTAGATTACATGGAGTGCCTTTGAGTATTGTTTCAGATCGTGATCCAAGATTTACATCAAGATTTTGGCAAAGTTTGCAAGATTCGTTGGGAACGAAACTTAGATTGAGTTCTGCGTATCATCCTCAAACGGATGGACAATCAGAGAGGACTATTCAGCCTCTTGAAGATTTGTTGAGAGCTTGTGTATTGGAAAATGCTGGAAGTTGGGATGAATATCTACCATTGATAGAATTTACTTACAATAACAGTTTTCACTCTAGCATAGGAATGGCACCCTATGAAGCGTTGTATGGTCGACGATGCAGAACGCCTTTATGTTGGTATCAGGATGGTGCGAGTTTCATGGTTGGACCAGATATAGTGCAACAAACGACGGAAAAGGTGAAAATGATCCAAGAGAAAATGCGGACAACTCAAAGTCGACAGAAAAGTTATCCTGACAAGAGACGACGACCTCTTGAATTTGAGGAAGGTGAGCATGTGTTTTTTAGAGTCACGCCAACGATTGGGGTTGGTAGGGTAATTAAATCCAGGAAACTCACTCCTAAATTCATCGGACCATATCAAATTCTTCATCGGATAGGTCCTGTAGCTTATAAAATTTCTTTACCACCATTTTTATCCAATCTTCATGATGTCTTTCATGTTTCACAATTGAGGAAGTATATTCCCGATCCATCTCACGTAATTGAACCTGATCTAGTACAACTAAAAGAAAACATGTCTTATGAGACTTTACCTGTGAGAATTGCGGATAAGATGGTTAAGCAGTTCAGAGGTAAACAAATCTCGTTGGTCAAAGTTATTTGGGATGACGTGACAGGAGAAGCAACATGGGAAGTAGAAGACAAAATGAAGTTACAGTATCCTGAATTATTTGCAGGTACGTAATTTCGAGGACGAAATTTATTTAGTGGGGTAGTAATGTAACACCCTGTATTTCACTGTTTTAAATAACAGTAATACATATAAATGTGTTTATAAATTTATTAGAATTTTATAAAATTGTTTTAAATAAACAGAGGTTAGTATTCAATCCTACTTGACCGTAGGAAGCTACGATTAAAATTTAGGTTGGAAAGTCAGGCGAAACCCGGCCCGTGAATTCCATTGACAGTATAATAATACTGCTCAAAAGACCTAATTTTAATTCGTGAACGAAAGACTTAAGTTTGGTATTTTATTTTCTACAACTTTGTATTTTTAGATTTATTTTGGGAAGAAATAAAAATAATTTACGTATTACGGGCGGAAAGCGTAATCGGATAGACGACGGAAGGGAAATTAGAGTTTCTAAGAGCCGATAGAGGTTTTATCTTAGGATTTTGAGATGATTCAAGGGGATGAATCATATTTTTAAGTCTAGAAGGTTTTTCAGGGTTAAATAGAAAATTTAGAAATTTTACGGTTAAGTCCCTGAACTTTCTGTAAATTACCCTTTTGTCCCTAAATTAGTTTTTTAAGTTTTTCTAAGTGGATTGGGCTAGAATCCTTGTTTATAATCTTAAAGGGTTGTGGCTTAGAAGCCCAAAATTTTTAGTTCATAATTTGAGTTCAAAAAGCTCATTTAAGTTTCCTATCATTAAGCTTAAATGCTTAAATCTTCAAGTGGGCCCCACAACAAGCAAGAAAATGAAATCAAGCCCAAATGTGCCAAGCCCAATGCACAAGCCCATGTGAAATGTGGCTGCCTCATTGTTGTTGGACTCATCATGTTGAATCTAGAATTTTCCATAAGTTTCTACAAGTTTCTACCTTATCTTAGATTTTTCACAATGTTCTTGATTCTTCCTAAATACATTGAATTATCCTAACTTGTCTTTGACTCATCAAATCATCCAACAAAGTCAAGATAAGCTAGCATTTAATGTGGCAAAATCATCATCATGACATTCTATTTATAATTTGCAAACTAGTCCTTCAACTATTGGAATCTTTGCAATTTGGTCCTTAGAACTTAATTGCATTTTGATCCTTGAACATGACAACTCATCATCATCTAGAATTTTCTTGAGATTTCGCCACTCTCACTATAAATACCCTACTCTCACTTTTCATTTAGTTTCTTTTGCCATTTGCTTCTAAAAACTCTAAAGTACAAGTTCCTTAGTTCTAAGTTGTAAAGCAAGTTCTTGGATTTACTTGGTCATTGATTTTCAAGAGGTAAATCCTAATCTTCATTCTTAATCATGCCTATGTTCTTTAGAAAGTTTCTTGATTCAAGGCTTATATCATGATTGTTCATCACTTTAAAGTTTCTAATCCTAGAACTTTGAAAAATCATAATAAATTCTAGGAAAAATCTAATGATAATGAAACTACTTTCTATCTTCTAGATATCATGTCTACTATCTAAATCCAAGAGCATGAAGTAATCAAAAATCTCTTTCTTGAAAACCTAGCTTTGGCCGAATCTATCACCTTAGGGTTGGTAGAGTTTTGTTCATGTGTTTTCATGTATGATCATGTATTCTATATGGCATGTATGACTACACACTCTAATCCATGTTAGTTCTTTAAAAATGACTATTTTACTCAAAAATATTCATGTTGGCCGAACCCTAAGTGGGTGAGTTTTGTTGAGTTTTGTTCATGGTTTTCATAAATGATCTTAGAAATCAAGCTTTTAGTAGGTATTCTTTATAAATCCAAGATGATTTGTTAAACTAAGAACCCTAGCTCTATGAACTTATTAAGGCCGAACCTATGTATAAAAGAGTTAGGAAGTTTTGAGTTTTAAACTTAGTTATTTAGTCACTAATCTATGATTTAGGTTAATTAAGGATCATTAATCCATAACTTAATCATGATTAGAAGTTTTAGTCATTCAAAAACCCTAGAGGCCGTGACTATGTATTAGGGTTTAGAATGTTTTAGTTTCTTGATTTGTAATTATGTGGTTGTAATGATTGAAGGTTAGTTGAGTACAACATTTACGAGGTAATTGACAATCCGAAGGAGTCTGTAAGTTTATCAAGGAGTCTTCAAGAGGTAAGGGGGGAACACCAGAGGATTCTATTCAATGGCTATATGTTATCCAGTGGTTGTTTGTAATTATTTGTTTGTTAGTATTTATTTATGTTGTTTATTGTTGTGTTATTTGTATTTGTGTGGTTTTAATTGCTTTAATTGTTTATCTGCAATTATACTATGTACTGTGATGCATGATCTGTCTGGGAAATATCTGTGATATAACTGTTGTTTGATGTGTGAGAAGCCTGACAGTGGTCAGTGCAAAAAAATTAAGTAAGTCGGATAAAAGCTTTAAGAAGCTTCGCAAATTATATTCAATGTTTTAACGGCAAAATATTGATATATAATATTAAAGGGAATTTATTTTGAGAAAAATAAAGAGTTTTTGGAAAATATTATTATTTTAATAATTTATTTTTGGAAGAGTGAATTATGAGTCACAACGAGTGCGAAACCGTGAAAATATTATAGTACTGCTAAATTTTACGTAAGAAAAGCTGGAATATTATAAAATATTCTTTTATGAAATTAATTGGTGAAAATAAGTTAATCATGATTTTTGAAAATTAATTAAGTGGAAAAAGTTAAGTTTTGGCTCAAAAAGCCTTAAAAATAATTTTTGACGACAAATTTGGAAAATGTAGACGGCAAGTATTTTCAAAACGGCAGTGCTTATTTCGAGGAAATCAAACCTCAAGTGACTCATTGGTTTGTAAAAAACTAAGTTTTATTATTTAAGGATTTTATAATGAATTTCTACCTTGGAAAAGAAATTTCTAAAAATCAAAGGTTGATTTAAAAAATGTTGAAAATACAGTTGGACTTAGTAACCGAGACGTCGGGGTACTAATGTTCTGTGTTGTGATGGACTCAGTCATTTGGACTTTGAGGGCCTATATTGTAAACATGAGGTATACTGTGATGAAACATTGAAGATGTTTTCTAGTACCACGAACCTAAGACTGGTGCATCGGTCGAGAGGTGTCGTGATTGAGCACTCGGACAATAAGGTCCTGTGTTGTAATGAAAGTTTTAAAAGTATTTTAAAACTATGTGAGTCGTAAGCCATTTTGAGCTTCGGCAAAAGAAAGATTGAGCACAAAGAAAAGAACAAAACAAAAGTGTTTTGCATGCATTTGGCAGACGTGCCTGCGGTTTGTGACATAATGCATTAATTACCAGCGGCGAAAGGTCATTACGATGTGCATTTATCTCATGTGCCTAGGGAGGACATGGAGACCCCATCTTACTTGCTAATGGTAGGGCCACTGGTTGGGGACATTAGCAATGTGTTTGGCCTTGTGTGTGCCTCGCTGTGTATGCCTTTTTAAGATGGGAAGAGGTTGCGCACCTGTTGGTAGTTGGCCAAGTTAGCCAGTGTGGCTATGGAGTCTGATCAACTCATATGATGTTGGGATATCTCATGAGATTAGGACGAAAATTAGATGATGAATAGAAGTGTCATGCATAATTTTATGGATGATGTTTGGGGTGTTGAACCCACTGATAAATTGTTCGTTTATAACTAATTGTACGTGATAAATGTTGATGTGTTATTTGATGGCTAGAGTGTGGTTATTGAGTAAGATCCATGTATCGGTTTCTCACTCTTACAACATATTCAGATGAATCCGAACGTACCGTTGGTGAAGTCGAGGATTCGTACGATCACTTTTGATCGGGCACAATTTGGTGGTGCCTGGGAGATAAATCTTGGGGCACTTAGCGCCACCTACCATGGTCCTAGTACGGAAGTTATTGGAACAATAGAAGAAGGACCACATCAGAGAACTCATGTAGTGGAAACAGTCGAGGTATCGCTACCACCAGTTTGGTTGTACCTTCAATACCTGGAAGAGCATGGAATGATGGATCCTTTACCTCAACCACAACCTCTTCAAATGTTAGGACCTGGGGAACCTCCAGCTGAAGTGGAGTTAGTTGATGGTGAGGAAGATCCAGAGGAATACATGGAGGACGATCCTGAGTTTCAACCTCCTGCGGTTGATGAGGAAGAGTCTTCAGATGGCACAGCGGAAGGGGAAGCATCATCATCAGACTCATCAGTTGTAGGTGGGATTGATCATTATGGTCTTCCCAATGGGTTTCACTAGCTTGACCAGCTTTAGGTATAGTTTCCGGGGGTAGTGAGTTGATGTGCCTCTGTTTGACTGGTTTATTAACTAGTAAAGACCTTGGATTTGTGCTAATTTTATATCATTTTTACCCAAATTAGACTTGATTGTCTCTAAGTAGTATTTTGAGTCTGTAAAGTGTTTTTAAGTTAATTTAGTTGATTTAGAGTGAATAAAGTATATACTTTTATTTTCTATTTTCAGGTTAATAAAAAGGAATAAATCTGGAGCTTTCGCCCCGCGAGAGAGGATCGCCGCCCTCCCGCGAACCAGAAGGTGACTGTGCCAGAGAAATTGCATCCTTTCTGTCTCGCCCCGCGAAGACTGGATTCGCCTCGTGAGTAATGCTACCTTGGAAAAGTCAGAGACGATCACGGTTTGGGCATGTTGGAGGTCACGGGCGTTACAGTTGGGAATTTGAAGAGTTCGCCTCGCGAATTTATGCTCACCTCGCGAGAAGACCAAGAGTTGCAGACCTTTCGCAAAATTCGCCTCGCGAGCAGTGCTTCGCCTCGTGAGGCCTTGGATTCCAGAATTTGTATATAAACTGCTCTATGGCAGAATGAAAAGGGAGTCATAGTTAGGTGGTCAGAATTAGCCAGCTTTGGCTAGTTTCTGAGCTTGTTAGTCTTTTGTTTTTCTCTTAGTTTATTGTTTGCTTCTGTAATGGAGAGCTAGTCTCCTAGGATTAATCTACTGTAATTGGTTTCCATTACCACACTTGAGGTTTTGTGATTCCTCTTTCATTTGCTTTTCTCTTTTCAATGCAATGCTGTATGTTTCTGTTTGTTATTTCAGGAATGTATAGTGTGGTATTGTTTCATTTCGGTGATGTTATGTTCCTATATATAATCGCGTTTGTTATTTCGCGTGTGTTCATTCATGTTCGTTTGTTCATGAGAGCTTAACCCCGTTTGTTATTTCGGGAATAGGAACATACATCTATAGTAGCGGTTTTCGTTTGTTAATTGTTGCTACAACCGGGAGGGGATTAGTATCTGCTTAGTAGAATATGCATGAACCGATGATAGTGGGGAAACCGAGAACAGTAGGTTAATCGTCTTTAGTTTATTTGTTAATCTCTTTTCTTACTCTGTTTTTATTTTGTTTCCTTTATTTTATTTTAATCTCAAAACCCCCATTTCTAACTTTTACTAATTTTCTGTTAATAATAACAACAACTAAAGAGTCCTTGAGAGACGATACTCGAGTTGTCGCACTATATTGCATTATTTTATAATCGCTCGTTCTTTTTGGCGCGTGGCGACAGCGCGGTCAAAAATTGGCGCCGTTGCCGGGGACTCTGGTTTGTTGTTATTAGCAGAAATTAAAAAAAAATTCTTTGCTAATTAGTTTTGTCTGCATTGTCTGGTTGTGAATTTTGCCCCATGGATAATTATATGCGAAATTATGTGCCTAATGTTTATTATGAGCAACCATGCATGTATTATCCTAATTTTAGTGAGCCACCACCATACTATCCTAGCCAAGTGACCACCTCTGCACCTTCCGAACCTTCCCTAGAGGACCTGTGCAAACAGATGACTGCACAGATAAGTGCACATATGGAAGAAATGATGCAACAAATGGCCGAGCAAAATCAACGGATGATAGAGGAAAATCAACAGAGGATGGAGGCTGAATACCAAAGGGACCAAGCTGAATCTCGGAAGTTGTGGGCTCTAATTGATCAAGTTACCGCCAACTCAGCTGCAATGCTAGCACCACAGCCCATTGAAGAACATAAAGATTCACAAGTTATTCTTGAAAATATTTCTGATGATTTTGATAATGTTTCTGTTGATGATGAATTATGTGTTGAATCCCCTGATCCTAATGCTTGTTATTGTGATGGAACTGCTTTGTGTGTAGAATGTTTTACAGGTTTATACTTTTCAGGAAAAATAGAAAATGCAGATCGTTTTGCAGGTTTATTTTTTTCAGGAAACTTAGAAAAGGAGGATCAAGAGGACATCTGCTCCACCGTGCTTGAGGATGATGAAGAACCTTTGGGAGTAGATGATGCAATTAAAGCAAATGCATGTGTTGAGAGTAATGGGGTGGATGCACTGTGTGAAGAATTCCCAGACATTCTAACTTTTTCTGATTCATTTTCTTGTAATATATGTACTAACTCTAACCTTTGTGTGGTGTGTGCTGAAATTTCTGCATGTATAGCAGGTGATGAATTTGTTCGTGCAGTGAATGAAGAAAGTGCATAAAATGAAGCAGCACCAGTAACCCCAGCTAACTGTTTACCACCTCCCCCTGAGGAACCAGTGATGGAGTTTAAGCCCTTGGATTTTGCACCATGGCCGGTCCAAGAGGTTGAGCCCCACTTCTATTGGGGAGACTTTGTAGATAAAGAGGTCAGCTGTGACCTGAAGGGGAGTGAGAAGTCCGCCGCACTCGGCGAAGTCATCATAATTGCCAAACGCTCACCTCCACATCAAGGCTGCAAGTCATGGAAGCATGGAATGAACTACCACCCTTTGGCCACCATGTGGGACTTATGCTACAAGCAGTGGGATCCTGGTGGAACCGCCCTTCAATGAGTTTTCTTAACCCTTTCTCCTTTTTAATTTTCTTTTCCTTACTTTAATTCTGTTTTGTTTTCAATAAAGCTCCTGAATAATTTGAGAAGCTCAGGAGTTGTGTGAGTCTTTTGTTGGCAAGTTTGATGGATTTCATTAATTTTGCATAGATGGATGGCATGAAATTTTTTGACTGTTTTCCCCCTAAGATATGAAAATTTTCGAAAAATGATCCCCATATGATTGAAAACTGAACTTTGAGATTTTATTATGATGCCATGATTTATGATAAGTTTGGGGTGATAGGAAGCACACACTAGGGATAGAATCTCTTTCAAACAATTTGCATGAATGTCCAGGTGAGGTTTTGAGCCTCCAACATGTTCTTTGACTGTGTGAAAATCACTTTTTAAGTTGCACTTTCCTGAATTTGCTTGAATCTCTTTTTGGTTTGCATGATTATATGTGTGTAGCAAATGATTTAGGCATTTTCTTTGTAAATAAACTACTTAGCCTAAAATAACCATTCCTAATGCATGTTCCTTAGTTAGCCCCTTTGAGCCTATTAGCCTGTTAATTCTTGATAACCTAATGTTATAAGCCCAAAAATCTGGAAAACCATGTTAACCCGATCTTAGGATTAGGAGAGCATGGACTCTTAGAATGGGTACAAGAACTAAGTTTGGGGTGGCTGCAAGGTGTAATATGTTGTTGGGATTGAAAAAATATATATATATAAAAAAAAAAAAGTTGGAGCCAAAGGCTTGTGAAAGAAAAAGTGTACAAATGTGAAAAAAAAAATTTAAAAGTGAAAAAAAAATGCCAAAAAGAAATAAAAAGGCTGTAGCCACCCAGAAGCATAAAGAAAAAAATTAAGAAAGGAACTTGAGTGAATTTCAAAGTGTAAATAATGTTCATGCTCTCTTAGTTCCTAGGGTCTTCAGCCTAGTACCTTTGTATATCCTACCCTTAGCCAGGCCCCATTACAACCCATAAAAGACCTTTTGATGTTGCTTGCATATTTTCTGTGGGAATCATTTAGAGATGAAAATCAAATTTATGGGAAGTGCTCTTAAAAGTGAAAATTGAGTGAATGTTGTTAGCCTGACAAACTGAGCGAATGAGTGAACACAAATTTCCCTTGTGAGGAAGGCAGTTGTTTGAATTTGGTGATCTCCCTTTTGTGTGTGACTTGGATCCCCTGCTTAGATTAATGAGTGTTTGAATGATGAAAATTCTCAATTGTTTATAATAAATGAATGTAGGGATTGTTTTGCTTGTAAGGGGGAACATTAAAAGAAAAATGTTTTGTAGAGCATTGCTTGAAATCTGTGCGGAAGTTGATTGAATCTTTTGAGCTTGCCAGGTCTTGAGTCTTTTTAAGTTTTTGAGTTGTAGTTTGCTTGGGGACAAGCAAAGTTTAAGTTTGGGGTATTTTGATGAGCCTCTGTTTGACTGGTTTATTAACTAGTAAAGACCTTGGCTTTGTGCTAATTTTATATCATTTTTACCCAAATTAGACTTGATTGTCTCTAAGTAGTATTTTGAGTCTGTAAAGTGTTTTTAAGTTAATTTAGTTGATTTAGAGTGAATAAACTATTTACTTTTATTTTCTATTTTCAGGTTAATAAAAAGGAATAAATCTGGAGCTTTCGCCCCGCGAGAGGACTGCTCGCCCCGCGAACCAGAAGGTGACTGTGCCAGAGAAATTGCATCCTTTCTGTCTCGCCCCGCGAAGACTGGATTCGCCTCGCGAGTAATGCTACCTTGGAAAAGTCAGAGACGATCACGGTTTGGGCATGTTGGAGGTCACGGGCGTTACAGTTGGGAATTTGAAGAGTTCGCCTCGCGAATTTATGCTCGCCTCGCGAGAAGACCAAGAGTTGCAGACCTTTCGCATAATTCGCCTCGCGAGCAGTGCTTCGCTTCGCGAGGCCTTGGATTCCAGAATTTGTATATAAACTGCTCTATGGCAGAATGAAAAGGGAGTCATAGTTAGGTGGTCAGAATTAGCCAGTTTTGGCTAGTTTCTGAGCTTGTTAGTCTTTTGTTTTTATCTTAGTTTATTGTTTGCTTCTGTAATGGAGAGCTAGTCTCCTAGGATTAATCTATTATAATTGGTTTCCATTACCACACTTGAGGTTTTGTGATTCCTCTTTCATTTGCTTTTCTCTTTTCAATACAATGCTGTATGTTTCTGTTTGTTATTTCAGGAATGTATAGTGTGGTATTGTTTCATTTCGGTGATGTTATGTTCCTATATATAATCGCGTTTGTTATTTCGCGTGTGTTCATTCATGTTCGTTTGTTCATGAGAGCTTAACCCCGTTTGTTATTTCGGGAATAGGAACATACATCTATAGTAGCGATTTTCGTTTGTTAATTGTTGCTACAACCGAGAGGGGATTAGTATCTGCTTAGTAGAATATGCATGAACCGATGATAGTGGGGAAACCGAGAACAGTAGGTTAATCGTCTTTAGTTTATTTGTTAATCTCTTTTCTTACTCTGTTTTTATTTTGTTTCCTTTATTTTATTTTAATCTCAAAACCCCCATTTCTAACTTTTACTAATTTTCTGTTAATACACTACAACATATTAGACTTTTAATAACGCACCTTTAATAGCATTTCCGTGTGGAAATGCTATTAAAAGTGATGGGGGGACTCTTAATAGCGTTTCCTTTAGGAAACGCTATCTTAGGTATCACCTAAGATAGCGTTTCCGTGTGGAACCGCTATTAAAAGTGCCACTTAGGAAAAGATAGCGGTTCCACACGGAAACGCTATCTTAGGTGATACCTAAGATAGCGTTTCCTTTAGGAAACGCTATCTTAGGTTCACCTTTCATCAGCACAGCAAATTAAACGCGGGACCTTGGTTTTCTTCCCTCTTTTTTCTTGCTCTCTTCATTCCACTCGACACACACAGCCCCAACCCTACTGTAGCTCGTTGCCATCGCGGGAACCCTTATTTGCCACCGTCACCACTGGTGTTGTTGACCATCCCGCCGCCGCCGCTGCTGTTGTTGACCATCCTGCAGCCGTCACCGCCCGTTCAAGCCCTTCCCTCTTCCATCGCCTTTTCCTCTTCGCTGTTTGGTAAGTCCCTCTTCCTGAATCTTAGTTATTGTAGCTCACCATATGTATCTTTTTATGCTTTTATGAATTTGGATTACAATAATGCCTTATCACTCTTTGTGTTTTGGACTGCTTCCATGCAACTCAGAAATAAGCAACAAGTTTCTGCTATTTAGTATTTACACATAATGTGGTAGCTGGTAAACATTTTGTAGTAATGTACAATATTTCTTTAGCAAAATGTGATACTGTATGCAATCTGCATGACAAATTTTTTAAGTGGTTTCAATTGAAATGCTGATTTCTTTTTCATGAAGAATGAAGATGATTCCCAGGAGCACTTTTTTCAAATGAATTTACTTGATTCGGTAGACTCAACTAAAATGAAGGTTATTGATTTTTACATTAGACATGACTAAAATCAAGAAGGAACGAGATATGCATACTTATTATTGGCTGTACAATTAGCTATTATCTCTTTCCAATAGTCAGTAAAATCATGTTGTATCCTGCTATTTGATGGAATACTTTTAATACTGTGATAAACTTATAGGGTGTTCTTGGTATGAGTGGATTGGATGAACATGAGAAACTAGAAAATGAAGAATTGAAAATGAGAGATGTATCTAAAGACATATGCAAATTACTCGTTGATTTTCTTCCATTTTCACTCTTTTCAAGCACACTCATATATTCACAGGACCTCTTTTCATTAGGAAATTCTTAATTAACTGAAAAGCCTCAAAGCTCTAGCAGATTCTGACAGGATTAAGGTCTTCCAAGTGTCAATTCATAGGACATTTTCTTTATTGTTGCTGTTTTTTTTCTTTTCTGATTTCACTTCATACATTTTTTGAGCATGTGTTTATGCTTAGTCATTTTTTGAGCATGTGTTTATGCTTAGTCATTTTAGATTCAGTCATTTTTAATTTAATGTTCTGTGCTCAGATTTTGGTGGTTTTGGGTCACGGCCGTGATGGATATCACGGCCGGGCCGTGACGGTGCGGTCTCGCTTCGGTTGCTCGCGAAATTCCGGTCTCTCGCGCGGCGAGCCTTTGCTCGCGTCGCGAGCCCTCTATTATGGCCGTGAAGAATTTCACGGCTGGGCCGTGATGTGCTCTGACTTGTGGTGGTTTTGGGTCACGGCCGTGATGGATATCACGGCCAGGCCGTGACAGACTCTGACTTCAGCCTTTCTTCTTTTTCAGTTTTGCTCGATCATGGCCGTGATGGGCATCACGGCTAGGCCGTGATGGGCATCACGGCTAGGCCGTGATGGACTCTGTTTGGCTCATTTTCTGCACTTTTAAAGCCCTATCTTTATCCAAACTTCATCATGGTTGATCTTGAGCATTTTACCCTTGATATCTGCAAAACAACACACGAAAACCGCCTTACCCGTTCCAAAGGAAAATTAACCTAAAATCTAATAAAAATATGCCTAAACTACATGAAAATGCATGCAAAATGATAGACAAAGATGATGTGGAATCACACTCATCAACAAGCTGACACTGGTTCCTTCAGCAATACTCAGCGACAATGTGTTTTGTTTGCAGCCTTTCATTCCTTTAATCTGTATACATTGCATGTAGACCTCAACCACTCTAAACTCAAAGTAAATATGTTTAATAAATATGAGAGATGATCATGATGAGGGGCTTTTGGTCAATCCACCATTTCGTACTAATAAAGGACAAACAAATCTCAATCAAATGAAGAAAAGAAAAAGGTTGACTTAAACATGTATGCAGTGTTTGTGTTTAAATGAACTTTCTGATCCTTTTATATTATAGTTAGCATCTTCCGGTAATGCTAGTGTTGATTTTGTTATTCATAGTTGTTTTATATTTTGCATCAATTAATGTTATATTAATGTCCATTGATGTTTTACTTGTATCTAATATTTTTGTAGGTAAATGGCATCTTCAAGTAATTCTAGTGATGCCAAAGCGGCGAGACGTGGGCCAACGGTTATGAAGGCGGTCATCCGCGCTAGGAGTAA
Source organism: Sophora flavescens (assembly GCA_030762895.1). Lineage (NCBI taxonomy): Eukaryota > Viridiplantae > Streptophyta > Magnoliopsida > Fabales > Fabaceae > Sophora > Sophora flavescens. The sequence goes on from CM061062.1 coordinate 176,529,443, forward strand.
AGGACAAAAATTTGATGTAATTTACTTACTAATCTAAGGATTTCATAATGTTGTTTGATATCTAGATTTAATTACTTTATTATTTTTATTAGGTTGAATGGAATTCTTTGGACCAACCTATTCGTGCTAATGGTAAAATATTGAAGAGTTACATTGGGGCCGTTGTTCGGCAAACGGTCCCAATTATTTGTTCTAATTGGAAGGATGAAGCTTTGGATGGTTTCAAAGAGAGCATATGGGCTGATGTACAGGTAATTGTTAAAATTTATAAATTATATTGTAAACTATGTAAACATACTTACTTTGACACGTTGTTTATATTGTTTTGCAGATGTCTTTTAATGTTGATGAATCTAGGAAAAAATTTGTACTTCAGAAGCTGGTAACCTACATAGGGCATTCAGAACTAGATTGACCAAACAATTTCTAAGAGATGCCAACGGGAATATCAATGAGGAGCCTCCATCACAATATCCACACATATCAAGGGATGAGTGGACAGATTTTATAGCAATACGCATAGGAGATGCTCAATTCCTGGTATGTTTAATATCACGTTAGTCCTTATAATTTTATAGCAATACGTACATATGACATTAACCATGTATTAATATTACTTATATGTGTCTGAATAGAAATTAAGCAATGAAAATCGCAACAGGGCGTTAGATCCTGCATGCCCTTACAAAGCATCACGTAAAGGGTATGCTGACATTGAGGATGAATTGGTATGTATATATATATATATTTAACTGCATTTGTGGTAAATATGACTTTTAAACTGTTTGGTTAATTTATATTATCTCAATATACAGATACAGGAGGCGGGGCCGAAGTTAAGAAAATTAAACGCCATATTGTGTGGAGGAAAGCCCGCGAGAACAAGGCGGGTGTAATTGACAACAAAAATACGCAGACCGTGTGGAATAAATGTGTTAGTAGACTAACGATTACATTATCAATTGTTATTTTCATATGATAATATATAATAATTTTAACATTTGCATTTCACCAATAACTATGTGTCAGGAGGACACGTCACAGTCTGCGGTAGAGGAGAGATAGAAGACTTTGGTCGCCAGGATATTCTTGCCAAAGCCATAGGTGTGCCGGAGAACCCCGGGCGTGTTAGGGGTGTGGGTTTCGGCGTCTCACAAAAGATTACTTCCCACCCGAAGGTCGTGCAAGAAATAACTCGGAAACGAAAAAGTGGGAGACATTGGTGTCTCAACTCTCTCGATAGATTGAACATTTTGGAAGAAAAGCTGAAACAAAAGGATGATGAGGAGAGGCAAGGCTAATTTCACAGCCCAAGCAAGCGTCAAAGATAGTTGCACTCTACCATCCACAAAGAAGGCTTCCGGAGGTAATGCATGCCTTTTTTTTTTTTACTAGTATTGCATTCGCGATTAAATACATTCAATTGGATGCCTTAATTCACAGCTTATTAATCTATCATTGGATTAGGGCGTCAACTCATGTCGACTATATTTATCGACCCCAAACTATCGTATGGTTGCTATGGGTAAAGTATACAATGAGTAGGGTATTACACACCATTTCGGACCCAGCACCCTTAACCATGTGAAAGTTGGAGTTGATGTTGCAACCGAGGGGGATGCGCCATTGCCGGTACCTATCGTTGATGCGGATGTGATGACAAAGAGGAGATGCAATAGGTACTTATGTGGCATGGCCAATTGATCTCGTGGTTGTAATTAATATGGTATGTAATTGCATTTTTCCACCTTTTCATATACGGCATATATGCATTACATTAGTTGATCACTAACGGCATATTGAAATGCAAAATTTCCAGGCACCCGCAAAAGCTAAAGGCAAGGGCAGAGTGTCCGGATATACAAAGGAGTCAATTACAACCCCAGAAAATAAAGGAGGCAACTCCGAGGCCAACCCACCTACAAACTGGTTCAACTACAACTTCTCCGGAATATTTGAATTTCCTTAAAATACATGAACGAAAGAATATGAAAAATCTTGACCAATTGTACGTAGAGATGGAACAAAATATTTTTGGTCACCATTTCATTGAGATGCTCAATACTGAAAATATCGGAGAAGTTGTAAATCATGAATGGGTATCCGCCTCCGTTATTTCCGCATATATCGGGTAATAAATCAGGTTTAAAGTGTACAATATTTTTTAGTCTTTCCATTTAAATATTGATGTCATTGGTGTAATCCATTTTTATATTTTAATTGAAGGTATTTGTATGAAGAATTGTTGCTTCCAAAGGAAATAACGAGGAGGTTTCTGTTCTTGTCCCCACACCAAACAAATACATACGGCTACTTCGGGAGGGATTCACAGACAACGTATCTAGCTGACCGGTTTGAAACTAAAGAAAGAGAATATCAGCCCTTGTTTTTAGCGCTGTGCAATGTTGGGTGAGTCGCTTATCCTTTAGGACTTAATTCACAATAATGAATTACATAAAAGTTGAGGTGCTTAGGATTTGTTATCTCAACATTTTTGTAGGAATCATTGGGTGCTGTGCGCGATAAATATTGTTGAAGAGATTATTTACTATCTGGATCCCTTGTATGTTGATCCTAGGGATCGCCCAGAATTAAAGAATCTGTTCGATACGTAAGCATGTTTTTATATTTCTGATTTTCTATGATTCTGTTCGATACGTGAGCATGTGTGTGTTTGTGATGATTGAAAATATGTTTCTTAATGAAGTCTGTTTGATTTTGTGATTAGTGGTTTGCAAGTTTATCGCGCAAATATCGGAGCTAAGGTGTCGCGTTTAAAGGCAACCAACATTAAATGGATTCGGATACAGGTATATTTGCAAAAACTTAATGCGCAATTAGATAAAAAAAACTATATTGATTTACTATTTTATTTTTTATAGTGCCCAAGACAACCCAACAAAGATGATTGTGGGTACTATGTCATGCGTTTCATGAAGGAGACTATCTTGCAGAACCAAGTTAAAATACCAATGGCGGTATGTTGTTTACTTAGCTTTTAACTGTGACTGTTCAAATGTTTTAGCAATTGTAACTTAGTTTATTTAATTTTTATGTCGCAGTACTTCCCTGACTTCAAATGCTCCACATACTCCACTGCTCAACTATCTGAAGTCAAGGAAGAGTGGTGTCGCTATATTGTTGAAAAGTTCGTTTGATTATGTCAAATTGATCCGATGAGTTGCAGCAATACTCATTGGTATGTGAATAATGCTTTATATTTATCAACCCCAAACTATCTATGTATTTGTTTTTCCTTGGTACATGCCTTCGAGTTGATGTGCATTGCTATGAGAAAATAAGTTCAAACTTATTATTTTTGTTACACTTTGTTAATGCTTGATTTGAATTCTGTTTCTTGCTACGGTAGTATTTACCTAATTAGTCTGCTGTATCCCAATGTAACAGGTTAGTCTTTGTGGTGGAAATGCAGTATGTATGCTCTGAGTCTTTGGATCACATTTCGACACATTACTTTGGTGTTGTCTTGGTCTCATGAAAAACAAACAAAGTTGTAAATGTAGATTAATTGTAGATGTATGTTGGTTTTCCCGATTTTGGTTTCTTAAGGATTGAGATCTGGTATAGTTGCTGCACTTTGATTTTGTCTTACTCGTGTGAATTTGAATACTTTAGAAACAGAGTGGTGTACTTATATCTGGTTATATATATATATAGTTGCTGTATAGAGTGTTGCACTTTGATTGTATAGTTCTTGGTTTCTTTGCACAAACACATGCAGTGCTGCATTGAACACTTATATTTTGAACACATTTTGAACAATTGTGTTGACTGCAACAATTGTGGTTTTTTTGTGTAAATATGCAGGAATAATGGATGTAAAAGTTAAGAAATAAAATTAAAAAAAAAAGGGGGCTTTAGATAGCGTTTCCTTGTACAAACGCTATCTAAAGTCAGACTTTAGATAGCGTTTCCGTGTACAAACGCTATCTAAAGTCACCTATTAATAACAGTTCCTAAATGCTATCTTTGCTAACGAGTTTTAATAGCGGTAGAATAGATAGCGGTTACAAACGCTATTAAAAGGCATACGGAAACGCTATCTAAAGTCTAATCTGTTGTAGTGATAATAACAACAACTAAAGAGTCCTTGAGAGACGATACTCGAGTTGTCGCACTATACTGCATTATTTTATAATCGCTCGTTCTTTTTGGCGCGTGGCGACAGCGCGGTCATGAGTCTTGATAGTTTATTTTGGCTTCGGAGAGCCATTAGTTTTTGAGATAGTTTTGAACTAGTTGTTGTTGATATGTATATATCTTTATCTTCTTTGCTTAGTTGGATGGAGAATAGCCTATGCTTATAAAGGCCTTTTTGTTATCTCCTAATATAGGTGTTGTATGTTTAAAAAAATAAATTTCAGCACTATTTCCATATAAGGTTAGTCAATCTAAATTATATTTTCCGAAAGTAACCAGTGTTCTATAATTATATTTTTGTATTTGGGTATTAATGTGATGACCCTAGAGTAGGGTGTCGCAACACATAATAGTAACATTTATATTTTTGACTTGTATTAACTATCGTCTTGTCCAAATCTATAATAATAAAAATGTCTACATTAACCAACATGCAAGTAAAACTGATATCAACAAATCACAGTTCCCGACAACGGCGCCAAAAACTTGTTGTGTACCACAAGTGCACGATTATGCCAAGTAGTAAAATATCGTTCCCCTAGAACCGTGTTGTTGAGTACCAATTACACACAATCATGATTATCTAGACGAATCAATTTTTCAAGATAGGCGAGGAGTCAAAATATGAAACTTTTGTAATTAGTGTTTAAGTAGGGATGAGTGGATATAGGATATATGTTGGGTCGAAAATAATCAGGTTATCAATCAAAGAAATATAACTGATATCTTAAGCTGTATTTTGGAATATTCATATGCCATCAAATTTTATTTCCAATCTCTTAGACTTCACACAAAGTTTTCAAATCGGACCAAGAAAACTCACCTTCTCGTCCAGTATGAGTACCAACTGGAATGCTCTGTTCAGTTCTATTTGGTTCCATATTGATTCCTTAAGACTCAGTTGGTCATTGTGCTTAGTTGTTTCTTCTTAGTAGGACTCCACCCCATTTCGTTGTGGTGATTTCTCTCATTAGTCTGACTAATGCATCCCATTGTTCATCATTGGGATTATGTGTGTATCTGCTCAATCTGCCCACAGTATGTGCTATGTCAGGTCTAGAAAAATACATTAAATGCAACAGACTCCCAATAATCTGTACATACTCAGATTGAGCAACAAGATTTCCTCTATTTTTCTTCAGTTGGGTGTTAGCATCATAAGGGGTGCTTATTGGTTTAACTTCAAAGTACCCAAACTTCTTTAGAAGTTTCTCAACATAATGTTCTTGGGATAGCATTATACTATCACCCTTCCTTATAATTTTAACACCCAATATTACATTTGCTTCACCCATGTCTTTCATATCAAACTTTGAAGCAAGAAATTCTTTAGTTTTATTTACTATATCATGACAAGTACCAAAAATAAGCATGTCATCCACATATAAGCAAATAATTACACATTCACCATTTACTATTTTTGTATACACGCACTTGTCTACTTCAAGAGATAAAAATCCATCACTAATCAAAACTTGATCAAATTTCTCATGCCATTGTTTTGGTGCTTGTTTCAAACCATACAAAGATTTAAGAAGTTTGCAAACTTTATTTTATTGTCCAGAAACAACACAACCCTCAGGTTGCGTCATATAAATTTGTTCTTCCAAATCTCCATTTAGAAAAGTTGTTTTAACATTCATTTGATGAATAACATGTTTATAAATTGATGCTAAAGCAATTAAAACTCGAATAGATGAAATTCTAGTCACATGAGCAAAAGTATCAAAATAATCAACCACTAGTGCAATAAGTGTTTTTTACGGGAACGTTTTACGTCAATTGACCATATGTTTGACGTTAAAAATGAGGCGGTGGCAGTTTTGTAAATATTAAATCACTATTTGCGTCAGTTGTTTAATGAACTGACGTTAAAAGAATTATTAACAATTTTAACGTCAGTTGTTTATACAACTGACGTTAAAAGTGTTATTTTTACTTCAGTTAAATAAATAACTGACGTAAATAATCCTATATTCCTCTGAAACTCATTCCTATCTTTCTTTCGTTGTCATCTCCCTGTTGTCACTCTTAACGCAGATCACTCCATATATAGTGCAGTTTATTTCTAGTCTTTTTTTTAAACAAGCTTATTTTTAATCTTAATTAATTAGCTTGAATTAGTAAACAAATTCTTGTGCAAATTAAAATAAATAAACACTTAACATAAAACAAGTTATATGTATAATCAAATCGTATCTCGTTGAAGCGATTCATAAGTTACAATTAATTACATGATTAAAAGGTAAAAAATTTCTGCAACATAGCCCTAAAATATAAAAAAGTTTCTTCTTCAACGTCATTTTCTTCTCAGTCATGTCCTCAGAAACTCCAATGGATGCGTCCTCTCCCTCACTTGAATTCCTTGATGCTCCATCTGAATCCACAGTCACTTGCTGCCAAAGCGGAGTGAAAGTGATGACGGGGATGAAATAAAATGAGGGAATCGCATAATGTGATTCACTCAACCTTACCATCCATGTAATGTGATTTAGTCAACCTCAGAAGTTTTTTGACCATTAAGACAGAAACCTTTAAGTCTAGGTATAGGAAGAAATAACAAAAGTCTCAAATATGATAGAGCCATATTGTGAAGGAATAGAAAACACATGAAATATAGAGGAAAAGAAGAGGGTGTATTACAGACTGATACAGAAGAATGGTACTTTATATAGAGAAGAGAGACTACCTGATTTTCTTCAAAACTGATCTATAAACTTAATGCTCATTAAGAGGACTAAGTTACAAGGTGCATGGGTAAGTAGCACAGTAGTCAAAGGAATGAATGTTTTTGTAGAAACTTATACACTTTTAACGTCAGTTGTCTTCAACAACTGACGTTAAAAGTGTTTTTAAAATAAAAAATATAAATTTTTTTTACGTCAGTTGTTTAATACAACTGACGTTAAATAAATGTCTTTTAACGTCAGTTTTTACAAACAACTGAAGTAAAATGTTTTTTTAAAGATGGTTTTTGATTATAACGTTTACACTCGCTCGTCTTCTTCATTTTGCTCTGTACGTATCTATTTTTCTCTTTTCATCACGCTTACTCTCACTCTGCCCTAATCGCGAGCTCCTCTCCACCACAACCACCGCGAGGTCTTCTTCGCCACCACCGTGAGGTACACTCTTAACCCTAACTCTGTCTTTCCCGCTCATTCTTTGTAATAACTTGACATCTCTCTTTCCCCTTCCTGAGAACTAACTTTCCTTGCCCCTCTGCTCTCAGTAACCACATCGAACGTTGGCCACCACTCGAGCTCCCCTCCCCACCACCACGCGAGCACCTATTTCAGGTGAGTCTTTAGGGCACATATTTTTATTTTTGGTTTTGAGTGTATGTTGAAATTGTAGTCTCTGTAGTTGAAACTTGAAACTGTGAGTTTGAGTTGTTTGGAATGTCTCTATTTCTGGTCGTGGGTTTTGTGTTTTCTCTTGTTTTGCTTCTGCTATCATGACCTATTTCAAAATGGGAAGAAATTTAGAGTTGTTTGTAGCATGTGAAATCAACAATATATTGCTCATTGGAATTCTGTTTTGTTAATTTATCTTCATTTTCTTATTTCTTTTGTCTTAAGAAAACCTGAAAATGGTGTAAATTTGAAATAATTTTTAAACGCCTTGCTTGTATATATCATGTTGTCTTGATCAATTCATATGGCTGAGTGGTTATAGTACTAGATATAGCAATAGTCCTAATATGTGATGTTTCCTGCTTGATGAGAAGAATGATGTGAGATTATCATGGAAATTTTGTTTTAGGCAGTTAGTCAAATAAGATATACATGGTTGACGGGATTTCAAAAACTAGTTTTCAATTAGGATTTCAAAAACTAGTTTTCAATCTCCCGTATTGTCCTTATATTGGATATATGTTTTGTATATCTACAGAACCTATCTGGTTATGGATCGTAGTTGGATGGTTTGTAAGCGCGCTAGTGCTGAGTATTTGAAGGGGGTGGGAGAATTTATTGAATTTGCTCAAAGGAATGTTCCTAATAGTAATGGAATGTTCTGTTGTCCTTGTGTCAAGTGTTTGAATACGAGGAAATGTACGGTGAAGGATATACGTACTCATTTGATTTGTGAAGGGATTTGCTTGAGTTATACAAGATGGATATGGCATGGTGATGTGTTGTTGAGTAGTACGGCAAGTGTCTCCCAAAGTGAGGACGTTGACGTAGATATGGAGGATGATCGAGTAGAGGACATGATCTGTGATATTGGACAAGAATCTTTTCATCGAGCTCATGTGTATGATAGGTTGTACGGTGATGCGGATAAGCCTTTATATCCAGGGTGTACTACTCATACACGGTCGTGCTTACTGGAGCATGGTCGTACTCTCTGGGCAAACTTGTTAGCATTCTTTAGCCAAAAACTCCCTAAAACTCTCATAGATCAATCCTAGAGTCTTTAACTATGTCTTTCAACATTTATCTCGTCCCTCGTTACTAAATCCATGTTTTATGAGCCATTTTGGGATTTAATCCTTTAATTCCAAGTCTTATTAATAAGCCTTATCGTTGTATTAGAGTCTTATTAATGTTAACAACATCAAACTCAACATACCTTTATCCATGGTCATGAATAGCATAATCAAACCAAACTTCATTCATGGCATAAAACATCATCATCAATTATAATCACAAATAATTAAGCATGCCAAAAAACATAAACAAGGTAGCAATTAGCAAACAATAGGGTCAGGAGTTAACCCTTCATCTTACGCTACCCCCAATGCCTACATATTCATGCTATCCCTTCTCTTCATACCTGGTATGAAGATCTACGACAACGCAAACAATCTATTCTCGTTCCCTCGAGTGGCTCGACGAGTTTCTCAAACCCTGGCGAAACAAGTTCTATTCAATTAACCTAACAGGCTCTATTTAGCGTAAACCTCGAATTATCCCGAATTCAGTTAACGTAATTTGTCTTGATTTGACCTAATTAATGTAAACCCCATACTATCCTCAATTCAGTTAACCTAATGTCCCCTAATTTGCCCTTATTACAGTAAACCCTCAATTATCCCTAACTAATATGTTTCCCGTGCAATGAACAGGGTAGATGTACTTTATCAAAGAAATTAAAAATAGATAATACATATAGATACATAGATATATTGATATATAAAAGGTGGTACATTATAGATGGATAATAGATAAGATTGATTATAATCTAAACCAAAAAAAAATATCATTGTTGTCCATTACATCATGTCCCCATTATGGAGATTGTCCACATCTAGATATAAAGATATTAAAAAAAAAAAAAAAACTCCTTGTCGTTGAACTTTATAAACCAAAACATAAAATGGTCCAAGCAGAGCATAACATGATGGTTATCAACTGACAACCCTGTCCTTGAAGTTCTCTGAAAGATAGCCCAAAGAAAATGGAATGTCCTTAGCAAGAATGGGGTATTGAATTTATCGTAGGTGCAGGTTCTGAACTCTCGTAAAGAATTTTACTTCTCTAAGGTACATTAAACGCACCCATGCCCCTTGATGCTAGGAGAGACCAAAAGGTAGAACGACATGAACCTTGGTGGATCAAATGGTGTTGAAATGAGGTTGGACTGCATACGGAAGCAGATTTTTTAAATTAAAACAATAAAAATCCTCAAGAAGAGTAAAATTAGAATTTAATTAAGGTTATTGGGGGAATCAATGCAAGAGTTAAAACCTTGAAGAATAGTAAAAGAAAAGTTCAATAAGTGAAAATTATAAATGATAAACTTAGATACCTGTTTTGAGGAGTAGGTGCAACTCAAATCTCTAACCATGGTTTCAGAAAGAGCATATATAATTAGGGTAGGGAGGAACAATGACTTGGGAAAGAAAATGAAGTCTATGAATCTCTAAAACAGAAGGAACTAGTATTTAAAGAGTTTCATATTGTTGTGTTGGTTATCATTTACCAATAAACGTGTAGGAAAATGAAAGAATTGAGGGGATGTCATTTAATTTTTTCTTTGGAAAATGGTTAGGAGTAGAGAACAAAGAGATTCAATGGTGGAAAGTGAACCATTGAATTGGTTTAAACGCAATTAAGATGCACACTTGCATTGTGCAAGTCATCGAATCCAACGAAGACAAGCTTTGAAAGTCTTCACTTTTGCAAATTGAACAACCACAACAGCATTGTTCAAGTCACCAGAGATCCAGCGAAGTTGTTCAGATCATCCACATAAGAACCAAACAAAGTACATTGTATGCTACTATGCTATATCTATTATAAACAAATAAACAAACAAAAGATAAAATAGATTTGCAACAATTCACAGTTAACAGTAAATCTATATCATCATACAAACTTTAAAACATGAGTGGAAGTATTGCAATAATCAACAGAACAGTACCCGTCAACCTCCACATAAATGACATTCATCTTGGTTCTTACAACATTCCTTTCATCTTCCTTTTCTATTCCATGAGCAGTTAACATCCTCATGACATCAGAATCAATAAACCAATAAATCAATAAAAATAATAGAAAATAAATCAACAAATGACAAAAAATTAAATATTGACAGGCTTAAGATAAACTCACCAACTAAATAATCTTGATGATACGCTCTCCAGAGATCTCACTAAGTGAAACAAATGAAAAACAATTCACAAGAAAACCAATTAGTATAGCACCATCGTTTAGCAAGAAGACTTTGGTTCCAAACTGAAAATTCAACAATTGTATTTGTGTCGGCTAGTAAAATGAAACAAAAAACGATTCAAATTTAACAACTAACAGGAAAAACCTAAAAATAACAATGACCAAAACAGCGCACCTTTTGGTCCGTTAGGGTGAACTCCATAGAGTAAGGATTAATTATTTGGCATACTCAAATAAGAAACAAACCAAAGTCTTACAACCTTGGCCATAATCGTCCAGCTCTCCTTCACAGAAGTGATGTCTTCAATGCAATCGAATCTCGAAGACATGAAGACATGAAAATGCAACTTCGGGTTTAAGAGAAAATGTAGGTTCAAATCCCAGAAAGAGTAAAAGTGACTCAATATATAGGAAATCAATGATGAAGGTCGAAATTAACCATGCATTAAACCAACCACCCTCACCTGACATGTGAAGCGCATGATAATCTCAAAAGAAAAGTCCTAGAGTCAAAGTCGAAGTCAAAGTAGCAGATGAATTTTCCCTTCCCGGGAATGAGGGTAACTAAGAATAAAGTGAAAGAGAGAGAGAGAGCAACTAAAAGAAACCATAATAATTCAAATAAAAGGTGCATGTAGTACACGATTGACAATAGAGGGATATATAAAAATGGGTGGTAATCACTTAATGGGATGGGTAAAAGTATGAGCTGGAGACCACAAAGAAACAATTGTGTCTAAGTTAATTAAAATAGAAAGTTTTTTAGAAGGTTGCTAAAGATGCTATTGCATGAGAAAGTTACACCTATACGAACTTGCTAAAAAACTAACTTGTAAATATATATTAAATAGATTCAATTAACTTGATATGACTTAATTTGTCCTAATTACCGTTAACCTTGAATTATCCTCAATCCAATTAAACTAAGATGCCCTAACTATAGTAAACCCCGATTATCACAAATTTAATTAACCTAATTTTCCCTAATCACAGTAAACCCCCAGTTATTACCAATTTAATTAACCTAATTTGACCTAATTTGCCCCAATTACAGTAGACCCTAATTTAAACCCCAATTTGATAACCTAACATGAAAACCATGTGAACTAGAAGCCCTAATTCAAAAACCCTATTTAATTTGGTAATATAAATTACCCTGAAAACCCCAATGGTCGACCGCCAACATACAAAAGTATGTACGTGGACTAGAAAAGGCCAAAGTTTTGGTCCCCCACCATTAAACAATAGAATAAAAATGGCAATAAGTAGGAATAACAAAACACAAATCAAAATGGAAAATCTTTCAGGAAGGAACCACATACCTACAACCTTGAAGCTTTCCCTCGCACGCATCGAAGAATAAGGCGTAAAGGACTCACCACGAGCTTCTAGTTTACCATGGATTTGTAGCAACAACACGAAAGAATAAGGTGGGACACAGAGAGAACAAGAAGATGTAAAAATGGGTGTGACTTTGAACAGTGAGGGACCAATTACAACACTATCCCTGAATTCTGGGGACCAAAATAAGTCAGGCTGAAAATAAAATTAGAATAAAAAATATTTATTAAAATAATAAAAAATCCTTTAATTATATATATATATATATATATATATATATATATATATATATATATATTCATGAATAATAATTAAAATAATAAAAGATATCAATTAATAATATTAGTATATGCCACATGGCATTCAAAAAGGAATATTATTAGTCATGTGGCATGGTGCTTGGACACTTCATTTGCCACATCACCAATTAAAAGAAATAAAATTGACGGCAGGGATCTTATACAAAAGTTTAAACTTTGCGCTGACCAAAACCTTACAAATGATTGCACAATAGAACGTTCATTAAGAGAGGATAAAATGACTGCACACACTAAAACGAAATTAGTCCTTAAATATATATGAGTCATTAGTATTATGATATTTTGTTTTATTTAAGAGAGGATAATGGATCGAGGAGTTTAACTAAAATAGTAAGGATAAAAATGATATCAAAAAAAATAAGAAGCTATAAGCTAAAATCTCCGTTTGGCAAGTCCAATAAGCCATGCACCTTATAGATTATTTGACTAGTTTATAAACTTGTTTGACCAAAGTAGGGATGTTTGACAAACAAACTTATCTCATTAGCTTATAGCTTTTCTTCATAAACTAATTTATTTAGCTTATAGCTTATAAGTTAGCCTATTTACTTTTATTGCTCTGTTTGGTAAAAGTAGCTGATAAGCTAGTTAAATAGCTGATAAGCTAGCTGATAGCTGATAAGCTAATTTATAGCTGATAGTTGATAGCTGATAGCTGCAAAACTAGCAGATTGAAATTGAAGTGTTTGGTAAAATTAGCAGTTGAAGTAGTTTATAAATGTAAAATGACATAAAAGAACATATTTATGATAGACATGATAATCTGATAATTTCATTTAATGAAGAAAAATTATAAGCTAATGAAATAAGCTTGTTTACCAAATACCTCTATTTCAGTCAAACAAGCTTATAAGTTGGTCAAATAAGCAATAAACTAGCTTATTAGACTTGCCAAATAGAGCCTCTCATTTTTGTCCTACTTTACTGGACCCTCATAAAATAAAAAATTTTAAAAAAAAAATCATATAAACATATAATTGCATTTATATTAAAAAATAAAATTGAAAAATTAATATTATAATTATAAATCTTTTTTAAAAAATATATAAATATCATATAAATATATCATTTATGTCATTTTACATTTATAAACAAATTCAACCAATAATTCTACCTAATACTTCAAATTCAATCATTTGCCTTTTCAGCTATACACTTAGAGCTTTCAATTAAAAATTAGTTTTTCAGCTATAAACTGGCTTATCAGACATAAGCTAATTTATCAGCAATTTTTGTCAAAGAGAGTCATAAGTAAGTTAAAAAAAACACTATAAGCTAGTGAAAAAAGTCTATTAATTTACCAAGCCTCATCCACCATTTTGCTGTAGATGAACAGTAAAATGAGTGGTGGGCATGATTCTATGGTGTTTTTTTTTTATTGTTTTAATAAATAGATATAAATATAATTATTTAATATATTTTGTTTGCATATTATTTGTATACAATGTTTAACTTTTAATATGTAAAATATTTATTAAGTATTTTTACAACATTTATCAATTATGTTGTTCTAAAAATTATTGGCATTGGTTTTTAGGCCGGGTCAGTTATTTTTATTTAATTTTTTTGTAAGAAAGGGATCACTTATTTAAGTTTTATTATTTATTTTCTACTTCAATATTTAATTATGTCTTTGAAAGGATAATTGAATGTATTAACTTTGTCTTCAAATACTTTGTTTATATTTATTATTTTTTTGCTTTATTTAAAAAACAAATAGATTTAGATTTTTTTAAGTTAAGTGTAATGCCAACAACATAGTCTGTCAACCCAAGTAAGTTATGAGGATATACTACGAGAAAAAAAATGTTAATTTCACAATCCCTAAAGGTAATAAAAATTGTTATTTCACAACCCGCTTGCATTTAAGATTTTTATTTAATTGGTTCATTGTTATTGATATTATAGAAATAGATTTTCAAGTTTATTATTGATAAAATCCTTTATTTGTTAAAGATGAATGTGAATGTATTTATTTAGTAATCATTATTTATTTGCATCTATTAATTTAATTTATTTTGCCACTTTTTTATTTTTTACATGTCGATTGATTTGTTAAACTTTTTTTCTAGATTACCTAGACTTTGGACGAATGAACCGGTGTTGTGAATATTGTGGGGCAATTGTTTGATTTGAGAAGCTGCAAAGAAAAACTAAAAATGGTTTTAGAGTAGGATTGTTTTGTTTTAATAAATAGAATAAATATAATTATTTAACACTTTTTTTGAACTTTATTTGTACAAAATGTTTAATTTCTAATCTGTAAAATATTTATTATTCATTTTTTACAACCTTTATTAATTGTGTACTTCTAAAAATTATTGGGCTTGGTTTTTAGGGGATCATATATTTAAGTTTTATTATTTATTTTCTACATCAATATTTCATTATATTTTTAAAATAGTAATGTGAATGTACTAACTTTATCTTCGAATAGTTTGTTTATATTTAATTATTTTTGCTTTTTAAAAAAAAGAGATTTTTGGTAAAAAAAAAAAAGATTTAGATTCGTTAAGTCAAGTGGAATGCCAGCAACATCGTACCAAATCCAAGTATGTTATGGGGATATACTACGTAGAAGAAAGAATGTTAATTTCACAATCTATCATGATAATAGAAATTGTTATTTTATTTGTATCATTATACAACCTTTCTCACTTGCATTTCAGTTTCTTATTTAATTGGTTCATTGTTATTGATATTATATAAATGAATTTTCAAGTTCATGATGGTGAGAATCCTTTATTTGTTGAAGATGAACATGAAGGTATTTATTTAGTAATCAATATCTATTTACATCTATTAATTTAATTTATTTTTGCCACTTTTTTATTTTTTACATGTCGTGTGATTTGTTAAACTTTTTTCTAGATTGTCTAGACTTTGGACGAATAAGCCGGTGTTGTGAACATAAAAATGGTTCCATATTAGAATTTTTTATTTTAATAAATAGATATGAATATAATTATTTAATATATTTTGTTTGGACTTTATTTGTATACAATGTTTAATTTTTAATATATAAAATATTTATTAAGTATATTTTACAACCTTTATTAATTGTGTAGTTCTAAAATTATTGGTCTTGATTTTTAGGGGATCATATATTGAAGTTTTATTATTTATTTTCTACTTTACTATTTCATTATGTTTTTAAAATGGTAATGTGAATGTACTAACTTTATCTTCAAATACTTTGTTTATATTTAATTGTTTTTGCTTTATTTTTTCAAAAACAAATAGTTCTAGATATTTTAAGTCGAGTGGAATGCCAGCAACATAGTCTACCAACCCAAGTGAGTTGTGGGGATATACTACGTAAAAGAAATAATGTTAATTTCACAATCCGTCCAGGTAATAGAAATTATTATTTTATTTGTATTATTGTATAACTTTTTTCACTTGCATTTCAGTTTTTATTTAATTGGTTCATTGTTATTGATATTATAGAAATGGATTTTCAAGTTCATGATCGAGAGAATCCTTTTTTTTTTTGTTGAAGATGAACATGAAAGTATTTATTTATTAATTGTTGTCTTTTTGCATATATTAATTTAATTTATTTTGACATTTTTTTATTTTTTATATGTTGATTGATTTGTTAAAGTTTTTTCTAGATTGTCTAGACTTTAGAAGAATGAACTGGTGTTGCGAACATTGTGGCGAAATGGTTTCGTTTGAGGAGAGATCAGGAAAACATAAAAAGGGTTCCAGGGCAGAATTTTGAATATCTTGTATGAATTAAAATGCGACGTTACCATATTTGGCTAGGCCACCTACTTTGCTTTGGAGTTTGATACATGGAGTAATAATGAATTTTTTTTTATTTGTGATAGTAATAACTATTATTATGATAATGAAAATAATGTACAGTAAATTAAAGTAGTAAGTATAATGTCGATATTGTTATAATAAAGTTTTAAGTTTATATGTATTATGAAAAAATTAAATTGTACATGCTATTAGTTTAAAGATTTTTATATTTCTTGGTAATTATATAATGATGCATTGTTAAAAAATATTCATTCTATAAATTTTTCTACACTATCATAACAAAAATTAGTGTACGCATAATATTGCTATAACACCCCGTTTTTCGTTAAGCGCTTTTGCATGTACCTTGTTTGTTAGGAAGGTTTAGAATGAGCTAAGTGGGGTTTTAGGTGGAAAATCCCTTTCTTAAGCTTGTGTTTTGTGACTGCCTGAGTCACAAGCACGACCGTGCTTAACAGAAAGCACGACCGTGCTGGTTGGGCTAACGCGTCTCACTGACGCTAAGTTGAGCACGCCCGTGGTTAAGGGCAAACCGTGCCTTGTAGGCGCTAAGTTGAGCAAGGCCGTGCACAAGGAGGAACACGACTGTGCCCGGGTCCGAGTCTATAAGTATGTTTCTAACAGCGAGGGTTACGAGTTAAACCTTCAATTTGGCACTTTTAGGCAACCCTAAGTGTGACGGCAGCCTCTCTCATTTGTTCCCTTTGAACCCAATCACTATTTGGTGTTCCGTTCGTGTTTGAGAGAGTAGAGTCACGCGCTAAGTGTCAATCCTAAGGTAATGGTCCTTCCCCTTTCCATTTCCTTTTCTTTTTATTGAATTTGAAACTAATTTGGTTAACTTCTTCGTGTTGGACAAGGCTTGGGATCGTTCATCGAGCCGTTCGAGGGAACAAGTTAGAATCTGCATCGGTTGACGGGAATTCTTCATACCGGGTATGGGGGGAAGGATAGTGTATGCATTAGGTAAGGGGGTAGCGTAAGATGATGGGTTCTCATAGCCCCGTTGTATGCTGTTAGTTGTTATTGTTAATTGTTGAGTATGCCATGTTCTGTTTGATTATATGGTTAATTGCTATAATTGCTAGTTAGTTAATGGTATGCCTATTGTTTATAATTACTATGTTGATGTTGTATGCCAATGATGTATAAATAGTTGAATCTGTTCATGATATGAATATGATTGTTGTGTGGTTGTTGTTATGCATTGATTGACTGAATGTTGATTGGTTGAGTTATGTTGTCGTTATGTTGAACATGTTAATAAGACCATAATTAGCTAAATAGGACTCTTAATTAACAAAAGAAATTAGGGATTAATTCCCCGATGTTTCATAAGACATGAACTGTTAGTGAGAGGTGAGGTTAGATGCCAATTGGATTAGTCAATGGACCCTAGGATTTGATTTGAGAGTGTTAGTGAGTTTTGGCTCCAAGAACACAAGTTGAATATGCCCAGAACAGTACGGCTGGCCCAAGAGCACGGCCGTGCTAAACAGAGAGCACACCCGTGCTCCTAGTTGAATTCTGGAAGATGGTCGCGAATTGAGCACGACCGTGCAAGACAGTGAGCACGACCGTGCTCCACTTAAGTGGCAACACGACCGTGCTGGGGTGAGCACGCCCGTGCTCCCCTTACTAGTCAGAACGTGAATTAAAGGTTCCAAAGGGGTGTTTCACCCCAGATGTTCCCAA
This sequence comes from Sophora flavescens, assembly GCA_030762895.1. Taxonomy (NCBI): domain Eukaryota; kingdom Viridiplantae; phylum Streptophyta; class Magnoliopsida; order Fabales; family Fabaceae; genus Sophora; species Sophora flavescens. The sequence goes on from CM061062.1 coordinate 176,547,354, forward strand.
TAATGGAATAAGATATCAATCGAATAAATAAGAGCTAGATAACTTAATTAAAGATTAATTAAGATGGATGAATAAGAATAATAAGTTGTTTAAGCCGGTGCCCTTTGGGCTACCGCATGTTGATATGATTTAGTGCTTTTTGGCCAAAGTAGCCTCGATGCTTTTCGGTCGAGGTGTTGATGAGTTGAACCTTAGTTCTATTTGGCTAAGGGGGCCTTGATCCAGAAGGGTTAAGGTGTTGATGTTGACGTTGATGTTGGTGATAAGTCTTAGGTGCTTATTGGCCCAAGCAAATAAGGTGGTTGCCTTGTTTGTTGTTGTGCTCATGCAGTCATACGTTGAAGTTGTTAGTGGGGGAAGTTCAACATAGGGGAGGTTGTGCCAAGGTTTACCCAAGGTTTGGTAAATCGTGCGCCCCCGCAGTGGCGTACCCTCGTTATGGTGCGTCGGCTATCCAAGGGGTTCACCCATGGTTTGGTGGACTGTCGGCACTGGTGCTTTTATGGCCAATGTGGATATGTAACTCCGAAGTTGCATTCCTGAGATAGTTTGGATCCACATGCATAGTGGAGTAGCGGAGTAGTGTTGCACCGCATAGCATATGTTGGTTGAGATGACATGTTAATATGATTATATTATGTTGATGTTATGTTGTATATTGCTATGCCATGTTATGATATATGTTCATCTTGCTTAACTACTTCCATGCAATTGTGTTTACATGATTTCTTACTCCCCGTTTCTTTTTTTAAGTTGTTGGTATGTATCTTTTATGCAGAGGACGTTGAGCAGCCAGTGAAGGAGTGCCTCTGAGGAGCCACGACTCTAGCTAGGATGTTTAGTTGTTTCAGTAGTTATAGTTTGTTGTTTGTTCAGTTTTGTTGTATTTCGAGGATTTTATTCTGAACGGCTATACCAGCTCTGTATGTGACATCGAGGTTGGGTTATGTTATTGCTTTGCTTATGTTTTATCTTTTTAAAACTATGTTTCTTTCCGCGTTAAGTGTTACAATGTGGTATCTTTCTATCCAGATTTTATTTTATGAAATAAATGCATATTTTTATATTACCTATTTCAAGTAAATGTTTTATATTAATATGTGGGGTAAAGTGTGTCACAATTGCCTTTACATTTTTATAATAATGTAATTTTTTAATTATCAATATTATCAACATTATAAAATTTGAAAGAAAATTATTTAATAGAAATTTTGCCAGTGCATTTGCATAGGTGCTAAAAACTAGTATAGCTACAAAGCTCAACTAATATACTAAATATAATCTATGCATCCTAATGTTATTCATGACATGGAAGTCTTGGCAAGTGTTTGGGGGAAGGAACGAGGAAGATCTATGGAATGACTCTCTTTCAACAGAGTAGAATAATGATATTGTTAATTGCTGAGGATGATTCTAATTTCATAGTGGTTTTGTTTAAATTTCAGAAATATAATATGAGGAAGAATAAAATGTTTAATGTTAAATTTACTTGATTCTTGTTTTTATCTGGGTTTTGATTTATGTCACATCATTGTTTTGTTTTCTTTGTTTTTGCTATTTTTTTCAATAAATTTATGGTGACATGGGATGACCTTGTTTAAAAAAATATATCAAACCTAATTTGTATCGAACTAAATTCTTTCCGTTTCGATACTTCGATCCTATGAACACCCAACCTGCTAGTTCTGGTACTGTAGTAGTCAACAAGTAGTGCATAGCAGAAAGAATCTCAGCTAGCTTGTAATTCTATCCTATATATCAAGAAAAACGTTTTACCTAAATGCGTTGAGATTTATCAGTATATATACTCAAAATCAAATATCTTGTGTTCATTGGTTTGCTGTCTTGTTCTTTAAATCAAATTTCAATGCGGAAAACACTCTTTTCTGTTCAGATGGAACCCACATAGTTCACGCTGTGGAGCACGAAAGTGATTCCTGGGCAGAACAGTTTTCAGCTTAGGATCATAACCGCGTCATGAGTCATGTGTTGTGTTGGATCTTATCTTGTACACCGAGGTTTATTTGCTTTTATTGTTTGTCCATTACTCAGTTACACGTTTTTTTTCCCTTTCTTTGGTTGAAACTGCGTTAATCGTTAATTTGTTTCAACAAAAGATGTACTTAGCAAGCGAAAAACAAGGAAATAGCCGGCAGCTTTTTTAATAAAACGACAAACCATACTCGTGCATCCCATTACATGACTTAGAGGGAAAAGAGAGATGGGGTTGATATATGTGTGATTTGGAGACCCTTGCATATCTCTTTTCTCAACGAGAACTCACATAGTACTATTCCAAAACAGAAGCAACAATTAAGTAGCATTTGGGAGAATCCATGTGACTATAAACAAGTACGACCTTTAAGAAAAGAAAAATAATTCATATTAAAAGTTTTAAAAAATGGTATATTAATTTTGTATATTTGGTAGCTTTTCAAAACATATGAACAGAAACTACAATAAAATAATAGATACATCAATAGTGTTCATTATTATAAAGGGAAGTTATATATGCTTACTTTTTCCAAAGTTTGACTTAATTACATTCGACACCCTTATTTCAAAAATTATCCACATTTTTCTTGAGATAATGACATAAACGATTAAGGGGTAAATGTAATTAGAACATAAATCTTATAAAGGAGATCAATATAATTTTGGAAATAATAAAAAGCAAGTATAATTAAACTAAACTTCCAAAGATATTTCTCTTTATTATGATTAGTACATACAAAGATTAATAATAATTTTCTATTCTGGTCAAGTAAGTCTACTTAATACTTTAAAGAGACTAAAAATGTACTCCCTCCGGTCCTTAATATAAAAAATAAATTGATACTTATCTTTGGTCCAAAATATAAGAAACATGCATCAATTTTTACTCATATTAAATACTAATTTCCAATATTATCCTCATATATCAGCTTTCCATACAAGTGAGTTTGTTCATTAATTAAAAGTGATATTTTTAAAAATTTATATGAATATTAATTACAATTAACTTATTTTAATACATTTTCTTGATATATGTATTTTAGGATTTTGTTTCTTATATTATCATACCATCCAATGTTAAGGGACATGCTCAAGCGCTTGTGCTTGTACTCGTGTCGATAAGAAAATGTGTAGCATTTGACAGATTTACGGTCATCTAGTATTGAGCGGTGTACCCGAGTGATGGGTGATCGTGCATGCCAATCACGAAGTACATAACATCTAGCATTAAATGCACGACCATCAAGTGTTATATGATATTTAGGGTTTAGGGTAGGGTTTAGAGGAGTCAATGTTTCGGTGGTGATGAAAAAAAAAATGTACGTCTCGATACTCAAATATCTCTTATATAACCTATTTTCAAACATCTAATGCAAAGGTTCTATGTTAATAACAAAAAAACAAAAAAAACCGTGACAACTTTTTTTTTTTGCATGAATTAATGAATATCTTTTTAAAGTATAAAATATATTCTTTTATACAATAAGATTAATTAGTTTGATTTATACACTGTATTTTTCCATAAATATTACTTTAATAATGAATTTTATAATGAAATCTTCTATACAACACTTATTTTCTCATTTGAAATTGAAAAAATTGCACAAAAGGCGGGTCTATTATAATTATATATGTAAAACTTCATCTAGATATGAGTATATCATCTTTATGGTCTAACCTTAAAAAAGTAAAATATGTGGAAATTGAATAACATTGTGGCTTCTCTCCTGTTAACGAAATAATAAAACATGAGCGGGAATTTGAAAGTTTATCATTATTATATGAATGGAAAAGGATCCTATTCTTTATAAAAAAAACAATAAAAAAAACATGATAGTCATGTTATAGATAGATAGATGGAAATTTTATTATAATTACCCCACCATGACTGATTATAGGGTCTACTAGTCACATTTTAAAATTTTTGTATATTTAATTATTGAGTAAACACTATATTTGGTCATTGAAATTGTGAAGTAGTATCAACTTGGTCCTTGAAATTATCGAAATTTCAAAAGCGTCTAAGAATTATAAGTTAATATCAATTTAGTTCCTCATTTTACTCACTTAATATCAATTAAGTCTCTGACATAGCTAATTTAAAATCAACTTAGTCTATACGATTTTCAACGGAGGGACTAAGTTGATTACTGTTTTACAACTTCTGGGACTAATTTGAAATTTCAATAATTAAATTAAAGGGACCAGGTTGATATTACTTCACAATTTCATGGACCAAGTAGGTTATTTACTCTTAATTCTCTAACAAGATGGTAGCCTGTTTTCAAGAAACTGGATTTGATCTAAATCCTATTAAAAAAATAGATGTTTTTGTTACAAAATAATTTAGTGATTATTTTTAGATATTTTAAAGAAAAGCAGAAGCAGGTTTGTGTTTGTTTACAATCATAAAATACATTTTTTTAAAAAATTAGTTAGTTATAAAAAATATTTTTTTCCAAAAGCTAATGAAAATTATTTTTCATTTTAACCATAAAAATGAATATTCTGCTTTTCGTTATTTTTAAAAACAAAAACAAACACATTAAAGATTTTAAAAATTGATTATTTGGTTAAAAAATGATTTTTAACAAAATAAGCAATAACAAACACACCCTTGACCTGTTTTTTGAACACAAAAGTCCAATATTTGTAAGCGTCACTCAACAATGTAGTGAAAAAAAATGCGACAATCTCTAGTCAGATCAGTGTTTGTTTTGTGATTTTGTTCATTCTCTCTTGCTTCTCCCACTACAAAACCCCCTCCTCCTCCCACCATCTCACTTAAACCCGTCATCATCATCACTCATCAACATCACTATCATTTCCCTTTTTGCTTCCATGGATACCAAAGAAATGATTCTCAAGTTTAGGGCCTACACCCTTGTGGCGCTCTTTTTGTGCCTAGTTATCGTTTCCATCTACTACCTTTATCTATTATTTTTATCCATCATGGCCAATTTCTTGCCACTCGTTCTCTCCACCTTACTCTTCCTTATGACTGTCTACCTCGTGGCAAATGCAGCACAGCTGGCACCGGCCGGCATGTTTCTCTATGTCGAGGGCCACCACTACCACCCCGATGCACAGCAGCAATGGTAGGACGCACACAGCAACAATGCTGTATAGAGAGAATGTGGAAGTAAGACATGTTTTAAGATTTTAATTAAATATAAAGTTCAGTTTCAATAGATTGTTATCCAATCACAAATCATTTCAAGTGTTTCAGACAAAAATTTATGATTGATTAAATATTTATACTGAGTTCATAAAAATTAAATTCATATCTTATTATATATACTTTAATAGGTGGGAATGTTTTTTTGCAGTGTTACTGTGTCAGACAGAGTAAGTGAGTTTGGAATGGAAATATATGCATTCAAAATCTATCAATGCTGAGCACCAAAAAAAAAATCTATCAATGCTTCTGGGTTATTTTATTATTATTTTTTAATAATTATGTGAGTTATTTTATAATAATAAAATAATAATTTTTTTAACTCAAGTGTTAATGTCATGTGCCTGTATTATTATTTAAGGCATCTACATTAAATATGAATTTTAAATATACTTTAATAAATTAATCACACAGTTTGTCTATTTATTGGTTTTTGCAGGTGATTAGTTGTGGAGAGGAGATGGTGATCGCATAGCATAGGCACAGCATAGGCGAGAGTAGATATCAGATTACTGATGCTGCTTCTCAACTACAGATAGATTATTAAAAAATTTATAAAATAGTATATTGTTACAGCCAACACACAGTAGCTGTGTTGGGTACCTATCCCTCCCCTTGTAATCTCAATTATGAATAATAGTACATAATTTCTCTCTAATTATCTTACTTTAGGTAGTTCTAACTTCTAATCTAACGATAGGTAGGCTTGAATTTATCCACGTGCAGGTATATGCCATCTTGGTATCTTCCTTAATTTTTGTAGTTCAAGAAAGAAAAGGGTTGATTGTGGTCAGAACATAGTCCCTCTTTGATGCTGACGGGTTCGATGGAAAACATTAGTTTTTAATATAAAAAAGCTACATAACACACCAATAAGGTCCACCACACTTCGTAGATTAAAGCGGAGTTCTTTAAGCATGTTGTTAATGTTCGATTCATATTATGTATATGGAAAATGCTTTGTTAAGAGAGATGGTAATCTTTACATCTCGAAAGAGATTAATTCTCGACTATCGATCGATGATTTTCTAGGTGCAAAATCAAAAAATTATAAAGCACAAGCTTTTATTCTATAGGATTTTGAAGGGAATCTAATAAAATAAACAGAGGCCGAGTCTTGATATCTACCATCCGTTAGATTGTGTTACCTCTCACTGGTTCTCGTATATTTGATGCCGTCGGGTTTGATGGAAACCATTAATGCTCAGAGTTCTTCATATTGAAACCGGTCTCTTGGACGTCGAATTTCTTTACCTCGAATTGGACTCTTGGATTATGAGATTGTGATTATTTTTCCCAACTACGCTCACTTTTCGTTCTTACCCCCACCCAACCCGAACGACTTTATCTGACCACTACGTATGGACTAACATAGTAGGTTGTAGAAACAAATTTAATTAACATGTTTAATTATTTATTTAATTAATATTCATTATTTATATAATTTTTTTGTTAAAATTTTATTTGAAAATGTGGAAACAACGTTGACTCCACTCATTTCAAGCTTACATGAATCTTATATTCTTTTGGCATCTTTTCATAGTAATGTTATAAATTTGATTCAATTTTTTATAATAAAAAAAAATAGTAGACCCAAACAAAAGAAAGATTCCAATTATAATTGATTATCACAATAATCGATCATACAAAAACCAGTCTCTTGGACCTCGAGTTTCTTTACTTGTAAATTCTCTCATTTTACTGACAATCACAATCAGGGTTGTTAGGACAGTTATTAGAATTCTAGGGTAAGCAACGAAATCAACAACACTTTGATCATCCTTAAAGTTGTCTCTCCCAAATTTAAATAATGCTATTTACATGCATTTATATATGCATTACATTCCATCTGCACAGTTTTAAGAGAATTCCACTAGTGAAGTCCTGTTTATTACGTGAAAAACGGACATAAAGGCACACATTCTCTGATCACAATGTACTTGGTTGAATAATGTTTCAACTGAAAGCAACAAATTTAAGCCTACTTTTGGAAACTACTTATACTGGGTTTGGTAACAAACATGTGTTTTCAATGGCACTTTTGTAAAAAAAAAAAAAGAAATTGCATCCATTGTGAAGGAGGAAAAACCTTGGTGACCATTGACCAATTTCAACTGTGAAGCAAACACACCCTTAAGCTTCAACTTTGGTCTCCTAGAAAATAAAAGCCAAAAATTTGAGGACAGACTTTGAATGAAAAAATAGGGAGAAACCACAGAAAATTTCCATCGGAGGAGCTTGAAGGTCCCGGATTCGTTTGACAGCCTTGCCATGGCAACCGCGGCTTCCTCTTGGTTCTCAAAAACCATTTGAGCCTACCATTGGCTTTTGATTTTGAAGTTACAAAGCAGCAACTTCCACGTTTTCAAACATAACTTACATCAACGTCTTAATCAGAATTCGTCTCAGCCTAAATGACAATGGTTATTTCACTACATTTTGCTTTAGTTTAAGATGGAACAAGTAGCTTGGTAAGCTAAGCAATCATGGATGCAATCTGAGTTGAAGACCTTGCTTCATTTTAGTAACAAAAGCAATCTATGTGGTTAAAGGAAAGTGATTAATCAAGTCATATGAATACATATATATTAGATAGATGAATGACTTGATTAACTTCTCACCATTAATGTAACATCCTGATTTTTCAATGCCTTCCAATATCGGTAAAGATATGTATATTTTATATTTTTATACGAAACCTAGAAAATGTTTTTTTTACTAAAACCAAAGCATATCTAGATCATGTTTGATGGTGAAAAGTTCCAGTAAAATTTTGGGTTGAAAATTCAGACGAAACCCGGTCTGCGTTTTCACTGACAGTATAAATTTACTGTTCATAAAACCTAATTTTGACTCGTGAACGAAACATCAATGATTCTTATCCCTTCTTAAGAGGTATGGTTCATTTCCAAATTTTCGCTCTAAAATAAATATTATATTTTATTTGGGTGAAAAAATCAAATGAAACACGCGTAAGAACTTTAAGACGGGCAAACGACAGAACGAGATGTGGTGCAGAGATAATGAGGAGTTGAGATGATAAAAGTGATTGATGGGACTTGTGAAAATTTGTCACATCATATCTTTTAAATTCATGATTACACCTTAAAATATATTTTTATGTTACCTAAAACCTATTAACTAGATCCTAATGATCCAAACACACCCTAATTAGCAAAAGATCTTGTCCTATTTATCTACCCAACCCCCCCCCCATTTTCATCTTACAAAAATTAAGACCCAAGCTTGTTGTGTAGAGAAGTTTCAACCAAGTTCATCAAGATCATTTCATTTCCTTCATCACTTAAGGTAAAATCCCTTGTTCTTGATCATGCGTTCCTATTGAGTTTATCTTCTCCTTCATAATCATATTGATTTGAAACCCATTTCCATGCCTTCATGAACTTGAACCATGAACTCTTATGTGTTTTAAGCTTATGAAGTTTAATTTATTTTCTCATCTTCATAAGGCTTTAGTGAGTTGCATTGAAGTGTTTGAATGAAAAATAAATAAAAATGGAACCCAAAATCCTATACCCTGCTGGCCGAAACTGAGAAGAGAAGAGGGTTTGATGTTTTTGTGCCATTTTTGAATTCTAACACTAGATTTAAGCTCTCTAGGACTGATGAGCCTCTGGTTGACTGGTTTTGTGATTAGTAAAGACCATGGTTTTGTGCTAATTTTATATCATTTTCACCCAAATTAGACTTGATTGTCCTTAAGCAGTATTTTGAGTCTGTAAAGTATTTTTAGGTTAATTTAGTTGATTTAGAGTTAAATAAAGTACTTATGCTATTTTCTGTTTTCAGGTTAATAAAAAGAAATAATTCTGGTTCGCCCCGTGAAGGATATCTCGCGTCGCGAGTCACCAAGCCCAGAAAGTCAGAGACGATCACGGTTTACCCGTGTTGAAGATCACGGCTGTGGCAGTTTTGAAGTTGAAGCGTTAGCCTCGCGAGCATCCATTCGCCTCGCGAGCCTGGAAGTCAAAAAGCATCACGGTTGGCCCCTGATGTTCATAACGGGCGTAATAAGAAGACTCTTCAGATTCTCGCCTCGTGAAGGTGTGTTCGCCTCGCGAGAATACCAAAGGTTGCAGACTGTTCATAAGATTCGCGTCGCGAGTTGTGCTTCGCCTCGCGAGCCAGCGAAATCCAAAAATTGTATTTAAGCGTTTTTAGACAGAACTGATGAAGTTGGCGAGTGAGGCTAGTCAGTTTTGGCTAGTTTCTTAGCTAGTTAATCAATAGTTAGTCTTTTGTTTTCTCTTGAGTTCGTTGTTTTGCTTTTGTAATGGAGAGCTAGTCTCCTAGATTAATCTACTGTGATTGGTTTCTATTATCACTTGAGGTTTTGTATTTCCTGTTTTCATTTACTTTTCTCTTTTCAATATGATGCTATATGTTTCTGTTTGCTTAATTCAGGAATGTATTGTGTTGTGTTGATTTATTTCGGTGATATTATGTTCCTATAAATAATCGCGTTTGCTTAATTCGCGTGTGTTCAATCATGTTCGCTTAGTTCATGAGGGCTTAACCCCGTTTGCTTAATTCGGGAATAGGAACATATATCTGTAGTAGTGGTTTCGCTTGTAAATTATTGCTACAACCGGGAGGGGATTAGAATCTGCTTAGGGTTTGGATTTATGTGAACCAATGATGGTGGGAAACCAAGAACAGTAGGTTAATCGTTTCTTTGCTATTTGATAATTTCTAGTTTGCATTGTCTTTCTGTTCTGTTTTCTTTATTTAGTTTTCAATCTCAAAACCCCCCAAAACTAACTTTTGATTTTCTGTTAATAATAACAACGCCTAAGAGTCCTTGAGAGACGACATCCGAGTTGTCGCTTCCCTATCTGCATTATTTTGTAACGCTCGTTCTTTTTGGCGCGTGGCGACAGCGCGACCAAGGACCTATATGATCAAACTCTACGAGCTTAAATTCAACAAAATTCTCTAACCCATTTTTCCTATTAGAGGCCGAAATCTACCCTAGGAGAATTAGTAGGATTTCTTCAAAACTTAACTTGTACTATGATGTTTTGTGAAGGAATCACTGAATAACTCGTTGTTTGAGACTGTGTGGAGGAAACTGAAGCTCACGTGATTACTTTCAAGACAATAAACTCAACTTTCATAGGTAAAGGCAGTATGCCTGAGGAGTTCCCAGTAGTCATATACTTAGTTATATGAAATGTTTGTGTTGGTTTAAAGTATTTTGGGTTTATATTGATTTACTATGGCAAATATATTATATGTTGCTGAGTTATATAAATTATATATCTGATGAATGTAATTGCTTTATTATTGTTTGACTGAGACTAGTTGAAGCGTGACATTAGTCATTGCTGATTAAAAAAAGAAAAATTAATTTATCAAAAGTACATGAACACAGAAAAGTTGCTAAATGATGATGATGGCTTTCTTTGGGAGGTGAAAAGAGAAGAAAAGAAAGGAACTAAACTACAGTGCTGAAATTCGGACTGGTTTCCGATTTCAGGGAAGCCAAACTAGCATTCCTACTGATAAGAACCTAGAATTCCGAGACGTCGGACTAGTGTTCGTTGAGAAAGAGACTTTAAAATCTTTAATGATGTTTTAAGATTCCTAGTTGATCTTAAAAGACTAATGAATATCTGAAAAGATGAGCTGGCAGACGTGCCGTTGTTTATCGAGCTACAGTGTCACACAGGGTGAACTAACAAACTGGATAGTTACGGACCAAAGACATGCTCTTTATCTTTGGGTCTTAAGAGACCTTCCGGTTCGAAAACCCACAGGATATCTGAGGCATAGCAACCTCGGGTTGTGAAAATCGGTACCCCTGCTCGAAATGTACTATATCAGGGACTATTCTATATTATTTAAGTGAGACGCGATACCCTAGAACAATTGGGGAAAGGACCCAGTTGAGAGGCCACCCAACACGAATCAATTGATTTTATAGGCATTATCGCGGCCTATCATGCTCGATGAAGGGAAGTTAGGATCTCCGGAGATTGAAAATCTAGAAAGTGGATATTGAAATGCTAAGACATAATTTATGAAACACTTTTGGTTTTAAATCCTTTTGAGATATTTATAATTTTCATACTATGTATTGTTATTATTATATTGATGATGTTTTTGTGATGTTAAGTATTTGATTGCTATGATTTAAACTCATATATTGGTAACTCACCTTTGCATTATTTCTCTTGCTTTGATTCTATGTTGTGGTATTTTATTATACATACATAGATGGATCCCCTTCACAACATGATTCATTCGGACTTCCTGGCCCACACCTTTGAGTTCCGGGACAAAGCTGGCGCTTGGGTGATCCATCCCGAGGCACGAAGAACTACTTATACCGGGCCATTACTATCTACAAAGGGAGTCGAGGCAGGGATAACCTCATGTACGCAGCGTGTGGAGATAGTTGAAGTACCGCTACCACCGATTTGGATGTTTCTAAGGAGTCTAGTGGAGACGGGGAACAAATACCACCAGCCACCACCACTGCAGGTCATATCCAGAGTAGCACCAGTATCTCCAGCACCAGAGATGCCTGCTCCCATAATTCTATATGGAGGAGAGGAAGATCCGGCTAAGGAGGAGGGAGTGGTGCCTGAATACCACCCGCTGGATGAGGAGGTTGGTCCAGTAGTGGATGAGGTTGTAGGCGTTGTGTCTCCTGACCCTTCTGATCCTGGGGATGACCATGGAGGTCTCCCTAATGGATTCCACTAGATGACCAGGTTAGGTTGATTATAGTTTTTTTTGAGGTAGTGTTAACTTTACTTGGTTTGTATATTCGACTGATGAGAGCCAAGCTTTTTTGTATTAGCGGTGTCCCTGTCGAACTTCTTATTTTGATGTTGTATATGTCTGTATGTATTTCTTGAAAACGGTTAGAAAACTCAAGACTAATGATCCATAACTATAAGGGTCCTGATGTAGGTGAAACTGCAGGTGTAATTATAATGATGATGCATAGATATATTTATGTTTATATATATATATATATATATATATATATATATATATATATATATATATATATATATATATATGAGTGTTATGTTATATTCAGGTTGAAAAGAAATTTTATTTATGCGAGTTTTCGAACATAACCAAAATAATAAGTATTTTCCGAAAGTAACCAACGATTTGATGGATCAATTGAGATGAGCTATGGTATTCTCAAAGATCGATCTAAGGACGGGTTATCACCAAATAAGGGTGAAGACGGACGATATACCAAGTATGGCGTTTAGAACTCGTTATGGACATTATGAGTATCTCGTAATGCCTTTTGGGGTGACGAATGTGCCTGCTGTTTTCATGGACTACATGAATCGGATTTTTCGTCCGTTTCTCGATAGGTTCGTCATAGTGTTCATCGATGATATTCTCATTTACTCGAAGAGTCATGAGGAACATGAAGAACATCTACAGCAAGTTCTACAAATCTTACGTGAGAAGGTGTTGTACTCAAAACTTTCCAAATGCGAGTTTTGGCTCGAAGAAGTGAAGTTCTTAGGGCACATGATCACTAAAGAAGGAATTGCAGTAGATCTTGCGAAAGTAGAAGTTGTACTTTCTTGGGAAAGACCAAAGATGGTGACGAAAATTCGAAGCTTTGTTGGTTCAGCTAGCTATTATCGGAGGTTCATTGAAGGTTTTTCAAAAAATAGTAGCACCTTTGACTCAACTTTCAAAGAAATATCAACCTTTTGTCTGGACTGCGAAATGCGAGGAAAGCTTTCAAAGGATAAATGGACGATTGACAACTTCACCGGTACTAATACTGCCTAAACCAGATGAATCTTATGAAGTATATTGCGATGCTTCACATCAAGGTTTAGGCTGTGTGTTAATGCAACATCGGAAGGTTGTAGCCTATGCGTCACGTCAACTGAAGACTCATGAGAAGAATTATCCGACGCACGATCTAGAGTTAGCTGCTGTGGTTTTTGCACTAAAAATGTGGAGAGACCATCTTTATGGAGCCAAGTTTGATGTTTTTAGTGACCACAATAGTTTGAAGAACTTGTTTGACCAAAAAAAGGCTCAACATGAGGCAAAGACGATGGATGGAGTTTCTAAAACATTATGACTTCACGTTGCAATACCATTCAGGAAAAGCGAACGTAATGGCAGATACACTAAGCCGAAAAACCATTCATATCTCAACTATGATGGTAAACGAACTCGAATTAATTGAGAAGTTCCGTGATCTCAATTTAATTATGGAAGTAAGCCATGAGAAAATCAGTTTAGGAATGATAAAGATTTCTAGTGGACTGATGGAAGAAATCCGAGAGCAACAAGCTGTGGTTGCATTCATTCAAGAGAAGAAAGACTTAATGGAAAAAGGAAAAGTTACCGAGTTTTGCTTGGGATCAGATAACATCTTAAGATGCAAAGGAAGAATCTGTGTACCAGATAATCCTGAGATGAAGAAGATGATTCTCGAAGAATCACACAAGAGCAAATTAAGTATTCATCCTGGATCAACTAAGATGTATCAAGATCTAAAACAAAGGTTTTGGTGTCCAGGCATGAAAAAGCAAGTAGCGGAGTATGTGGCAACATGTCTGACTTGTCAAAAAGCAAAGGTAAAATATCAACGACCTGGAGGAATGCTTACGTCGTTGGATGTACCTGAATGGAAGTGGGATAGGATATCAATGGATTTCGTAGTATGTTTACCCAGAACTTCCAAAGGTTTTGATTCAATTTTGGTAATCGTTGACAGGTTAACTAAATCTGCACATTTCTTGCCTGTCAACACCAATTACACCGTGGAAAAGCTAACTGATGTTTACATCAAGGAAGTGATCAAACTTCATGGAGTACCTTCGAGTATCGTTTCAGATCGAGATTCGAAATTCACTTCACGTTTCTGGGGAAGTTTACATCAAGCAATACGAACAAAATTGCGTTTAAGTTCAGCATATCATCCTCAAACGGATGGACAAACGGAGAGGACAATTCAATCATTAGAAGACTTGATGAGAGCATGTGTTTTATATCATCGTGGAAGTTGGGATGATCTTTTGCCACTGATTGAATTTACGTACAATAACAGTATTCATGCAAGCATAGGGATGGCTCCATATGCGGTTTTGTATGAGCGAAAATGCCAAACACCATTGTGTTGGTACCAAGATGGAGAAAGCATGATTCTCGGTCCCGAGGTTGTGCAACCAATGATGGAAAAGGTTATACAAATCCGTGAACGAATGAAATCAACTCAAATCAGGCAGAAGAGTTACTCAAATCAGAGAAGACGACCTCTCGAATTTCAAGAAGGTGAACACGTATTTCTGAGAGTCACACCCACGACTGGGGTAGGTAGGGTCATAAAGTCCAGAAAACTCACTCCTTTATTCATTGAACCTTACCAAATTCTTCGCCGTATTGGTCTTGTAGCTTACCAAATTGCTTTACCAACTTTTCTTTCAAACATTCATAATGTGTTCCATGTCTCACAACTGAGGAAGAATATTCCTGATCCACTGCATGTAATTGAACCCGATGTAGTACAATTAAAAGAAGACTTGTCTTATGAGATTTCACCTGTACGAATCGAGGATAAGATGATTAAGCAGCTCAGAGGTAAATAAATTTCCATAGTCAAGGTTATTTGGGACGAGACAACCAGAGAAACAACATGGGAAGCTGAGGACAAGATGAAATTACGATATCCTGATCTTTTTCCAAGTGCGTAATTTCGAGGATGAATTTTTTTTTAAAGTGGGGTAGTAATGTAACACCCCGATTTTTCAATGCTTTCCAATATCTATAAAGATATTAATATGTTTAAATTTTTATCCGAAACCTAGAAAATGATTTTTTACTAAAACCAAATCATATCTAGATCATTTTTTTGTGGTGAAAAGTTCCAGTAAAATTCTGGATTGAAAATTCAGACGAAACCCGGTCTGCATTTTTACCGACAGTATAAACTTACTGATCAGAAAACCTAATTTTGACTTGTGAACGAAATATCAATGATTTTTATCCCTTTTTAAGAGATATGGGTCATTTCCAAATTTTCGCTCTTAAATAAATATTATATTTTATTCGGGTGAAATAATCAAACAAAACACGCGTAAGAACTTTAAGACAGGTAAACGACAGATCGGGATGTGTTGTAGAGATAATGAGGAGCTGAGATAATAAAAGTGATTGATGGGACTTGGTAAATTTAGTCACATCATAACTTTTAAATCATGATTACACCTTAAAATATATTATTATAATACCTAAAACCTATTAACTAGATGCTAATGATCCAAACACACCCTAATTAGCAAAATATCTTCTCCTGTTAATCTACCCAAACCCACGGTACCCCCATTCTACACAATCCCATTTTCTCATTTTCATCTTACAAAACTTAAGAGCTAAGCTTGTTGTGTGGAGAAGTTTCAACAAAGTTCATCAAGATCATTTCATTTCCTTCATCACTTAAGGTAAAATCCCTTGATCTTGATCATGCTTTCCTATTGAGTTTATCTTCTTCTTCATGATCATATTGATTTGAAACCCATTTCCATGCCTTCATGAACTTGAACCATGAACTCTTATGTGTTTAAAGCTTATTAAGTTTAATTTATTTTCTCATCTTCATAAGGCCTTAATGAGTTGCATTGAAGTGTTTGAATGAAAAAAAAAAATGGAACACAAAACCCTATACCCAGTTGGGCGAAACTAAGAAGATAAAAGGGTTTGATGTTTTTGTGCCATTTTTGAATTCTAACACTTGATTTAAGTTCTCTAGGACCTATATGATCAAACTATAAGAGCTTAAATTCAACAAAATTCTCTAACCCATTTTTCCTATGAGAGACCGAAATCTACCCTAGGAGAATTGTTATAGTAGCAGACCCTTGTAAAACCAGAAACAGCCAAGAATAGTATGCAGCGAATGCAGAAAATAGAAACCAAATCAAAGATCATAAAAGACTGATAATAAAGGAAAGAACACACCAAGGATTTGATGACGGAGTTCGGCCACAGTGATGCCTACGTCTCCGGGACTAAGCACAGCTTCAGTCTAGTTTATATCAGAAACAAATATTACAGCAGTAAGGAAGATGATCTTCTTCTTCTCCCTGCAATTTCCTTGGTTTCACACACTACCCTTTGATCCCAATTACACCCGAGCACTTAGAGAATGAAAATTTCTTTCTACTCGCCTATTGCAATTCTAATCAAGTCAGTTCTAAACCTCACTGCTGTGTCTTTATATACTTTATCAAATCAGTATATAAGGATTACAAGAGACTCCCTAAAACTGAGGGAAGAAAAGGAAGAATCCCAAAAAACAGAATACAGTTTAGTTAGTTAGAGAATAACTGCTATGATAGAATATGCCACCACTTGCAACAATCTTCACCTTGGCAATTCTGTAATTGAATCTGATACACTGATCTTCATGCTGTGCTATCCTTGTCCAATTGCTTCAAATTTCTGCAATCTTAAGCATGTTTAGGCAATGCCTAAACTTGCTCGCAGGAACCACCTTTGTGATAAAGTCTGCAGGATTGTCTGAGGTAGGAACTTTCTTCAATTGCACCTTCCCATCAGATATGACATCCCGAATCCGATACATTCTAATATCTATGTGTTTGGTTCTCTCATGATAGGTGTGATTTTTACACAGGTGAATTGCACTTTGATTGTCACAAAATACATCAATATTATCCTAAGGAATCCCTAATTCATTCACCAAGCCTCTTAGTCATAAAGCCTCTTTAACAGCTTCAGTTACTCCAATGTATTCAGCTTCAGTTGTGGATAAAGCCACAATGTGCTATAGTGATGCTTTCCAGCTTACTGTATTGCCAAACAGAGTGAATACATAACCTGTTAAAGATCTTCTTTTACCTCGGTCTCCAGCAAAATCAGAGTCTACATATCCTTGAGCTCCACATGAATTCTGATCTCCTTTTCCATACACTAAACCTGTGTTAATCGAGCCTTTAAGGTACTTGAGAACTTCCTTTACAGCCATCCAATGTTGGTAACCAAGATTTCCCATGTATCTACTAATTATGCTGACAACATAAGCTATGTCTGGCCTAGTGCAGACCATAACATACATAAGGCTACCTACAGCACTTGCATATGGAATGCTTTCCATCTCCTTGACTTCTTGAGTTGTTTTAGGACAATCCTCAACTGATAATTTGAAGTGAGCTGCAATAGGAATTCTCACAGGCTTTGACTCTTTCATGTTGAACCTGTTCAATACCTTCTCAAGGTATCCCTTTTGAGTGATTGTGAGAATTCCTGCTTCTTTGTTTCTTTGGATGTCCATGCCAAGAATTCTTTTAGCCGGGCCTAAGTCCTTCATCTCAAATTCAGCTTTCAACAACTTCTTAAGTCCATCTATTTCTGATATGCTTTTGCAAGGTATTAGCATATCATCCACGTACAACAGAAGATAGATATACTCACTTGAAGTCAGCTTCTTATAGTAGACACAACTGTCAAAGTTGCTTCTTTTGTATTTGAGACTTATCATGAAATTGTGAAAATGTTTATACCACTGCCTTGGGGACTGTTTTAGACCGTATAGGGATCTTTGCAACAAGCAGCCCCAATCTTCCTTCCCTTTAATTTCAAAGCCCTCTGGTTGTTTCATATATATCATTTCCTCCAACTCACCATGTAAGAATGCAGTTTTTACATCCATCTGTTCAAGATAGAGATCAAACTTGGTTACCATGGCAAGAAGTACTCTTATGGAGTAATGTTTTACTACCGGAGAAAAAAATTCATTGAAGTCCACCCCTTCCTTTTGAGTAAACCCTTTAGCAACCAGCCTTGCTTTGAACTTTCACTAGTGTAATAGGTGATTTTTACGTCAGTTAAAATTGATTTTTTACGTCAGAATACTGACTGACGTAAATACAACTGACGTTAAAAGTTAAAATTTTAACGTCAGTTGAGAACTGACGTTAAATCTAAAACTATTAACTTTGGTTCTTTAACACAACTGACGTTAATTTTGTCAAAATTAACGTCAGTTGTTTAAACAACTGACGTTAAACATAAAACTATTAACGTCAGTTCTTTAAGACAACGAACATTAATTTTGTTAAACTAACGTCAGTTGTTATAATGAAACTGACGTTAAAGGTTTTAATTTTAACGTCAGTTGTTTTACACAACTGACGTTAATAGTGTACTGTATATTTTATAAAATACTATTAACGTCAGTTGTTTGATACAACTGACGTTAATAGATTTTTTTTTTTAAATTCAGTTTTAAAATATCACTCCCCTCAGCTATCCCTGCATTCAGTAAATATCCCAGTAACACAAAATATCACACACATTACAGAATTGCAAAGGAAAAATGGAACAATGATCCATATGTATGCCTGTTCAGAACCAATATATATTTATTAACATAGGTTATAACTCAAAATAAATACAAAAATATAAATAAAAATAAATGTATACTAAGTTTAAACTACCTATATCAATATCCCTTCGTGATGATCATCACGAGTGGCATGTACATCGTCCACCTGTGTCTCCTCGATTATAGTAGGCATGTTTGTTGAAAAAGAAGGAGTCTCAGGAATATCAAGATTTGAATCTTGATTTTCATCACTACCATTATACATGCTTTTTCCTTGGAGAACCACGAACAACCTTTTGTTAGAAGGATCAGTGATGTAGAACACTTGTTTTGCTTGGGAAGCCATTATGAAAGGCTCATTTATATGACCTAAATTGTTGAGGTCTACCAATGTGAACCCCAATTCGTCGGTTTGTACACCACCGTTACTATCAACCCACTTACATTTAAAAACCGGCACCATAAGCTTAGTGTAATCGAGCACCCAAATATCTTCAATATATCCAAAGTAAGGTGTCGGTGCTTTAACGAGTTTTGTGTCCTTTGCACTAGAGAAGTGCATTGCTTCAGCCACGATCATAACCCCACTATTTTGCATGGTACTCTTGTTATCTTGTTCCTTTGTATAAAAGGAAAAGTTATTTATGTCGTATCCAC
The DNA here is from genome assembly GCA_030762895.1 of Sophora flavescens. NCBI lineage: Eukaryota > Viridiplantae > Streptophyta > Magnoliopsida > Fabales > Fabaceae > Sophora > Sophora flavescens. The sequence goes on from CM061062.1 coordinate 176,566,553, forward strand.
TCCAACATATGACGTTGAAGCTAGGCCCACGTGCTAGCCATCTTACATCATCAGAAGCAGTACTACCATCCTTAAGCATTTCTTCCTTGAACCATGGTAAGAAAGTCTTGTTATGCTTGTTCAACAACCACCTTTCGCTCATTCGAGGGTTTTCTTGATTGACTTTTCTTTTATGTTCAAATAAGAAAGGCTGAACACATTCGATGTTGTTCAATACATACAAATGTGCTTGAAGCACTTCCTCCCGATCCTTGCTATTAATTCTTAAGCCATGTGTACCCTTACCTTGACATCTGATCTCATCATGCCGAGGCTTAGGAACCCCTATAGGATCCGTGTTATGAAGGTAGTCCGAACAAAACTCAATAGCTTCTTCTCGCAACATAACTTTGAACAATAGATGCTTCCGGACGATGAGGATTCTTCACGCACCCTTTCAAGATCTTCATGTAGTGCTCAACTGGGTACATCCATCTCAAAACCGCCCACATAATCTAATCTCCCTCACCAAATGAACAATTAAGTGAACCATTATGTCGAAAAAGGAAGGAGGAAAATACATCTCCAATTGGCACAAGATTGTAGCAGCCTCAACTTCCAAGTCATCCAACATACGGGGGTCAACGACTTTGCTACATATAGAATTGAAGAATGAGCACAACCGAGTAATGGCATGTCTCACATTTTTTGGAGCAATACCACGAATAGCAACAGGCAGAAGTTGTTGCATCAAGATGTGACAATCATGAGACTTTAAGCCAACCAATTTAAGATCACTAGAGACAAGCCTCTTCATATTTGAAGAGTAACCATGTGGAACTTTGATGCCCTGAAGACACCCGCAGAAACTTTGTCTCTCTTTTTTTGACAAAGTATGACCTGCTGGCGGCAAATAAGTCCGCTTACCATCCTCAACAACTGGAGCTAACTGCTCTCGTATACCCATAGCAACGAGGTCGAGACGATCATTCACACCATCCTTTGTCTTGCCCTGAATGTTGAGAAGCGTCCCGATCACACTATCACACACATTTTTCTCCACATGCATCACATCAATGCAATTGTTCGACATCAAGCTTGCGCCGATGATGGAAGATCAAAGAATATCGACCTCTTCTTCCATATGTTTTTCTCAGCAGCTTTACCTTTCTTTTTGGACTTGCCGAATATACCATCGATGCCCTTTACCCTCTGATAAACCTGCTCTCCAATTAAGGCCGCCGACGCTTCTTCTGTCTCTTGGCATCCATTAAAAGCTTTTTTCATCTTACAATATGGGTGATCACGTCTAAGAAATCTCCGATGCCCAAGGTAAACCGTCTTCTTTCCATGATGCAACTGAGTGTAGCATGTGCCTTCTTCACATATAGGGCATGCTTTATGCCCCTTGACACTGCATCGGACAAGTTACCGTATGCTGGAAAGTCGTTGATGGTGCAAAATAACATGGCACGAAGCTTGAAAGTCTCATGAGAATACCCATCAACTACATCAACACCTTCCACCCACAGCGTTTTCAAGTATTCAATCAAGGGACGTAGATAAACATCTATGTCATTTCCCGGTTGCTTTGGGCCCGAAATCATCATAGACAACATCATGTATTTGGGCTTCATGCACAACCAAGGGGGCATGTTGTAAATTACCAACAGAACAGGCCATGAACTATGAATACTACTCATGTTACCATAAGGATTCATTCCATCCGTAGCAAGTTCAAGCCTTAGGTTTCTTGGCTCATCGGCAAAATCCGGAAACATAGTATCAATATTCTTCCATTGCATAGAATCAGCAGGATGACAAACCTTTCCATCACGTTTCCTCTCATCATTATGCCATCTAAGATTCTTCGCATCTTTCGCATTGACAAACAATCGCTTGAACCTTGGAATTATTGGAAGATACCACAACACCTTCGCAGAAGGACCTTTTTTTCTCACATCATCAAGATCATCATCATCACCACCACCCTTCACTTTGTATCGTGATAACCCACATTTGGGGCAATCGTGATTGTCTTCATGAACACCGGTGTACAATATGCAATCATTGGGGCATGCGTGTATCTTCTTATACTCCATACCCATAGGACACAATACCTTCTTGGCCTCATAGTTACGGTCAGGCAATGTGTTGTTCTCCGGAAGCAAGTCTTTCAACACTTCAAGCAATTCCGTGAAGCTTTTATCGGTCCAACCATTTCTCGCCTTCACACAAACCAATTTTAGCACCGCCGGCAACCGTGTATGAGTAGTACACCCTGGATATAAAGGCTTATCCGCATCACCGCACAACCTATCATACACATGATCTCGATGAAAAGATTCTTGTCAAATATCACGAATCATGTCCTCTACTCGATCATCCTCCATATCTTCGTCAACGTCCTCACTTTGGGAGACACTTGCCGTACTACTCAACAACACATCACCATGCCATATCCATCTTGTATAACTCAAGCAAATCCCTTCACAAATCAAATGAGTACGTATATCCTTCACCGTACATTTCCTCGTATTCAAACACTTGACACAAGGACAACAGAACATTCCATTACTATTAGGAACATTCTTTTGAGCAAATTCTATAAATTCTCCCACCCCCTTCAAATACTCACCACTAGTGCGCTTACAAACCATCCAACTACGATCCATAACTAGATAGGTCCTGTAGATATACAAAACATATATCCAATATAAGGACAATACGGGAGATTGAAAACTATAGTTTTTGAAGATTGCCAACCACTGGTCACGGCCTGGAAGTGATGTCCATCACGGCCGTAACGTGCCAACTGAACCAGACCATCACAGGCAGAACTGATCACGGCCTAGCCGTGATGAGCATCACGTCCGTGACAGATCAACCAGCAGAGCAACATGCACTCAAAACCAAAAATAGAGACATTCCAAATAACTCAAACTCACGGTTTCAAGTTTCAACTACTGAGACTACAGTTTCAACATACACTCAAAACCAAAAATAAAAAAATGTGCCCTAAAGACTCACCAGAAATAGGTGCTCGCGGGGTGGTGGGGAGGGGAGCTCGAGTGGTGGCCAACGTTCGATGTGGTTACTGAGAGCAGAGGGACAAGGAGAGTTAGTGCGCGGGAAGGGGAAAGAGAGATGTCAAGTTATTGCAAAGAATGAATGGAAAGACAGAGTTAGGGTTAAGAGTGTACCTCACGGTGGTGGCGAAGAAGCCCTCGCGGTGGTTGCGGTGGATATGAGCTCGCGATTAGGGCAGAGTAAGAGTGAGAGTGAGAGTGAGAGTGAGAGTGAGGGTTGAGAGTGAGGGTTGAGCGTGATGAAAAGAGAAAAGAGACGTACAGAGCGAAGTGCAGAAGGCGCGCGGGTGTAAACCAAAATAAAACAACATTTGACATCAGTTGTTTGTAAAAACTGACGTTAAAGGTCATATATTTAACGTCAGTTGTTTTAAGAAACTGACGTTAAAAGTGTAGACGTTTATCCAAAAACATTAATTCCTTTGACTATTTATTTAATTGAAGTAAAAATCAAACTTTTAACGTCAGTTGTATTAAACAACCGACGTTAAAAATAAATATTTTTTATTTTAAAAGCACTTTTAACGTCAGTTGTTGAAGACAACTGACGTTAAAAGTGTATAAGTTTCGGCAAAAAAATTCATTCCTTTGACTACTGTGCTAACCCATGCACCTTGTAACTTAATCCTCTTAATGAGCATTAAGTTTATAGATAAGTTTTCAAGAAAATCAGAGGGACTCTATTCTCTATATAAAGTGCCATTCTTCTGTATGAGTCTGTAAATACACCCTCTTCTTTTCCTCTATATTTCGTGCGTTTTCTATTCCTTCACAATATGGTTCTATCATATTTGAGACTTTTGTTATTTCTTCCTATACCTAGACTTAAAGGTCTCTGTCTTAATGGTCAAAAAACTTCTTAGGTTGAGTAAATCACATAATATGACTCCCTGACTTTATTCCATCTCCTCCCCAAGTGACTGTGGATAAAGCACAGATGGAGCATCAAGGACTTCATCAAATGAGGGAGGGGATCGATGCATCCATTGGAGTTTCTGAGGACAGAACTGAGAAGAAATTGATGTTGAAGCAGAAACTTTTTAATGTTTTAGTGCTATGTTGCAGAAATTTTTTATCTTTTAATCATGTAATTGTAACTTATGAATCGCTTCAATGAGATACGATTTGATTATATATATAACACTTTTATGTTAAGTGTTTATTTATTTTAATTTTCACAAGAATATGTTTACTAATTCAAGCTAACTAATGAAGATTAAAAATAAACTTGTTTAATATTTACACAAGTTCTTTACACAACTGATGCAAATAGTTATTTACACAACTTGTTTATGACTGCCAAGTTCCCGTATATTACATTATTTCCAATATTCATTCTGCACGTTTATAATATATAGGATTATTTACGTCAGCTATTTATTATACGGAAGTAAAAATCACATTTTTAACGTCAGTTGTATAAAAAACTAATGTTAAAAATAAATATTTTTTATTTTAAAAACACTTTTAACGTCAGTTGTATTAAACAACTGACGTTAAAGGTGTAAAAGTTTCTGCAACAACATTCATTCCTTTGACTACTGTGCTACTTACCCATGCACCTTGTAACTTAATCCTCTTAATGAGCATTAAGTTTATAGATAAGTTTTCAAGAAAATCAGAATAGCTTAGTAACTTCATCCCCTGCTCCTATAAATAGCTTCCTTCCATCCTTTTAATTTTCTGCTTCACAATACGGCTCTGCCATGGAGATTAACTTCATCACTCTTTCTTCCTATTCCTAGACTCAAAGATCTTTGTCTTAATGGTCAAACAACTTCTGAGGTTGTGTAAATCACATAACATGGGTGATAAGATTGTGTAAATCACATAATGTGAGTTGCTCACCTTATCATCTTTCCGGAGAATCGGCAGCTTTGGAAGCAAATGACTGTTCCAAGACCATTGCTGAAACAGATCGGGTGCACCCTTGCTCAGCCGCTCTGGAAAACTTCGATCGCTCGACTCTCCTCTCTTGCTCACCCGTGAAGGGAACGAAGCCTCAACAAATGTTTAGGATTTTAAACCCTTTCAATGTAACTTTTTATAGGATTTTAAACCCTTTCAATCTTCTCAGATCGATCGTATTACACTTCATGAATGAGATCCGGTTTGGGTTATTGATTCAACTTATACTTCGTACATATATTTTAGTTTTCAAAACAGAAACACAAAACATCAAAGCAATTGTGAAACTGAAACTTTGAGGAAGGCAATGCGGAAGGGTACGTATACTAGATAAAAAAAATTATTAAAATAACCTTTAACGTCTGTTGATGAAAGAACATAAGTTAAAAGTGAAGTGACTCACTTTTAACGTAAGTTCAATGAAGAACTGACGTTAAAAGGTTCACTTTTAACGTCAGTTGTTTATTGAACTGACGTTAAAAGTGAGTCACTTCACTTTTAACGTCAGTCCTTACAACAACTGATGTTAAAATTGAATTAATGAAGTCTGATATTTACAAAACTGCCATCGCCTCATTTTTAACGTCAAACATATGGTCAACTGACGTAAAACGTTCCCGTATATTACATTATTTCCACTAGTGTTTGGAGGTTCTATTGTGGGAATTCCTTCTTTCTTTCTGAATATCCATTTGCTACCTACAAGCTTAACTCCACTTGGTTTTTCCACCAAGCACAAAGTTTTATTTTTGTGCAATAACTCCATTTCTTCTTCCATAGCCAAGCTCCATTTTTTATGCTCCTTACAGTTCATTGCTTCCTTGAAGGATTTAGGATCTTCTTGTACCTCCAAGTAGGCAGCATTCAATGCATAAGCTGTTAGATCGGCATAACCAAACCTTTGAGTTGGTTTGATTATCCTCTTCTCTCTGTCTCTAACCATCATATAGTCATTGATTGATGTATCAGCAGAGTCAGTTTCAATATGTTCTGTTGTATCGTGTTCCTGTGAATCGTCAGCATCAAGGATTTTCTGTTTACCTCTTACTGCTTCCAGCTCCACCTCAAGCCTTGACTTCTCTTGAGCATCAGCTGTTTCAGTTCCTTGCCTAGGTTTGAACATGTCAGCTTCATGGAAGGTTACATCCCTGCTTATAATGCATCTCTTGCTCTCAAAGCACCATATCCTATAACCTTTTACTCCATCTGGATACCCCATAAACAAACCTTTCTTTGCCCTTGGTTCAAGCTTGCCCTCATTAACATGGTAATAGGCAGGGCAACCAAAGATTTTTAGGTTTTTGTAATCAGCAGGACTACCATTCCACATTTCTTGAGGAATTTTAAAGTCAATGGCAGCTGATGGACTTCTATTGATAAGATAACAGGCTGTGTGGACAGCTTCACCCCAAAACTGTTTAGAAAAACCAGCATTTGACAGCAAACACCTTACTCATTCTAGCAAGGTTCTATTTAATCTTTCAGCCAAACCATTTTGTTAGGGTGTGTGCCTAACAGTCTTGTTCCTATAAATGCCATGTTCTTTGCAATATTTATTGAACTTGTCCCCACAATATTCAAGACCATTATCTGTCCTTAAAGCCTTTACTTTCCTATCACACTGAATTTCAGTTTTGGTTTTCCATTGTACAAAGGTCTCAAAGGCTTCATCTTTGCTTTTTAACAGGTATATCCAAACTTTCCTACTAAAGTCATCAACAAAGGTGATAAAATACCTGTTTCCTCCATTAGTAGGTGTTCTAAAGGCCCCCCAAAGATCTGAATGTATGTAGTCGAGCTTGCTCTTGGTTGTATGGATTCATGTGTTAAACTTCACCTTGGTTTGCTTCCCAAACACACAGTGCTCACAGAATTCCAACCCTTCTACTTTGTCTCCACATAGCAGTCCTTGTTTCTCTAGTTCTTGTAGACCACCTAATATTTTATGCCATTAGTTTCCTTTGCTCATGCTTGTGTCAACAGCAACAGATGAGTTACCAATGACATTGTTCCCTTTCAGCACATAGAGACCATGCTTCCTGTATCCCTTCATCACTACTCTAGATCCTTTTATTACCTTCAGCATAGAATCTCCAACTTTGAAGGTAAAACCAGATTCTTCCAAGGTTCCAAGTGAGATCACATTTCTTTTTAAGTCTGGTACATGCCTCACTCTTGTTAGGATCTTCTCAGTTCCATCATCCAATTTCAGCTTGATGGATCCCATACCAACAACCTTACATGTTGCATTGTTTCCCATCACAACTTGACCCCCATCGAACAGTTGGTAGTCATAGAACCAATGTTTGTTTGGGCACATATGAAAAGAGCACCCTGAGTCCATTACCCACTCAGATTCTTCTTTGCACTCAGCAGTCACTAAGACATCTGCACTTTCGTATCCATCTGATGCCACAGAGACATCCCATTTGTCTTCATTCATGTTCTTCTTGCTGGATTTTTGATTTGGACAGTCCTTCTTGAAGTGTCCTTCTTTATGACACAAGAAACACTTCAACTTCTTCTTGGATTTTGATCTTGATCGATTCTTGCCTTTATGATCTTTCTTATCTTGCCTCCCCCTGGCCGTGAGGCTCTCTCCAGTACCAGCTTCCTGAGTTTCTGACTTCTTGCTTAGTTCCTTTGATATCAAAGCAGCTTGTACTTCTTCAAGTGACAAAGATTCTCTCCCATACACTAGGGTATCGGCAAGGTGCTCATATGAGCTCAGTGATCGAATCAACAGTAATGCTTGATCTTCATCATCTATTTTTATTTCAATGTTCTGTAGGTCAAGAATTAACCTGTTGAACTCATCCATGTGATCTTCAATTGAGGTTCCAGGCTGCATCTTCAAGGTGTAGAGTTTCTGTTTGAGATATAGACGATTCGCCAATGACTTTGTCATGTAGAGATTTTCAAGTTTCAACCATATGGCCGCAGCGGACTTTTCTTTAGAGACTTCTCAAAGAACTTTATCTCCAAGACACAGAACAATGGCGCAGTGAGCCTTATTTAACAGTTTTGTTCTTTCTTTGGCACTTAATGTGCTTGGCAGCTTCCTCTCTCCCTCCAAAGCTTCATCAAGCCCTTGGTGAACTAGCAATGCACGCATCTTTAATCCCCACAGAGCAAAGTCATTTTTGCCATTGAACTTGTCGATATCGAATTTCGCTATTCCCATCAATCTTCCTTGTAAGCTCTGGATACCAGTTGTTATAGTAGCAGACCCTTGTAAAACCAGAAACAACCAAGAATAGTATGCAGTGAATGCAGAAAACAGAAACCAAATCAAAGATCATAAAAGACCGATAATAAAGGAAAGAACACACCAAGGATTTGATGACGGAGTTCGGCCACAATGATGCCTACGTCTCCGGGACTAAGCACAGCTTCAGTCTAGTTTATATCAGAAACAAATATTACAGCAGTAAGGAAGATGATCTTCTTCTTCTCCATGCAATTCTCCTTGGTTTCACACACTACCCTTTGATCCCAATTACACCCGAGCACTTGGAGAATGAAAATTTCTTTCTACTCGCCTATTGCAATTCTAATCAAGTCAGTTCTAAACCTCACTGCTGTGTCTTTATATACTTTATCAAATCAGTATATAAGGATTACAAGAGACTCCCTAAAACTGAGGGAAGAAAAGGAAGAATCCCAAAAAACAGAATACAGTTTAGTTAGTTAGAGAATAACTGCTATAACAGAATATGCCACCACTTGCAACAAGAATTAGTAGGATTTCTTCAAAACTTAACTTGTACTATGATGTTTTGTGAAGGAATCACTTAATGACTTGTTGTTTGAGACTGAGTGGAGGAAACTGAATCTCACGCGATTACTTTCAAGACAAGAAACTCAACTTTCAGAGGTAAAGGGAGTATGCATGAGGAGTTCCTAGTAGTCATATACTTAGTTATATGAAATGTTTGTGTTGGTTTGAAGTATTTTGTGTTTATATTGATTTACTGTGGCAAATATATTATATGTTGCTGAGTTATATAAATTATATGTCTGATGAATGTAATTGCTTTATTATTGTTTCCCTGAGAGTGGTTGAAGCGTGACATTAGTCATTGCTGATTAAAAAAAAAAGAAAAATTAATTTATCAAAAGTACATGAACACAGAAAAGTTGATAAATGATGATGATGGCTTTCTTTGGGAGGTGAAAAGAGAAGAAAAGAAAGGAACTAATCTACCATGCTGAGATTCGGACTGGTTTCCGATTTCTGGGAAGCCGAACTAGCATTCCTATTGATAAGAACCTAGAGTTCCGAGACATCGGACTAGTGTTCGTTGAGAAAGAGACTTTAAAATCTTTAATGATGTTTTAAGACTCCAAGTTGATATTAAAAGACTAATGAATATCTGAAAAGATGAGCTGACAGACGTGCCGTTGTTTATCTAGCTACAGTGTCACACAGGGTGAGCTGACAAACTGGATAGTTACAGACCAAAGACATACTTTTTATCTTTGGGTCTTAAGGGATATTCGGGTTCAAAAACCCACGGGATATCTGAGGCGCAGCAACCTCGGGTTGTCGAAATCGGTACCCCTGCTCAAAATGTACTATATCAGGGACTATTCTGTATTATTTAGGTGAGATGCGATACCCTAGAACAATTGAGGAAAGGACCCAGTTGAGAGGCCACCCAACACGAAACAATTGTGTTATAGGCATTATCGCGGTCTATCTTGCTCATACGATCCGATGATAAATACACCATACAGTTTGGTTTTGATTGGATGACTTCCTAAAAAAAATACGATTCAATCCAAACCATGTCTGCATACGCAACTGTGGTCATTGTCACAATTGTAAAGTATAAAGCAACAAAAACTCCAGCTGTTTTCTTCCCCTTGATCTGGTTCCTGACAAGGTAGAAAATTACAACTCCTATACCTAAATACGCTGCAAGGTAAATGGCTACTTTTCTATAGCTTGGATTAAATTTCCCATATATGGACTCAATGTGGAATTGATCCATTTCCATGCATCTCGGGAGGAACAAGATCAGCAAGAGGAGAACTTCTAGAACGGAGGTACCTTCGCTTTCTTAACTGCCTTTTAGCCTTTTGAGCTGCAGAATCCAGTGACCACGACAAAAGGGTTCTTTTGCACCATTGCTGGCAAGGATCTGTAATATAGGACCTGCTTCAGTTGTATAACAGTCCAAACAAGCAAAACCAGTTTAAATAAAAAGTGCAAATTCTACAGATGAAGGATAATCGAAATTTAAATTATCAAACTTACAAAGTAATCAAAATTTGGAGCATATTATTTCATACAAACATTACTTGCAAATTCATTCAGAGAGCTTCACAGAAACAATAAAGTAGTATGTTTAAGCCTATAAAAATGGGCACCAAAGATCAATCCAAGTGCTACTTCCAACTGACTGCCACAAACACAAAATAGATTCATTTTGATCATTAAATACAACCCATATGGATCTTCACAATCCCATTCTTTCAAGAAAGTGCATCCGTTTCTTATGAACTATACAGGAGAATATCTTGGACATTTGAAAACAACTAGCCTGCAAGTTTTGTTCTGCATCATTAGCATAAGTATCACATCTCAACCCTAAAGTGAAAATATAGAGGAAAAGGAAAAGGAAAAGGAAAAGGAAAATGTGATATGAGAATCCTCAAGTAAAATAACTTAGCTTTGAAGTAAATTCCAATTTCTTGGTTGATAAGTATTCTCCTCCAATTATGGACATTCTTTCAAGTGAAACAGTCAGGCTTGATACCTTCAAAACCAATACTTGCAAGAGTCATTGAAAAGCATAAAGAAAATGGAAATAACATTTTGCCATTTTTGGGACAAGATCACAACTTAAATACACAAATCTTTTAATTTAATTAACATTGATACACTAATTTTGAGATAAATTAAATCAACAAAGTTGATAATGAAATTTAAAAAAAAACATTTAATTTTGATATATTGTTAGTGTAAAGTATCAACCAATTCGATGTTTAAGTTGTTTTAAGATAAATTTTTTTTAATTATGTGAGTTTCATAATTAGTTCAATCTAAAAAAATATTTACACTAATAATGAATAAGAATTAAATCCAAAAATCAAACTGTACCTGCAATTCATTTCAAGAGGCATTAGATACCATGTCAGCTATTGTTATAAAGCTTCAACCTTTAAGTGCCCTTCTCCCAGACATGAATATAAAGAAAACAGAAAAGGAAAACTCTAAACTATACAGATGGTCATAGATAATAGATCAATAAGAGACACTAACAACCAGAAGGGAATTCAAATGCCAAAAGAAGAAAAAAAGCTCTAATCAACGAAAATCAGGTGTTGAACTGGAAATATTGAAGCTATAATAATAAGAATTAATGCATATAAATTACCGAGAGAAGAAGTATTTTAAGTGGTTTGTTATGAAGTGTGAATGCGAAGTCTTCAGGTGTACTAATTCAGCTGGGGTGGGTTGACTTCAATATGGAACCCATTTTTCTATTTCTCCATAAACTATCATAAATTCCATGTTAGAAGGGAATTTGCTTCTTCAGTAAACAAATTTTTAATGCACTGTTTTATGTTTTGAATTTTTAGATTTTATTTATTTATTTTAATTTTAATGAGAGGAGCAGAGGAGACAACCTACGAACATGGGAGTATGCTAACAACGGAAAATTCATTCTATGAATGCATTTGTAAGAGATTATAAAAAAATTATTTGATATCATGAGAATAATTTATGAAAATAAACATATATACAACTAGTTTATGAAAATAATTTATGATCTTCATATAAGTTCATTTTAACGTATTGCAACAAACTTATTAGAGAAGCTCACCTCTTTAGCCGGATAAAGACCTGGTTAAATGTCAATGGAACCTCACCTTCACCCATACCCTGGATTGCTAATTGGAGTCTGTCAGTGTATCACTACAAAAAAAAGTTCATTTAGCGACCGAAATTTTGCCATCGATATGAGCGGTCGCTAATTACGACCGAAATGGCGACGGAAATGGCTTTTTCCAGATTCAGTTTAAAACATCAGTTTTGCGATCGAAATTGCGACTGAATGTTCTGGTGGCAAACAAAACGGTCGCTAATTTGGTTGCCAAAGAGTTGACTTATAATTAATTTTTTTGTTGAACATCTAGCGACCGACTTGGTGACCGTTTATGCTGCAACGGTAAAATTGGAGCCAATTAGCGACCAAAGTGAGTTCGGTCGCTGTGCCACATTAATTGGAATTTCAAAAAGAGCCTAATTGCAACCGACCCGGTGACCGAATGGTTTTTTAATTGAACTGCGACCGATTTAGGGAAGAGTTTAGAGTTGGAGTGGGTGAGTTTATAGAGTTTAGAGTCAGCTAGGAGAGATTTATAAGGCGGGGAGATGACCATTTGAGGTGTCCTTGCAAAATATGCAAGTGTAAATCTTTCAAAAGCGTGGATGGAGTTGTGGCCGATCTTTATGAGAAGGGCTTCATGCCTAATTACTATTGGTGGAGTAACCATGGTGAGACGTCACCCGATTTTAACCCGGCTGTGTTTTAAGGTTCGTACTATGGAAGTGGTGAGCGGAGGGAAGAATTGAATCCATACGAGCTGATGATAATGGATCATGCTGGACCCTCGGTTAATGTTGCACTAGAAGAAGACGACGGAGAAGATGATGGAATGGGTTCCCAATACATAGAGGAGAATCCGAATCCCGAAGCTCAAAGATTCTATGACATGCTGAGTGCTGCAAGATCTCTGTTGTGGGAAGGATGTTGGGAGTACACGGAGTTGTCGATGTGTATGGAATGGTTGAGTTTTAAATCTAATTACAATTTTCAAGAAGGATGTTTTAATCGCCTCGCCATGTCAATGTCCAAGGTGTTGCTGGAAGATCGGATGCCTACTAGTTTTTATAATGCTAAGAAGTTTGTGGAGAATTTGGGTCTGAGGGTGTTTGAAAATTGATTTTTTCCCAAATGGATATATGCAGTACTACAAGGATGATTCAACGGATAGCATAACATTTTGTCGATTGTGTAGTGCGGATTGGTACAAGACAACCACTAGGAGGGGCATTGAGAAGAAGACCGTTTTTAAAAAAGATGTGGTACTTTTCGCTCGTGCCAAGACTTACAAGATTGTACTCTTCAATGGCCACTGCATCTCACATGTAGTGGCATAGTGAGCATTAGAAGGAGTAAGATGTCTTGTGTCATCCGTCAGATGGAGAAGCTTGGAAGCATTTTGATAGGGTTCATATGCCGTTTTAGCAAGACCCTCGGAACGTCCGATTGGGATTATGTATGGATGGATTTAATCCTTTTGGGAAATCTGGAAAAGCCTACTCTTGTTGGCTGGTTATCCTGACTCCGTACAATCTTCCCCCAGGGATGTGCATGAAGCGAGAGTTTATGTTCTTGACAGTCATCATTCCGGGTCCGTCTAATCCAAAAAGGATGATTGATGTGTACTTTCAGCCGCTGATAGATGAGTTGACAATGTTGTGGCACTACAAAAAAAAGGCCATTTAGCGACCGAAAATAGTGACCGAATTTTTAGGTTCCTTTTTGCGACCGAAATAGCGACCAATTGTAGGATCTACATGAAACACTGGTTAGAGTTGATTCTGCGACCGAAATAGCGACCGAAATAGAGCGTAGCAGAGATATCGGTCGCTGCTTCGGTCGCTAAACAAAGGAAAGTAAAAGTCAGAAATTTATGAATTGTTAGCGACCGAAATGGCGACCGAATTAAATGCAACGGTCAAACTGTGTTTATATTAGCGACCGATTTAGAAATCCGTCGCTAACTTTATGAATTCACACTTTAAACTTTATTTATATTTGCGACCGATATTAATTCGGTCGCTAAAAGGCGCGTTAAAAAAATAAAATTGCGCGTGTTAGCGACCGAAATTTAAATTGGTCGCTAAATATACAAATTCAAATTAAAACTAACCATATTAGCGACCGAATTAGCGACCGAATTAATTCGGTCGCTAAAACTGAAATCCCTAAATTCGACAGAACCTCCTTCTTCCTCATTTTTTCCGTCGCATTTCTCTCTCCCACCCACTGTTTCTCTCTTCTACGGCGCGCGCTCCGGCCACCTCAACACCCCAAGACACCTCCGGTCACCACCGTCATCTCCCCTCTGCTCAGGTAAGCTCTCCTCTACTCCATCTCTCTGTCTCTGTTTCTCTCGCATATATCTCTCTCTGTCTCACTGTTTCTCTCTTCCTAGCCGCGCGCTCCGGCCACCACAAGACACCTCCTGTCACCACCATCATCCCCTCTGCTCAGGTAAGCTCTCCTCTACTCCATCTCTCTCTGTCTCTGTTTCTCTCGCATCTCTCTCTGTCTCACTACCATTTATAGACCAATGCCTGCATTTTCTTTTTCTTTGTTTCCATCGATTTCTCAACTCTCATATTTGGGTTAGCAACAAAAGTTTCATAAAAGGAACATTGTGTTTGTAACTGGGGGCTAACTATTTAACATATTCTTCTGATGGGGTGGAACCTGTGAATTTCTGGCCATCATTTATGATGATAATATCCTTGTTTTCATACTAGAGCTTCACAGCTATGGTATGATGAATTTAAACTTGTATTTAGGCTATTTCTACTTGGAATGTTTCGCTACTGTTGTATCCCAAAAGTATCATCTATTAGGTATTGTGTGTTTTTGGAGGGTAGGCTATCATAAACAAGCGTGCCACATCCTTTCTTTTCCTCTATCCTTTACCGGACTAGTTATTGAGGATGCATAGTTGTTTGTTCCACTCGTTCAGTTGAATCATGGTTTGTAATCTGATCGACCATAGGCCACTCGTGGTCCTCACCCCATAATATAAGTTTGCCCCATTGATATAGGACTTGTGGGCTTGCTAGTATGGTGGAAAAAATTTCGCATTACAGTTCCATAATTGGAATTCAATTCAGATATTTTAGTCACTTATAATTTTTTTCCTTAATAAATGTTTGTTATCTCTGAGGGATTTGTAGATTTAAATTGCAGAGATTAATGAATGAATTATCTATCAAGGAGAATGAAAATATAAAAAGGAGAAGGATAGGATGCAAGGACTTAAAGTTTCGAGATGGAGATAGTCTTTTTATCTG
Source organism: Sophora flavescens (assembly GCA_030762895.1). NCBI lineage: Eukaryota > Viridiplantae > Streptophyta > Magnoliopsida > Fabales > Fabaceae > Sophora > Sophora flavescens. The sequence continues at coordinate 176,581,646 of CM061062.1, forward strand.
GGGATCGGGTCCAGGTTGTCAAACTCGAGAGTCTATTTAAACTCTCGAAGCTTCAGTAGACTCGACTTGTAAACTTGTAAGAGTTTACCTAATATTAAAAAAAAACTACAAATGACATTTACACATAATACAAAACAAACTAGCACAACAATAATTCAATATTTCAACTCCATAATATACCAAAGTAGCACTCAACAATAATAAAGTATGATACTCCATTATTACCAGGTAAGATCATCCATAAATTCAGAAAAACATAACTCCCTAAAGTGAAAACATTTTAAAAAACAAGTGCTAATTTGACCTAATTGTCACATAGTATTTAGTCAAATAGTTACTTTATTTCTTAGCTGAATAAAACAGAGCAGAAATAATACTGAAAAAGTAAAATTAACTTTATAAATTCAATATATATTGCAACATATAGGTAATGCAAATAGATTAACCAACAATATTGAACAAAAATTTACATTTTAAGGCTTAATGTAAAATTGTAGACTTGTAAACTCGCTAGTAAAATCAAGATTTTGCCAATTTTATTGGTCGCGCTGTCGCGCACGCGCCAAAAAGCGAGCTGTTTACAAAATATGTAGTTTAGGAAGCGACAACTCGAGTATCGTCTCACAAGGACTCTTGGGTTGTTGTTAACAGAAAAAGTCAGTCAGATATGGGGGGTTGTGGAATTGAAATTAAATAAATAAAACAAAGCAGAAAAACAATGTAAACTAAACAATTACCAAATAAGCTAAACAACGATTAACCTACTGTTCTCGATTTCCCACTATCATCGGTTTACATAATTCCATGCCCTAAGCGGATTCTACTCTCTTTTCGATTGTAACATCAATTAACAAGCGAAAACAATGCTACGAGACAAATGTTCCTATTCCCGAATTAAGCAAACGGGGTGAAGCACTCATGAACTAAGCGAACATGAACGAACACACGCAAATTAAGCAAACGCGATTAAGTATAGGAACATACAATCATCGAAACAAATCAATACCTATCCTATATAATCCTGAATTAAGCAAACAGAACATACAGAACATATATTGAAAGAGAATAGCATTAAGTTTAGGAATTACAAAACCTCAAGCGTCAATGGAACCCAATCGCAGTAGATTAATCAAAGGAGACTAGCTCAACATTACAAATATAAACCTAACCTAATTTCGTAGCCGTCTATTAAAAGAAAAGAAGAAGAGAAGAGAGCTCCTTCAGTCCTGACCTAAAACAACTATAAATACATATTCTGGGTTGCGGTCGCTCGCGAGGCAAAAAATGTTTCGCGAGGCGAATCTTATGAACAGTCGCTCTCTCGCGAGGCTAAACATTATTCGCGAGGCGAGCCAGAGAGGGTGACTGTTGCTGCTCGTGCTGGTCTTCAGGCTCGCGAGGCGAGCATCCTCTCGCGAGGCGAATCCTCCAGAATTGCATTTTTCCATTATTTTCTTCATTCCCTTGGCTCTAAGTGCTTTATTCTAACCTGAAACAATAGGAAATAGCAGTGAATGCTTTATTTGACTCAAAACTAACTAAATTAGCCTAAAAATACTTTACAGACTCAAAATGTTGCTTGAGGACAATTTAATCTAATTTGGGCGAAAACGAAATATAATTAGCACAAAACCATGGTCATACTAGCCATAAAACTAGATGAGCCAGCAGCTGATCATTTATCAAAGTTTACTTGAACTCGTACGAGTTTACCAAAAAGAGGGTTTATATGTGAGTTAACTCATTTTTGTAACATAGGATTGTAAACTTCTTAGACTTTAAGAGTTAACTCGATAGTTTAACAACCACGAATAAGGTGGGATACATAAAATATCATAACTAGGGCGATGATATAGCAGATATGTAGTATAACATATTGATTGTTATAGATCCCAATACTAACATTCTGTTAAACCGTTAGAGAGATTATTCAAGACCTAGATGACATAACTTGTCTGTGAAGTTATCATACATGGGTCCACGCCTTTATCCATAAATCAGTGCTTTTTGTGCACAAGAATTACTGCATTACTAATTCACAACCTACAAGAGACTGATTCACATATCTATTGTCATACCCAATTACCCATAGTTTACTTCTGAATAGAGATGAAATTTTATTAACACGAGGAAGAGTAATAAGGAGTAGGATAAGACATCTTTTGTAGCGAAAGACAAAATTGGAAAGTTGGAATGGACAGTGAAACTCATTAACTTGATAGTTTTACATTCTCCTTGCATATTGAAATGAAAGAAGTCATTAATTTAATATGAGGAGAATATTTCGAGAAAGAAACAATGATTTGGGCACTAACAACAGACAATTAAGGTCATTTTGTCCTTTGAAAAGAATAAGGACCCATATTTCTTCCTAAAAGCCATTCAAATTGAGCAAATTATACTACATGATAACATACTTGACACTCTACCACAAAATTTTCCTCCTTAATCATTCTGAAACCTACTACACTTTCAATAAAAAGGTGAGATTTTCACATGGGAAAGAAAATAGGAATCTTCTTTTCAGATTGGAAGTTAAATTGCAATTATCCAGTGTAGGATCTACTACACCATTCTGCAGCCATTATATTAATTTGAATGATTTTAACGTTGGAGAATAATTGGTATGCCCTATGATGTTTGATAATTTACTATTGATTCAGGGAAATATAATCATACGTTTTCTTATTATTTTTTATGCTTCATTGATTATTATTTCGTGAGCACATGCTTTACCACTAGATATTCATGAGATAAATTATTTAGGTATAACAATTTAACATAGTAGATGAAAAATTCATCTTGGTAGATTTTGTCGCTTAGGTAATTTATATTTGATTAGATATAAATTTATTTATTTTTATTTATTTTTATTTATTTTTATTTATTTTAATAATGTATGTTGTTTCACCTTTGCAAGTTGTTATAAATTTGTAACCGTATATTGTTGATTCTATTTTATATTAATTTATGTGTTTCTAGTCTTATAAATAGTTGTACTGGATTCTGTATATATAGAATAGTGATTTGATTTGAAATGAATAATTTCATTTATGCACGATAGGTCCTTGTTGTCATATTCGCTACTCTCTGTTGGCTCGGCTCCTCCCCTTATCCTTGCTCGGTTGTGTTTTTTCTCTCTCGGTCAGTTCTCGAACTCTCAATGTAATGTATTATGTGAATTATCGTCTTGTTTGGTAGTGGAGAGCTGAGCTCAATAGGATGTGATCTTGTTATCGATTGTATCTCGATAATTTAATGTTTATGCATGTGTTTGTCAATATGTGTTGTTTGTTAGTGGAGAGCGGAGCTCAATAGGATGTGATCTTGTCTGATTGTATGCTGATAATTTAATGTTTATGCATGTGTTTGTCAATATGTGTTGTTTGTTAGTGGAGAGCGGAGCTCAATAGGATGTGATCCTGTCCGAAAGGCGGGATGCTGGTTGTGTGCCGATAATTTAGAAATTATGCATGTGTTTGACAATTAACTGCTACTTGTTAGTGGAGAGCGGAGCTCAATAGGATGTTTGCTACAATATTTAATCTAAGTTTGTATTGATTTACGCTGCAATTTATATAAGCTCAACAATGTTGCAATATTTATAGGTTAATGGTTTTATTTTCTATTAGAGTTAATAATTAATTTACGAAACCCTTAGTTTCATATTTGAGATTCAATATTAATGAGCATGCGTAACTTATCAAAGTATGCATGCTCATTGTATTGAATCTTGAATTGTCCAAGTGGGACAGTTTGGGAAAAAAACCTTTTTCACACTCGTACAATAGTCATTTCAATGTTCAAATGCCTTATATACTTGTTGAAATCTCGGTCTGATGCATTTCCTTTTGTTCTCCTGGTGCATACTTGATCGCGGTGATTCTGACCGTGCTCGAGTCGTGTAACTTGGAGACCGATGGTAAATGCTGCCGAAATTTTGTCAAGTATAAGGTATTTGAATATGGGAATAACTATTAGTAGCCGAGTGTGGCAAAGGTTTCTTCTCGAATGGGATAGGTTCATACCTTGTCATAAGAACGAGATTGATGGAGTTATTGGAATGCACCGTAATATATAAGTGTTATTGTAGGATTGGTCAGGCTATTTAATTGCCAGCAATGGATATTCCGGAGAATTGGAAATGGATGTATCGTAGGTTGGATCGGAATAAACGTCTTAGGGAAGAGTATAGAGTTGGAGTGGGTGAGTTTATAGAGTTTGTTGTTAGCCAGGAGAGATTTATACGGCTGGGCGGTGATCAATTGAGGTGTCCTTGCAAAAGATGCAAGTGTCAATCTTTCAAAAGCGTGGATGGAGTTGTAGACGATCTTTATGAGAAGGGCTTCATGCCTGATTACTATTGGTGGAGTAACCATGGTGAGACGTTGCCTGACTTAAACCCGATTGCGGCTGAAGGTTCGTACTATGGAAGTGGTGACGGGAGGGAAGAATTGAATCCATACGAGCAGATGATAATGGATCATACTGTACCATCGGTTGGTGTTGTACTAGAAGAAGATGGGGGAGAAGATGGTGGAATGGGTTCCCAATACATAGAGGAGAATCCGAATCCCGAAGCTCAAAGATTCTATGATATCTTTGAGTCTTGCACGATCTCCATTGTGGGAAGGATGTCGGGAGTACACGGAGTTGTCGATGTGCATGGAATGGTTGAGTATCAAATCTGACTACAATATGCAAGAAGGCTGTTTTAATCGCCTCACCGGGTCAGTGTCCAAGGTGTTGCCAGAAGGCAATCGGATGCCTACAAGTTTTTATCATGCTAATAAGTCCGTGGAAAATTTGGGTCTGGGGTGTTTGAAAATTGATTGTTGCTCGAATGGATGTATGTTGTACTATAAGGATGATTCAGCGGAAAGCATAACATGTTGTCGATTTTGTGGTTCTGATCGGTATAAGACAACCACTAGGATGGGCATTGAGAAGAAGAGGTCGCTAAAAAAGATGTGGTACTTTCTGCTCGTGCCAAGACTTACAAGATTGTACTCTTCGATGGCTACTGCAGCTCACATGAGGTGGCATAGTGAGCATGAGAGAGAGCAAGATATCTTGTGTCATCCATCTGATGGAGAAGCTTGGAAGCATTTTGATAGGGTTCATATGGCATTTTCGCAGGACCCTCACAATGTCTGATTGGGGTTATCTGCTGATGGATTTAATCCTTTTGGGCAGTCTGGAAAAGCATACTCTTGTTGGCCGGTTATCCCTGACTCGCACAATCTTCCCCCGGGGATGTGCATGAAGCGGGAGTTTATGTTCCTAACAGTCATAATTCCGGGTCCGTCTAATCCAAAAGGTAAGATTGATGTGTACTTACAGCCGGTGATAGATGAGTTGACAATGCTGTGGAATGATGGTGTGTTGACATATGACGTATCTTTGAGGCAGAATTTCATCATGAAAGCAGCTTTAATGTGGACGATCAACGACTTTCCTGCTTATGGGATGATGTCGGGTTGGATGACCGCGGGGAAGCTTGGATGCCCAATATGTATGGAGCGATCGAAGGCATTCACGCTTAAAAACAGTCGAAAGATCTCATATTTTGATTGTCATCGTCAATTCCTTCCAGAAGATCATCCTTATAGGCAGAACAAGAATGCATTCAAGAAGCGTTGTGCGGAGAGAACACCGCCTCCACCACGTTTGACTGGTCCTAATGTATGGCGCAGAGTACGATTTACCGCTCGTCCATGAAACCCAAGGAGAACATATTCCTGATTATGGCGTCAACCATAATGGACAAAACAAAGTATATTTTGGAGGTTGCCGTATTGGAGGACGCAGCTACTCCGTCACAACATTGATGTCATGCATACTGAGAAGAATGTGTTTTTGAATGTGTTTGACACTGTGATGGACATCAAGGGGAGGACAAAGGATACAAATAAAGCCCGATTGGACCTGGCTGACATTTGTAATCGGAAGGAGCTTGAGTTGCAGGACGGTGGTCGTGGCAGACTTATCAAACCCAAGGCAAGTTATACACTAAGCAAAGCACAGAAAGTGGCCGTCTGTAAGTGGGTTAAAGAACTAAAGTTACCAGATGGGTATGCTTCCAATCTGGGTAGATGTGTTGACATTAAGGAAGCAAAGTTACATGGAATGAAGAGTCATGATTGCCACGTGTTCATGCAACGGTTGCTTCCAATTGCGTTCGACGCATTACCGAAGCAAATTTGGAACCCACTTGTTGAGCTTAGCCACTTTTTCAGGGAGCCTACATCGACAACACTAAATGTGAATCAATTAAAGGATATGGAAGTCAAGATACCCGTTTTGTTATGTAAGCTGGAGCAAATCTTCCCGCCGAGTTTCTTTGATTCCATGGAACACCTGCCAGTTCATCTACCTTACGAAGCAAGAGTTGGTGGCCCAGTCCAATACCGCTGGATGTATCCATTTGAGAGGTAAACAAACAACATCAAATATTTTACTTAATACATATGAAATTCACGAACACGAGAGCGTAGTTTAGCTTTCCCTAAAACTAGTAATTATTTGTATGTATCCCTCTGTAATAGGTTCCTGCACTCCCTTAAATACAAAGTCAAGAACAAGGCACGAGTGGAGGGTTCCATTTGTGAAGCATACTTAGTAGAGGAGACTTCCACTTTTGCCTCTTATTACTATCCAGACGAAGTTAACACGAGAAGGACAAGGATGCCTAGAAACGTTGATTCGGGCGAAGGATGTTCAACTAGTCCTCCTATATCAATATTCAAATATCCGGGCAGATTTAGTGGCAAATCAAAAGGATATTTCTTGGAGCAGCGTGACATTAATGCTGCTCATCTGTATATCCTTCAAAATTGTGAAGAGGTGGCGCCATATTTAGAGTAAGTTTCTACAACGTCTTTAATAAGTTCAATTGACATTTATGATTATTAATCGTCCTGCTGTTAATCTCCCATATGTAGGATGTACGGCAATTTTCTAAGGGATCTCCAACCTGACATTTCAAACGATCAGGTTGATCGAGAAATTACTTCTCACTTTACTACGTGGTTCAGTAAATATGTAGGTTAAGCATCTTCATTTTTTGAAGCATACATTTTATCTCCTTAAATATATAGCATGTATAAGAATAATATAATATTTGATTGTTTAGGTACTAGATCCAGAAAACAATGTTCAAAATCCATTGTTGACAAATTTGGCATGGGGGCCTAACAGATGGGTTACATCATGGAATACTTATATTGTAAATGGATATAAATTTAACACAAAAACATGGAATGAAGGAATGCAGACGTGTAACTATGGTGTTTGTGTGCGAGCCACTGATGGCAATGTAGACGATGATTTCTATGGGGTTCTAACTGACATCCTTGAACTCGATTATACCGGTTTCCCCGTGATGAAATTAGTTATCTTCAAGTGTGATTGGTTTGATCCTACTCTTGACGTAGGGACAAAAATAGATAAAAATTATGGTATTGTTCAAGTTAGGCTGTCTCGAAGGTATAATAAGGCGTATCGACCCATTCATTTTTTCGCAACAGCGGAGAGCAGGTTTATTACTCGCCATATCCCGAAGGACATCATGGCTGGTTGGGTGTTATTAAGATAAAGGCTCACAGTATAATTACTGATAATGTAATCAACCAGCCTGAAAAAGATGCTCCGTACCAAGATGATGAGTTTTCAAGACCCCACGTACCGTTGCAAATTACGCCGGACATTATTGTTAATTCTCTGGCGGACATTTCCGGAAATGGGGAAGAAGTTGAAAGAGAGTTAATGGATCAATCCGAGTTGGACGCATCTAGCGAAGGTACATTCCGATCAAGTGATACTGATGAGAGTGAGGGTGAATTTAGTGACGGAGATTCTACTTAGGTAATTTATTTATGTCATAATTCATTGTGTGAATGTCATTCTACTTATTAGGTAATTTATTTTTGTATTATTTACACTGTTGTGTAATCATATTTTCATTTTTTTCACAGATGGCAGATTCCTCCACAGGTAGGGGTTGTCATGGAGGTCGTCGTGGAGGTCGTGCTGCGAGAGTCCCTTCGCCGGCCGACCCACAGGTATAGGTGGGACTTAGCTTTAGAGGCTCTCGTCAGGGACATATTTGAGCATAAAGGCTCACTGGTCATGAAGAATCTGATGAACAAGCTGAGGAAGGGTCAGAATAAGGGGAGGTGGGTGGATCCTGAGATCAAGAGGCAGCTGGACCAGTACTAGGCTACTGAGAAGTTCCAGGAGATCCAGGCCACAGCTCGGCGTAATCGAGCTTCTAATGGTGTCGCATGTGCTTGGACCGGTGGGTCTAAATCAGCCGCCGCCCACTACGACGAGCTGGTAATACATTAAACTTTTGACTTAATATACTATTTAATTAATTAGTTTTCATTTTTAATTATTCTTATGAATTTAATATTATATTTTTCTGTGCAGAAAGCACAGAAATAGCGGGCCCCGACTGCTATGGAGTTGGTGGAGAGGACGAAGAAGTTGAAGTCGGGGACATGGGTCAACGACAAGGCCCGTAACTATGCTGTAAGCAAAAAAATAATTTAGTATTTACTTGTAATTTATTATAAATGATTTGTTAATATTGGATATAATTTTAACTAAATCTCTTCAACTATACTTTGTAGGTGGGCTTCAACGAGAAGAAGGACGATGCCATATCACGTGCCTCACAGTCACAAGATGAGGCTTTGACTGGTGATGGCTGCTCTCCTGTCTCCGTCGACGATAAGGCCATTTATTTGGAGGTCGTCGCGGGCAGGAACAAGAAGGGGCACGTGTATGGCCTCGGACACCTGGGAGCCGAGTTCATCGCTTCATCGTCCGGCACGCCTGCTCCTTGCTGCGCCGATACCGTCCCTCAGGAGCAGTTCCACCAAATCCAGGACACCATCACGCAGCTGAACGCGGAGCTTCGGGAGAAGAGCGAGAGATAGCAGCAGACGGCGAACCAGATTGCCTGATTGACTCGGGCACACCGAAGCGATGAGCAAGCATCGAGCGAGGGCGGACACATCTGCGGCTAGTGTTGGAGCAGATGAGGATCCAGACTCGATTGCTCGAGATGATGCTCGGCGGTTGTAGCGCTCGCTGCCGCTCCTCGATTCCGCCGCCCGGCCATCGATCTTTGCTACTCTAGAGGACGATCAGCTAGCAGACGGCGGTGGTACGGACGCTGAGGATGATTGGATTCCTCCATCTCCCCCTCATCATGACTGATTTTTTCTCTCCATATTTTTGACTTTAAACGATTCTTGTACGACATTTTAGATTATTCTTTTTATATATATTTATTCTTTCTTATGATTGTATATTTCATAAGTAATTTGGTGTGTTTTATTAGTAAGTTTGCTAACGTTTAAAGAAAACCAGAAATAAAAATTTTATTTTAAAAATTTAAATTTTTTTTAAAAAAGAATAACCAGTTTAGCGACCGAATTGGAAACCAATAATTCGGTCGCTAAACTTTATTTCACATTTATAGATGAGGTATAGCGACCGAAAATCCGTTGCTAATATAGGTTAACAATAACCAAAATTAGCGACCGAATTAGCAACCGATTATCAGTCGCTAGAAATGGTTACCCCAAAAATGCGACCAACCTAATAGCGACCGTTTATTATTATTTAGCGACCGAATACACGGTCGCTAATTAGAGACCGAAATATTAATTCGGTATTCAGCTACCACCATAAATCGGTCTCTGATTCGGTCGCTAAAACAAATAGCGACCGATTTACATGGTTTAGCGACCGAAAATTACGGTTGCTAAACAATTGTTTTTTTGTAGTGTGGAATGATGGTGTGGTGATTTATGAAGTATCTTTGAGGCAGATTTCATGATGAAAGCAGCTGATATGGACGATCATTGACTTCCCCGCCTATGGGATGATGTCGGGTTGGATGACCGCGGGGAAGCTTGGTTGCCCAATATGTATGGAGCGGTAGAAGGCATTCATGCTTAAAAATAGTCGAAAGATCTTATATTTTGATTGTCATCGTCAAATCCTTCCATAAGATCATCCTTATAGGAGGAATAAAAATTCATTCAAGAAGCATTGTGCGGAGACCACACCCCCTCCCCCGCGTTTGTCTGGTCCTAATGTATGGCGGAGAGTAGAGAATTTATCGCTCGTCCATGAATCCCAGAGAGAACATATTCCTGATTATGGCATCAAGCATAATTGGACGAAACAAAGTATATTTTGGAGGTTGCCGTATTGGAGAACGCACATACTCCTTCACAACATTGATGTCATGCAAACTGAGAGGAATGTGTTTGATACTGTGATGGACATTAAGGGGAGGACAAAGGATACAAATAAAGCCCGATTGGATTTGGCAGAAATTTGTTATCGGAATGAGATTGATTTGCAAGACGGTGGTCATGGCAGACTTATCAAACCGAAGGCAAGTTATACACTAAGCAAACCACAGAAAGTAGCTGTCTGTAAGTGGGTTAAAGAACTAAAGTTACCCGATGGGTATGCTTCCAATATGGATTTTCCACTTAATAAATCTCACTTAGTCCCTTTTAACTTTTCTTAGGCACATTCCTATCAACTACCCAACAATCAAACATATATACAAGGCATATAAAAGCGGTTTTAAAGACTTATACGAAAAACGGGGTGTTACAACTATTCTACCACACAAGCTCTCAACAAATCCTTTAAGAATTGGATGGTCCTTTCAGTCTGACCATCAGTCTGTGGGTGGTAAGCTAACTCAATCTAAGCTTGGTTCCTAAAGCATCATGCAAACTATTCCAAAACTTAGAGGTAAATCTCTTTATCTGACACTATGCTAGAGGGTACACCATGAAATCTAACTATCTCCCTGATGTACAACCTAGTCAACTTTTCTAATGGATATTCCATATTCATAGGGATGAAGTGAGCATATTTAGTCAACCTATCCACTACCACCCATATAGCATCGCAACCTACTGGAGTCCTAGGGAGTCCAAACACAAAATCCATAGAGATACTATGCCATTTCCATTCTGGGATTCTCAAAGGCTGCATCTTACCTGAAGGTTTCTGATGTTCTATCTTAGCCTTCTGACACACTAAGCAAGCATACACAAACTAGGCTGTATCCTTTTTCATTCTAGGCCACCAAAACATGCACTTCAGATCTTGGTATATCTTAGTGGCACCTGGGTGAACACTCAAACCACTCCTATGTCCTTCCTCAATGATCAACTTCTTAAGCTCTAGAACATTAGGTACACAAACTCTATCCTGAAACCTCAAAACTCCATCAGTTCCTTCCTTAAAACTAAGATTTCTACCCTGAGCAAACTTTCTCTGGCCTAAGAGGTACACATCTATCTTCTAACCTTCTCTAATTTGGTCCATCCAACTGTTGGTAATCTTTAATGTTCCAAGCCTAATTCTCTTAGGGGTAACTTCCAATGCTAAGCTCAAGTCTCTAAATTCCTCAATCAAATCCATCTATCTAACCATTAAGACTGAAACACGTAAGGTCTTTCTACTTAAGGCATGTTCCACTACATTGGCTTTTCCTAGGTGGTAGCTTAACTCCAAATCACAATCCTTAAGAAATTCCATCCACCTACGCAACCTCATGTTGAGCTCCTTTTGGTCAAACAGGTATTTCAAACTCTTATGATCACTAAAAACCTCGAACCTTTCTCCATAAAGATAGTGCCTCCAGATCTTTAAGGCAAACACTACCGCTCCTAATTCCAAATCATGGGTAGGGAAGTGTTTATGATGGATTTTCTATTACCTAGAGGCATAGGCTACTAACTTACAATTTTGTATCAACACACCACCTAAACCTTGCTTAGAAGCATCGCAATATACCACGGAAGGCTCACTAGGATTGGGTAAAACTAACACGGGTGCATATGTCAACCTTTCCTTTAGGGACTGAAAACTTTCCTCACACTTAGTATCCTATACAACGATCTGACCTTTCTTAGTGAGGCGGGTTAAAGGTAAAGCTATCTTAGAGAACCCTCTCTGAACCTCCTATAGTACCCTCCCATTGGAGCACATATCCTAAGAAACTCACCTCTTCTATCCAAAACTCACACTTAAACAACTTAGCATACAACTATTTTTCCTTAAGGGTTTGCAATACTACCCTTAAATATTCCTCATGTTCCTCCTTGGTCTTGGAGTACAGTCATCAATGAAAACCACCACAAACTTATCCAAGTAAGGGTGAAAGGTCTTGTTCATATAATCCATGAACACATCAGGAGCATTGGTCGCACCAAATGGCATAACCAAGTACTCATAGTGACCATAGTACGTTCTAAATGCAGTTTTTGGAATATCCTCCGACTTAACCCAAATTTGATGGTACCCTAACCTCAAATCTATCTTGGAGAAGACACAAGCTCCTATCAGCTGGTCCATAAGATCATCATTCCTAGGGAGGGGATGCTTATTCTTAATGGTCACTTTGTTGAGTTGCCGATAGTCAACACATAACCTCATGCTGCCATCCTTCTTCTTTACCAACAACACTGGCACTCCCCGTGGGGACATGTTAGGCCTAATGAACTGTTTCTGAATCAGTTCCTCCAACAGTTTCTTCAACTCCACTAGTTCTAGAGGAGACATCCTATAAGGTGCTATGGGTATGGGTCCCGTTCTCGTTACTAAGTCTATGGTAACTGATGAATGTGCAATTTATGTTAGTTTGGAAGTGTAAATAGGAATAAGTTTGTAAATAATCTTAGGATTTGTGATTGAAAAGGATTAGAAAATGTGCACATTCATTTGATTAGATTTTTGTCTTTTATATGAAAAATATACTCAAAAAGATGTTGAAAATGTGTAGGATTGAAGGCCAAGCGCTCAACTCTGGAACCGGGCGCTCAGCCCGTGAACAAGGAACGAAACAACATCAGACAGCAAGCCAGGCACTGAGCACAGGTTTTGGGCGCTTTGCTCTCAAGAGGACCAAAATGAACTAGAGCTCAACGCTAGAGTGTTGTGCTTAACGCCAGCTGGGAAACAACATTGGAGTTGTCGGTGAAAACAAGTGTCCAACGCTGGGATCAGGACGCTCAACGCTGTGGGATGTGTAGAAACTCTATAAATTCGATTTTGGACGGAGTTGGAGGAATCTTTCACTCATTTTTTACATTTTCACTCATAGAAACACCATTTTCTCTCATCTTCCTTGGAGATTCAACCTTGGGAACAAGAATTGGAGCTTCAATGGAGTCTTCCTTCTACATCTATTCAAGTTCATCTCTCTTATATCTCCCTATTATGAGTAGCTAGATCACCTAGGTTAGGTTTAGGATGAATCTAATTGGATTCTTGATGTAATTGACCTCAATTTCTGATTTCAATTCAAGTTTATTCAATTTGAGTGATTTGCTTCTATTCTTAATGCTTCTATTGATTGATCAACTCTAGTTTGATGTTAGATTCAATTTCACAATTGGAAAATTGGTTATTGAATTGGAATTGAAGTAGCTTACCATTGGAATATTGATTCTAGGAATAGAACTATGTTTCAATGCATTCTTATGAATCTCATGCTTAATGTTTGTGCTAATTGAGACACCCCGTTGTGCCCCATCGTATTATTACATTAAAACCTTAATATTTATTTACTTAATCGCTCGCTTATCATTGAAAATACGTAAAAATTAAAACTTAATTAATAATTATATAACTTATGCATATATAAAACATACCAAAACTATATTACATAAATACACACCTGTTATCTATTACATTCCAAAAGCACTGTTAAGGGTACCCTCTCAGTAGGATCCCTCACAGGCATAAACTTCACTACAGACATACTCAGCGGAAATATAAATACTCTTTAAACACACTGGCCATACTGTCTATACTCTAATCGCCTTGAATCACAGCTCGACCTCCAGCATCTGGTTCATAAGGAGTTCCATCTAACCCCTCAGCAATTGGTTCCTCCATCGGGTCTTCTCGTACGATCACATCAGAAATAAAATACAACACACAAAGATATAGGGAATAAGAAACAGTTCTATCATCAAAAAGCGGAAAAGAGTAATAGTAAATTATACAGTAATTGTCACAGACATACATCACTCAAAATCAACAATCATCCTCAATTCACTATATCATCCTCTACCCTCAGCCCATGCAACTAAAACTTAATACTGATGTGGCCATCTTCACTCCTGTCACATTAGTCAGTAGTCCAGAACGGTCCAGTACCAATAACTTTCGAACTCATCAAAGACTAAACACTTATTAGTCTAAAATGGTCCAGTGCCAAGATCATACGAACTCGTCAAGGAATATCATTCCATAACGGTCCAGTGCCAAGAACATACGAACTCGTCAAGGAACATCCTTCCATAACGGTCCAGTGCCAAGAACATACGAACTCGTCAAGGAATATCAATCCAAAACGGTCCAATGCCAAGAACATACGAACTCGTCAAGGAATATCATTCCATAACGGTCCAGTGCCAAGAACATGCGAACTCGTCAAGAACTAAAGAGTATTATGGTAGTCTACCTCGGCATCCACATCCGTAGGGCACTCACCCGTAATATCCGATATCCCCAAAATAGGATATCCTGACCTCGTGTGTTCCACTCACACGGCTGTGACTAACAATACCTCGATAAATGAATCTCCCTAATTTAAATCAATAACAACCTAGTGCCTCAACCTTCCATCAAAGTCTCAACACCTTTTTCCTCTTAGATAAAACCACTTAATTAGGCTAGGCACCTCTAAATCACCTTTATTCTCTCACCCAAACAATTATCTCCCGAACAACACATATCCTTACTTAAAAATCAGCTAAGCACAATATTAAAAACCAGGCAGATCATCTCTAACCATATATCAGAATATTGTTGAACCAAGCAATTCAATTATCATCAAGCTATAATACATTCTCACATAAACATATTAATCATCATAAAATATCATTCAACGGAATAAAAATCACCAAATTTAAGAACTACGAATAGTATACTGGATAACTTCCCAGGAAAAAGAGGTGGTGATAAACACACTTAAATACCAAGTTTTTCCTTAGCCGAAATTACTCAGTCATATACCATTCCAACCTCAAAACAGCATATTAACATCCATATCATAAAGTATCAATTCGATATAAATAATAAAAGCAAATCATCCATCAACGGTTAATAAATATCAACATAATATCAATAAAATAATCAAACACCATAAAATATCACTTAAAACAAATTATCACAGCCAGCATATCACAATCAAATCAAATAATAAATAAATCCAAACATCCTCAACATCATAAAATCAACCTTAATGTCGATAAACCTACAATCCCCGAATCACCATTGGTTTTACAGAAAAGGTTTCCAATGAGATTTTGGTCTTGTCGATTACTCAACTACTAGTAGGGTTTAGGTCGCCCTACACAATTATCATATAATCTACTACTTATCGATTCCGACGATAGGTTGATTCTTTTCCCCACCTGAGTTTTCACCGGAAACACGTACACGACGATCCTCATTATCCCGCCACGAGTTAACACAACCACCTTCATTCAAACAACATAACTATAATTAATCAACTAACAACCATCTATGACACTTTAGGGCTAGGTTCGGTCAAGACTTAGAAAATAGGTTTAGGATTATCTTCTTAATGCTATCTTTTGGATCCTAGTTACTAGAGTCTTAACTAACATAGATTACTTATTACAAGACTAAAATTTGAAACAAAATCCTCTAACCTTTAGGGTTAGGGTTTCGGCCCATATTAGGAAAATAGGCTAGGAAATTTAGTTGGATTCAAGCTCTTGGATAATGAAAGTGGAAGACATCACAAGATCATAGAAATTGGTTTCACATTAAAAGGATTTTTCTACAATTTTCTAGAATTATTTGAAGTTCTAGATCTAGGAATGGAAAAATATGATTCATGGCATAAACATGATAAATACATGAATATGAAAGCTTATATGATCAAGGAGATGAGCTTTTACCTCTTGAAGATTGAAGAAATGAAGAAAATGATCAACCTTCACTATGTTGAAAACTGGACAGCTTGAGGGTGTGATGGTATTGTGAGTGTATCTCACAATATACTCATCCAAAAATTACGAACTTTGGCTTGATAGAAAGATAAGAAGAAAAGGAACAACTTTGGTGTTTAAGGTTTCATTTGGTTCGGATCATAACAGGGGTGAAAAGGGCCTTCTTTATGCTGTTTCGTGGGTTGCTGGGAATTCTGGGCAGTTTCTGTATTTTGAGCCTTTCTCCCAATCCACTTATCCGTTTTTGATGATCTTTAGCTTGTTGGAAATAAGAGAGAAAGAGGAACAACTTTTATGTTGAGTGTTTTACGAGTTTCAGAAAGTAAGAGGGTCATATGTTTGGTGGGAATTCGGTGTTCTTAGGGTTTTGTAACTTAGTTGGTGGGGAAGATGAAGAGAATGAAGAAGATGAGTGAAATGGTGAGGGAGGCCACGGTTTGGAGGGTATTTATAGGAGTAATCTTATGCCTTGTTTGGTTAAAAGGAATTGGTTTAATGGGTTTTGTGATTATTAAATTAATATAAGCTTAACTAAGGTTATAATTAACTTAACTAAGGTTATAATTAACTTAACTAAGGTTATTTTGGCTAACCATGGTTAATAATATGTGGCTCACATTTAGTGGAGGTGTGTCTGATTTTGGGCCACACAAAATGACTCACCAATGAGTCATCGATCTTATCCATTAGCGGTTCCTGGAAATTCCGTACGCAGCTCCGTCGTTTACCCGATTTCGGTTTTTGAGAGGAAAATAATGAAACGAAAGCAAAATGAAATAGTTAAGATTTATTGGAGGTGGAGGCACGAAATTGGAGAGATGTGGGAGGTTTTCAACCACGTAAAATGATTGGTTAAGAGTGCGTAGATGCGTCTTGTTAATACCCGCAAAAGCTTGGGGGTATTTTGGTCTTTTTACCTAAATGTCATGATTACATGCATTTAATGCTCATAAATGCTTGGTGACTCATCCTCCATGGTCATCAAGTATGTCTCGTTATCCCGATCTCTTGATGGGTCTCTGTAGTTCCGTTTTCGACTCCGTCGGTTTCCTGGTTAGGGTTTTACGCCTGCGTAAAAGCGTAATATTTCGTTTTCGACTGAAAATTTTCAAACTGATCAAACTTGTTGTAAAAATGATTTAAATATAAACCATTTCGTTCACGAGTCAAAATTAGGTTTTCTCGCTCAAGAAAATTATATCGTCGGTGAAAACACAGCATCAGGTTCCGTCTCAATTTTCAACCCAAATTTTTATCGTAAGCTTCTACCCTAAGATAGAGTATGAATATGATTTATATTTCATAAAAAATCAATATCCAAGAAATCGAATAAAAATATAAATAAATACATTTATACCGGTTAATACAGCGAAAATATTTTTACTGAAAAAAATAAAAATCGGAAAATAAATAGTAGGGTGTTACATTACTACCCCTCTTAGAAAAAAATTCCGTCCTCGGAATTTCTTAACTCAAAACTAGACATCATCTTGAAATCGTATCTTAATCTAAAGATCCCACATTATATTTCTCATCGTTGTTTTTCCCTAGGTAACAGTGTTAACTTCATAACAGAATTCATTCTTATATCATTCTATTTATCCTCGAACTTATCCATCACTATATTCTATTCATTGTTCTTAACCTTTCCAACTTGGTCTAACATCCTTAAAGGACATGATCAAAACTTAATCCTTCGAACATATTCTATTATTTCAATTTATATCAAAATCATACATACCGTGTATGAGATCTGCAGCATGAGGGAATCCAACTCCTCTTATGGTAAACACTTTCCCAGCGGCTTGAGGTCTAACCATCTGCTGACCGGTTGCGGGAATTCCTCCCTGGGTTCCACCTCTATAACCTCCAGCTTCCCTATTCCCGGTATGGGGGCGGCAGATACCTTTCTGTCTACAATCACGAGCATAATGACCTGGTTTCCCACAGTTGAAACAACCAGATCCATCCTTACAATTCCTAACATGGTGCGGTCCTCCGCATTTGAAACAAACTAAACTTTGTTGTTGCTGGCTTGTTCCGACCACTTGTGTGGTAGCTACTGGTGTTGGTGCCACTGTCTGCAATTGTCTGGCATATGGTACTTGTCTCTCTTGAGAACCCCTATCTTCTCTCTGTTGGAGACCTGATCGAATAGGTCCTCCACTCCTCTGCTGCCTCTGCTCAACAGCTTGCCTCAGATCTATGCTTTCTATGGCACTGCATCTCTCCACTAGCTCCGGAAAACTCTGGATATCGAGAGATACTATAGCCCTCTGTAGTTCATGTCGGAGTCCTTCCTCGAACCTTCTACATTGCCAATCTTCATCTGGGAATCTCTGATAAAATTCAGAATACTTAATCAAAGCCTCAAATCGTGATGCATAATCACCAACCGTCATGTTGCTTTGTTTGAGACTCATGAATTCCCTTTCTTTCTCGCGTCGAACTAGACGCGGAAAATACTTCTCAAAGAAGCAGTCACTAAACAGCTGCCAGTTGATAACTCTGCCTTCGGCATCCAGCAATCTTCGCTTGCCTCTCCACCAGGACTCTGCTCCTCCAGTTAGCATGAAGGCAGCATACGTCACTTTCCTATCCTCTCTGCAGTGCATGGTATCGAATATCTTCTCGATCTCTTGTATCCACCCTTCTGCCTTCTCTGGATCATAATCTCCTCGGAATTGGGGTGGCTTCCCTTTCAGGAAAGTAGCCATTCCGGCATCTTCAGCTGCGGCAGCTCTCCTTTGGTTCTGTTGTTCCTGCTGTTCTTTGTTCATCTGTAGCATCTCAGCATTCTGCTGTGTTTGTAATAACAGAGCAGTAACTATGTCTTTCATGGTATCTTGAGTCTCAGATGACTCTCCTCCACTTCCGGTATGATTATTTTCCACATTGTTAGCTCCAACAATTCTTTCAGGAGTTCTGTCATTACTGTCGATCGGACGTCCTCTTCTACGAGCCATGATTCTGTAAAAGAAAGCATTCGCTCTTATCAGCATGACATATAATACCACATAGACCAGTATATAAATACCATATGCCATACTAATCTTAATTATCGCATCGTATTCAGACACACTACCCATCCTCTAAGCATAGTTAAAATCCGATGTGGACTCAACTAGACACGGCCAGTAACAACATCCTAGACCTCACAGTCCGATTAGAATCGAACTGCTCTGATACCACCAAATGAGACACCCCACAGCCCCATCGTATTATTACATTAAAACCTTAATATTTATTTACTTAATCGCTCGCTTATCATTGAAAATACGTAAAAATTAAAACTTAAATAATAATTATATAACTTATGCATATATAAAACATACCAAAACTATATTACATAAATACACACCTGTTATTTATTACATTCCAAAAGCACTGTTAAGGGTACCCTCTCAGTAGGATCCCTCACAGGCATAAACTTCACTACAGACATACTCAGCGGAAATATAAATACTCTTTAGACACACTGGCCATACTGTTTATACTCTAATCGCCTTGAATCACAGCTCGACCTCCAGCATCTGGTTCGTAAGGAGTTCCATCTAACCCCTCAGCAATTGGTTCCTCCATCGGGTCTTCTCGTACGATCACATCAGAAATAAAATACAACACACAAAGATATAGGGAATAAGAAACAGTTCTATCATCAAAAAGCGGAAAAGAGTAATAGTAAATTATACAGTAATTGTCACAGACATACATCACTCAAAATCAACAATCATCCTCAATTCACTATATCATCCTCTACCCACAGCCCAAGCAACTAAAACTTAATCTTCGATGTGGCCATCTTCACTCCTGTCACATTAGTCAAGTAGTCCGTAACGGTCCAAGACCAATAACTTTCGAACGCATCAAAGACTAAACACTTATTAGTCTAAAATGGTCCAAAGTGCCAAGATCATACGAACTCGTCAAGGAATATCATTCCATAACGGTCAGTGCCAAGAACATACGAACTCGTCAAGGAACATCCTTCCATAACGGTCCAGTGCCAAGAACATACGAACTCGTCAAGGAATATCAATCCAAAACGGTCCAGTGCCAAGAACATACGAACTCGTCAAGGAATATCATTCCATAACGGTCCAGTTCCAAGAACATGCGAACTCGTCAAGAACTAAAGAGTATTACGGTAGTCTACCTCGGCATCCACATCCGTAGGGCACTCACCCGTAATATCCGATATCCCCAAAATAGGATATCCTGACCTCGTGTGTTCCACTCACACGGCTGTGACTAACAATACCTCGATAAATGAATCTCCCTAATTTAAATCAATAACAACCTAGTGCCTCAACCTTCCATCAAAGTCTCAACACCTTTTTCCTCTTAGATAAAACCACTTAATTAGGCTAGGCACCTCTAAATCACCTTTATTCTCTCACCCAAACAATTATCTCCCGAACAACACATATCCTTACTTAAAAATCAGCTAAGCACAATATTAAAAACCAGGCAGATCATCTCTAACCATATATCGAATATTGTTGAACCAAGCAATTCAATTATCATCAAGCTATAATACATTCTCACATAAACATATTAATCATCATAAAATATCATTCAAAGTAATAAAAATCACCAAATTTAAGAACTACGAATAGTATACCGGATAACTTCCCAGGAAAAAGAGGTGGTGATAAACACACTTAAATACCAAGTTTTTCCTTAGCCAGAAATTACTCAGACATATACCATTCCAACCTCAAAACAGCATATTAACATCCATATCATAAAGTATCAATTCGATATAAATAATAAAAGCAAATCATCCATCAACGGTTAATAAATATCAACATAATATCAATAAAATAATCAAACACCATAAAATATCACTTAAAACAAATTATCACAGCCAGCATATCACAATCAAATCAAATAATAAATAAATCCAAACATCCTCAACATCATAAAATCAACCTTAATGTCGATAAACCTACAATCCCCGAATCACCATTGGTTTTTTAGAAAAAGGTTTCCAATGAGATTTTGGTCTTGTCGATTACTCAACTACTAGTAGGGTTTAGGTCGCCCTACACAATTATCATATAATCTACTACTTATCGATTCCGACGATAGGTTGATTCTTTTCCCCACTGAGTTTTCACCGGAAACACGTACACGACGATCCTCATTATCCCGCCACGAGTTAACACAACCACCTTCATTCAAACAACATAACTATAATTAATCAACTAACAACCATCTATGACACTTTAGGGCTAGGTTCGGTCAAGACTTAGAAAATAGGTTTAGGATTATCTTCTTAATGCTATCTTTTGGATCCTAGTTACTAGAGTCTTAACTAACATAGATTACTTATTACAAGACTAAAATTTGAAACAAAATCCTCTAACCTTTAGGGTTAGGGTTTCGCCCATATTAGGAAAATAGGCTAGGAAATTTAGTTGGATTCAAGCTCTTGGATAATGAAAGTGGAAGACATCACAAGATCATAGAAATTGGTTTCACATTAAAAGGATTTTTCTACAATTTTCTAGAATTATTTGAAGTTCTAGATCTAGGAATGGAAAAATATGATTCATGGCATAAACATGATAAATACATGAATATGAAAGCTTATATGATCAAGGAGATGAGCTTTACCTCTTGAAGATTGAAGAAATGAAGAAAATGATCAACCTTCACTATGTTGAAAACTGGACAGCTTGAGGGTGTGATGGTATTGTGAGTGTATCTCACAATATACTCATCCAAAAATTACGAACTTTGGCTTGATAGAAAGATAAGAAGAAAAGGAACAACTTTGGTGTTTAAGGTTTCATTTGGTTCGGATCATAACAGGGGTGAAAAGGGCCTTCTTTATGCTGTTTCGTGGGTTGCTGGGAATTCTGGGCAGTTTCTGTATTTTGAGCCTTTCTCCCAATCCACTTATCCGTTTTTGATGATCTTTAGCTTGTTGGAAATAAGAGAGAAAGAGGAACAACTTTTATGTTGAGTGTTTTACGAGTTTCAGAAAGTAAGAGGGTCATATGTTTGGTGGGAATTCGGTGTTCTTAGGGTTTTGTAACTTAGTTGGTGGGGAAGATGAAGAGAATGAAGAAGATGAGTGAAATGGTGAGGGAGGCCACGGTTTGGAGGGTATTTATAGGAGTAATCTTATGCCTTGTTTGGTTAAAAGGAATTGGTTTAATGGGTTTTGTGATTATTAAATTAATATAAGCTTAACTAAGGTTATAATTAACTTAACTAAGGTTATAATTAACTTAACTAAGGTTATTTTGGCTAACCATGGTTAATAATATGTGGCTCACATTTAGTGGAGGTGTGGCTGATTTTGGGCCACACAAAATGACTCACCAATGAGTCATCGATCTTATCCATTAGCGGTTCTCGAAAATTCCGTGACTTGACTCCGTCGTTTACCCGATTTCGGTTTTTGAGAGGAAAATAATGAAACGAAAGCAAAATGAAATAGTTAAGATTTATTGGAGGTGGAGGCACGAAATTGGAGAGATGTGGGAGGTTTTCAACCACGTAAAATGATTGGTTAAGAGTGCGTAGATGCGTCTTGTTAATACCCTAAAAGCTTGGGGGTATTTTGGTCTTTTTATCTAAATGTCATGATTACATGCATTTAATGCTCATAAATGCTTGGTGACTCATCCTCCATGGTCATCAAGTATGACTCGTTATCCCGATCTCTTGATGGGTCTCTGTAGTTCCGTTTTCGACTCGTCGGTTTTCACAGTTAGGGTTTTACGCTGCGTAAAAGCCGTAATATTTCGTTTTCGATTGAAAATTTTCAAACTGACCAAACTTGTTGTACAAATGATTTAAATATAAACCATTTCGTTCACGAGTCAAAATTAGGTTTTTCGCTCGGTAAAATTATATCGTCAAGTGAAAACGCAGATCGGTTCCGCCTCAATTTTCAACCCAAATTTTTATCGTAAGCTTCTACCCTAAGATAGAGTATGAATATGATTTTTATTTCGTAAAAATCAATCTCCATGAACTCGGATAAAAATATAAATAAATACATTTATACCGGTTAATACAGCGAAAATATTTTTACTGAAAAAAATAAAAATCAGAAAATAAAAAGTAGGGTGTTACACTAATGCTTGGATGACCTAAGGAATTAGGCTTCTTAATTAGTACAAAAGGATTATCACCTAAGGAATTAATGATAAATCTAAGTTAGTGATTTGAATGTCAATTGAGTGGAATGAATTGAACTTAGAGTTGAATAAAGTTACATTAAGTGAGAATTGGAGGATTCCGACACCTAACCGCTTTTTCCTTGATTGAATTCATTCATCAATTGTTTTGTTCCATTCATTGTTTGGATAATTCTAAAATCAAAAATCCATAAACATTATTGGAACTATTAATTTCATTGATTCAAATATCAACTGCTTAAGCCACGTTGTTACTTGAAACGCAATCCTCGATGGGACGATACTTTACTCTCACTATTATTACTTGTCGCGATTTGGTATACTTGCCAAACGAACGAACCAACAGTAAACTCCACATCCCTTTCAGGGGGTAAGTTGTAAATCCCCAGGGAACACTTCAGGAAACTCCCTCACTATTGGCACATTCTCAACATCAGGCTTCCTCTCCACTTCCAGGGAAGATAACATCATGTAAGCTTGGGCCTCTTTTTTCATAGAAGACTTAACTTGACAGGCAGAGAGAAATCTCGGATCCTTAGATTCGATAGGAATTCCGAAAATAATGGTCTTATCAAAATAGTTTAAGAGCACATGGTTGGAAGATAATCAGTCCATACCAAGAATAATATCAAGTTGTTTCAAGGGTAAGCATGTAACACCCTACTTTTTATTTTCCGATTTTTTTTTTTTCAGTAAAAATATTTTCGCCGTATTAACCGGTATAAATGTATTTATTTATATTTTTATCCGAGTTCATGGAGATTGATTTTTATGAAATAAAAATCATATTCATACTCTATCTTAGGGTAGAAGCTTACGGGAAAAATTTGGGTTGAAAATTCAGATTTAACCCTATTCATGCGTTTTCACTGACAGTATAATTTTACTGGGCAGAAAACCAAATTTTGACTCGTGAACGAAATGGTTTATATTTAAATCATATTTCTAACGAGTTTGGTTGTTTTGAAAATTTTCAACCGAAAATAAAATATTACGCTTTTTACGGGCGTAAAACCCTAATCGGGAAACCGACGGAGTCGAGAAGGGAAGTGCAGAGACCCGTCAAGAGATCGGGACAACGAGTCATACATGATGACTCATGGAGGATGAGTCACTAAGCATTTATGAGCATTAAATGCAAGTAATCATGACATTTAGGTAAAAAGACCAAAATACCCCCAAGCTTTCGCGAGTATTAACAAGACGCATCTACGCACTCTTATCCACTCATTTTACGTGGTTGAAAACCTCCCACATCTCTCCAATTTCGTGCCTCCACCTCCAATAAATCTTACCTATTTCATTTTGCTTTCGCTTTCATTATTTTCCTCTCAAAAACCGAAATCGGTAAACGACTTGAGCTTCGTCAGACGGAATTTCCGGAACCGCTACTGGATAAGATCGATGACTCATTGGTGAGTCATTTTGTGTGGCCCAAAATCAGCCACACCTCCATCAAATGTGAGCCACATATTATTAACCATGGTTAGCCAAAATAACCTTAGTTAAGTTAATTATAACCTTAGTTAAGTTAATTATAACCTTAGTTAAGCTTATATTAATTTAATAATCACAAAACCCATTAAACCAATTCCTTTTAACCAAACAAGGCATAAGATTACTACTATAAATACCCCAAAACCGTGGCCTCCCTCACCATTTCACTCATCTTCTTCATTCTCTTCATCTTCCCCACCAACTAAGTTACAAAACCCTAAGAACACCGAATTCCCACCAAACATATGACCCTCTTACTTTCTGAAACTCGGAAAACACTCAACATAAAGGTTGTTCCTCTTTCTCTCTTCTTTCCAACAAGCTAAAGATCATCAAAAACAGATAAGTGGATTAGGAGAAAGGCTCAAAATACAGAAACTGCCCAGAATTCCCAGCAACCCACGAAACAGCATAAAGAAGGCCCTTTTCACCCCTGTTATGATCCGAACCAAATGAAACCTTAAACATAAAAGTTGTTCCTTTTCTTCTTATCTTTATATCAAGCCAAAGTTCGTAATTTTTGGATGAGTATATTGTGAGATACACTCACAATACCATCACACCCTCAAGCTGTCCAGTTTTCAACATAGTGAAGGTTGATCATTTTCTTCATTTCTTCAATCTTCAAGAGGTAAAAGCTCATCTCCTTGATCATATAAGCTTTCATATTCATGTATTTATCATGTTTATGCCATGAATCATATTTTTCCATTCCTAGATCTAGAACTTCAAATAATTGTAGAAAATTGTAGAAAAATCCTTTTAATGTGAAACCAATTTCTATGATCTTGTGATGTCTTCCACTTTCATTATCCAAGAGCTTGAATCCAACTAAATTTCCTAGCCTATTTTCCTAATATGGGCCGAAACCCTAACCCTAAAGGTTAGAGGATTTTGTTTCAAATTTTAGTCTTGTGATAAGTAATCTATGTTAGTTAAGACTCTAGTAACTAGGATCCAAAAGATAGCATTAAGAAGATAATCCTAAACCTATTTTCTAAGTCTTGACCGAACCTAGCCCTAGAGTGTCATAGATGGTTGTTAGTTGATTAATTATAGTTATGTTGTTTGGTTGAAGGTGTTTGTGTTAACTCGTGGCGGGATAACGAGGATCGCCGTGGTACGTGTTTCCTCGGTGAAAACTCAGGTGGGGAAAAGAATCAACCTATCGTCGGAATCGATAAGTAGTAGATTATATGATAATTGTGTAGGCGACCTAAACCCTACTAGTAGTCGAGTAATCGACAAGACCAAAATCCCATTGGAAACCTTTTCTCAGAAACCAATGTGATTCGGGGATTGTAGGTTTATCGACATTAAGTTGATTTTAAGTATTTGAGGATGTTTGAATTATTTACTTTTGACTGTTTGTGATACGCTGGTTGAGGTATTCCATCTGCATCTGACGTATTGTTTCGGTGTTTGAATAATTATGATTGTTATGATGTGTGTTGTCCGTCACGCCGTGATGGTTGTCATGGCCAGGCCGTGATGTGCCTGCGTGTTGTAGGATTCTTGTCTTTGTTGTCGATCCACTGCCGTGATGGATGTGCCACCACGCCAGCCGTGATGAGTCTGACTTTGTTATTTATTGATTTGATGATTATGCGTTGGTTGTGATAAATTGCTTTATATGATATGGAGATATTTGAATATTTCCTGATATTGTGTGATGTATGATCTGCCTGGTTTTTAATACTATGCCTAGTTGATTTTAAGTAAGGATATATGTTGTTCGGGAGATGATTGTTTGGGTGAGAGAATGAATTGACTTAGAGGTGCCTAGCTTAATTAAGTTATCTAAAGGATGAGATGTGACATAGAATGCTAGTTGAGGTTATGATGGGAGTTTGAGGTACAAAGTTGTTATTGATTTGAGATAGTGAGATTCATATAGAGGCTTTGATGCAAATACTTTTTCAATCCATGACGCGTAGATCTGATGTATCCTATCGAAATATAGAAGGGCACTATGTTGAGTTTTATCCTATCGAAAGATAGAAGGGCACTATGTTGAGTTTTATCCTATCGAAAGATAGAAGGGCACTATGATGAGTTTTATCCTATCGAAAGATAGAAGGGCACTATGTTGAGTCTTATCCTATCAAAAGATAGAAGTGTACTATGCTGAGTTATTTGCATCAGACTGCCATGGACTACTAACGAATGTGAAAGGAATAGAGACAGTTATGATAATATAAGTGTTTAGACTACATGAGTTGAGGGTAGAGGATGATATAGTGAATTGAGGATGATTGTTGATTTTGAGTGATGCGTGTCTGTGACAATTACTGTATAATTTACTATTACTCTTTTCCACTTTTTGATGATAGAACTGTTTCTTATTCCCTATATCTTTCTGTGTGTTGTGTTTTATTTCTGATATGATCGTACGAGAAGACCCGATGGAGGAACCAATTGCTGAGGAGTTAGATGGAACTCCTTACGAACCAGATGCTGGAGGTCGAACTGTGATTCAAGGCGATTAGAGTATAGACAGTATGGCCAGTGTGTCTAAAGAGTATTTATATTTCCGCTGAGTATGTCTGTAGTGAAGTTTATGCCTGTGAGGGATCCTACTGAGAGGGTACCCTTAACAGTGCTTTTGGAATGTAATAAATAACAGGTGTGTATTTATGTAATATAGTTTTGGTATGTTTTATATATGCATAAGTTATATAATTATTAATTAAGTTTTAATTTTTACGTATTTTCAATGATAAGCGAGCGATTAAGTAAATAAATATTAAGGTTTTAATGTAATAATAGGATGGGGCACAACGGGGTGTCTCAAAGCACACAAGATCAACTATAATGTTCCTACCATCAATGGTAATAAAACAATTCTTGCATGCTTGTGAAGTAATAAAAGGCTTATTTGTGGGTGTGGCAACACCAACTAAATCACAATCAAGACGAGTCACAGGCAAATTAAGGTTTTTGACACAGTCATATGATATAAACGAGTGAGTCGCATCCGAATCAAACAAAACAGCTAAAGGAGTTCCATCGATAAGGCACAGACCTTGGATCATGTCCTCGAACTCGGAGGTCTCAGCTCCACTAAGAGTAAGGACTCTCCCGTTGATATTCTGTCAATTGACTTGGAAATGCTGATTCTTGCTAGCACTATGCGGTTCTGGCTTTGTCCCTCAACACTCTCGACTAATGTGGCCAGACTTGCCACACTTGAAACAGATGATGTCGGTCTCCTTACACTGATCTGTGAAATGACCCTTCCTTCACTTGCCACATCTGATGGGCCTAGGAGCAGAAGAATCCTAGTTCCTAAACTTGCCTGTAGAAAGCTGAGGCTTCTTACCACTCTGCTTGAAGTCCCGGCCGGCTGGAGCTAGACGCTGCTTTCCCTTGTCCCTCTGATCGCTCTTCTTATTGCCCTGAGCATCTGAGCTCTTGTAGCTTGCCACTCTGGATTTGTAAGCATCTGATGATCCACTAGATTATGTGATTTTTATATACTTTTTGAGTGGATTTTTGCTCCCAGTTATGCTAATTGATTGAGTTTTATCCCTAAGTTTAGTTATTTGAGTTCTTAATAATGTTTTACATATTTTAGTTTAATTTTATCTTTTTAGAGTCAATTTAATAATGTTTGCACTTGTTTATTTTGTAGGAAATAAATAATAGACCTTCAGTCATGAAGAATGTCATAGGGCCCATAATCTGTTACTTGCTAAATGGCATGGAGCATATAAAAAAACCAAGTAAATGCCATATTTCTTTGAATTGGACTTGAAAAGGGAACATGTAGCAAGATGATCAACGTGAAAGAATGGAAAAATTGATTGGCAAAAAGGAGTGGACGTTTTGAGAAGCTTTGGAGGCTGAGGACGTTGAATTAAAAGAATGAAACGATTAAAAATTAAAGGAAGGAGACAGCAGCTATAGAGTAACGCACAGGGGCACCGTTTAATAATAATGGTTAATAAAAAATAAAGAGGCCACTGGAAAATAAGGAGGCAGCGGCATGAATAAATGATAGGTGTGCCACACAGCACAGGATAGAAAACAATAAGAGAATAGAAGCAACACCGTCTACGGGAGCTTTGCATACAGAGAGAACTAGACAGTTTTGAGGAGGATAAAAGGGAGCAATCAAGAGAGTTGAAGCTGACGAGTGGAGACTCATGATGACTACCTTGTCGTCATCTTCTTCCTGTGTTTGTTCTATTTCTATAATGTCTAGCTAATTCTCTGTTGTTAGAGATAGATGGAATTGCTTAGATCAATTGTTTTGATTCTGGATAATTACTTGTTCTGGTTTGTTTAATTTCAAGAGTTTATTAATTGTTTTCATGTTTATCTACTGTATGAATTTTGCAATTGGGAAATTCGGATTCATAGTTGCTGTTTGTGAATAAACGATTTGCGTGTGTTACTTAGGAATAAGAACACAATCAAGTTACCTTTTTTTGAGTTGAAATCATTTTTAATGCTTCTGCTAATTATATAATACTCAAGGAATTGAATTAGTAATTTAGATAGAAAGATTTTCCCACCTGAGGAATTAGGGGATAAATTACAAAACTCAGTTTCTTGAAATTGGATAAACTGTTCAAGTTAATTTCCTTAATTGAACAAGTATGAAAGGCAGGGAAATCGATCCTCTAACAATTTCTTCTTTGATTGCTAAAAGCCAATTATTCTGTTACTTAATTTTCTCATTTGAAAAATACCAAAAATATTTTTGTTCTTTGTTAAGTTTATGTTCTTACTTATTGGTGAAAGCCAATTTCAAACCATTTGGTCGCTCAAACGAAGTTTAGTTGGTACATTAGTAGTTAACGGTTCAATCCCAGAGGACGATATTTTTATTACTACAAAGCGATTTGGTGCACTTGCCAATTTTGCACAACAAGTTTTTGGAGCCGTTGCCGGGGATTGATTTCTGTTAATATTAGTTGTGCCAATGAAATATCGATTTGAGCATTTTGTTTTATGTTATTATAATTGCTGCAATTTTATTTTTATTTTACATTATCAGTGTGCATTGGTTTACTTTTGAGTTGTGTATGTGAGGTACTGTTGACAAGAATTCTTTGCTGTTTGATCCTGAAATTGAAAAGATAGCTCAGAGTAACAAGAAGGCAGCCAAGCTTCGCAGGCAACAAGAAAGGGAACAAGCACTTTTACAACAATAGGTGGTTGAAGTTGAAACAGTCATGGCCGAGCAACCTGCTAGGCGGACATTGAGGGATTATTCCAAGCCCAATACGGAAGGTGCCCGAGGTTCTATTGTGATACCTGTTGTGCACGCTAACAACTTTGAAATCAAGCCCGCATTCGTTAATTTGATGCACAAGAACCAGTTTGGTGGAGGAGCTCAAGAGGATCCCGATCATCATTTGGAGAATTTCTTGCAGATATGTGATATAGTGAAGTTCAATGGAGCTTCAGATGACGCTATTAGATTGAGGCATTTTCCTTTCTCATTGAAGGATAAAGCTAGAAATTGGCTTCAGTCACAACAATAGGGCAGTATCTCAACATGGGATGATTTGGAGTCTAAGTTTGTGCAAAAATATTTTCCAGCATCGAGGTCAGCAAAGTTGAGAAGTGAAATTACCTTATTTGTGCAACTAGAGTCAGAAACTTTGTATGATGCTTGGGAGAGGTTCAAGGAGCTACTCAGAAAATGTCCTCATCATTCTTTGCCCAAGTGGTTGTTAACTCAAACTTTCTATCATGGGCTGGATCCGAATGCAAGACAGGTGATGGATCTGCTTGTGGAGGAGCTTTTGATTTGAAGAGTCCAAAAAAGGCTTTGGAAATATTAGAGACCATGGCTGCTAGCAGTGCTAATATGCAACAAGATAGGAAAAACAGGAAAGTCTTGGGGGTGAATGTCGTGGATAGTAATCTAATTGAGTAACAAGTTAACAAGGTTATTTCTCAACAACTTGCTACTTTGTTGGGGAATGGCCAAGTTAATGCACTGAATACACCTCCCTTGGTGTGTGATTTTTGTGGTGGAGAGCATCGTAATGGTGATTGTGGTACAAATCAACCGGGAGAGAAAGTGAATGCATTAGGGCAACAAATTAACCCCTATTCAAACACTTACAATCCAGGTTGGAGGAACCATCCTAATTTTTCATGGGGTGGAGAAGGTCAGAATCAATTCAAGCCTCAACAACAACAACAAGGGAATTCTTCATTCCAAGAACAATCACAACCTCAAAACAGAATGTCATCTTTGGAGAGTGCTTTGGAGAAATTGTCTGTTAATACTTATAATTTTGTGGAGCAATCTTCAAGTTTCATGACTGAGACAAGGGCCAACTTCAAGAATCAAGAGGCGTCTATTCGGAATTTAGAAGTGCAAATTGGGAAGATTTTTAAACAGTTGTCTGAAAGAGCTTCAGGTACTTTGCCAGGTGATACTGTTCCTAATCCAAAAGAGCAATGCAAAGCAATTCGTTTAAGGAGTGACAAGGTTCTGAACAATGTTGACCAAGAGGAGTCTTCTAAAGAAAAGGATGCTGAAAAATTTGTTCATGATGAGAAACAAGAGGAGGAGGAAGAAATGGTTGAAGAGAAGAAAGAAGAAGCTGAAAAATATGAAAATTCACAAGTTGACAAGCCAACACAGCCGATTCCCTTTGTTCCTAAAATTCTTTATCCTCAAAGGTTGAAGAAGAAGAATGAAGACAAGTAGTTTTCCAGGTTCTTGGAGGTGTTCAAAAAGCTGCAGATTAATATCCCATTGGCTGAGGCATTAGAAAAAATACCAAGTTATGCTAAGTTCATGAAGGATTTGTTGTCCAAGAAGAGGAAGACCAATGAAGAGGAAACTATTATGATTACAGAGGAGTGTAGTGCTATTATTCAACAAAAATTGCCTCTTAAGTTGAAGGATCCAGGAAACTTCACCATTCCTTGTGAGATTGGTAATATGGAGGTTGGTAGGGCTCTTTGTGATTGGGAGCAAACATCAATTTGATGCCTTTGTCAATTTTTAAAAGGCTAGGAATTGGTACAGTGAAGCCTACTATGATGTCTCTTCAGTTGGCAGATCGTTCGATAAAATATCCTTATGGTATTGTGGAAGATTTGCTTGTTAAGATTGATAAATTCATCTCCCCTGCAGATTTTGTAGTACTGGATATGGAAGAGGATGTTAAAGTTCATCTTATCCTTGGTAGGACATTTTTGGCTACAGGTCGTGCTTTAATTGATGTGCAGAAAGGTGAATTTATTTTAAGAGTAGAAGATGAAAAAGTGGTTTTCTCAATCAAAGATGCAGTGAAGCATGCTCAAGATTCTGATTGTTGTTTTCGGGTTGAAGCTTTAGATTCCTTGGTCCTAGAGGAATTTGAAAAAAGTGCTGCAGAAAGTCCCTTGGAAGCAACTTTGATGAAGGGCAAAGAGATTAAGGAGGTGCATGAGGAAGTCAATTCTAATGTAGTGGAGTGTATCTACCAATTGGAGGCATTGGAATCTAACTCTTTTTCTAATAAAAAATTATAAGAATTGGAAAAAGAGGAAGAGGTAGTGAAAGAGGAGCCACCCATGGAGTTGAAACCATTGGCTTCAAATCTGAAATATGCTTTTCTGGATGAGAAAAAGAAGAACCCAGTTATTGTGAATGTGGAGTTGTCAGAATGTAAGGAAGACAAATTACTCAGAGTATTAAGGGATCACAAGTCAGCCATTGGTTGGAACATCAGTGATTTGAAGGGGATCAGTCCTACATTCTGCATGCATAAAATATTTATGGAGGAGGACTTTAAACCAGTGGTTCAACATCAAAGGAGGCTCAATCCCACTATGACGGAAGTGGTGAGGAAAGAAGTGATAAAGTTGATTGATGCAGGTATAATTTATCCCATTTTTGACAGTGAGTGCGTGAGCCCGGTTTAGGTGGTTCCCAAGAAAGGTGGTATGACTGTGGTGATGAATGAAAACAATGAGTTGATTCCTACAAGGCAAGTCACTGGTTGGAAGATGTGTATTGACTACCGGAAGCTTAATCAAGCTACAAGGAAAGATCATTTTTCGCTTCCGTTCATTGACCAGATGATAGAGAGGTTGGCGGAGCACGAGTACTATTGCTTTCTGGATGAGTACTCGAGTTACAATCAAATTGCAGTAGCCCCGGAAGATCAAGAAAAAACAGCCTTTACTTGTCCATTTGGGGTTTTTGCCTATAGGCGTATGCCTTTCGGGTTGTGTAATGCACCCGCCACATTTCAAAGGTGCATGTTCTCAATCTTTTATGATTTAATTGAAAAATGCATAGAAATTTTTATGGATGATTTTTCTGTGTTTGGATCTTCATTTGATATTTGTCTATCCAACCTTGTTTTGGTTTTAAAAAGATGCCAAGAAACTAACCTTGTTCTTAACTGGGAAAAATGTCATTTTATGGTATGAGAAGGTATAGTTCTTGGTCATCAAATTTCTGCAAAAGGAATTGTGGTGGATAGAGCAAAGGTGGAGGTAATTGAGAAGTTACCACCACTGGTTAATATGAAAGGGATAAGAAGTTTTCTTGGGCATGCTGGTTTTATAGGCGGTTTATAGAA
The DNA here is from genome assembly GCA_030762895.1 of Sophora flavescens. Lineage (NCBI taxonomy): Eukaryota > Viridiplantae > Streptophyta > Magnoliopsida > Fabales > Fabaceae > Sophora > Sophora flavescens. Next base: position 176,614,892 of record CM061062.1, read on the forward strand.
GATTTTTCTAAAATTGCTAAGGCCTTGACAAACCTTTTGGAAAAAGAGGCAAATTTTGTGGTTGATGATGCATGTCTGGATGCTTTTAATAAAATAAAAGAAAAACTAATTTCTGCACCTGTGATGGTTGCTCCTAATTGGAGTTTACCTTTTGAAATTATGTGTGATGCGAGTGACTATGCTGTAGGTGCAGTGTTAGGACAAAGAAAAAATAAAATTCTGCATGTCATTTATTATGCAAGTCGTGTGTTGAATGATGCTCAGAAAAATTATGCCACAACTGAAAAAGAGTTACTTGCTATTGTGTTTGCTTTTGACAAATTTACATCATACCTTGTTGGGTCTAAAGTCATTGTTTACACTGATCACTCTGCCATGAGGTATTTATTTGCTAAGCAGGATGCTAAGCCACAATTGATTAGGTGGATATTGCTTCTCCAAGAATTTGATTTGGAGATAAGAGACAAGCAAGGAAAGCAAAATGATGTGGCCGATCATCTCTCTAGACTTGTCCAAATTGAGGGGGACAAGGACATTCCTTCCATTTCAGAGGAGTTTCCTGATGAAAAATTGATGATGGTAAATTATTTCCCTTGGTTTGTTGATTTTTCTAATTATATGGCTGTAGGTATTATCCCTCTTGATTTAAGTTGGGAGCAAAAGAAAAAGTTTTTTCATGATGCTAAATTTTATGAGTGGGATGAACCGTTGTTGTTTAAAAGATGTATTGATGGGATCATTAGGAGATGTGTCCTTGATGATGAATTTGAAAAAATTTCGTGGTACTGTCTTGGGTCTGAAAATGGTTGGCATTATAGTGGCAAAAGAACTGCCGCTAAGGTCTTGCACTGTGGTTTTTACTGGCCTACTTTTGTTTAAAGATGGACACAATTTTGTTGAAAAATGTGATATATGTCAAAGAGTAGGGAACATTTCTAAGAGGAATGAAATGCCTCTAAAATCCATCTTGGAGATTGGAATTTTTATGTTTGGGGGATTGACTTTATGGGACTATTCCCATCGTCTTTCTCTAATAAATATATTTTGGTTGTTGTAGACTATGTCTCCAAGTGGGTAGAGGCTGTGGCATTACCAACCCATGATGCCAAGGTTGTGATTTCTTTCCTTAAGAAACACATTTTTACAAGGTTTGGGGTACCTAGAGTTGTGATAAGTGATGGGGGGGTCACACTTTTGTAAAAAAAGAATTTGAATCATTACTGAGTAAATATGGTGTGAAACATAGGATAGCTACCCCCTACCATCCACAAACTAGCGGACAGGTTGAAATTTCAAATAGAGAGCTGAAGAGGATCCTAGAAAAAGTGGTAGGTTCCTCAAGGAAAGATTGGGCTAGAAAACTGGATGATGTGCTTTGGGCATACAGGACAGCTTTTAAAAATCCAATTGGAATGTCTCCATATCAGTTAGTGTGTGGCAAATCAAGCCATCTTCTAGTTGAGTTGGAACACAAAGCTTATTGGGCACTGAACCTGCTCAATTTAGATTTGACAACTGCGGGTGAGAAAAGGTTACTACAGTTAGATGAGCTGGAAGAGTTTAGGTTACAAGCCTATAAGAGTTCTAAAATTTATAAAGAAAGAACCAAAAGATGGCATGATAAAAAAATAATTGTGAAAGAATTTGAACCAAGACAACAAGTGTTATTGTATAATTCTAGACTAAGACTTTTCCCTGGAAACTTAAAGTCTAGATGGTCAGGTCCTTTTGTTGTTAAGGAAGTGAGTCCCTATGGTGCAATTGAGATTGCAGAGCCAAATGCTGGAAGAAGTTTTAAAGTTAATGGCCAAAGGTTGAAATTGTACTTTGGAGGTGATTTGAATAGGAACAGGGTTAACATTACCCTTCACTCGCCTTCTAAGGAGGGTGAGCAATCTCACTAAGTCCTATAACATGAATTTTTCTTGGGAGACATCCTAAGTGGTAGTTTAGTTTAGTTTTTCTCTTCTTTTTTAATTTTTAATTTTATTTTTTTTATAAAAAATAAAAATACAAAAAAAATATATATATTTTTTTGTTTTTAGTTTTGTTAACTTGTTAGTTTCTGTTGAAAATAAATAAATAAATAAAAAGAAGAAAAAATTTGAAAATTTAGAAAACAGAAAGAAAAAAAATTGATTCAGATATATATGTAGTTGCTTTTTCTTGTATGACTTGCCTATCTTGTGCTAATGATTTCTCTGTTTTGAGATATATATTTAGTTGTGCTTCATGGTATCTCATGACAAAAAGAAATGATATGAGGCACTAATGATGGTGGCCTCAAGTTTGGACCCAATTTTGGAAGCGCGATATAGGGAAGTTTTCTTTTCTTTTGCTTTATTTTGTTTTTATTTATTTTTTCTGTTTGTGTGTTGTTTTATTTTTGAGTGTTTTTTTTAGTGTTTGCAAGTTAATGTCAGTAATCCTCTTTGAAAAAGAAAAAATAATAAGCTTGCTTGTGTGGAACCCCATTCTTGGCAATTTCATTGTATTGTGCACCCACCATGTTTGTTTTCCTTTGATGTGAAGATGACACTTGTGGTTTAGTTTGTCATTTGAGTTTGTTCTTGACTGGATTTCATAACTTTGGTGCATTGTGTTAAACCTTGTTGATTAAAGTTCATGGCTATAAAATTTTGGTGAGAATTAATTGGATTGCTTAACTTTACCCTTGTGAGTCATTTGGGCCTATAATTGTCAATTTTTTTCTTGTGAGTGCACCATTGAAATTCATACTCTTGAGTTTGCTTGGTTCTTGTTTAAAGTTCATGATTCACATGCATGTTATAAAAATGATTTGGGCCGTTTTTCATGCAGCCACTTTGACCAAATAACCAACCTTGAATTTTTCCCTTTGCTTAGCCCATTTGAGCTTTCAATGTAAATCTTTGTTTGTTTTACCCATGAGCCTTAACTTGAAAAACATTGTTTCTACCCAAACCTTAGTGGATAGGAGAGCATTGAATTATTGTGTGTGGGTTTGGCATAAGTGTGGGTGAGAATATTTTGTGCTTATATGTTGGTGAAAGGAATGGGTGGTTATCAAACAAGAATAAAAAAAAGAAATGCAAAAAGAAGGAATATGAAAAATGGTATGAAATACTTAAAAAAATAAAGTGGTGCTCTGAAAGAAAAGAAGGTGAAGGAAGTCAAAAAGAAAGAGGCAGGAAAAGGGTTGTATGCAAAGCATGGTTCTTTTAAAATAATTGTTGCTCTCCTATTTACTTTGGTGCTAGCTTGTTTATCCTTTCTTATCCTTCCCATTTACCTTGGCAACATTACATCCTAAATAAAGTCCGTTTGATTTATGCATGTCGTGAATTGTGGATGAATGATTGAGATGAAAATCAAACTTGAAGTTGCATGGTTTTGATGTGTGAATTTGAGTGAGACACTTTCAATTATTACCCACATAAATTTGAGTGATTGAGTGAAATTGCACTTCTTGTGAGTAGTTGGATGTCCAATAGTTCTTCCTTAATTGAATTAGCCATGTTCTTTAATTTTTCAAGTGTGGAAATATTGGAGCGCCATTGTTATGATGTCTTCTTTGGAATATTCTTGGATGTAAACTTGTTATAAGGCGATTCTTTTGCTTTAGGATTTCTTACATGGTTGGGTGGTGCATTGCGTTGTTATTGTTAAGTTATGGGTGTCCCTTGAGTCAATGTTTGTTTGGTCTTTGTCTTTTTGCTTGGGGACAAGCAAAGTCTTAGGTTTGGGGGTGTGATGATCCACTAGATTATGTGATTTTTACATATTTTAGTTTAATTTTATCTTTTTAGAGTCAATTTAATAATGTTTGCACTTGTTTATTTTGTAGGAAATAAATAATAGAGCTTCAGTCATGAAGAATGACATTGGGCCCATAATATATTACTTGCTAAATGGCATGGAGCATTTAAAAAAAAAAAACCAAGTAAATGCCATATTTCTTTGAATTGGACTTGAAAAGGGAACTTGTAGAAAGATGGTCAACGTGAAAGAATGGAAAAATTGATTGGCAAAAAGGAGTGGGCCTCTTGAGAAGCTTTGGAGGCTGAGGACGTTGAATTAAAAGAATGAAACGGTTAAAAATTAAAGGAAGGAGACAGCAGCTATAGAGTAACGCACAGCGGCACCGTTTAATAATAATTGTTAATAAAAAATTAAAGAGGCCACTAGAAAATAAGGAGGCAGCGGCGTGAATAAATGATAGGTGCGCCACACAACGCAGGATAAAAAATAATAAGAGAAGAGAAGCAACTCCGTCTACCGGGGCTTTGCATACAGAGAGAACTAAACAGTTTTGAGGAGGAGAAAAGGGAGCAATCAAGAGAGTTGAAGCTGATGAGTGGAGACTCATGATGACTACCTTGCCGTCATCTTCTTCCTGTGTTTGTTCTATTTCTATTATGTCTAGCTAATTCTCTATTGTTAGAGGTAGATGGAACTGCTTAGATAACTTGTTTTGATTCTTGATAATTGCTTGTTCTGGTTTGTTTAATTTCAAGAGTTTATTCACTGTTTTTATGTTTATCTACTGTATGAATTTTTCAATTGGGAAATTCGGATTCATAGTTGTTGTTTGTGAATAAACGATTTGTGCCTGTTACTTAGGAATAAGAACACAATCAAGTTAACTTTTTTTTGAGTTGAAATCATTCTTAATGCTTCTGCTAATTATCTAATACTCAAGGAATTGAATTATTAATTTAAACAGAAAGATGTTTCCACCTGAGGAATTAGGGGATAAATTACAAAACTCTGTTTCTTGAAATTAGATAAATTGTTCGAGTTAATTTCCAGGATTGAATAAGTAGAAAAGGCAGGGAAATCGATCCTTTAATAATTTCTTCTTTGATTGTTAAAAGCCAATTATTCTGTTGCTTAATTTTCTCATTTTCAAAATACCAAAAATATTTTTTGTTCTTTGTTAAGTTTATGTTCTTACTTATTGGCGAAAGCCAATTTCAAACCATTCGGTCGCTCAAACGAAGTTGAGTTGGTACATTAGTAGTTAACGGTTCAATCCTTGAGGACGATATTTTTATTACTACAAAGCGATTTGGTGCACTTACCAATTTTGCTCAACAACATCCTTGAAGATTCTACACTTGTTCACCAAGATAGGAAACACTCGAATCTCCAGATCGCTGATCGCTTGCTTGATTTCTGGGCAAAAACCATCCTCGAACTTCACATACTTGGAGCGGTCATCATTCACATACTGATAGAGCGTGTAATAACGCGCAAGTTCCTATAACTTTGCAGCATACTCCCCCACGGACGTATTCCCCTACTTCAATGCTAAGAACTCAATCTCCTTCTTGTCGCGATTGTCAGCTGGGAAGTACTTCTCTAAGAACTTGTCCTTGAATACATTCCATGTGACTTATGTACCCTAGGATTCCATACGTTGGCGAAAATTCTCCCACCAATGCTCAGCTTCCTCTATCAGTATAAAAGTCCCGAAAACGACCTTGTGAACATCATTGCATGCCATAGCCCGAAAGATTTTGTCTCTTAGATCCATAGAAGAGCACTGTTGAGTCACCGGCAAGCGTATCGGGTCGTCGTAAGTAATAAATCACGGTAAGTAATTACCGAGGTCGGACACAGGGATTGGGCTACCAATTCTACTAATTTACAAGGAGTTCGATACGTTTGACCAAGTAAAAGCAAGTGGTTGTGGAGAGAGAGAAAATAGGATGGCAATTCAAATCAACAAATCAATTTGAGAGTAAAGAATTAAAATCTGGATTAAAACATCTAAGGTCACAAATCCACCTACCCAATCATGCATAGTACCCAAGTGATGATGATCCCCTTCCTAAGTTCAATTGCAATGTCAACCAGGACCCCTAAATTCTCCTAATGACACTATCGTGCTCAATAGGACGTATTCAACGGTTGAGTTAATTACTTGCTATGTCTCATAACCCAATCATCTAACTCTATTAAATCTTGTTCCCTATAAGGTTGCACTGATCTTCTACTCACTCTTGTGCAATATTCAATCAACGATCCCAATTCAAGTTCTAAACGCGAATTGCCTATCAAGCCTCATCACGTTAACTAGTCAACCATGCATGCTTATGATCAACGCAATAAATTCAGAATTGGAAAACATGAATTGAGGTAAAGGAGGGAAACATACATCACATTGAACGCTACACCGCCATGGGTGGTTTCATTGATCCCTTAGACAAGGGAATTAGTTCCTCATGCTTGTAACAACGCACAAACAATTGGAATTCATCATGATTGTAAAAGAGAAAAATAAAATAGGGAGACGCAACTCCAGAGAATAAGGATTCGTTCCAGAAAAATGCTCTAAAACAAGTGGTGAACAAAAGATTTCCAATATGACCTAAAACGGCCTATAAATAGGGGTTCTGGATCGCGCCCGCTCGCGGGGTGAGCAAGCTCTCGCGAGGCGAAATTCAGTTTTGGCTCCATCCTGGTTTGAATGCTCGTGAGGCGAGATGGTGATTCGCGAGGCGAGACAGAGAGGGTGACATTTCTGGCACAGTCAGGCCTTCAGGCTCGCATGGCGAGATAGTGATTCATGAGGCGAGACAGAAAGTGTGACTGTTGCTGTTCAGGCTGGTCTTCAGGCTCGCGAGGCGAAATCCTGTTTCGCGAGGCGAAACTTCCAGAATTGCTTTTCCACTGTTTTCTTCATTTTCCTTGACTCTAAGAGCTTCACTTTTAACCTGAAACAATAAAAGAAAACGAAAAGCGTAATTCTACTCAAAATAAACTAAAAACTACTAAAAATGCATAAAACGAATCAAATTCTAACTTAGGAACAAAACAAGGCTAATTTGGGAGATTAGCGAGGTTGACTCGCCCAATTAGGCACAAAATCTACCCCTTTTCTAGCTGGAAACTAGATGAGCCAGAGGCTCATCAAAACACCCCAAACTTAAACCTTTCTTGTCCCCTAGCAAGCTAAAACTCAAAAAGACTCAAAACTTGGCAAGCTTAAAGGATTCAATCAAATTTTGCACAAATTTCATGCAATTTAACACAACAATTTTTCTTCAATGTTTTCCCCTTTGCAACAATGTAATCCCCACATTCATTTAATTTAAACAATTGAGAATTCCATCATTCATGCAATCAGTAATCTGAGTTGAGGATCCAAGTGGCACACAAAAGGGAGATCACCAAATTCAAACAATTGCCTTCCTCACAAGGGCATTTAATATTTCACTCATTCGCTCAATTTGTCTAAGCTACCAATTTTTCACTCTATTGTGCAATTCAAGAGCACTTTCCATGGATTTGATTTTCATCTAAACAAAGTTCCCACAAAAATATGTATGCATCATCAAAAGGTCTTTCATAGGTTGTAATGAGGCCTGACTCAAGGTAAGATATTCAAAGGATAGAGGCTTAGTCCCTAGGATCAATGAGAGCATGAAACTAGCATTACTACAATTGAATTTACTCTCATATTATTCTATTCCTTGCATTGGGTGGCTACACACCTCTTCCTTTTTATACTTTTTTACTTTGCCCTTTTTGGCATATATTCCATACTTTTCATCACATTTTTTTTCCAAGCCTTCGGCCTTTGATTTCGCTTTTCTTTTTCTCAACTATGATTCATGAACTTGTAGCCACCCCAAACTTAGTTCCACAACAACACTCACAAAGCTAAAATTCCATGCTCTCCTAAATCCTAGGATAGGGGAAACTCATGGTTTTTCTGAGTTAATGGCTTGTAATGTAAGGTCATCAAGAACAATAGGCTTCAAGGCTCAATGTGGCTAACTAGGGATCATTCATCAAGGTTGGTTCAATTTATGGCCAAGTAGTTATTTCAAAGAAACATTGCCTAGATCATTTGATGCAACATATAAATATGCAAACCATGAACATATTCAAGTAAATCTGAGAAAGTGCAGCTTAAAAGCGATTCACACAATTAAGAACATGTTGGAGGCTCAAATTCTCACTTGGACATTTTTTCAAATTGTTTGACCGAGATACAATTCCTAGTGTGTGCACCCCCTCACCCCAAACTTGTCATAAATCAAGCAATCACAATAAAATTCCTCAAAGTTCAATTTTCAATTTTTCACATGGGGATCAAATTTTTGATTTTCAGAACCTAGGGGGAAATCATCAATGGTCAACATAATTCATGCAATCAATCTATGCTAAATTTACTTAAAATCTACCAAGCTTGCCGACACAAAACTCACACACATACTCTTGATCTTCTCAAATTATTCAAGAGCGAAATTCAAAAACAACTGGAAAAAGGGAAAGAAAACAAAAACAAAGCAATGCAGTTGGTTTCCTCCCCCACACTGAAGGCATACATTGTCCTCAATGAAAGAACATAAATATAACATAAGAGTGAGGGAAAGGAGAAGGTGCTCCCTGATCAAGTTGTAGTGTAGGTGGGCGCTTCCAAGGAAAGCTCTTCTACGGTTGCATCCTTGGGTACCGAGCTCTCATGGAATAGCTTCAAGCGCTGCCCATTAACTTTCCAAGGAAAACCCTAATTGCAGATTCGCGTGGCGAAACATCATTCGCGAGGCGAATCTGGAAAAATTGTTCTTCACACTTTCCAGAATCGCGAGGCGAATATGGAATTCCAACAGCTGATGATGCCCAGATTCGTGAGGCGAAAGTGGCTCTCGTGACGCGAGACAGAAGCGTGAGCAAGCCTCTGAGATTCAGGGCTTCTGTCTCGCGAGGCCACTGTGGAATCGCGGGGCGAACCTGTTTTTATTTTAAATTTTTTTTAAAGAGGAAATGACAACTAAAAAAAAATAAAAATAAAGGATATCTAGCTTGGGTTGCCTCCCAAGTAGCGCTTGTTTAATGTCCCGAGCCTGACTCAAGTCTCCCCCAAGAATGCATACCTTAAGTGGGTTGGGAGTTGCTTCAACTCCGGTGTCTTGTTATCTTCTTCCATTCCTTCGTTGTTGAGCTTCTCCCTTGCACATTCATCCTTTGGGAGACTCGGTAAGGCTTTCATGTTTTTTAAGCACTCAAGATAGTCCTCATCCCCCAAAGGGTCTTCTTACTCACCATCATCATCATGGGATTCTACCAATACTTTTGCAAGTGAAGAACCATGGGCTTCTCTAGTGGCCTTTGCCTTGACAATTGAGTCCACCATATCCACTCGATACACATCCGACCTCTCCGTGGGGTGCTTCATTGCTTCAAAGACATTGAAGACTACATTCTCATCTTGCACCCGGAGGGTGAGTTTCCCTTGTTGCACATCTATCAAGGCACGCCCAGTGGCCAAGAAGGGCCTACCCAATATGAGAGGGATCTCAGCATCTTCATCCATATCGAGCACCACAAAATCCGCCGGAAATATGAACTTGTCCACCTTCACTAACAAATCTTCGACCACCCCGTAAGGATATTTTATAGAACGATCGGCTAGTTGGAGTGACATCCGTGTATCTTTGGCTTCTTTGATCCCCAACTTCTTCATCAAAGAGAGGGGCATCAAATTGATGCTTGCCCCTAGATCACACAACGCCTTTCCTAGAGTCACCTCCCCAATGGTGCATGGTATAGAAAAAGAACTGGGATCCTTCAACTTTGGAGGTAGTTTTCTTTGAAGAATGGCACTACACTCCTCGGTCAAAGCAACCATTTCCTCATCCACTATTCTCCGCTTCTTGGAGAGAAGCTCCTTCATAAACCGGGCATAAGATGGCATTTGTTCCAAGGCTTCCGCCAATGGAATGTTAATTTGAAGTTTGCGGAAGACATCAAGGAATTTATTGAACTACTTATCTTGTTGAGGCTTCTTCAATCTTTCAGGATATGGTACCTTCATGTAGGGCGGGAGGTCTTTGGGTTCAACCCACTTCTTTCTTCGAAACTCTTCATCTACAAGTTTTAACCTTCCCCCTTGCTCCGGTGCCTTGTCACTTGCCAACTCCTCTTTCTTAGGTTGCTCTTCCTCAACATGTGGTTGTTCCAAGGCCTCAGCTTCCTGAGAACTAGTTGCACCCCTGTTAGATCCCAACACCCTGCCGCTTCTGGTTGTTACGACATTGCATTGGTTCTTAGGGTTGTTCTCGGTATCACCTGGGAAAGTGCCTGGGAGACGCTCATTTAGTTGCTTTGCGAGCTGAACTATCCGCGTCTCTAGATTCTGAATTGCCGCCCCTGTATGAGTTGCCAACTTATCAATGGTTGTGCTTATATTGATTGACAACTTCTCAATTGCGGCATTCGTCTTTTCTATAGCCAACTCCCAAGGTTGCCTTCCACCATCTGTTGTTTGCAATTGATTATGCCCTGGAAAAACCTGCTGAGTATTGCGTTGTTGGATTCCATAGTTTGGTCTCTGATTCTGTTGAGGTTGTTGTTGCTCGGCTAGACCACCACTAGCTTTACTCCAAGTGAAACCCGGATGGTCTCTCCCCATATAACCCCTATTCTGATTCTGACTGTAATCATTCTGTCTGTTCCTCTGATAGTTGTTCCGGGGTACACTGTCATAGAAATTGTGGCATGAGTCCACATGTTCCTGAGAGAAGTTGAATGGACAACTCTGAATGTCATGATCTCCATTACAATTATCACAACCCGGAGGCATTCCTTCGTGTATCACATTAACCCTTTTGTTCGCGGACAATGCCGCATTTTGCATCTTCAACAGTTTATTTTGCTCTAGAATGGCTTCTATTGTTGCAGAACTGACTCCACTTGAGGTTTCCCTACCACGGTTGTAATTTGTTCGACATCTCCAATAACGCCCATCCATCCTCAACGGATAAATAAGAAAAAGAACCGCCCGTTGTGGAATCACAATTCATCTAGTAGCGCCCCCTTAACCCGTTAAAGAAATGTTGAACCTTGGAGACCGGGTCAAAGAAAGCCGAAGGACATCTTCTCAAGAGCACATTATACCTCTCCCAAGCTTCATTATAAGATTCATCTTCTGTTTGCCTGAAAGATGTGACGGCTACTCTTACTTGTGCCGCTCTCTGAGGAGGAAAATATTTAATGAGGAACTTTTGGGCCATTTGCTCCCATGTTGTGATACTGTTGCTATCCAAGCTGTCTAACCAATCGCGAGCGACATCCCTAAGAGAGAGAGGGAATAGCCTCAAGCGAAACTCATCTTGAGAAACTCCTCTTGTCTTCTGCAAGTCACAAGCTTCAAGTAAGTGAGTGATGTGTTTATGAGGGTCTTGTTTGCCACTCCCATCAAATTGATTCTCACGGATATGGGCTGTGACACATCCTTCCACTCTGAAGGAATCTGTATTGAGGTTGCCCCTCACGATAGAAGAAGAACAATCATCCAAATTGGGTAGATTGTACTTGAAGAGAGGCTTGTAAGGAGGAGGGTTTGCTTCGGCCATCCCCTCAAAATTAATTGCTTCAAGCCTCTTTCGTTCTCTGGCTTCTTTCCTTAATCGCTTCTCGGTCTTGGTGATCTCCGAATCAAATAGCAAGTCCTATTATGAAAGGGTACCTCGCATACAAAAACTAGGCAAGACCAAGTGGAATCAAAGAAGTAGAGAGAAATAATAGTAAATGAATAACAGAAAATAAAAATAAAAACAGCTTAACTAAATAATCAAACTTCCCAAAAATTAGGAAAATTGGTTGTGCCAATCCCCGGCAATGGTGTCAAAAACTTGTTGAGTTACCGGCAAGTGTACCGAGTCGTCATAAGTAATAAATCACGGTAAGTAATTACCGAGGTCGGACACAGGGATTGGGCTACCAATTCTACTAATTTGCAAGGAGTTCGATACGTTTGACCAAGTAAAAGCAAGTGGTTGTGGAGAGAGAAAAAATAGGATGGCAATTCAAATCAACAAATCAATTTGAGAGTAAAGAATTAAAATCTGGATTAAAACATCTAAGGTCACAAATCCACCTACCCAATCATGCATAGTACCCAAGTGATGATGATCCCCTTCCTAAGTTCAATTGCAATGTCAACCAGGACCCCTAAATTCTCCTAATGACACTATCGTGCTCAATAGGACGTATTCAACGGTTGAGTTAATTACTTGCTAGGTCTCATAACCCAATCATCAAACTCTATTAAATCTTGTTCCCTATAAGGTTGCACTGATCTCCTACTCACTCTTGTGCAATATTCAATCAATGATCCCAATTCAAGTTCTAAACGCGAATTGCCTATCAAGCCTCATCATGTTAACTAGTCAATCATGCAAGCTTATGATCAACGCAATAAATTCAGAATTGGAAAACATGAATTGAGGTAAAGGAGGGAAACATACATCACATTGAACGCTACACCGCCATGGGTGGTTTCATTGATCCCTTAGACAAGGGGATTAGTTCCTCATGCTTGTAACAACGCACAAACAATTGGAATTCATCATGATTGTAAAAGAGAAAAAGAAAATAGGGAGACGCAGCTCCAGAGAATAAGGATTCATTCCAGAAAAACGCTCTAAAACAAGTGGTGAACAAAATATTTCCAATATGACCTAAAACAGCCTATAAATAGGGGTTCTGGTTCGCGCCCGCTCGCGAGGCGAGCAAGCTCTCGCGAGGCGAAATTCAGTTTTGGCTCCATCTTGATTTGAATGCTCGCGAGGCGAGATGGTGATTCGCGAGGCTAGACAGAGAGGGTGACCTTTCTGGAACAGTCAGGCCTTCAGGCTCGCGAGGCGAGATAGTGATTCGCGAGGCGAGACAGAAAGGGTGACTGTTGCTGTTCAGGCTGGTCTTCAGTCTCACGAGGCGAAACTTCTAGAATTGCTTTTCCACTGTTTTCTTCACCTGAAACAATAAAAGAAAACGAAAAGCGTAATTCTACTCAAAATAAACTAAAACCTACTAAAAATGCATAAAACGAATCAAATTCTAACTTAGGAACAAAACAAGGCTAATTTGGGAGATTAGAGAGGTTGACTCGCCCAATTAGGCACAAAATCTACCCCTTTTCTAGCTGGAAACTAGATGAGCCAGAGACTTATCAAGCACCCTCAGGGTCATAAGCTCACTTGAAAGAGGGCAGGTTGATCCACTGGAACTTATCCAGACCTTGAAATTCAGCTGGTCCTCCGTTGTTGTTGTTCGGATTCCATCCTATAGCATTGGCAAGCAATGCCAAAGTGTTTGTGATAGCTTGGTCATTCCTACCTCTTCCTACTATGGGTTCCTGTACTATTAAAACAACCGTTTAATACATAGAACCAAGCTGGAAAAACTATAGGTACACATATCGTTGTCTATAATAAATATAGACAATTTATCCAAGAGCACACATAAGATAACATAACAAACACATACCCCGACCTGATAGGACAGACCGGCTCTGATACCACTAAATGTGACACCCTCTACCCCGCATATATATATATATATATATATATATATATATATATATTATATATATATATATATATATATATATATATATATAATACATATAAAGAAAACATGCATATACATATTAATAATAAACGTAAACAAGAGGTAGCGAGCACCACATGAACAAAAACATAACATCTGCGAAATTAAAACATCAACATAAGCAAACAAAAACATAACCCAAAAACCATGATGTTACATATCAGAGCTGGTAACCAAATTTGGAAAATACATCGGAAATAACTACGTAAAAACTAAGTCCTAATCTACGAGCAAGCGATCTCCTCAGAGTCACTCCTCAACAAGCTGCTCGCCATCCTCTACATAAAGATAAGGTACATGCAAAGAAACAACAGAAGATGGGGAATAAGGAACCATTGTATAAACATAATGGCAATAGGGCAGCTAGCAAGATGATCATACAACACATTAACATAACATATCACATAACACAACATATAGCATAATAATCTCATCATAACATAACCAACAATGTATGTTATGCGGTGCAATACTACTCCACTACTCCGTTATGCATGTGGATCCATAACTATCTCAGGAAGACAACGTTGGAGTTACATATCAACATTGACCATTAAGCACCAACACCGACAGTTCACCAAACCATAGTTGAACACCTTACTCTCGGATGCACCACTGCGAGGGTGCACGATCCACCTAGATGAATCACTGCGGACGGCCCGATCGCCTTATTCTTGGATGACCTCCCCTATGTTGTATCTTCACCCACTAACATCTCCAATGCGTAAATGCATGTACAACAACATCAAACACTCGTAGCCACCATCTCCGCTTTGATTCTTTAGGCGTCAAAGTTCTAACACTAGCAACACCTTGACCAATAAGCATCAAGGTTTAACATCAACAACACCTTGACCAATAAGCATCAAGGCAACTCTAACTATTAAGCATCAAAGTCCAACATCGTGCGGCAACTTATCGTTACCGTCTTAACCACCTTAGTATCTTATGTTTTATTTTATGTATTAAGACTTAATTAGACTATCCATCTTATCTTTAATTTGCTTGATGTATTATTTCATTATAGGAGACATATTGAGGGAAGCTACCCTTGTTTCCACTTAATGTCTCATTATGTTTGAGGAGCACGATCGTGCTGACCCCCAGCATGGGTGTGCTGGTCACTGAGCAAGGGTGTGCTATGTATCGATCACGACCATGCTTACTGGAGCATGACCGTACAGATATGGACAGAAGGTTTGGAAACCCTTGCTAAACATCCTAAGGGCACTCATAGATCAATCCTATTGGCTTTATACTACACCATTGAATATTAATCTTGTTCCTCTTACTTTAATCTCCATGTCTTATGATTGTTGGGAATTAATCCTTTAATTCTTGTTTTTTTTTACTAACATCCCTAAAGCACTCAGATCAAACCTAGGGTCTTAACTATACCATTGAGCATTATTCTCGCCTCTCTTTACTAAGATTCATGTCTTATGAGCATTAGGAATTAACATTCAATTCTCACATCATTACTAACATCCATATGTCTTTAATTAGTGTATTTATAACAACAACAACATTCATCTCATAACATCAATTCTCAAGAATCAATACATTCAATCATGATATACATCGTCATTATTAACAATAATTCACAATTACAACATGCCAAGCATATAGAAAACATAGTCATTCATATAGCAAACAACATCAATTAAGCATTTAGCACACAACAGGGTCATGGGTTAACCCTTCATCTTACGCTACCCCAAGGCCTACACGTTCATACTAATCCCTTCTCCCCATACCTGGTATGAAGATCTAACTACGTAAGCGAATCTACTCTTTGTTCCCTCGAACGGCTCGATGTGTTCCTCAAGCCTTGGACAAAATATCAAAGGGAAACCATTAATCTCCATCTCAAGAATAAAAACAAGGAAAGATACTAACAAAGGATAACTACTTTATCTTAATTAAAATTAGCACGCGCGACTTCTCCCCAATGAAAGCAAGAACGTCAAGAACGTCTAAGGGTTTCAAAGGGAGCAGAAAAGAGAGGTTTTTGTCGTACAAGGATTGTGAAAAAGTGTCAAAATAAGGGTTATTACTCGTAACCCTCATAAACCCACTTATTTATAACATCAGACCCTGAGCACGGGCGTGCTAACCTTTAGCACCGTCGTGCTCGACACAGAGCACAAGGTCGTGAATAAAGGAGCACAGGGTCTTCACTATTCACGTCATTCACGTCTGATTTTTGACACGATTGTGCTCCCCTTGAGCACGGACATGTTCGTGGCTCGCGTAACCACTAGAGCAGTCTAAACATCACGAGGTCTTACTGCACATGAACACAGCCATGTTCATGTGCCAGAAAAGGACTTTTTGTCCAGAAATTCCAACTTAACCCCATTTTAACTTCCCTAAGGCATATTCCTATAAAACTAGAACAAAACACAACTATGCGAAGCACATACAAATGTATAAAGTCTTATATACGAAAAACGGGGTGTTACACTCTTAGGAGTCAAAGTTAAGGAGGAGAATGAGAGCCAACGTGAAAACATTTTTCACACTAGATGCATAGTGCAAGGCAAATTGCGTGCCTTAATCATAGATGGAGGAAGATGCACTAATGTAGCTAGCCAAAGGTTGGTGCCCAAACTTGGTCTCCAAACCAATGCACACCTTAGGCCATACAAGTTGCAATGGCTAAGTGAGAAGGGTGAAATTTTGGTGAGCCAACAAGTGTTGTTGAGTTTTGCCACTGGCTCTTATAAGGATGAAGTTCTATTTGATGTGGTACCTAGGAGGCAGGGCATGTTTTGTTACGGTGACCATGGAAATTTGATAGAAAAGTCATCCATGATGGCTTCACAAATAGGTTTACTTTCACGCACAACAACAAAAAAAGTTACTCTTGTTCCTCTCTCCAAAGAAATTTAGTGAGGATCAAAAGAAAATGAGAGAAAAAAGGGAGCTTGAGATAAAAGTCGAGAGTGGAAAAGAACAAAAAAGGAAAAGAAAAAATGCAAAAGAAAAGAATGTGATGCAAAAAAATATGCAAAAGGAAAAAGGCACCAGCGGGCAAAATTTTTGTGAAAACCATACGGCTAAAGAAAAAGATGGCAAAGAATGATTGTTTTTAAAAGAAAAGGAATTAAATAAAATACATTTGGCCAATCAACCAATGTATTTAATTTACTCCAAAAATAATTGTGAAAATTCCACTCCATCTCTTTCTTTGCGAAAACCCTTTGAGTTTATTTTGGATGATTTTAAAGATTTTTTTTTTCCAAAAGAGCTACCTAAAGGTTTACCACCTATGAGGGGGATTGAGCACCACATGGAATTAATTCCAAGTGTTTCTCTTCCTAATAGGCCGGCCTATAGGAGTAATTAACAAGAAACAAAAGATATTCATAAGCAAGTTGAAGGATGGATAGAAAAACAATGGGTAAGAGAGTCGCTTTCTCCATATGTTATGCCCATAATTTTAGTACCTAAAAAAGATGATACTTGGAGAATGTGCACCAATTGTAGATCCATTAATAACATAACCATCAAATATAGACATCCAATCCCAAGGTTAAATGACTTATTGGATGAGCTACATGGGTCTTGCATATTTTCAAAAACTGACCTAAGAAGTGGCTATCATCAAATAAGGATAAGAGAAGGGGATGAATGGAAAATCGCTTTTAAAACCAAGTATGGACTTTATGAATGACTTGTGATGCCCTTTGGACTCACTAATCCACCAAGCACATTCATGAGTCTCATGATCCATGTCCTTAGAGACTTCCTTGGTAAACTTGTGGTTGTCTATTTTGATGATATCTTATTATATAGCAAAACACTTGACGAACATCTTAAACATTTAAAGTGTGTTTTGTTAGTATTAAGAAAGGAAAAACTTTTTGCAAACCTTGAAAAATGCACATTATGCACCACCAAAGTGGTATTCTTGTGCTATGTTGTTAGTGCACAAGGTGTGCAAGTGGATGAAGAGAAAATTAAGACCATCCAAAGTTGGCCAACACCTAAAAATGTTGGAGATGTTGTGAGTTGCCATGGATTGGAAAGCTTCTATAGAAGATTTGTCAAAGACTTTAGCACTTTGGTAAGTCCTCTAAATGAGGTCTTAAATAAAAATGTTCCTTTCAAATGGGGCCAAGAAAAATTAAACAAGCATCATGCCAAATGGATGGAATTTATAGAACAATTACCTTATGTGATTAAACATAAACAAGGCAAAATCAATGTTGTGGCTGATGCACTTTCACGTAGATATGCCTTACTTTCAACTATTGGAACAAAACTGCTTGGGTTTGATCACATAAAGGAATTGTATTCAAATGTTCCGGACTTCTATACAATTTATACTCAAGTAGGGGTCTTGACACATAAAGGATTTTACGTAAATGATGAGTTTCTTTTCAAAGACCATATACTTTGTGTGCCAAGGCATTCTATTAGAGAGTTGTTGGTGAGAGAAGCACATCAAGGGGGACTAATGGGGCACTTTGGTGTTCACAAGACTTTGGAGGTTTTGCATGAACATTTCTTTTGGCCTAGCATGAAACAAACAAGTCCAAAAGAAATGTCAAAATGCATTGAGTGCTTAAAATCTAAGTCAAAGAGTAAACCAAATGGGTTGTACACTCCCTTACCTAGTCTTTCTTCTCCTTGGACAGACATTTCTATGGACTATGTATTAGGGTTGCCAAGGACTAGGCGTGGGAATGACCTAACCTTTGTGGTAGTTTATATATTTTCTAAGATGGCCCATTTTATACCTTGCCATAAAAGTGATGATGCATGTCATGTAGCCAATCTATTCTTTAGTGAAATAGTTAGACTACATGGGATCCCAAGAAGCATTGTATCCTATCAGGATACAAAGTTCCTAAGTCACTTTTGGAGAACTTTGTGGAGGCAAGCTTGGAACTAAATTACCCTTTTAGACTACTTGCTATCCACAAATGGATGTGTAAACCGAGCTAGGGATGGTAATATAGACCCTACCCACTGGGTACCTGCAAAAAATACCCATTGTTCCTATCCAAAAATAACAAGGCCCAAGGCCCACTTCCTTTTGGCCCAAGAAGGGCTCGGCCCGACGAAAACTAGCCTCAAAAGCATCAGAAGCCATGCAATGAAACCAATCATGTCAACCCCCATGCACGTTAGAAAAGAAGGGTCAACCGCCCCTTTCCTCCTGACACACGTAGTTATTCACCTAAAACCATCATTACAGACATCCCATTCTACTAAGTTCGAAGGATAAGCACGTTACGAAACATGGGACAACATGCTTGGAGTCATTCGGATGAGCCCAAAGTACAGGTATATAAGTAAACCTCCACCAATGAAGAAGGTATACAATTTATCATGACATAAACACTATATACTATCTGCAAGACCATTTCTGACTTAAGCATTGGTGTGTCTTTGCAGGCCCCCCCCCCCCCCCCATTCAGTTCAACACGAAGGAGCTGAAGGAAGAAGAAGGAGCCAGATTATTGGGCCAAATCAATAGAGGCCCAATACCGGAAAGTGACACTATTGAGTTTTGGTTTTTGGCCAGAACATCCGCGTCTGTCTGGGAACTGTAAACTTCTACTCCCACCAACATGGTAACTACAAGAAAACAGACCGTATCAGAAAATGACGGAAAGGGGGAAAACAAAGTCGTTCACCCGACACCCGGAGTACAAAGTGTGACTGGTTCCGAAGCTCATTCCCATTCCCGGAGCTTGGGAAGTAGGACACACTCGGGCATTCCCCTTCAAGCAAGGAAGAAGGCGTTACCTCCTTCAACAAGATCTGTTAAGGAGACTCCACAAATAGAACGAAGCAATCCGGGCTTAGATGTGCTTGTTTGAGGTTTTAAGGGCGGATTCTTCCTCCGATGACGATCCCACATATCAGGACTCGTCCTCCGAAACATAACGGACAACTCAGAACCCACAACTGAACCCGAGATCTTCGACAATCTAGGGAACAAATGGAAGAACCAGTCGGACATTCGTTCACTGACAGGATCATGCGCTCCTGTGTGCTAGCAAACCTCAGGCAGTTGACTAACCTGGAGATGTATGATGGGACTTCGGACCCAAAAGACCATGTAGATACTTTCTCCACCTGAATGTTGTTCCATGGAGTGCGTGAACACCTCATGTGTCGATCATTTCCCGTTAACTCTCAGAAGGGCAGCCCTGCGATGGTTCACAGTGCATTCCAAAGGATCAATTGACGGATGGGGGAGCTAAAGGGGAATTTTTTGATAAGCTTTACCACCAGCATGCAACAAACTCACTCGTCCCACACCTTGGCTAAGGTTAAGCAACAAAAAGTGGAGTCACTCAGAGACTATATCCACCGATGTAGCCAAGCCACCCCGCAGGTACACAACCTTGGCCCAAAAGTAACCTTACATCTGCTCGTGGCAGGGCTACGCCCATGACCTTTCACTACTTCCCTACCAAAGAAGGAAGCAGAAAGTATGGATGAATTGAGAGCACGATCCCGAAAGATTATCAATTTGGAGGAGTTTGAAAGGATAGAGAAACATGCCCAGATGGAGAGACCAACTGGAAAAATTGGACGATTGAAAGGGAAAGATCACTCGGAAAGGGAAAGAGGTTGTGCTAAAAAAAAATAGGACAACTACACTTCCCTCAATGCCCCACGAGCTAGAGTCCTAAAGGAGGTCATGCTCACCTAATTGGCAAGCATCCAAAGGTCGCGTCTAAGAAAATAAGCGGTAAAAGACCACACAAGATACTGTGACTTCCATGAAGGCTACGGGCACAACATAGAGGAGCGCTACAGGCTCAAAGACACCATTGAAGAGTTTGTAAGAGCTGAGCAGCTACAATGGTACGTACAAAGGAGAGAAGACAATCCCTCAGGCTATCAATGCCGAGCTACCACCCCAGTCCGAGTAAGGAACGTGGCGCCCAGAGGAAGAGAGTTACACAGGAATCCAAGAGTAACTAGCTACGCATGCTGGAAAGAAGCCCTGGAAGAGCGAGCGAGGACTAGAACTTCTCCCAAACAACGGGATTCATCGGTTCCCCGAGTCATTTTTACCATTGTCAGAGGGTTCGCAGGGGGAGGATCGTCAAATGCCGCCTGAAAGAAGCATCTAAGGGAAATCTTGAGCGTCTCGAAGAGCATCAAGAAGGGAAAAGTCAACAACCCCTGCATCACCTTTAGCGGAGATGATTATGGCACATTAATTCCCAATCATGACGACCTTCTTGCTTTGTCTAGCATAATGGACAACTGTGAGGTGAAAAAAATCTTCTTTTACTAAGGGAGCTCGACCGACATCATCTTCGGCGACCTGTTTGAGAAGCTGGGATTGAAGAGAGAGAAGCTCACCCCTCATCAAGGGGACATAGGGTAGTCCCTAGGGGGTACATGGAGCTAAGGCTAACCATGGGATCACCTCCGCTATCAAAAATAGTCAAGACTAGGTTCTTAGTGATAGGCTGCCCCTACGCCTACAACACAATCTTGGGAAGGCCGACCCTCAATATGGTCGAAGCAGTGGCATCTACACCACACCTAGCTATGAAGTTCTCCAATGTAGAAGGGAAGATCTACACGGTAAAAGGGGATCAAGTAGAAGCAGGGAAATGCTACAAGATCAGCATCGAAGTGCCTCGGACCGTAGGAACCAGCGGGGACACCTAAGGATAGGAAGTGCCAAAAGTTCGAACGACTAGGTATGCCTTTCTATTCTCATTTATATTTAAAGTATGAAATGAAACAATGTATGAAAGAAATTATCATGAAATATGACCTGGAAATCAAGAGAAAGCACCAGAGACCGACCTCGAGTCTCCACTCGGTCAAAAAGAGATCACAACCTCGAGTTTTCACTCGGTTGGTCCTCACGAACGACCTCAGTGTTCAGTCAAATTATCTCAACTTTGAGTCAAGGATATCACAACCTCGATTTTTCACTCAGTTGGTCCTCGGCCTCGAGTCTTCCTCATCGAAAGGACATCACAACTCGTTTTTCACTCGTTTCCTCGCGACTCAAATGACATCACAACCTCGAGTTTTCACTCGGTTGGTTCTCCTAAACGGCCATGAGTCTTCACTCGGTCAAAAGGATATCACAACCTCACTCCCTCACAAACGGCCTCGAATCTTAACTCGGACTAAAGGACATCACAACTATAGTTTTCACTCAGTTGGTCCTCACAGTCTTCACTCACCAAAAGGACTCAGTTTGTCCCCATGAACGACCTTGAGTCTTCACTCGGTCAAAAATACATCACAACCTCGAGTTATCACTCGGTTGGTCCTCACAAACAGTCTTGAGTCTTCACTCGATCAAAAGGACATCACAACCTCGAGTTTTCACTCGGTTGGTCCTCACAAATGGCCTCGAGTCTTCTCTCGGCCTAAAGGATATCACAACCTCGAGTTTTCAGTCGCTTGATCCTCACAAACGACCTCGAGTCTTCATTCAGCCTAAAGGACATCACAACTTTGAGTTTTCACTCGGTTGGTCCATATGAATAGCCTCGAGTCTCCACTCGGTAAAAAAGGAAAAATAAGGCTCTAGAATTGAAAGATAAGACGATCAAGAACATCAGAAATTGAATGAAGTCTTGTTACTCACAGAATAAACGAAGTCTTAGTACTCCAAGAAACATTACAAGGATATAAATGTCAAAACACATGGCTCCCTTCAGACAAGGCAAGGACAAGAGAAATCTGGACCCGCGGACGAATTGGAAAACAGTCTAACCCTTGTCGTAGAAGATCCTCCCCAGACACACTCCCAACAAATACACCCTAACAAAAGCGGCCCTCAGGGAAGTAGCAACAAGTAACAAGCCAGGGCATCTCCCAAAGCAACAAACCATGCTGAGGGCAAAGCGGGAGGCAAGCATATCCGAACAACACCTCCTCTGGAAACACATCGCCGGAAAGGGAGGACAAAGCAAAGGAGTTGTACCATCTCTCTTCTGATACTCAGGAAAACCAACGAAGGGCAAACTGCCTTACTTGTTCCCAAGAAGTAAGAAAAGGACGGGCATCCTTGTCTGCCTCACCACCCTAAAAATAGGATGAGGTGAAGAGACATGATGAATCTCACCACCATCCACCCTCCACTTCGCAAACCTCATCGAAACTCAGGACAGGAACACATCATCAACAAAGCCAGTAGAACAAGGAAAAACAAAATGCACTAGAAACTCCAGACAAACAAGAAAAAAAGTGAAGAGGGCAATTTATCGTGGAAATTAGGGATCATTGATGTATGTGAAACATGCATATATTTTCATATTAGTTAGAATTTAATTGTTGTATTTTATAGCAAAGTTTTTAGTGATTTTTAGCATTTAGCATGCATTTTTTATTTTACCTTTAGTTCAGATGATTTTTGCTTGTTTTTGATGCATAAGTAGGTGGATTGCAAGTTCTACAAGTTAGCCATGGAATGTACCACACCCACGTGAAGGTTACGTACTATTTATTTCAAGTAGCTTAAGGTTCCACGGCACGACCATGGAACCTGCCATGGCCGTGGAACATAGAGGAAGCATTTCAGAAATCAGCTGAAAGATCCACAGCCAGGCCGTGGAACATTCCATGGCCGTGGATCTCGAAGAACCCATGCTGCACAAAATTTTCAAAGGAGATGGAACGATCCATGGCCAGGCCGTGGAACATTCCATGGCCGTGGATCGTGTGTGTCAGAATTGTAACTGCCAAGTTATTGCCTTTTATTGAAGGAGGAATGGTTACAAACCAAAGAAAGATGTTAAAAGGAGTGGAGGGGGCTCGAAAATGAGGGAGAGGACACTACAAAACACAAGAAACATCAAGGATTCGAGGATCTTTACTAAGGTAGTTCATTAGGAATTCTCTATTGCTGCAACCTTCAGAGTTTTTCTTCTTCATCCTTTGTACTTTCTTCTTTATTCTGAATGTTCTTTTGGATTCTTATGGCTTGTATCTCTATGAACATGTCTAAGTAATTATTTTATTCTAGGATTTGGTTTTAGCCCATGATGTATTAACATGTTATCTTGAATTTCTCCTTTTTTAAATATTAAATCGCTTTTCATTCAGTTTTTAGCACGCCGACTACTTGTGAATATGCTTGGCCACATGTTTGCATGATTTTGATATTAGGGAAGCACTGAAAGGTGAACCTTAGCATCCGAACTCTAAAAACTCGAACATGTGCTTTTACTCACAAAATTAGATTAATTCGCTTGAGGTGTTGTTTTGATTTATCATTTGTTCTTAAGGGGTCCAACCTAGATTCAATTACCATGAAAGCAGGAGTTGGTCTAATTGGGCACATTAGCGTATTCTGAAAGGAAACGATAGTTACCTAGGATAAATCACCTTCAAAAGTAGTTTAGTAAAGAAAGGGGGAAATCATTACGGACTGTTAATCATCATTGTGGTGAACCCGAATCCTAGAAATTCTTATAAATTGTTTTTCTACCATTTGTTAATTTCATAATTTGCAATTCTTATTGTCACTCTACTAAACTTGATTTCGTCTAGATAATCATAATTATGCGTAATTGGTACTCAACAACACGGTCCTAGTGGAACGATATTTTACTACTTGGCAGAATCGTGCACTTGCAATTTACACAACAAGTTTTTGGTGCCGTTGCCGAGGACTGTGATTTGTTGATATCAGTTTTACTTGCATGTTGGTTAATCTGGACTTTTTTTTCTTGTTTTAATTATCTTTTCCTATTCCCCTGTTTTCCCTTCCTCTAGACTTTTTTAATTCTTTTGGGTTTCTTTTGTGAGGTGGATTTTGAATTAACAGGACCATGGATTACAACTATTATTATTATTTCCGAGGAGGAGTGGGAAACCTTTTGTTCTTATTTACCACCACCACCACCATGCTTACAAGTGATTCCCGAAGAGCCAAAACCTTGGTAGATAGCTCTAGCGTAATGTTCAGAAGACTATCCAACTCCGAGGCCAAAGCAAGAGCCAATTTAGATTGTATCAAAGCTGTGATGCAAAATTTCAAAATGCAAGTTGAGGAAATTTGTAAACAGTTAGAACAAGCACCATATGAAGCACAATTGGAGAAAAACATGGTTGCAAGGATGAACCTATATGAAGATGAAGTGGTGGTGGAAAAGAAGATTCATGTGGAAAACACTTGCTTCACCATGCTTGCCAAAGAACCTGGAAATTATGAATTGGATAAGTATACTGGCTTGCATGCATGTGTGGACATTACAAAGTTTGCTCAAGAAACAAGACCTCATGTGCTTTATGGAGGTCTAATGCATGAAGAGGTCAAAAGAGGAATGTATCACTTACTTTTCGATCCAAGAGGAATCGAAAGTATCTTCACATTCGAAGGGGCAACACTATAGCTCTCAAGCCTTTGCTCCTACATTCGCCATGCTTCAAGCCCTGGGATCCGGAAGGAAGCTCTTATTTGTTGAGAATCACTTGGTTCTTCTTCTACAAGCAATGGGATCCGGGAGGAAGGTCTTATATTTTGAGCACACCTTGGTCTTTGTACCACAAGCTATGGGATCGGGTGGTTTCTTAACTTTTCTCTTTATTTGTTTC
Organism: Sophora flavescens; assembly: GCA_030762895.1. Classification (NCBI taxonomy): domain Eukaryota; kingdom Viridiplantae; phylum Streptophyta; class Magnoliopsida; order Fabales; family Fabaceae; genus Sophora; species Sophora flavescens. The sequence continues at coordinate 176,639,831 of CM061062.1, forward strand.
TTGCTTTGAATAAATTTGGTTGCATCGAACCCTTGTGTGATTTTATTTTCTTGTGTCATTGAGTTGATGTTGAGATTGTGGATTAATTGTGTTAACTCCCATTTGAAAAATGCCATGCCCCTTGAACTATCATGCATGTTTATTCCTTCTCTTGTTTTAGATTTTTACATTGGGGAAAATGTAAATTTCTAAGCTTGAGGGGGTATTTTTATATTCATATTTTTTTTAAATCTTTGGTAGTTTCATGCATTCCCATGTTGTACATTGCATTGCATCTTCATTTCCATTTTCACACATCATGTCTCTTTGTTTTTGTTGAACTTTGTGGCCCTTTCTTTTGAGGATTGTGAGATAGTATTGATTTGGAATCCAATTTGTTGATCTTTGTGGTAGGCAACTGTCATGATTTTTATTGATAATTGAGGTAATCTTTTGATGGTTGATAATTAGCTTGTGGTTCTCCGAATTTATGCATTTCATTGATTTTTGAACAACTGAATGTGAGATTTGAACCTTCATGGGATGTATGCAATACATGATTTTCTTTACTCCCATTCTTTGTGTTGAGTGATAATTCCACATTGATTTTGTGCTCTAGAACTTGATTTGAAATCATTTTAAGACGAAATTTTTGTTTGCATGCTTGAATATGATAAAGGCATCTTAGGTATCTTTCTATCCCTTTGAAATAATTTTCAGACTTTCATCCATTAGTTGCCCATCTTGAGTCTATTGCATAATTATTTTTCTTGATGCCTATGAAGATTCATTGTTGGTAATCAAGTAGAATATTAAATGGAGCAAATTGTGTTTGAAAGTTATGTTGGAAATTGCATGTTTTTGAGCCTCATCTTTCTCAATATAATAAAAATTTGTTGATGAAGTCTCTCCCCTATGTTAAAAAAAAGGGAAGAAAAGTATAAGGGGAGATGGAAAAAAAAAAACAAAGAAGCCATGAGAAGAAGGCTTGAGAAAGGAGAAAGAGAGAAAGAGAGGAAAGAGAAAAAAATAGGATTGGAATTGTGGAGTTATGCTCTTGATATTGAAGAAAAAATGCATGTGCTCCATTTTTTGTTCTATTGGGTTACTTGTGCTTATTGAAAACTTTTGTTAGCCCTTTATGTATACCTTCCTTTCTTTACCCTTCCTAACATCATTCCCATGGGCCCCGTTACAACCATTGAAAGACCTTTTGATTCTTGTATGCTTGCAATTTATTAGTGGAAATTTGGTTTCTTATCAAGCTTATGGAAGTGCATCTTATTTTTGGAATCTCGAGCGCATTGTCTTTACCCTCAAACACTTTGAGTGTGGTTAGTGGAGTGATCCTAATTGCGTGAGGAGCATGATTTCTTAGAACTTTAGCCTCTAATTGGACTTGATTTTGGTTACCTCTCTATTTTTAGGATTGCCTTTGCCTATTGATTGGTTGTGTGTTTTCTTGGGTTCCTTATTTAATATTGTCTCTTGATCCCACATCTTTGTTTGGCCATGGTTATTGCTTGAGGACAGACAAGGTTTTAAGCTTGGGGGAGTTTGATGTGTGTGAAACATGTATATATTTTCATATTAGTTATCATTTAATTGTTGCATTTTATAGCATATAGTTTTTAGTGATTTTTAGCATTTAGCATGCATTTTGTATTTTACCTTTAGTTCGGATGATTTGTTTGTTTTTGTTGCATAAGTAGGTGGATTGCAAGTTCTATAGGTTAGCCATGGAATGTACCACAACCACGAAGGTTCCCGCACTATTTATTTCAAGATTGAAGGTTCCACGACGACCATGGAACTGCCATGGCCGTGGAACATTGAGGAAGCATTTTTAAATCAGTTGAAAGATCCACGCCGGTAGTGGAACATTCCATGACCGTGGATCTTGAAGAACCCATGCTGCGCTAAAATTTTTAAAGGAGCTGGAACGATCCATGGCCACATGTTTGCATGATTTTGATATTAGGGAAGCACTGAAAGGTGAACCTTTGCATGATTTTGAGGTGTTGTTTTGATTTATCCTTTGTTCTTAAGGGGTCCAACCTAGATTTAATTACCACGAAAGTAGGAGTTGATCTAATTTGGCACGTTAGCATATTCGAAAGGAAGCGATAATTACCTAAGATAAATCACCTTTAAAAGTAGTTTAGTAAAGAAAGGGAGAAATCATTACTGAATGTTAATCATCATTATGGTGAACCCGAATCCTAAAAATTATTATAAATTATTTTTCTACCATTTGATAATTTTAGAATTTATAATTCTTATTATCACTCTACTAAACTTAATTTCATCTATATAATCATAATTATGCTTAATTGATAGTCAACAACACGATGATAATGAATCGATATTTTTATACTCGACAGAATCGTATGGTTGCGATGTACACAACAATCGCTTCCCAATGAAAATGATTTCCCTCCGAGGAATATCTAATAATCCCACTGGGGAATGCCAAAGATAAAGGTTGAAACGTCAACTCAAAAAATCCCATCAAATGGAAAAGAGTCTAATAAAGTTACTGACATTTATAAAGGGTCCCGTACATAAAAAGTACAAAGCAAGTCATGACAAGTAAAATAAAATTACAAAAAAGACTTAGAAACAACGGAGCTCAGGAGGCGGCACCCTCAGAATCATGAGGAGGTTGCTCGGAAGGGCTCAACACTCCTGGAAAGCCCCAGAGGCACCTCCACCTTATCCCCCGAGTCGAGCACCTCCATCAGGCGCCCGTCTTCCACCGTGCGATTCAATGACAGCAAATCCACACGGAGCGGGACAGACGGATTCAACAGCCGAATTTGATTAGCAGCATTCTGGAAGGAATACTCAGAAGTGGCATCAAACCAATCAGCATACTTGGTAGCCTCCCCCTTCCAATACTCCAATTGCTTATTAGCCTGATGCAGCTCTTGAGAAACCCGCTCATTAGACTCTCGTACCAGAGAGAGTTCTTCAGAGACTTTGTCGCTAGCCTCTTGAGCGGCCTTCAGCTCTTCATTCGCCTTTCCAAAAACTACCAAGGCTGATTGAAGCTCCCGCTCCTTGTTATTCAAAGCATCTTCAGCCTTCAGGTGATCGCTTTCTGCCTTCACTTCTGCATCCTCCGCCTTCTGATGATTTTTCCCCGACTTAGCCAAGGCAATAGCCGCCTTAGCTCGGGCCACCTCTAAATCCTTGGTCAAACCCTCATACTTGGGCACTTGGATTGTTCACCTTCATAAATCGGAGCATAATCGTGATAGTATGGGCATAACCCTTAGCTGTAGCCAACATAGCCTCATAAGAAAGTCCCTTGAATGTAGAATAGTCCCGACCCGAATGGAGGAGCGCCACGTTAAGATGGCGTAGGTAAGCACAGTCTGTCCTGAACAGCACCACTAAAGTTGGCATGGCCGAGCCACCCAGGCATGGCGACTTCTCTTGTTGCGAAGGGGCAGGCACGAATCCCTGTTGCTGCTGAGAAAAGGAGTGCTTATAAGACGAAATACAACCGTCCCCCATAGAAATAGACCAGACTCAACAGAGGGAGAAACGACCATTGTTGACGACTTAGAAGGAGAACTCTCTGCCATAACAACACCACCAGACGGAAGGTTACCACCTGGAACAGAACTGGGAACCACTTGTGACGCCTCCGGTACCGGAGCAATGATAGAAGCAGTGGTCGGAACAACGGCCGGGCCATCTCGGGTAAGAGCATGCCTCCTTCAGATAAGGGCAGCTAGCCTTTCATTAGTAGAAGCCATGTTTTCTGTGGAAATAAGAAAAACCACAATAAATCAAATACTCAATAAAATACATCACCAAAAACGAAAGAAGAAAAGGCAATGGACTACCTAGCCAGCCCTCTGGATCCACCGCAGTCACAAACTCTCGGCAGCTAAGAAGACCAGAGATCCCGACCCTCTCTGACAGAAATTGAACAGTGGCGGACTCACTGGGACTCAACGAATCAGCAGTATGAATGTAAAAAGAGGACTTCCGGCTAGCCCTTCCCTATTCCAGTACAGGGAAAAAAAGAAGGGCACCATTATCGTCCAGAAAGAAAGTAACGAAGCAAGGAGGGACACGGATAAGAACAAATTCTTCCTTAAAGCCCTTGTAGGGGTACTTGAAAGTGATGAAAACTCCTATGTGATGACAGGAAGAGAGCGTGGTCCAACCATGACGACCGACCTCCCGCTCGGATCGGTTTGTAGTCTTGCCTATGGAAAAGAAGTGAAAAAATGCCTTGACGTACATATTAGACGGTACACTCGGCAAAATATCTCGAAAGCTCGGATAAAGCCCTAGGAGTTGGATGAAGTTGAGAAGGGACCAACTGTAGAAAGTTCGAAACTACTAATTGAAAAGGGAAAAAGGAATATGAACCCCGAGCTCTATAAAAATGGCACGACACGTGTAGAAGGATCGATTGCCATCCTCAGCAGAACCATTCAAGCATACCCTCTCATCCACGGACGGAAATAGGATGTCGTATTTCTCGATTTCCTCCTCGATCTCTTCCTCTACCACCACTAACTCACCCAATTGGTGTGTCGTCGAATGAATCCCCAGAACTTCCCTATCAACCCAGGAATATTGGTTAGCGCCGGGGGGTTAAGGATACCTCTCGAATCCTCAGGGTCAAAACTTCGGCCCATATCGACTCCCCCTAAAACAAATAAGGAGTCCGAATCAGAAGAGGACCTAGGAGACAGAGAAATCCCCTTCTCCCGTAAGACACCTTCCCAGTGGGAAATGGTGCTACCAAGAGGAGGAAGCACAAGGGGTTCAGAAGGAAGGGCACGCATGCAAGACCCGAAGGTACATCGGGACCTTGTTGACCCCCAACCGCTTCACGGGAGCATGTCTCCCTAAAAATTACCGTAGAATAGGTCGGATGACACTGAGAAAGGAAGAAGAAGGAGCTAGAATATTTGGCCAAATGAACAGAGGCCCAATACCAAAAGTGACACTATTGAGTTTTTGTTTTTGGCCAGAATACCCACGATGGATAGGGTAAATACCAATTTGATGAGTGTGAGTCAATTTTATTGGCTATGAATGCGGATACAAGATTTCTAGTACCCACCAGCCTCGTAGCAGCATGCGTGTGTGTGTATATATATATATATATATATATATTTATATATATATATATATATATATATATATATATAAAAGTAAATATAATTATTATTATATTTAAGTTTTTAAGAATGTAATTAGTCTTAATGTCCTAAACTTCTTTTAATAAACAAGGTTAGAGTGCAAAGGCTTCACAATAGAGAAAGACATCCTAGCTAGACGCGATCTCCAACCCTATCAATCATCTGCAGAAAAGTCCTAAATCTGGGATAGTTCATTACTTTGTTAGTATAAACCTAGGATATAACACTAGCTCAGGACTTACAATTTAATGACTTTATTGCTTTGGATGTTTATTGCGATATTTACTCATTTTGAATGTTTAAGATATTTTTATTTAGTTAAACATTTTGATTTGTAATGTTTTATGAGTATATTGGAAATAACTTTGGATTTCTTTTTAATTAAGTTATAATGTTTTTTTTTCATAGTTAAAGTGCGGGTGACGCGTACGGCCATGGATACATAAGTACCCAAAGGGTATAGATACGATAATTTTTTTCAAGCGCGGGGATGGGGACGAGTTCTATATTACCCTACCCCTTGTCATCCCTAATAGTATATACCAATTAAATTCATTAAAAAATCTTACAAAGTTTTTTAATTTGAAAATATAAAATGAAAATTTATGAATTAGAAATAATAAAACATGCTCATATGTACTAAATGTTTATAGATAAACGAGATATTGTATGAATTCTGTACTTTTTACGTAAAGGTAATCAACGAACTATTTAGATTCATAATTAATTTTTCTTATTAATTGCTTTATAATAATGATTAATTAATTTTTTTCATTAATTGCTTTCTAATAATGATATACAAATTATTAAAAAAAACAAAAAGTTCTCCAGTATTGTCTACTTTAAGAAAATATCTAGTGACATTGATCACCAGAACTGCCTTTTATTGAATTAGTGAAATCCAAGCAGATTTTGTATCATTCTTCACAAATCCAGGTGCACAACTAGTTCTTTGTCATTCCCCACCTAGTATAAATTCAGTAGCTAGACTTGCAATAATACCCATTCAAGTTCCAAGTTCAAGTACTCAACCCTCAAAATCCGAAATTTTCCTAGTCTTTTAGTGAAGAAAAATAGTTGCTTTCAAACGGAGATCATGGAGCATGGAGATTCCTTCATTAACAATGGCCAACATACAAAACCAAGTTCAGGTAAACAAAAGACAAAAATACGGGAAAAAAAATATCTCTTTCACACATACATGTAGATTTTCTTTTATGTGGATATATCTTTAAACTTTGACCATGGACTGATAATTATCTTGGTTCTTCTAATTCTTTTCAGTTTTTTTTTTTTAGTTTTGATGTTGATAATGGTTTTGATCTATTTTTCTATGAAAAAAAGAGTTATTTGGTCCGTTATCCTTGTTTCTTTTTGTAAGTTCAGATTCATCATTCAACATGATCCTCTACCACGATTTATCACTCATACTAACGAAAGCAACAATGACATGTCACTAATGGTGATGATATATCACGTGTTATGTTGTAGTGTGTGGATATAACATTGAAATTATGTGGTGATACTAGTGGGGGTGACAATCGTTAAGGAAGATCATATTGGTTGACGATTCTAAAGTTTTTTATTTTATTTTATTGAGACGATTCTAAAGTTAAGTGATCAAAATTATAATATATTAAGTTATGAATCAAATTGAAAATAAAATAAATAAGGAACCAAACTATCCATTTTTTTTATCCTAATATGCTAAGGTTCTTATTACATTAGTAGATCCACGTATATTTGATGATAGTAATCCTTCTAGAGGAAGAAAAATACTTCCTTCAAGAGGACTACATAATTTCTCTTACAATTGATATATCAAGGTGGTATTTTTAATGTCATCCCATTTACTTCTATATTCAATATGCATAATCTCTTTATCGACATGCACCCAAAGGTGCATAAATTTCTCTATAATCTTACACTTACTGTTCCTACATATATGTACTATACTGCATGCATCTGACTCCTATATCTGTGTCAAATATGCATATTCTTTTTATACATTATCCTTTTGCCACATTAGCTCCTCGCATGTAATTAAGGGTTGCAAATGGATGGATGGAATAAATTTTTATTCGGATCTTAATGGATGGATTAAAAACAATCCACTAATCCATTATAATCCATTAAAAATCCATTAAAAAAATCCAATCAATTCATGATCCATTAAATAAAATTCATCCGATCCATCCATTAACAACTTTTCATGAATGAATATCCAATCCATCTACTAAAATTTATTTTGAGAAATTAAATAATTTTATATATATTTTATCCATACATAAAATATTTTTAAAAATAAAATAATTTATAAAAAAATTAAAATATTATCTCTATCTCATCCTCGATCTCCTCTTTCTTCTCTCTCTCTACCATTTCTCTCTCTCCCTTTTTTTCTACTCTCTCTATCTTTACTCTCTCTCCACTCTATCTCACGATCATTTTGTATCACGGCCATTTTTCTATTATTATATGGGAGTTATTAATTATGTGCATTGACAGAGGTTGTTTTGCCTCAACATTCAATGATATTGTTTCTGAAGCTTGTTACGACTTTCTGTGCTTTCAATTAGTTAATACTTTTTTTTGAAGTTTCTCAGCAAAAAAAAAGGCAACAAAAAAAGAAAACGTACGTGATAACGTGGACTACAACATGTGCTTGAGAACAATTAATTAGTTAATACTTAATGTAACAAAAAAAAGAAAAAAAAGCAAATAAATAAAATAAAAAATAGTGAAGAAAAAATAATAGGAAACGAAAGAGAAATTTAGATGGAGTGTTTTTTTTTATTGCAAATGGAGGTTTTTTTTTATTTGGTGAAAAATAATATGAAAAAAATAAATTGGTTTTGGAATGGATAATAGTTGATCCATTACATTTTTGATTGTTGGTTCAATGAATTTTAAAAAATATTGGATGGATCATGAACCATCCACTAAAAAAATAATCCAATCCATCCAATCCATTTATATTATTTTTTTATAAATGGATGGATTGGATGGATTTTGTCATGGATGTATTAGATGGATGGTGGACAAATGGATCATTTTGCCACCCCTACATGTAATGATCTTACTCTTACAATAATGGCAAGATGTTATAGTATTTTCAATACATTGTGAGAAGGTAACTTTTGAAATTTGCACTGCATTTTAAATAATTCCCACAAAATCTTTTTTTTCTTTTCATTCTACATCAATGGGTTCAAATGTAGTAAATTGAAATTTATCATGTCTTTTCTGCATTCTTGCAATATACTTGTTTGATTATTATGAGTTCTGATTAACTACAAAAAAAAGGTTGTTTAGCGATCGAAAATAGTGACCGAATTTTTCGGTTGCTTTTTGCGACCGAAATGGCGACCGATTGTAGGATCTACATGAAGGACTGATTAGAGATAATACTGCGACCGAAATAACGACCGAAGTAGAGCGTAGCAGGGTTATCGGTCGCTATTTCCGTCGCTAAATAAAGGAACTTAAAAGTCAGTAATTGTATGCCTTCTTAGCGACCGAAATAGCGACCGAATTAAATGCAACGGTTGAAAGTCAGAAATTTTATGTATTCTTAGCGACCGAAATAGCGACCGAATTAAATGCAACGGTTAAATTTTATTTACATTTGCGACCGATATTAATTCGGTCGCTAAACGGCGCGTAAAAAAATTAAAATCGCGCGTGTTAGCGACCGATTTAAAACTCCGTCGCTAAATTTATGAATTCAAATTTCAAATTAACTCATCCCGCGACCGAATTTAGCGACCATTTTTTATTTAAGTGATTGGCGACCGATTTAGCGACCGATTATTTCGGTCGCCAAATTATAAATCCATAAAATCGTGAAATCTTTCCCTTCTTCCTCATTTCTGCCATCTCTTCCTTCCTCACCCATCTTCTTCTCCCTCGCGTTCAGGCCGCCAGTACCGGTCACCGTCGCCACCACCGTGCAGTGCGCACCGCCACCACCGCCGTCTCCGGTAAGCCTCCGTCCTCCTCCTCCTCTTCTTCTTCTTCCATCTCTTCCCTCTTCCTCTCCACTCTTCCTTTCCCCTCAGCTTCCTGCTTTATTTTTAATTCCCCCCTCCTCCCTCTGTTTCGGGCCGCCAACCAATACTCCGGCTACCAAAACGCAGCTCTCCGGTCACCACGACGCGCGCAGAGCTCCTCCTACCCTCTTCTCTCCTCATTTTGTGCATTCCCTGCTCCGCCTTGAGGTAACCATGCATGGACTCTCTATGTATCATTTTTATTTTGCTTCATTGTTTCATTTCAAAAATTTTGTGGAGTGTCTGTATTTCAGTGCTTGCTTTATTGCTTACTACTGAGAAGAGCTACTGGTGTATTTCATGTGAGTTGTGATTTGTGATGATCATTTGTTTTCATGTGTCATTATTTAATCACTCCTATTAGGATTAGGAAGCTCTCATTGAGAAAGCACGAGAAATTTGTTTTTGTAACTTTTTTTTTGAATGCATCGAAATATCAAAAGTCAAGACTGTGAGATTAGAATTGATGTTTACTTGAGCCCGAGAATGCCATTCTTGCTGTGAGAGCTGCGAAACATAAACAGGTTTTGGTTTTTTGTTGATTATTGACGTACCAATTTAACGGGAAAATTTAATCCGAGAACCCTTCTGGTTTGCTTCTTGTTGAATTAGTGTGAAATTACCTTCCATTTCGACATCTTAGTATTTGATTTAGATTCGATTTCGCTTTGTGAAATGCATCTAAATTGGTTAGTGAGGATGTGTGCTATGGATTTTCAATTTGTTTTGTGCTAGGTGTCTACAATTTCAAACATGGATAGTTCATGGCTATAGTTCAAACAAATTACCAATACAGAGGCAGTTGTTTGAAGACCAATCTAGTTTAACATGTCCAGAAACAAGATTGTCCCTGTGTTAATGATGTGTTTTCTATTAAATAAGGAACTTGTAATTTCTGGTCCATTTATCATTCCATATCTTGGCTGAATTTATGTCTTTGAATATCTCACAACAGTATGATCTATAGCCTCCGTGATGCATTTGTTTACTTGCTGTGAATAATTTCTTATCTTATTTTAATTGTATGCTTTCCGATTTTTTTTTTTTTTGATTCGGTTTGTTTCCATGAATTTTTTGGTTCTTGTCTGAATCTGTTTCAAAAATTTAAAAAAAAGGGTTTTAGGGATTTCAAGTTCTTGTTAACTTGTTTGGAAATGATTATGGAATCATATTTGTATATATTTACATTATAAGCATTAATTGATAGTGTTATTAGTTCGTAAATGGCATGACTTTGTTGTTGTTAATATTCATTTACTAAATTAAAGTCCATGAGCTTAATTAGAAAGTCTCTTATTGAAGCCAACAAAAGCGAGTCTCTTAGATAATGAAGGATTAAGTATAGGGTTAGATAAAATGAAGGTCTAGGCACGATTTTCCAGGCACATGCATGACGTGCCGTCATCATTAAAACATTATTCACATTAGAAAACAGACTTTGTACACAATATTATGAAAACAACTCCGGTTTTTACTCATTTGTTTCACTAGGAAATGGAGCTTTCGAGAAATAGTTGTTGATGACCATCCTTACTAGGTTATCTAGGCACTTAGGTAGGAAAAGTCCTCTCTATGACCATCCTTCAAAACGACGTAAAAGCATCCGCTTTCACGAAAACTACTATGTTTGCTAATCTGTAAAGTTGCATGTGAAGTTGCATTTCTTTGTTCTATTTTAACATGCTAGTATGCTACATGGATCTTTCCATCTTTTCTTATTATCACTTGATGAAGTTTAGACATATGACTTGTTTTCCTTATCGTTTTATCGGAAAATGGATCCGACTAAATGTTTTGAGACAGCCATCCATATAGACCAGTGTCAGTATCTCATCAACTTAAGAATAACGATCGGATTCACGTAATGATGGTTAAGGCATAAACTAATCATTTACTAAATTGTTCTTGTGTATTTGCAGGATTTGATTTCAATCCCGCGATCATTCTACCGTCGTTGGGGACAACAAATACCGCGTGTTGTGACTATTGAAGACAAAAGGGGAAATCCGTTCAATGGGAATATAGTAATCCATGAGGATTGCCCATATTTTTGCAAATGATACAAATGGTATCGGGGAGATGTATTTGTTGTCCTTTGGTGCATTGACAAAGTTTAAGTACCTTGGGGGTTCTCGTTTCTACATGTTCATCCCTTTGGAAGATTGATGAGTTTTGATATTGTGATTAGTACTTATTGATTGTGGTGTATTTTTATGTTTTGATCGTTAATTAGTACTTATTAAACTTTTTTTTATAAACCATTATTAAACTTGCGTTAATTAATGTATATGTTTTCTTGATCATATTGATTTGTGGTGTTTTGGATCGTTAGTACATCATATTTACGTTTTCTATTTATTTAAAAAAATATTGGTGTATTTTGTTTATATCGAAATTAAAAATAAATGGGGTAATAGTTGAAAAACTATATTTGGTCTGCGAGGATTGTTACGGGAAAAAAAAATAAAAAAAAAAAATTGCGACCAAAAAATAGCGATCGAATATCGGTCACCAAATTAGGTTAGTTGGGTATGCGACCAACTATACGGCGACCGAAATATGTACTTTTGCGGCGAAATATCGGGTTGCAGATTTCTGACGAAATATAAGTTGGTCGCTAAACATTTAGCGGCCGGGGTTTCGCTACCCCCTTAATTGGTCGTTAATTCGGTCGTTATACAGATAACAACCGAATTATCATGTTTAGCGACCAAATATTCGGTCGCTAATTAGGTTTTTTTGTAGTGATTGTTTTTTTTTGGGTTGGGGGAGTTTAGGATCAAACCGTGTGCAACCAACAACAAACTTTGAAAACAAAAAATTCTACTCCAGGCAACTCGAATAATGATGGACGTGTTCCCCATTTGGTTAGGCAAGATAATGATATATCGATTTCGATTGTGACAAAAATCATGCGACAGGTGCTACCATTCGATTAAAAAATCTCTAACGATTCCAAGAGGATGATACAACAATGTGCCTCTAACTACATTAACTTCATAATGCAAAAAGCCAAGGAGCGACGCCAAAGCGAGTATAGGATGGTGTTGAAGGCGGAGGACCTATTGTGGGCACTGAAAGAACGTGGATTTAATGAATATGTTGAGGCTCTCACTATTTTCCTCCATCGCTATCGTAATAATAATGTCAAAGGTGATCTTATGACACATCGTGAGGAGGTTATTCCTGTGAGTGTGACTCAAAGCCCTGACAATGATGATCTCAGGTCTAGGCTTGTGCCTACAGTTGAGATGCTTCAACCAACCTTACAACAACAACTTGCTTCTTCGGGGTTACAATTTTCCAATGACTCAAGCACAAATCTGGAAATGGCTGATTCAATGGGCGTAGACGAGTTTTATGAAGATGTGTGGTCAAATGATACTATAGCTAAATTGGATCCTTCTACTAACTTCAAATTTGATCAACCATGAAATATGATAGACGATAATTGGACAAATTAATTCAGGTATAGCTATATTGCAATGAATTATGATAAGCAATATGTAGTAGTTGAATATAGATTATGTTTCAACAAACTTTCTTAATTATGCTATAAAATAAATGCGACTTGAGATACAGTTTATGGAATTATCTCACTTTATTGTCTATGAATCATTTGTCTTGTGAATTTGAAAAAATCAATTGTCCAAAAATTAAATTAAGAGTAAAAGCTAACTTCTCATTCTTTTATATATATATATATATATATATATATATATATATATATATATATATGATAAATCTCTGTAATCTCTAGTTTTATTAATAAAATAAATAATTCAAGTTATTTATTTTTTTATCATTTTCGATTATAAATATCATTTTAAATATCTTAATTATCTTTATCCAAATTTCTTTTGTAATCTTATCTTTATCTAAATTTCTTTGATAATATTTTATTTTTATTCTTTTAGACTTTTAGTTATGTTACAAGAGATGATCCATAGTGGCCATTCAGACCCTAGTGCTTTGGTAATTTTTTTTTATCTAACTAGTGTCCCTTGCCCAACGTTGTTGGTCAGCCGTGTAGGTGGTCCAGGAAGTAAGACCCGTTGAGAGGGAGGTAAACCCGTTGGTCAACTAGGTGGTCCCATCGTTTGGGTAAGAAACATAGTATTTTAATAAAGGTACTAGAATACTCATGTTCAATTATCTTGTCTATGCTACTTAGGATTGTATCTAGAAAAGGTAAGGAAAAGGTTGATGAAATATGACAAACTAGTGAAGAATTTAATAATTCTTTAATAAATGAACATCAAAGAATTCTATCATAAATTGAACATAAATTAAATAATTGAAGCATTCATGAATTAAATGTTTAAAACATTAATTTATAAAACTAATATAGTTGATCGATTTCAGTCTAACTACATAATTAGAACATCATAATATACAATTAACATTAATAAAGTTCAAGATAGTTTAGAACTTGTAAACCTATCTATGATAAAAGAACATAAGCAAAAATATAATTTTTTTCACATAGGATTAATTCAAGTTGCTGTAAAACCCTTACATAAACTAGGCATCATCCTCAAGAGAAAACCTCAAGTCTTGGGAAGAATGTTTGCCATTCATAGAGTTTGCATACAACTAGGGATGTAAATTTTACCCGTACACATGGATATCCGCGATTAATATCCGCAACAGGTGGAAAGTGGATACCATAGTATCCACATATCAATTAAACGGATATTTTCTCTACCCGAAATTACTAAAACACCTTTACATATATAAACCAAATGCTCTATTTTTTCACTATCCTTATTTCATTATGAAATATGGCAGTCGCTTGACACCCAAACTCCATTATACCCAAGCCCTATGGATCATTTTTACGTATTATTGCTTTTGTTCAACTATTGTGTTATGGGTTAATGCATATGGATCATTGCTTCTGGATTAATGCTTGTGGATTAATACTTATGTGTGAATAATATCAAGATAGGGTTGTTTGAATAAAAAAAGTCTAATATTAAATAATTTTGTGAGATGTTTGAATATCCATGGATATCCATGGATACCCGAAAATATTGATAAATCTGTTTAAAACCCGCAAGATGAATACCCACACCGATATGGGGTGGGTGCGAGTATGAAATTCATCCAAAGGGGCGGGTAGTGTGGGCTACTACCCATACCCACCCCGCCCTATTTACATCCCTACATACAATCGTGTGCAACATTCTACCACTAAGGATTCTGCCTTTGACATAGTCTATGGATTCAATCCACAAACCCTTCTTGATTTGCTTCCATTACCAATTGAACAATCATTGTTGCATCAAGTTGGGCTTGCCAAGACCGAATATGCTAAAAAGTTCCATGAACAAGTAAAAATGAACATTGAAAAATAAGGGAGCATAATGCAAGGCAAGTAAATAAAGGATGGAAACAAGTTACACTTAAATGGGGTGATTATGTATGGGTACACTTAAGAAAAAAATATTTCCATTACAAAGGAAGTCCAAATTAAACTTACCAAGGGGTGATGGATAAAATGGCACAAAAGAACACTAGAAGGGGAGTTGAATAGTGTTTTCGTAAATAAAAGTTTTCTAGCACAAAGCAAAATTCAGTGCAAGTCAGACGCTTTTCACAGATGTCTGTTTCAACAAACTGAATTACTAAGAGCAACTACAAAAACTCCCCAAAAGATTAGTAACATTAAATAATCAACAGTAACGAAAAGATTAAGAGAAAGAAAAGAATACTCGGAGATTTATCCTGGTTCACCCACAAACTTTGGGCTACATCCAGTCCTTGGCTTCACCAAGTTTTATCATTATAACTGATCAGGTTACAGATGAGTATTATTTGGACACCTAGCCTCTCCAGGCTCAACAACAAGTATTGTTTGCACACCTAGCCACTTCAGGCTTAACAACAAGTATTCATTTAGTAAGCCTCTTTAGGGTTTAAGAGAACAAAATTTGATTTGAAGCACAACTTCAATATTATACAAATGCGAATCAATCAGTTTAACACTTCAGAGTGTAAATGAGAACTTAGAATCAGGTAGATTGCTGAGTATGATCTTCTCTAAATGATTTGTAGTTTGAGAGAGGAATATTAGAGTTTGTGAGAACTTTGAGTTTGAGTAAATTCTTCTTCTTTGTGTATTCTCTGTTAGTGGTTGTCTCTCTTCTTGTTCATATCTTCTTCAGTCTTCATGTTCTTTCATTTATACGCATCCATAAAAGTTCCGTTGAGACACAATCTTCACTCTGCAGAGATCTTCTCTTTGTCTTCTGGATATAAAATGGTCGTTCTGATTTGTATTAAATGATTCTGAACGTTGGAGTCTTTTGTTGACCAGAGAGCATAGTAGAGATACTTTTATGACTTGGGCGGTGTAGCTTTCCTTATTTGTGTAACATTGATAAAAGCTTAGAGAAATGTGATTTTCATTTATTGCGAGAAAGAGGGTTGTAGCAGGGTGTTCATGCTTTTTGGTTTTTTTTTTAATTTTCGAAGACAAGGGAATTACTATTATATTTCTTTGAATGTTTGATTCCTTTCTTCGATATTTCTATTTCCTTCGGATTTCAGAGTGAGGCTTCAAGAAATATTTTTCTTTTAACGTTTCTCACTAACAAAGGACTATGCCTTTATGCTCAAATGCTTTCTTTATCATGTCTTCCAACATATGACTATTACTTTTAGACGTATTATGAGTGCTTGTCAGTTTTGACATGTCTTCAGACTCCTTCTTGGTTTTGACAGATCTTCAGACGATTTCTTCTATGACTTGCTTAAGGGATGCATTAGAGATAATATAAAAACTTTACCGAAATTGTCTGTAACTTGATCTTTCTTGAATTGGTCTTCAGGTTTTCTTCATAGGATTGCATGATTAGCTTTACAATCTTTCTAAGATGCTTGTTGAGATTGGTGTTATTTTTACCTCTAAAGATTCTTTGATAATTGCAACTATGGAGTGAGTAAGTCAAAATCTTGTTGTTCACTAGTGCAAAATATGCATTTAACATCGGAGATTCTACATCGGTTTCTCAAAAACCGATGTGTAAAATGAGGCGGTGGCTTTTTTGAAATTAAAAGCAAAGGATTCCACATCGGTTTAAAAATTAACCGATGTGTAAATATTTTCCACATCAGTTATATTTTAACCGATGTTTAAAATTAAAAAAAATATTAAATTTTAAAATTTTATCTTTTAACATTGGTTGTTTATGAACTGATGTCTAATATATTGATTAACCACATCGGTTCCTGATGAACCAATGTCTAATATAAATTAACCACATCGGTTTTAATATAACCGATGTAATAAATTAAAAAAAAAAATGAAATTTTAAACTAAATCGTAAGTTTCTACATCGGTTTCCTATAACCGATGTGAAATATTACTAACCACATCGGTTTTTGGATAACCAATGTGTAATATTTATCAAAACCATTCTTTTTGTCTCTATTTTCATTCCTCCATCATCACGTGCCCTTTTCCTTTGTTTTTGCTCTTCTCTTCCATATACTGTATGACAAAGGTTTCCCTCTTTTATTTTATGTTAAACATTATTCACGAAACACACCACATCGAAGCAACCCTAAACCCTACCGCCACTAGTGCAATAAGTGCTTTTTACGTCAGTTAAAATTGATTTTACGCGTCAGAATATTGTCTGACGTAAATACAGCTGACGTTAATAGTTAATATTTTAACGTCAGTTGTTTAAACAACTGACTTAAATATAAAACTATTAACATCAGTTCTTTAACACAACCGCGTTAATGTTGTTCAAACTAACGTCGATTCATAAAGAACCGACGCTAAGGTTTTATTTTTAACGTCAGTTTCCTAATACAACTGACATTAATAGTGTACTGTATATTTTATAAAATACTATTAACGTTAGTTGTTTGACAAAGTAGGACATGCTGGCGGCAAATAAGTCCGCTTACCATCCTCAACAACTGGAGCTAACTGCTCTCATATACCCATAGCAACGAGGTCGAGACGAGCATTCAAACCATCCTTTGTCTTGCCCTGAATGTTGAGAAGCATCCCGATCACACTATCACACACATTTTTCTCCACATGCATCACATCAATGCAGTGTCTAACATCAAGCTTGCGCCAGTATGGAAGATCAAAGAATATTGACCTCTTCTTCCATATGTTTTTCTCAACAGCTTTACCTTTCTTTTTGGACTTGCCGAATATAACATCGATGCCCTTTACCCTCTGATAAACCTGCTCTCCAATTAAGGCAGGAGCTTCTTCCTCGTCTCATGGCATCCATTAAAAGCTTTTTTCATCTTACGATATGGGTGATCACGTCTAAGAAATCTCCGATGCCCAAGGTAAACCGTCTTCTTTCCATGATGCAACTGAGTGTAGCATGTGCTTCTTCACATATAGGGCATGCTTTATGCCCCTTGACACTGCATCCCGGACAAGTTACCAGTATCTTTGGAAAGTCGTTGATGGTGCAAAATAACATGGCACGAAGCTTGAAAGTCTCATGAGAATACCCATCAACTACATCAACACCTTCCACCCACAGCATTTTCAAGTCTTCAATCAAGGGACTTAGATAAACATCTAAGTCCTTTCTCGGTTGCTTTGGGCCCGAAATCATCATAGGCAACATCATGTATTTGCGCTTCATGCATAACCAAGGGGGAAGGTTGTAAATTATCAATAGATCAGGCCATGAACTATGAATACTACTCATGTTACCATAAGGATTCATTCCATCCGTAGCAAGTCCAAGCCTTAGGTTTCTTGGCTCATCGGCGAAATCCGGAAACATAGTATCAATATTCTTCCATTGCATAGAATCAGCAGGATGATGAACCTTTCCATCACGTTTCCTCTCATCATCATGCCATCTAAGATTCTTCGCATCTTTCACATTGGCAAACAATCGCTTGAACCTTGGAATTATTGGAAGATACCACAACACCTTCGCAAGAGGACCCTTTTTTCTCACATCATCAAGATCATCATCATCATCACCACCCTTCACTTTGTATCGTGATAACCCACATTTGGGGCAATCGTGATTGTCTTCATGAACACCGATGTACAATATGTAATCATTGGGGCATGCGTGTATCTTCTTATACTCCATACCATCGGACACAATACCTTCTTGGCCTCATAGTTACGGTCAGACAATATGTTGTCCTCCGGAAGCAAGTCTTTCAACACTTCAAGCAATTCCGTGAAGCTTTTATCAGTCCAACCATTTCTCGCCTTCACACAAACCAATTTTAGCACCGCCGACAACAGTGTATGAGTAGTACACCCTGGATATAAAGGCTTATCCGCATCACCGAACAACCTATCATACACATGAGCTCGATGAAAAGATTCTTGTCCAATATCACGGATCATGTCCTCTACTCGATCATCCTCCATATCTACGTCAACGTCCTCACTTTGGGAGACACTTGCCGTACTACTCAACAACACATCACCATGCCATATCCATCTTGTATAACTCAAGCAAATCCCTTCACAAATCAAATGAGTACGTATATCCTTCACCGTACATTTCCTCGTATTCAAACACTTGACACAAGGACAACAGAACATTCCATTACTATTAGGAACATTCCTTTGAGAAAATTCAATAAATTCTCCCACCCCTTCAAATACTCAGCACTAGTGCGCTTACAAACCATCCAACTACGATCCATAACTAGATAGGTTCTGTAGATATACAAAACATATATCCAATATAAGGACAATACGGGAGATTGAAAACTAGCTTTTGAAATCCTAATTGAAAACTAGTTTTTGAAATCCCGTCAACCATGTATATCTTATTTGACTAACTGCCTAAAACAAAATTTCCACTGTAATCTCACATCATTCTTCTCATCAAGGGGCAACAACACATATTAGGACTATTTCTATATCTAGTACTATAACCACTCAGCCATATGAATCGTTCAAGAGAGCATGATATATACAAGCAAGGCGTTTAAAAATTATTTCAAATTTACACCATTTTCAGGTTGAGCAAAGAACAATATATTGTTGATGTCACATGCTACAAGCAACTATATATTTCTTCCCATTTTGAAATAGGTCATGATAGCAGAAGAAAAACAAGAGAAAACACAAAACCCACGACCAGAAATAGAGACATTCCAAACAACTCAAACTCACAGTTTCAAGTTTCAACTACAGAGACTACAGTTTCAACATACACTCAAAACCAAAAATAAAAAAATGTGTCCTAAAGACTCACCAGAAATAGGTGCTCGCGTGGTGGTGGTGAGGGGAGCTCAAGTGGTGGCCAACGTTCGATATGGTTACTGAGAGCAGAGGGACAAGGAAAGTTAGTGCGCGGGAAGGGGAAAGAGAGATGTCAAGTTATTGCAAATAATGAGCGGGAAAGACAGAGTTAGGGTTAAGAGTGTACCTCACGGTGGTGGAGAAGAAGCCCTTGCGGTGGTTGCGGTGGAGAGGAGCTCGCGATTAGGGCAGAGTGAGAGTGAGAGTGAGCGTGATGAAAGAGAAAAACAGAGACGTACAGAGCGAAGTGAAGAAGGCGAGCGGGTGTAAACATTATAATCAAAAACCATCTTTAAAAAAACATTTTACGTCAGTTGTTTGTAACAACTGACGTTAAAAATAATTTTTTTTATTTAAAAACACTTTTAACGTCCGTCGGTTGTTGAAGACAACTGACGTTAAAAGTGTATAAGTTTCTGCAAAAACATTCATTCCTATGACTACTGTGCTACTTACCCATGCACCTTGTAACTTAATCCTCTTAATGAGCATTAAGTTTATAGATCAGTTTTCAAGAAAATCAGGTAGTCTCTCTTCTCTATATAAAGTACCATTCTTCTGTATCAGTCTGTAATACACCCCCCTCTTCTTTTCCTCTATATTTCGTGCGTTTTCTATTCCTTCACAATATGGCTCTATCATATTTGAGACTTTTGTTATTTCTTCCTATACTTTGACTTAAAGGTCTCTGTCTTAATGGTTAAAAAACTTTCGAGGTTGAGTAAATCACGTAACATGGATGGTAAGGTTGGGTGAATCATGTAATGCGATTCCCTCACTTTGTTTCATCCCCTCATACCCTTTCACTTAGCTTTGGCTGCAAGTGATGTGGATTCAGATGGAGCATCAAGGAATTCAAGTGAGGAGGAGATGCATCCATTGGAGTTTTCGAGGACAGGACTGAGAAGAAAATGACGTTGAAGCAAAAACTTTTTTATATTTTAGGGCTATGTTGCAGAAATTTTTGATTTTTAATCATGTAATTGTAACTTAGGAATCGCTTCAATGAGATACGATTTGATTATACATATAACTTGTTTTATATTAAGTGTTTATTTATTTTAATTTGCACAAGAATTTGTTTACTAATTCAAGCTAATTAATTAAGATTAAAAATAAACTTGTTTAAAAAAAAGTTTAGAAATAAACTGCACTATATGGAGTGATCTGCGTTAAGAGTGACAACAGGGAGATGACAACGAAAGAAAGATAGGAATGAGTTTCAGATAGGAATATAGGATTATTTACGTCAGTTATTTATTTAATTGAAGTAAAAATCACACTTTTAACGTTAGTTGTATAAATAACTGACGTTAAAAGTGTTAATAATTCTTACAAATCACTTTTAACGTTAGTTCATTACACAACTGACGCAAATAGTGAATTAATATTTACAAAACTGCCACCGCCTCATTTTTAACGTCAA
Organism: Sophora flavescens; assembly: GCA_030762895.1. Classification (NCBI taxonomy): domain Eukaryota; kingdom Viridiplantae; phylum Streptophyta; class Magnoliopsida; order Fabales; family Fabaceae; genus Sophora; species Sophora flavescens. Next base: position 176,660,738 of record CM061062.1, read on the forward strand.
ACATATGGTCAACTGACGTAAAACGTTCCCGTATATTACATTATTTCCACTAGTGTGCCGTCGCCGTCATTGCCGTCACTGGAACGCCATCTCTCCGCCCTTTGTCGTCACCTTCCCACCCGTGGTGCTTGACCATCCTCTCTCGGTCGCCATCTCACCGCCCATCGCCGCCCTCTGTTTGTTGCGTGTTTTGTTTAGCTGTTTGTTTCATCTTCTTCTTCTTCCGTTCGCCATCGCCGGTAAGTCAGCATCTTACTCTCTCTTCCTTTCTCTCTCTCTCTATACTTTTGTTTCACTGGATGGGTGTGAGAGTGAGGGAACAACATGGGTACTCCTATTTTTCAATCCATATTCACTCTTCACTCTTCACTTTGGGTTTTCAATGCATATTTTGAAACCCATTTAGTTGTTTTAGAGATGCTTGAGTTATATCTATTGTTTGCTTCTGTTTGCTCTGTTGGAATTTGTTTGATGTTTGTCTCTTAGATTCTTCAGGGGTCTGAAGTTTGAATTTGTTTGGTGGTGTTGATGCCAGTGCTGACAGCTTCCTTTATGGGCATTTTTCAGTCTGTGATTAATACTTTTTGAGGTTAATGTGTTGTTAAGTGCTGCTGGGTTGGGGTTGGCCATCATGTTTTTATAAACCTTGTAGCTATACTTTGCTTTTGGTTGAAATTATACATCATGGTCTTTCTCTGTTTTCAGCTAACTGTTTTCAGTTATACTTTGTCTACACTCTTATTTCTCTAATTGAATGAATGAATGGACCATTTTGAGTATACTGTGAACGAGCAACTTTGTGTATGATTTTTCCTAGGTAATTTGTACGTATACTGTGAATGAATGGACCATTTTCTTTTAATGAAACATTTTAATTAGCAAGTAACATGTAATTAACACTATTTTACTAACTGGGCATGTAATCATTTGACATGTATTTACCATTCTTTAAGTAATTCATGTTTTCATTTGATAATTTGATCAATAAAAGATTAACAATTAACATAGTGCATCTTTTAGTAATTTGTGAGTTACGTGTTATCTAATTAATAAATGATATGCATATATATGTTAGTAATCATAACTGCATGCAGTTTCATGATTTCTAGAACTGACAAATTCTGCATGCATACTAATTTATTTACTTGAATTACTTTTGCTAATAGTTCTTCTACTTTTGTGGTAATTTTAAAGGTGAAAGTGGATCATCGATCTTCACAAAATGACGTTGATGTGCATGAAAACAGCAGTGAACTATAAGAAAATCAAACTATTTTAGTTCTTAATGCATTTACACATCATGGTAGTTCAAAGGAAAGCACATCAAATATCTAGCAATTATTTAAGAATTATTTAAGCAATTCAGCGATTCCAATACCATGATATGAAGTTCAAATATTTCCATTTTGTTAAAAAAAATCTCTGTTATTATGGCTTTATTAGGATATATCATTGTCCATGATTTTCTTTCCATATTCTATGTTTTTATTCCCTTTTTATATGCCTATCTGTCAGTGCAAGATTTCAAAATGGATAATTTTTGTTCCTCCTAATTATATGGTATCCACTCTCCATATGAGTTGCAAAGGATTTCTGAAAGCCAGATAGACATTCTCTGATTACTCCTAATTATTTGGTTTTTGTTTGCATTGTACTTGGGGATTGGAGTGTTTTATTATTTTTCTTCATTTTAATTAATTAGTAAAGCCTTAGTTTCCCGTTTGAGATGCAATACTAATGAGCACACGTGTACGTGCTTAATGTACCGTTCATTGTGTTGGATCTTGAATTGTCCAAAGTTGGACAGTTTGGGAAAAAACTTTTTCTTCATTCAGTTAAAATAGTTATTCATTGATTCTAATGTTATATACTTGATGAAAGTTCGGATTGATACATTTCCTTTCGTTCTCCGGGTGCATACTTTATCGTGGTGGATGTCATCGCATTCAAGTTATGTACGTCGGAGACTGAAGGGAAATGCTGCCGAAATTTTGTCGAGTATGAGCATGAGTTAAGGACTAACTGTTAACCGAATGTTGAAAAAGTTTCTTCTCGAATGGGATAGGGCCATACCCTATCATAAGAAGTGGTTGATGAATATGTTGGACTAAGTACGAAGTTATTGGTTTAGTCATGGATCGCGGTTGGATGAATGCTAAACGGACAAGTGATGAGTATGAGAATGGAGTGGAAGATTTTCTACAGTTTGCAAAAACAAATGCTACTGATAGTGGTAACAGAAGGTTTTATTAACCTTGTGTTAACTGTTTGAATGAGAGACGATTAGAAGCTGAAGAGATACGTGATCATCTTATTTGTGAGGGGATTTGCAATAGTAATACAACATGGATATGTCATGGTGAATCGTTAGACAGGCCGAGGGTGTCGGATAGAGAGGAAGTTGATGACGTGGAAATGGACGATGGACTAGAGGACATGATCCATGATGTTGGGCAAGAGTCTTTTCGGCGCGCACATGTGTATGATACTTTGTGCAGTGATGCGGAAGTGGCTTTGTATCCGGGGTGCACTAATTTCACCACGGTTGTCGCGGTGTTAAGATTGTTCAATGTGAAGGCGAGAAATGGGTGGAGCGATAAAAGCTTTACCGAATTTCTTGAGTTGTTGAAAGACATGCTTCGAGAAGGCAACACATTGCCATCTCGAAACTATGAGGCGAAGAAGATATTGTGTCCGATGGGTATGGAGTATAAGAAAATACACGCTTGCCCCAATGATTGCATATTGTACAGGAAAGAGTTTGAGGAGATGCACGAGTGCCCCAGGTGTGGGGTATCACGCTACAAAGTGAAGGATGGTGATTCTAGTTGTGATGTGGTCACCAAAGGTCCTCCTGCGAAGGTGTTATGGTATCTTCCCGTGATTCCGTGGTTCAAGCGATTGTTTGCTAATGTAAATGACGCAAAGAATATTAGATGGCAAGCAGATGAGAGGAAGTGTGATGGACAACTTTGCCATCCAGCCGATTCTTTGCAATGGAAGAGAATTGATAGTTTGTTTCCAGATTTCGGCAATGAGCCCAGAAACCTCAGGGTTGGACTTGCTATCGATGGAATGAATCCATATGGAAACTTAAGTAGTATTCATAGTTCATGACCTGTTCTCCTGGTAATTTACAACCTGTCTCCTTGGTTGTGCATGAAGCGCAAATACATTATGTTAAGTATGATGATTTTGGTCCTAAACAGCCAGGAAATGATATTGATGTTTATCTGAGTCCCTTGATTGAAGACTTGATAAAATGTTGTGGGATGAAGTCGTTGATGTGATCGACGGGTATTACCGTGAGACATTTAGATTGTGTGCCATGTTATTTTGCACCATCAATGACTTTCTAGCATACGGGAACCTGTGTGGGTATAGTGTTAAGGGGCATAAAGCATGTCCAATATGTGAAGAAGGCACATGTTACCATCAACTGCAACGTGGAAGGAAGATAGTTTACCTTGGGCATCGGAGATTTCTCCGACGTAATCATCCTTATCGTAGATTGAGAAAAGCTTTCAATGGACTTCCGGAGAATGAAATTGCTCCGGTGGCCTTGACTGGAGAGCAAGTTTATGAAAGGGTGAACAACACTAATATTATCTATGGGAAGACCCAGAAGAAGGCTACCGAGAAGAAAATATGGAAGAAGAGGTCGATCTTCTTTGATCTTCCATACTGGTGCAAGCTTGATGTAAGACATTGTATTGATGTGATGAATGTGGAGAAAAATGTGTGTGACAGTTTAATCGGAACGCTTCTCAACATTAAAGGCAAGACAAATGATGGTGTGAATGCTCGTCTGGATCTAGTTGCGATGGGTATACGAGAGCAGTTAGCTCCACATAAAGTAGGGGATAAGAAGACTTGTTTGCCCCCAGCATGTCATACTTTATCAAAAAAAAGAGAAAATAAATTTCTGTGAATGTCTACTGGGAGTCAAAGTGCCACAGGGTTACTCTTCAAATATCAAAAGACTTGTCTCAATGAAAGATCTCAAATTAGTTGGCTTAAAGTCTCATGATTGTCATGTCTTGATGCAACAACTACTACCGGTGGCCATTCGTGACATATTGCCTAAAAAAGTCAGACATGCCATTACTAGGTTATGCTTATTCTTCAATGCTATATGTAGCAAGGTCATTGACACTAAAAAGTTGGATGACTTGGAAAATGAGGCAGCCATTATCTTGTGCCAATTGGAGATGTATTTTCCACCTTCAATTTTTGACATCATGGTTCATTTGATTGTTCATCTAGTGAGGGAGATTAGATTGTACGGCCCCATTTATTTAAGGTGGATGTACCCGGTTGAGCGATACATGAAGATCTTGAAATGATATATGAAGAATCCACACCGTCCTGAAGCATCTATTGTTGAAAGGTATGTTGCAGAAGAAGCTATTGAGTTTTGTATAGACTACATGTCAGAAGCGGAACCTGTAGGGCTTCCGAAGTCTCGTCACGAAGGAAGATATGATGGTAAGGGTACACGAGGTATCACTGTTAAGAGCATGGATCGGGAGGAAGTGCTTCAAGCACATTTGTATATATTGAATAAGATTGATGAGGTTGAACCATACTTATGTGAGCACAAAAAGCATCATCAATGAAATTTACCCTAGAATGAATGAAAAATGGTGTTTGAACAAGCATAACAAGACTTTCTTGAACTGGTTTAAATAAAAAATTACAAAGGATGGTATTGCTTCTGATACATTAAAATGGATAGCACAGGGGCCTAACTTTGATGTCATATGATGGAGTGGGTACGATATCAATAAGTTTTCCTTCTATACAAAGTCCCAGGATGACAAAAGTACTATGCAAAACAGTGGGGTTATGGTCATCGGAGTCCATGCATTTCTCTAGTTCAAAAGATAAAAACCTTGTTATGGCATCCGTTTCATACTTTGGAATCATTGAAGAGATATGGGAGGTTGATTACACGAAGTTTAGAGTACCTGTTTTTAAATGTCAGTGGGTCGACAGTAACAATGGTGTGCAAACCGATGAGTTAGGATTCAATTTGACGGACCTTAATAAGGTAGGTAATAAAGAAGAGCCTTTCATCATGGCATCCCAAGAAAAACAAGTGTTTTATATCCGTGATCCTTGTAACAAAAGGTGGTCAGTGGTTCTCCAGGGAAAAAACATGTATAATGGTAGTGAGGGAAATCAAGATTCAACTCTTGATATTTTTGATACTCCTTCTTTCTCAACACGGGTGCCTAATTTCAATGAGGAAAATGAAGTGGATGATGTACATGCTACTCGTAATGATCACCAAGAAGGGTTATGGGAGAACTTTACTAATTGACCACAAAGTAAGTTTAGTTTGAGTTATGTTTAAAGACATATTATATGTTTACGTTGATATTTATAAGTTATGTTTACGTACGTTGATCGATATTTATAAGTTATGTTTGATATTTATCCTGACATACTAACAAGTTTTTTTTGTTTAAACAGGTATACATGGCTGATCCTGAGGATATCCCTCCTTCATGAAGCGGGTCGGAGACCCCGTCTACGGGTAGAAAGGGTAGACGTGCCACACGAATGAGGAATTTGACTGCCAGCCGTGGTTCAAATCAAAGGATAAGAATAGACTTTGATAATAACCTCAACCCTATTGGGCCAATGGCAGAGCAGTTTAACAGTTTTGTGGCGACCCTTGATAGAAGCAGGCCTAGTATACTTATTGATAATTGGAAAGATGTACCGGCGGACGTGAAGGATCAGATATGGGAGAGTATTTCGGTATCTATACTTTTACGTCCTGTGTTTGTCTGTATCTACTTTATTTTAATCTTACTAATATCATACAGTAATTCGTTGATTCTTTTGGTGTTAATGTAGCTCACCTTTGATGTACCGGATACGACGGATATGAAGAAGCGTTTGAAAAAGTATGCTGGTGAGCGTTGGAGGGATTTTAAGGTCGACCTGGGAAAATACTATGTATTCAATCCAACGTGTGAAAAGAACCCACTTGAGGTGTACCCGTTTCTTGACCAGGCGACGTGGGATCGCTTTGTTCAGAGCCGACATGATCCCGGCTTTCAGGTTAACTTATTTTATTTGTCTCTAAATTTATGTAATTTCATTAATTTTATTTACTTATGTAATTTAATTGTCTTCTATTTATAATAGGAGAAGAGGAAAAAGGGGCAGGAAAACCAAAGCAAGAATGTCTACCCACATGTCATGTCTCGTGGGGGATATAAAAAGCTTGGTCAGATAATGGTGGAAGAGGAAAAGAAAGCATGTCAGGAAGCAGCATCTCAGGCGGATCCTAAAGCTGAAAATCGTCCAGAAGTTGTTGATCCACCTCCACCCCCATGCCATCGTAAATGGAAGAGGGCCCGACAAAGAAAAACGGGACAATATACTTCTGAGGATGCCCGCCAAGTAGCTGAGAAGATTGTAAGTATAATTTGAATTGTAATTGTCATTTTAAGATTGTTACCGAATTGTAATGTGACCTGATATTTTATATGTTATAGGATGCCTTGGACGAGCAGGTAACCCAAGGAACCTTTGTTTCTAGAGGACGCGATGATATCTTAGCTGCTGCCATCGGTAAACCAGACCACCCGGACCGTGTCATTGGTATTGGATGCGGCATCGGCATTCGCCAATACCATGGTTCATCTTCATACCAATCCCACAGGGATGTTGATGCAGATAGAGCATGGCTAAAACAGGAGATTGCAGCTGAGCTTAGACAGGAGATGGCCGAGCAATTTGCCCAGCAGATGGCAATATTGACTTCTATGTCCCAGCAGATGACAGCTGGTGTCCAACCTTCTATCCATGTGATCACTAAGGGCTCATGTGATCCTCCTCATCAGCCTGAAAATGATGATGATGGTGGTGATGATGATGATGATGATGATGATGATGATGATGATGACGACCCTGATATGTGTGAGCTGTATGTTGATGATCATCATGATTGCCGCTTAGTGGCATTGGGGAGGGCACATAATAACTTAGGTAATACCATACACCATCATTTATTACCGGATGATCAGGTGAGGGTCGTTGTTGAGATTATTCGAGATGCTGATGCTCGAGTCCCTGTGCCCACTGAGGAGGTTCAAACAGTGGGTCAGGCCCCCGATAACTTCATCCCCTGGCCAAGAAGACTGGTCAGCTTTCTTGTTGCATCTGAGGTATTCAGTTAGTTGTGTTTTTCTATATTCATAGTTGAAATTATTTATTATTGTTTAAAGATAATGCTTTATTTTTATTCGTTATAGGATGTTGGAAATGATATTTTGCCTAAAAGGTCGGATCCAGGAAGACCAGAGATGTCTGCTCCTGTCAAGGTATTCATTTGACCATTTAATTAATTACGAATGAAATAACTTATCTGTGATTACTATATATATCTTTGTTGTTTAGGGGATCGACAAAGGGGCGCCTGGTGATGTTTTTAAACTTCTGGCTATACAGGTTGTTACCATGGAGAATGACACGGCTTTGGTAAGGTTGGAACATGATGCCAGTCTAGGTGACGAACTGTATATCCCAAAGAAGGAACTTATGGAGATTTTACTCGATAAAGAAATGGCTAGTTATGCACACCTATCATTATGGTGCACGTAAGTACATTTTATTTATAAGTTAAGTAATTAAATTTTAAATACTATGATAATTAACATGTTTTTTCAATATATTAGGTATCTGCATCGTATGTTAGTTGATCAGGGTAACCTCACCCTTTATGGGTTCATTGACCCCATGTTCATTCAGGGTGATGTTCTCCTAGTATCAGAAGACCCGGCCACCACCATACGTGATATACTTGCCCGAGACGATCATCAATTCTACCTTGCGCCTTATCTCAATAAGTAAATACCGGTTATTTAATTATAACTATATATGACTTAGTCACTAATTGTTCCACAAATACAGCAAGCATTGGGAACTGTTGATCTTGTACCCTATGATGAACGTCGTGGTCTTCTTCTGCTCAATTGGAAATAAGCCGGCGAATGAACTGAAGACGATCATCGAAACGTAAGCATTAAAATACTTTATAATCAGTAATGCAGTTGTTTTAATTATCTGAAATCTATTAGATATACTTTAATTAATGTTTATTTTGTCATGATAGTTCTATTAATGCAAACCACATGTTGCGTGGTGAAAGGCGTCGGGCTATCAGATGGATTATTCCTAACGTAATATATTTATTAGTTCAAATGCTTCAAATGCAGTGGGTATAATTATTGATTTCTATTTAATTCCTCATATTCTAATTGGGTTTCATTTGTACGTAGTCACGTATACAACGTGGATCATGGGAATATGGATACTATCTGATGAAGTGGATGTTCGAAATTATCTCCTCCTGGATCACTGAAAGATGGCACGAGGTAAATGTTAATTGGTAACAATTAGAAGTAACATTTATAGATTTGTTATATGTTTTATGTTAGTTTATTACTTAAAAGATATAATCTTTTGTCCAATTAAACTTGTAGATATTCAACAATCTAACTCCATTATCTGATTCCGACATCAACAACATAAGGAGGCGTGGGGAAACTTTCTTTCTTGAAGTGTACCAACCATAGTTTGTATATATGTAGTTAGTTTAAAAACTTATCATGTACTAGCTATTAGGGGTGTCAAAATGATCCATTTGTCCACCATCCATCCAGTCCATCCATGAAAAAATCCATCCAATCCATCCATTTATAAAAAAATAATATAAATGGATTGGATGGATTGGATTATTTTTTTAGTGGATGGTTTATGATCCATCCAATATTTTTTAAAATCCATTGGACCAACAATAAAAAATGTAATGGATCAACTTTTATTCATTCCAAAACCAATTTATTTTTTTCATATTATTTTTCACCAAATAAAAAAAACCTCCATTTGTAAACAAAAAAAAAACACTCCAACTGATTTTCTCTTCCGTTCTCTATTATTTTTTCTTCACTCTTTTTTATTTTATTTATCTGCTTTTTTTGGTTATATTAAGTATTAACTAATTAATTATTATCACGTACGTTTTATTTTTTCGTTGCCTTGGATGGATCATATGGATTTTATTTAATGGATCATTGATGGATTTGATTTTTTTTAATGAATTTTTAATGGATTATAATAGATTAATGGATTGTTTTTAATTCATCCATTAAAATCCAAATAAAAATTTATTCGATCCATCCATTTGCCATCCTTACTAGGCACTATTTATAAAGAATGTCCCAGCTAGTTGCACCACGTCCAGTTGTTGGTTGTAATCTCTATTGGCATGTCTTTAGCTAGAAAAATAACAGGCAGAGACTTATCATTTCTAAGTAAAACTGTAAAAGCATGCCTGGTTCAAAAAAAAAAACATGTAAAAGCATGCCTTTATAATGTAACTGGTAGTGGTCGATTTGTTTTATCGAAAAGAACTTGAATAGTGGAAGTGTTTTTTTTTGGGTAGAGTAATTGTGGAAGTGTTTAATATAACAAAAAGACGACAAGTTGTGAGCAATAAATTTATTTCGTTTTCAGTAAAATAAATTTTGATTAAATTATAAATAAATTATATTTTTTTATTTATAATTTTATTTTTAATTAAGGTTAATTTAGCCCAATAGCCCGGCTATACCAGACGGGACCGGACGGCCCGATTTACCGGCTCTACCTCTACCTCCAGCAATTCTTATACATGCTTTTGGAAAGAGATGGTAGAGATGAAAGAGAGAGAGATAGAGGGTAGAGATAGGAAAGAGAGAGAGATAGAGGAGAGAGAGGGGAGAGAGAGATAGAGGGGAGATGATATTTTAAAACTAATAAAAATTTTTAATTGTACAAAAAAAATTATTCTTTAAAATAATTTTTATGGATGGATTGAATATCCATCCATAAAAAAGTTGTTAATGGATGGATTGGATGAATTTTATTAAATGGATCATGGATGGATTGGATTTTTTTTAATGAATTTTTAATGGATCATAATGAATTAATGGATCGTTTTCAATCCATCCATTACGATCCGCATAAAAATTTATCCAATCCATCCATTTGCCACCCCTACTAGCTATAGTGTACTTTTGACTGATCATATGTATTTTGATATGAAATCTATAAAATTTCATGTAGCTTTTTGGTTTCTAATTATCTTTGTTGTCTGAATGTAATTGAACGTACATATGCATTGTTCGTAATAAATTCAGTATATATTAATTTAGTGTGTTTTTGTTGTACAAAAGTGATTGTGTTGAGAATATTTAGAATATGTTATTTTGGTATTGATCTGCATTACTGAAACAGGGGAAATGAATGATAGAAATGTAAAAAAGAGTTTTTTAAAAAAATTCGACTTTACACATCGGTTACTCAAAAACTGATGTGGAAAGTTCACTTTACACATGGGTTAATAAAAAACCGATGTGCACTACAAAAAAAGGTTATTTAGTGACCGAAAATAGTGACCGAATTTTTTGGTTGCTTTTTACGACCGAAATGGCGACCGATTGTAGGATCTACATGAAACACTGATTAGAGTTGATACTGTGACCGAAATAGAGCGTAGCAGAGTTATCGGTCGCTATTTCGGTCGCTAACTAAAGGAAAGTAAAAGTCAGAAAATTATGACTTTTTAGCGACCGAACTAGTGACCGAATTAAATGCAATGGTTAAATTTTATTTATATTTGCGACAGATATTAATTCGGTCGCTAAACGGCGCGTAAAAAATTAAAACAGCGCGTATTAGCGACCTATTTAAAAATCCGTCGCTAAATTTATGAATTCAAATTTCAAATTAACTCATTTAGCCACCGATTTAGCGACCGAATAGTTCGGTCGCTAAAACTAAAACCCTAAATCGTGATTTCCTTCCTCGCTTCCCCCATTTCTCTCTTTTCTTCTCTTCTCTCTCACACGCAGCGACGCAGCTCCGCCCCTTCCCTGTTCCAACCGCGCAGCTCCGCCCCTCAGCGTCTCGTCCTCCTCCGGCCACCACTTGGTAAGGTTCTCCCCTTATCCTTCTCATTTTGTGTTTCTCCTTCTCCTTCTCTGTCTCTCACTCTCTCTTCCTCCTCCCAGCAGCACCGTGCCACCACCGCCACCACGACCACTACTGTAGCACCGTGACCTCCTTCTTTGGTAAGGTCTCCTTTTCTCTCTCTCTGTATATCGCTCTCTCTCTCTCTTGCTCGGTTCTCTTTGTCTCAGTTTCTCTCAATGTCTTTCTCAGGTGTTGTCACTTCCTCCTCCGGCCACCACCACCATCTCAAGGGGTTCTGTTTTGCGCAACCACCACCCCCACAGTCTCCTCTGATCAGTTCTGTCTCAGGTTAGGGTTTAGGAAAGTTCTGTTATGCTGTCAAATTAATCATTGATGTTGTTCTAGTGAAATCCAGAGTAGAGAAATTTTGACAGTAGGGGTATATTGATTTAAATAACTTATTGGATAGATAATATAAGTTAGCTTCCTCTTGATTCACCATCTCTTTGACTGTAATGCTTGGAAGTAGGACTACTATAAGTTTCATGACCATCCCTGCATAAAATAAGCAAATATGAAGCCAAGAATGTAATGAGTAAATTACAGGCACATTGTATTAGACATAAGGAAGACTATTTTAATATGAGTTTGAAGACCAAGTCAATGTGGAGGCAAGGGTCCTAACCCCAACTTGTAAATTTTGTAAATTTTCATTGTTGAGTTGAACACTTTATATTTGTTCTTTGGGTATATGAATGTATGGAGGTTTGATAAAAATTTGATGGCTAATTAATGGCTGGCCTTTGAGATTCTTTTTTTTCGATGGAGATTGGTAAGTGAGGGATGGTGGGAGGAAACATTTGTTTTCAAACTTCTTGAACCATTGAATTCCAAGGTCAAGGTCCATTGAAAATGATTATGTTACACCCTGCAATACAACTTGAGTCCATCTATGTCATGTAATATTTTTTTTAAGGCTTGCACATCCTTGTTTCTCTTATTTAGATTACTCAAGTACATTGTTGTTTCAACTGTGAGATGATTTGGATAGTGAATCCAAATACATCTTTACTAAGCATACTTGAGAAAAGTAATTTTCCTTTGCTCTAATTTCTGCATGTTCCCAACTACTTGACTTATTTTGAACTATGGTTCGCCATGAATTAAAACACGTCCAAAGAATGAGGATTGGAATGAAAGTGACTTTGGTGGTTTTGAATACTATCTATTTGGAAATGTTGCATGAATTGCTTGGGTGTTGCCAGGGAATGCTTGAGGTGAGTGGGTAAATTGGGTGCATTATAATTGAACAACAATAAAGGGGTTGTGCGCTGCATCAGGTGGAAAGCTATCTTTTTGGTATTTCTTTTCTTTTGGCAGATGCATTCGTGTATGATAAGCCTCTGGCTCATCTAGTTTTATGACTAGTATGACCGTGGTTTTGTGCCGATTATATCTCGTTTTCACCCAAATTAGGCCTGATTGTCCTCAAGCAAGGTTTTGAGTCCCTTAAGTAGTTTTAGGGTTATTTAGTCAGTTTTTGAGTCAAATAAAGCACTTATGGCTATTTCATGTTTTCAGGTTGACTTAGAGTCCAAGGAATGAAGGAAACAATGGAAATTGCAATCTGGAAACACTCGCCACGCGCGAGCGGATACTCGCCCGCGAGAGTGAGGACCAGCCGAGTGCCGGAAAAGTCATGTTCTCCGCCTCGCCCGCAGAGCTATTGCTCGCCTCGCGAGCCTGAAGTCAGCAAGCATTACGGTCGTCCCGTGACACCCATCACGGGCGTGAAGAGAAACCCCTAAAGACAGAGACCATCACGGCCTGGCCGTGATGAAGGTCACGCCATGACAGATAAGCACCGAAGACAGAGACCATCACTGCCTGGCCGTGATAGGCATCACGGCTGTGACAACCCAGGTTTTGAAGACTCGCCTCGCGAGAATCACGCTCGCCTCGCGAGAATACCAATTCAAGAAGGCGCCATTTTAATATTCGCCTCGCGAGAGGCCACTCGCCTCGCGAGTCTCGCAGATTTCGAAAGTTATAAATAGCTGTTTAGGGCGAACAGAAGGATCTTTTGCCAATCCTTGTTTTCGAATTTTCTCTGTTTGTATTGCGTTTTTGATGGAGAACTAATCTCCCTAGGTTGATCTCTTTGTACTCGTCTTCCACCAACACTTGAGGTCTTGTAATTCCTGATTTAATTCTCTTCTCTCTTTCAATATCTATTCTATATTCTCTGTTTGCTTAATTCAGTTTGTATCGAATGGGTATTGATTTGTTTCGATGATTGTATGTTCCTAAACTTAATCGCGTTTGCTTAATTCGCGTGCGTTCAATTCGTGTTTGCTTAATTCACGAAAGGGCTTCATCCGTTTGCTTAATTCGGAATTAGGAATATATGTCCCGTAGCGTCGGTTTCGCTTGTTAATCGATGCTACAATCGAAAAGGGATTAGACACTGCTTAGGGCATGGAATTACATGAACCGATGATAGTGGGAAACGAAACAGCAGATTGATCGTCTTAGTCTTAATTGATAATCACGTATTTTGCTCTGTTTTTACGTTCTGTTTTCACTCTGTTTTTCCAATTAATTTCAAACCAAACACCCCCCCCAAGAAACTTATTTCCTGCGATAATAGCACTACGAGAGTCCTTGCGATACGACACCCGAGTTGTCGCACACTAAACTACATTTTTACTAACCGCTCATCTTTTGACGCGTGCGCGACAGCGCGTCAAATTGGCGCCGTTGCCGGGGAACTCTTGTCTGTTGTTCTCGCTTTTTGTTTTTGTTTCTGTTTTGAATTAGACTGGCCACTAGGTCTACTTGTCCTGACTTGTGTGATTTTGACCCTGAAATTGAAAGAACACTGCACACACGCCTTAGGGCAATACGGGCAAGCACTAGTGGTAATTCTGATCTCGAACCTGTTTTTAATAACATGGGTGACCAAAGGACATTGAGGCAGCTTGCTGCCCCAGATGTTAACTACAATGGGCTGTGTATTGAGTATGCTGGTGTGGTTGCTCCTTTTGAACTTAAATCTGGTTTAATACACTTGTTGCCAAGATTTAGTGGTCTTGCGGTGAGGATCCACATAAGCATTTGAAGGAATTTCGTGGTGGTCTGTTCTACACCCTTGAGGCTAGGAAGGCATTACTGAAGACCATATCAAATTGCGAGCCTTCCCTTTCTCCCTTGAAGGCGCTGCAAAGGATTGGCTATATTATTTGGAGCCAAATTCTGTCACAACTTGGAATGATCTGAAAAAGGTTTTCTTGGAAAGATACTTCCCGCCTCCGCAGCTGCTTCCATCAGAAAGGAGATATGTGGCATCAGGCAAAGCAATGAGTCATTGGCTGAGTACTGGGAGAGGTTCAAAAAGTTGGTATCTAGCTGCCCTCAACACCAGATTTCTGAGCAGCTCCTGATTCAGTATTTTTATGAGGGATTGCTCCCAATGGACAGAAATATTTTGGATGCCGCTAGTGGAGGAGCACTCGTCGATAAAACTCCAGCTGCTGCGAAGCAATTGATTGAGAATATGTCATTAAACTCCCAGCAGTTCACAACCAGGAGCAACTCTGTCGAGACAAGGGGTGTAAATGAGATTCAAGGTTCATCTTCCAACAAGGCACTCGAAACCAGAATTGATGAGCTCACTTGTTTGGTGAAGCAACTGGCAATGGATAAGGTGCAGCCGGCGAGGTTGTGTGGCATGTGTAGTTCTCCTGAGCATCTGACCGACACGTGCCCTATTCTGAAGGATGGGTCGATCACTGATATGCCTCAAGCTTATGCAGCTAATCTATACAATCAAGGCAATAATCAGAACCGGTATGGAACTCCTGACCTCTCTACAAATAGGTACCATCCCAACTGGAGGAATCACCCTAATCTGCGGTATGGGAACTCATCCCAACAACAACCAGTGGCACCACCACCGAATCCTCCTCAAGTGACCACTTCTACACCCTCCGGACCTTCATTAGAAGACTTGGTCAAACAAATGGCTGCACAAAATCTCCAATTTCAGCATCAAGTTGGACAGTCTCGGCCAGAAAACAGGATGCTAGCATTCGAGATTTGAGGACACAGATTGGAATGACTTGCCACATCCATAAACAACTTACAGCAAGCTCGGGGATCGAGCCAACTACCTGCATGCAGGCGGTGGTGAATCCCAATGTCCCCAATCCCAATGTGAGTGCCATCTCTTTGAGATCCGGGAAAGTAGTAGAGGAGCCCCTGAGAAAGATGAAGAAACTGTTGAGGCTATTCCTGAGCCCTCTGTTGTTGTTGAAACTGAGAGAGTGTATGTGCCCCCGATTCCCTTCCCACAAAGAGTGCAGAAAAATAAGAAGGTTGATGGGGAAGACAAGGAGAAGGAGATCTTAGATGTGTTCAGAAAGGTGGCGGTAAACATTCCACTCCTAGATGTGATTAAGCAAGTTCCAAGGTATGCAAAGTTTCTGAAGGATTTGTGTACCCACAAGAGGAGGATGAAGGGTAATGAGAGAGTTAACTTAGGGCGAAATGTTTCAGCCCTCATTCAGCCCAAACTTGCCCCCGAGAAGGTTACGGTTTCAGCCCTCACTCTGCACCGCCACGAAGTGCAAGGATCCGGCACTTTCACTATTCCATGCACCATTGGGGACAGCAAATTCGACAATTGCATGTTGGATTTGGGAGCCTCCATAAATGTCATGCCCACCTCCATTTTCAACAACCTTGATCCGGGCCCTTTGCAACATACAGGACTTACCATACGGTTTGGCCAACAGGACCAATGCTCGCCCCATGGGAGTGGTAGAAGATGTGTTGGTACGAGTTGATGATTTGATTTTCCCTGCCGACTTTTACATCCTGGACATGGCAGGGGAAACCAATTCAAGTAGATCACCAATCATCCTGGGCAGGCCGTTCATGAAGACGGCAAAGACGAAGATAGATGTTGATGATGGAACCATGTCCATGGAGTTCGGTGACATTATTGCAAGGTTCAACATTTTTGATGCTATGAAGCATCCATTGGAAGAGCACTCTGTTTTCCAAATAGAGTTGCTCTCCGAAATTGTTGACGACACCTATGATGACTTGGTTGCTGATTTTCCATCCATTTCTGATTTTAATGATGTTTATTCATGTAATGATTGTACTAACACTAACCCTTGTGTTGTTTGTGCTGAGATTGATTCTACTTTGCAGGGTGATAGTGTAAGTGAAGCTGTCTGTTCGGCTGGAATTCTTGACAGCCCGGCTGCTCCAAACATACCATCTGTGGAGCAGCCACCCTCCTTGGAGCTTAAGCCACTTCCCGGCAATCTGAAGTATGCTTACTTGGAGAGGAATGAAAAACTCCCGATTATCATTTCCTCCAACCTTGACTCGACCAGGAAGCTAAACTCTTGGAGGTTCCGAAGAAGCACAAGAGAGCAATTGGATGGACCTTGGGTCGACATTCCGGGAATTAGCCCCTCTAGATGTATGCATAGGATTTTATTGGAGGATGGGGCTAAACCAGTTAGGCAGCCGCAGAGGCGGCTAAATCCATTGATTCTCGGATGTGGTAAAGAAGGAGGTAACAAAACTCCTACATGCGGGTATCATATACCCCATCTCTCGATAGCACTTGGGTGAGCCCAGTGCAAGTTGTGCCCAAGAAATCTGGCCTCACGGTGGTAAGAAATGAGAACAATGAGCTTGTCCCCACTAGAGTCCGGAATAGCTGGAGAGTCTGTATTGACTATAGGAGGTTGAACCAGGCCACTCGAAAGGATCACTTTCCTTTGCCGTTCATCGATCGGATGCTCGAACGGCTGGCCGGTAAATCCCACTCATCTTGTTTTCTTGATGGCTTCTCCGGATACTTCCCGAGATCCACATTGCACCGGGAGGATCGGGAGAAGACCACTTTCACGTGCCCCTTCGACACGTTTGCCTATAGGAGGATGCCATTTGGCCTTTGCAACGCTCCTGGCACTTTCCGAGAGATGCATGATTAGCATTTTTGCTGAATTTATTGAAAATTGCATGGAAGTGTTCATGGATGATTTCACAAGATATGGCTCCTCATTTGATGCATGCTTGCATAGTCCGAATTTGGTTTTAGAAAGATGTATTGAAACCGATCTTGTGTTGAACTATGAAAAGTGTCATTTTATGGTTGAACAGGGGATTGTTTTGGGGCATGTTATTTCTAGAGAGGGTATCTCAAGTAGATCCTGCTAAAATTGATGTGATTTCCACTTTGCCTTACCCATCTTGCGTTCGCGAGATTCGTTCTTTTCTTGGTCATGCAGGTTTCTACAGCGCTTTATTAAGGACTTGAGCAAGATAGCTCTCCCTCTGTCGAACTTGTGAAGAATGATGCCATATTCAGCTTTGATGATAAGCGCAAGAAGGCGTTCGACTTCTTGAAAAAGGCATTGACCTCTACCCCCATCATCCAGCCCCACTGATTGGACGCTCCCTTTTGAGCTCATGTGTGATGCTTCTAACTATCTTTGTGGGGCGGTCCTGGCACAAAGGGTAGGCAAGTCTGCACATGTCATTTACTATGCTTCTAGGACTTTAGATGCTGCACAATGTAATTACACCACCACTGAAAAGGAACTTCTAGCTGTTGTTTTTGCTCTCGATAAGTTTAGATCATATTTGCTAGGTTCCAAGGTTGTTGTTTTCACTGACCATGCAGCTCGAAATATTTGTTAAAGAAACCGGAAGCGAAGCCGAGGTTGATTCGGTGGATGTTGTTGCTCCAAGAGTTCAATGTAGAGATCAAGGACAAGAGTGGAGCAGAAAATTTAGTGGCTGATCACTTGAGTAGGATAGAGAGGGATGAGGATCCGTCCCCCATTCAGGATGACTTTCCTGATGAGCAGCTTTTCTGATTGCATGGCGTTACTCCTTGGTTTGCCGATCTTGTGAATTACCTAGTTCTTGGTGTCTTTCCGACAGAGCAACTAGGTCACAAATCCACAAACTAAAGAGCGACGCCAAGTATTATGTTTGGGACGATCCATTTCTTTGGAAGTTTTGTAGTGATCGGTGATTAGGCGATGTGTCCCCGACTATGAGATTGAGTCTATTTTGCACTTTTCTCATGCCTCTCAAGTAGGGGGACACTTTGGGCCTGAGAGGACTGCGAGAAAGGTCCTAGATTCTGGTTTTTATTGGCCCACCATCTTTAGAGATGCTTATGAGGTGTATCGGACTTGTAAGGAGTGTCGACAGCAGGGTACAGCCATCACTCGCAAGAGTGAAATGCCACAAACAGCCCATGCTCTTACCGTGAGGTGTTTGACGTGTGGGGGATCGACTTTATGGGTCCTTTCCCTGCATCTTTTGGCTTTCTTTACATTCTCTTGGCTGTTGACTATGTTTCAAAGTGGGTGGAAGCTATCCCCACTAGGACTAACGATTCTAAAGTTGTTGCAAATTTTGTTAGATCCAATATTTTTTGCAGGTTCGGCATACCTCGTGCCATCATCAGTGACCAGGGCACTCATTTCTCGCAACCGCACCATGGAAGCTCTACTCAGGAAGTATGGGGTTGTGCACGAGTCTCCACTTGCTTACCATCCTCAGACCAATGGCCAGTCTGATATCTCCAACAGTGAGATAAAACAAATCCTAGAGAAAGTTGTGCAGCCGAATAGGAAAGATTGGAGCCGCCGTCTAGAAGACGCACTTTGGGCTCAGAGGACCGCTTTCAAGACGCCGATAGGGATGTCCCCCTTTAGGCTTGTATTCGGCAAGGCATGCCATCTCCCTGTGGAAGTTGAGCACCGTGCTTATTGGGCAGTCAAGTGTCTGTAACTGGAAATGCAAAAATCTGGTATTGAAAGGAAACTCCGATTCTGAAAGGCTTGAAGAGCTTAGGCTAGAAGCCTATGAGAGCTCTCGGATTTATAAGGAGAAAACCAAGCACTTTCATGATAGATTGATTACTAGGAAGGAATTCTCTGTGGGACAAGGCGGGTTTTCTTGTTTAACTCCCCTTTGAAATTGATGGTCGGGAAACTTTGGTCCGGTGGATTGGACCATTTGTTGTTACTAATGTTTTTCCTCATGGTGCAGTAGAGATTAAAAGTGCAGGTAGCAACAAGGCATTCAAAGTTAACGGGCAGCGGCTGAAGCTATTTCATGAGAGCTCGGGACTGTGGATGCTCTTGTTGAGGAGCTCTCTTTGGGGGAGCCCACCTACACTGCAACCTGATCAGGGAGCACCCTTTCCTTTCCCTCACTCTGTTTTGATATTTGTGTTGTTCATTGAGGACAATGTATGTTTTAAGTGTGGGGGAGGGAACCGTTTGTTTTGTTGTGTTTTGTGTTTTGTTGTGTTTTCTTTCGCTCTTGAATAATTTGAGAAGCTCAAGAGCATGTGTGTGAGTCTTGTGTCGGCAAGCTTTGTAGGTTTTGGTTGATTTAGCACAGATTGATGGCATGATTTATGTTGATGATTCCCCCTAGGTTTTTGAAATTTGGAAATTGTGATCCCCATTTGAAAAATTGAAAGCTGAACTTTGAGATATTTTGTTGTGAGAGCATGATTTATGATAAGTTTGGGGTGATAGGGTGCACACACTAGGGATAGAATCTCGGTCAAACAATTTGCATGAATGTCCAGGTGAGGATTTGAGCCTCCAACATGTTTTTGATTGTGTGAATCACTTTTGAGTTGCACTTTCCCGAATTTGCTTGAATCTCTTCATGGTTTGCATGTCTATGTGTTTGCATCAAATGATTTAGGCAATTTTCTTTGAATTAACTACTTGGCCTAAATAGAACCAGTCCCTAATGCATGTTCCCTAGTTAGCCCTTTGAGCCTAATTAGCCTATTGTTTCATGTTGACCTTATGTTATGAGCCTAAATCTGGAAAAACCATGTTAACCCGATCTTAGGATTAGGAGAGCATGGAAGCTTAGCAAGAGAATGGTTGCAAGAAACTAAGTTTGGGGTGGCTACAGTGATATGATGTGTTGTTGGGGATTGAGAAAAAAGTCAAAAAAATAAAGGTTGGAGCCAAAGGGCAAAAATAAATCTCTCTAAAAAAAAAAAGAAAAAAAAGAAGCAAAATGTCAAGAAGGGTATTAGAAGAAAAGGGCTGTAGCCACCCAAGGCAAAAAGAAGAATAAGAATAGGAACTTGAGTAAGGAATTCAATGTGTAAACAGCTTCATGCTCTCTTAGTTCCTAGGGACTTCAACCAAGACCTTTGTATATCCTTCCCTTAGCCAGGCCCCATTACAACCTTGAAAGACCTTTTGATGTTGCATGCATGTTTTCCGTGGGAACCATTTTGAGATGAAAATCAAATTCATGGGAAGTGCTCTTAAAAGTGAAACTGAGTGAAATGTTGTTAGCCTAGACAAACTGAGAGATTGAGTGAACACTAAACCCCTTTGTGAGGAAGGCGATTGTTTGAATTTGGTGATCTCCCTCTTGTGTGTAACTTAGATCCCCTGTTTATATTAATGATTGTTTGATTGATGAAATTCTCAGATGTTCAGAATAAATGATTGTGGGGATTACATTGTTGAAAAGGGGGAAACATTGAAGGGAAATTGTTTTGATGAATTGCTTGAAATTTGTGCGAAATTGGTTGAAATCCTTCTAGCTTGCCAAGTCTTGAGTCGTTTTGAGTTTTAGTTTGCTTGGGGACAAGCAAAGTTCAAGTTTGGGGTATTTTGATAAGCCTCTGGCTCATCTAGTTTTATGACTAGTATGACCGTGGTTTTGTGCCGATTATATCTCGTTTTCACCCAAATTAGGCCTGATTGTCCTCAAGCAAGGTTTTGAGTCCCTTAAGTAGTTTTAGGGTTATTTAGTCAGTTTTTGAGTCAAATAAAGCACTTATGGCTATTTCATGTTTTCAGGTTGACTTAGAGTCCAAGGAATGAAGGAAACAATGGAAATTGCAAACTGGAAACACTCGCCACGCGAGCGGATACTCGCCCGCGAGAGTGAGGACCAGCCGAGTGCAGAAAAGTCATGTTCTCTCGCCTCGCCCCGCGAGCTATTGCTCGCCTCGCGAGCCTCGAAGTCAGCAAGCATTACGGTCGCCCCGTGACACCCATCACGGGCGTGAAGAGAAACCCCTAAAGACAGAGACCATCACGGCCTGGCCGTGATGAAGGTCACGGCCATGACGGATAAGCACCGAAGACAGAGACCATCACGGTCCTGGCCGTGATAGGCATCACGGCTGTGACAACCCAGGTTTTGAAGACTCGCCTCGCGAGAATCACGCTCGCCTCGCGAGAATACAAATTCAAGAAGGCGCCATTTTAATATTCGCCTCGCGAGAGGCCACTCGCCTCGCGAGTCTCGCAGATTCCGAAAGTTATAAATAGCTGTTTAGGGCGAAACAGAAGGATCTTTTGCCAATCCTTGTTTTCGAATTTTCTCTGTTTGTATTGCGTTTTTGATGGAGAACTAATCTCCCTAGGTTGATCTCTTGTACTGCGTCTTCCACCAACACTTGAGGTCTTGTAATTCCTGATTTAATTCTCTTCTCTCTTTCAATATCTATTCTATATTCTCTGTTTGCTTAATTCAGTTTGTATCGAATGGGTATTGATTTGTTTCGATGATTGTATGTTCCTAAACTTAATCGCGTTTGCTTAATTCGCGTGCGTTCAATTCGTGTTTGCTTAATTCACGAAAGGGCTTCATCCGTTTGCTTAATTCGGAATTAGGAATATATGTCCCGTAGCGTCGGTTTCGCTTGTTAATCGATGCTACAATCGAAAAGGGATTAGACACTGCTTAGGGCATGGAATTACATGAACCGATGATAGTGGGAAACGAAACAGCAGATTGATCGTCTTAGTCTTAATTGATAATCACGTATTTTGCTCTGTTTTTACGTTCTGTTTTCACTCTGTTTTTCCAATTAATTTCAAACCAAACACCCCCCCCAAGAAACTTATTTCCTGCGATAATAGCACTACGAGAGTCCTTGCGATACGACACCCGAGTTGTCGCACACTAAACTACATTTTTACTAACCGCTCATCTTTTGACGCGTGCGCGACAGCGCGTCAGTGTATTTCTTTCATTTGTAGTGCTGATCTGACTTGGTAAAATATAGTGTGCAATGGCATTGACACCCACTGGGTCATATTGAGGATAATCTTACCAATGTTAGCTGTGATAATGTCTGAATAAAATGTAGAGGGGTAATGATGGCCTATACACACTAATGATTTAAAAAACACAGAAAGAGGGGAAAAAAGTAAAAGGCCTAATGGCTTTCAACAAACTCTTAAATGTTAGTTTCTTAAATGTTAGTATTTGACAGGATTAATTTTATTTATGCATTATAGGTCATTGCTCTATTTCTCGTGAGTTGAATGATGGCCTATACACGTTATATATCTTGTTGTTTGTTAGTGGAGAGCTGAGCTCAATAGGAAGGTATCCTGCCTGAAAGGCAAGATGCTGATTGTGTGCTGATAATTTAATATTTATGCATGTATTTGCAATTATGTGTTGTTTGTTAGTGGAGAGCATAGCTCAATAGGATGTGATCCTGTCAAAAAGGCGGGATGCTTGTTGTGTGTTGCTAATTTAGAAATTATGCATGTGTTTGACAATTATGTGTTACTTGTTAGTGGAGAGCGGAGCTCAATAGGATGTTTGCTACTATATTTTATCTAAGTTTGTATTGAAATATGCTTCAATATATATTTGTTGAAGTATGCTGCAATCCTTATAAGTCAATGGTTTTATTTTCTGCTAGAGCTAATTATTAAGCTACGAAAGCCTTAGTTTCCTATTTGAGATTCAATATTAATGAGAATGCATACCTTCTCAGGGCACGCATGCTCATTCAATATTTTGGATGTGCTTGAAGGATTCTTGAAGTTTGAGGTTTTTCTTTAATTCTGCCTTAAGGCCAAGGTCTTAGATAATGAAGGATTAAGTATAGGGTTAGATAAAATGAAGGGTGGGGCACAATTTGTCAGGCACATGACGCGCCGTCATCATTCAAACATTATTCATATTAGAAAGCAGCTCTGTACACAATATTATGAAAGCAACTCTGGTTTTCTACTCATTTGTTTCACTAGGCAATAGAGCTTTGCAGAAATAGTTGTTGATGACCATCCTTACTAGGTTATCTAGGCATTTCTAGTAGGAAAAGTCCTCTCTATGACCATCCTTCAAAACGACGTAAAAGCATCTGCTTTCCTGAAAACTACTATGTTTGCTAATCTGTAAAGTTGCATGTGAAGTTGCATTTCTTTGTTCTATTTTGACATGCTAGTATGCTACATGGATCTTTCCATCTTTTCTTATTATCACTTGATGAAGTTTAGACATATGACTTGTTTTCCTTATCGTTTTATCAGAAAATGGATCCGACTAAATGTTTTGAGACAGTCATCCATATAGACCAGTGCGATGATTTCATCAACTTAAGAATAACGATCGGATTCACGTAATGATGGTTAAGGCATAAACTAATCATTACTAAATTGTTCTTGTGTATTTGCAGGATTTGATTTCAATCCCGCGATCATTCTACCGTCGTTGGGGACAAGAAATACAGCATGTTGTGACTATTGAAGACAAAAGCGGAAATCTGTTCAATGGGAATATAGTAATCCATGAGGATCGCCCATATTTTACAACAGATACAAATGGTATCAGGGAGTTGTATTTGTTGTCCATTGGTGCATTGGCAAAGTTTAAGTACCTTGGGGGTTCTCGCTTCTACATGTTCATCCTTTGGAAGATTGATGAGTTTTGATATTTTGATTAGTACTTATTGACTGTGGTGTGTTTTTATGTTTTGATCGTTAATTAGTACATTATTAAACGTTTTTTTATAAACAATTATTAAACTTACGTTAATTAATGTATATGTTTTCTTGATCATATTGACTGTGGTGTTTTGGATCGTTAGTACATCATATTTACGTTTTCTATTTATTCAAAAAAAATATTGGTGTATTTTATTTATATCAGAAATTAAAAATCAATGGGGTAATAGTTGAAAAACAAAATTTGGTCGGTAGGATTAAGTTACAAGAAAATTTTTATAAAAAAAATTCAAAATTTGCGACCGAAATAGCGACCGATTATCGGTCCCCAAATTCGGTTATCTGAGCACGCGACCAACTATACGGCGACCGAAATATATAATTTTGTGACCGAAATATCGGTCGCAAATTTGCGACCGAAATACAAATTCGGTCGCTAAACATTTAGCCACCAGGGTTTCTGCTACCCCCTTAATTTGGTCGCTACACAGTATAGCAACCGAATTATCAGGTTTAGCGACCGAAATCTTCGGTCGCTAAATAGGTTTTTTTTGTAGTGGTGGAAAGTGAAATTTCCACATCGGTTTTTATGAAAACCGATGTGGAAATTGAAATTTTCACATCGGTTTTTTGGAAACCGATGTGTAAAGTCTAATTTCCACATCGGTTTTAGATAAAACCGATGTGGAAAGTGATATTTCCAATAGGTTACCCATGTGACAAATGAACTTTCCACATCGGTTATTTTGAAAACGCTGTTAAAAATGTACTTTAAACATCGGTTTTAAAACCGATGTGAAAAGTAACAATAAACAACATCGGTCTTTTCAACATCGGTTTGAAAACCGATGTGAATAGCCAAAAATAACCGATGTGGAATCCTTTTTCTGCACTAGTGGTTCTTTAATACTAGCTTTGAGAGACTTCATTCTTCAATCTTCATTCTTCAATGGAGTCTTCAAAGTTAGTAGTCTTGATAAAGAATCCATAGCTTCATCTTCAGCTTTAGTTTTAGACTTTGGACACTTCTGTCGTTCATAATCATCAAGTTGTTCCTTAAACTTAGAACTAAGTTACTTTTATTCATCTTCATGGAATATGAGATTTGGGAGCTACTTCTAAAACTAGGCCTCAGCTTGTATGAGTCTTATCAGACGCATTGCATCAGCTGATTCATTAAATTCAAGGAGTCAGACGCATGGAATGTGCTTTGGTTATTTCATTCTTAGAATAACCTGTACATATATTTTTTTCTGCCCATCTCAAGTAGAATATTATCAATACTCAGACAGGTCAATTAAAATTATTTGCTTAATGTTTGGATTCATCAAAACACACTTGTCAACATGAAAAGAGAGTCAGACGCATGACATAGAGTCAGACTCTTTGTGTCTTAACAATGGACCATTCCAAGTATTGGAGAAAATAAATGACAATGCATATAAAATTGATCTTCCCAGTGATTATAACGTTAATGCCACTTTCAATGCGTCTGATCTTAGTCTACTTGAAACAGATGATGATCAACATAATTCGTGGATGAATCTGCCTCAAGAAGGAGGGGATTACATGATCATGGATTCTCAAGGACAACGGGTCCCAATCATAGAAGACATTCATGGACCAATGACAAAGAAGAGTCCAAGATGCTTGAAAGGAGTGATGGTCAACCATATGACTCACAAGCAAGCATTGGAAGAGGAATCCACATTGAACCTCTTATGTATTGAAGTCATGACCACATAGTGTAGGAATCTTTGTAATATAGTAGAAAAGGACCTATGTAAAAGTAGAATAGGACTTATGTAATAAAAGTGCTTTTTCCAATAAGCACTTTAGGATATTTAGACTTTTGGGCTTAGGAAGGTTGGGCCTCTTGGACCAATTAGCCCAACATGTAGATAGGCCATACACATTGGGTCAATTGGGCCAAAAACCCACACCATGTGCATAGCTAGAACTTGGAGAGCATGGGTGAAGGAGATCCAATGTAACACCCTTCTAGGGTGCTACATCGTAAAGTGACATTTTAAGGCCGAAAAGTAGATTAATTAAATATTGGCTATACAAGAATGGGGTAATTTTTTTCTTTTTCATTAGTCATAAATATAACTACTTTGATTAAATGAATGGACAATGATATTTTCAATTATCACAATTAGGATCATAAGTTCAAAAATCATTTACAGGATACCCAACTCGACTCATAAACATAAATCATAGAATGTACAGACTCAACATAAAGATGTGGAGACGCAGCTCCTAAAATATAAGATACTTGGAGTCACAGTTCCATATACATTTACATCAACTCCCAAACATACCCAGCTGGCCAAACTAAAATAGAAAAGACCATCCTTTCTCAAACATCGTGAGAAGGACAAACCCAAATGACAAGATCTAGTGGAAACTCTATTTGAGTCCACTACCGACGTCGTCACAAAAGACACCACTAGAGCTACTACAATAGTAACTCTCAAACTAAGCCCTTTCCTCTTCCAAGAGGAAAACATGGTCAGTGAACCATCGACAATCTGGAAGATGTCCACTAGAAACTCCACCATATCATCCGCATGCTCGAATCCCATCCTCTACGATGAATCAGTCAAGCGTCATCTTGACGTCTCATTCTTCTCAACAGAATACAGGAAGCACATAGCTAGCCAACATAGGCAAAATAAAGTAAGGAGGTGAGATTCCATTTATCTTACACATAAGGCAGACATGCAGTGGTACGACTTACAGGTACATAATACAGCAATACTATATTTCTTTAATCTCCCATTTTAATTCTGCAACTCAAAACTCCAAGAATATACTATACCAAACTCGACAGTAAGCTTATCAAGCATACCAGACATGGTTTGTCCATCGGAGGACAGGAATAGAGAGAAACTGATTGAAACTGTATGGTCCCATTCCTACGACCTCAAGGAATATCCGATTCTAACATCGAAGCTAATTTGATATTTTGGAAGGAAATGGTCAGTATAGGTTTCACATTCGCCCACCTTAGGCACCATGTGGGGCTAGCTGACTAGGCACACAAGGCTTGAACCATAACGTACGTACAATCATAATCACATGTGATCTCAAACTCTCTGTAACACATCAGGCTCTTTATGAAACCTCTACAACTGAAACTCGGCTTCCTGGGCACAATGACCTCACCGAACATAGTATCAACTATGTATCTGGGCAAAATTGTCGGAATACGTCCAATTGGTTTATCTATCTGATAACCTCGTGATTCCACCAGAATCCACTCGATGTCAATCTCTGACGGACGATATTCTCGGGTACAACTCACCGGCTCTTCACTGAACTACGGTTCTAAAAAAAACTTGTCATGTTTGTGTAAAGATGTTTTAAGGCCCTTGCTTATAGGTCCTAACACATTATGAAATTGGATCGATAATCCAATCATTTATTTCTTTACACTTTTCTAATGGAGCCTTTCTCTTAGCTTCCAAGAAATCAAATAACTCTTAGTCCATTAAATCTTTAGGAGGTATGGATAATGAATTATCCACACTTTACAACAAATGGTTTTGCTTCACAATAAGTCATAAATCATTAAGTTCATATTTTCACTAAGTCATTCATGACCTAGGTTTTGCTCTTTAATGTAAATACTAGTCTCTGAAGACTAAAATTCTCTTTTGTCTTAAAACCCAAAACCTTTGGTTAAAACCAAATCATTTTGAAATCAGATTCCATTAAAGTACACAAGTACTAAATTCCTCAAAACAGTTTCTTGAAAAATGTCAAAACTTTTAAAATACCGTTTTATCGCCTTTTACTGTATTTCAACTTAAATTCCATATTTTCACAAATGTAATCATTCTTCTCAAATCCTTCACTTTCCTAAGCTACCATACTTATATTAGGCATTTTTCTTAACAAATCAAGCAAACAACAATCATGGTTCCAACTTAAGGTCATTGGAACCAAAACAACCATATGACATATAATACCTCCACCAAGCATCAAATAAAATCCTCCATGAGGATCACACACATACAAATCAATAATTTACATTTATGAGTTAAAAAACATATACACTAAATAAACCATCAACATATCTACATTAAGGTAGGATAGTAGTAATCTCCCCCCTTACCTCTTGTAGATCACTTGAAACTCAAGTAGTAGAAGGATGTTGTTCACCTAAATCACAAGGTTTTGAACCTAGAAAACCTAGCCATGAACAACTAACAAGAAAACAAGTTAAAGAATGAAGAAAATCATCCTGAACCCACTTTATATAGGTTCGGCCAACTCAAAACAAAAGGGCTAGGGATCTCTAAATTTTTCAAGCTCTAGGATAATGAAAATAGAAGTCATATGAAGATCATAGAAATTGATCTCACATTAAAATTATTTTTCTATGATTTTCTAGAATTATTTGAAAAACTAGATCTAGGAATTTGAACTTGAACAAAACATTGAGATTGGAAGAAATTTTGTGAAGAGAAGTGAAGCCATGATCATGGATTATATGGCTATACCTCTGGAATTGGAAGAAATGAAGAAGATCTTAGACTTCCTTTGAAAATCAAGAGAAATAACTTAGAGTTTTTTTCTATGTTTTTGAGAGCAACATGAACAAATGAAGGAAATGAGTGACCAAGTGTGGTCTTAAGGAGGGTGGTTGTGAGTATGCTAGGGAGAAAAGGGTCCAAATGTTGTCATGGCAACTTGAAATTACAATGCAAGCTTAAGGGTATTTTAGATATGACTCACCCCCATGAGTCATTAGATGACTCATTGTCCTCATCCGTCCCGCCGAGTTTTGTCTGTTACCTCCGTTCTCGATTCGTCGATCCCCGATCGTCGAGTATTCGCCGACTAACGTATAATAACTTATTTATTTTGAAAATTTTCAAAATAACCACTATGGTTGGAAATAAAATAAAAATCTAAAATGTTTCGTTCTCGGGTCAAAATTAGGTTTTCTGATCAGTAAAATCTTGCTGTCAGTTAAAACGCAAATCGGGTTTCGTCTGAATTTTAAACCTAAATTTTTATCATAACCTTCTACCATAAGGTAGAGTAAAATTATGATTTTATTTTATTCAAAATCATTTTATAGATCTAAGATAAAATATAAAGAATTGAAAATTCTACCGATAATAAAAAACAGTAAAAACGGGGTGTTACATCCAAAGCCTCATCTATATAAGATTTAATTGTACTCATTTTTCACATAAATTAACCATTGATTATATTTTCTCATTTTGAGAATTGTGAGAGTTAAGAGAGTTCTCTTGTTGAGAGGATTTCTAGATGAACCTTGATTCTTATCTTCAGTTTCCATACTTAAGTGGTGAATCTTCCCCTTGGCTTATCATTCAATCTCTTCTAGAGTTGATTGTTGTGCCTATTGTAACACCCTGTTTTTACTATTTTTCATTATCGGTAGAATTTTTAATTCTTTATATTTCATATAAGATCTAGAAAAATGATTTTGGATAAAACAAAATCATAATTTTACTCTACCTTATGGTAGAAGGTTACGGTAAAAATTTAGGTGTAAAATTCAGACGAAACCCCGTCTGCGTTTTAATTGACAGTAAGATTTTACTGATAAGAAAACCTAATTTTGACCCGAGAACGAAACCGTTTAGATTTTTATTTTATTTCCAACCATAGTGGTTATTTTGAAAATTCTCAAATTAAATAGGTTATTATACGTTATTCGGGCAAATACTTGATGATCGAGGATTGACGGAATCAAGAACCAGAGTGTAGAGACAAAACCCGACGCTAGATGGATGAGGACAATGATTCATCTATGATGACTCGGGGGGGGGGGGGGGTGTGAGTCATAGGGGTTAGTCATCATGCATTAAATGCATGTAATGATGGTTATGTGTGAAATGTCCAAAATACCCTTAAGCTTGCATTGTAATTTCAAGTTGCCAAGACAACACTTGGACCCTTTTCTCCCTAGAATACTCACGGCCACACTCCATAAGACCACACTTGGTCATTTCTTTTTACTTCATTTGTTCATGTTCTTCAACTTTCTCACAAAAACACTTAAGTAAGTTATTACACATTTTGATCGATGTGGAAAAACCCAACTCTACTAGGGTTTGTATGAATTCTTCGTGACTGCCGTTGCACCATGGCAATTGCCTCAAACTGTCCATGGTCCTTTCTGTTCCCTGACTCAGTCTCCCGTCTTCCTGACCCTCCTCCCTCTTCTCGGCCCCTCGTTACTATTGATGACAACGTGCTGCCCCAACCTCGTACCTTGCAACAGGAGAAAACTTTCGCCCAGGCACTTCAAAACTCATGTGACATTCCTGTCAGTCAACTGACTAAACCACGCTTGTTAGGGGATGCATTATCTATTAAGATATCCGAAGATGAATATAGGGCGGGCGTTGCAGACTGCATGAACGTCCTCCATGGACGCCTGACTCTCTCTAAAGGTGACTCTCCAATTAGGGTTGATGACTTGCGCAAGAAGTTATCAAAGCTTTGGAATCTGGCTGGCTCCCGGAACATGGTTTCTCTTGGTAGAGGTTTTTATGAATTTAGCTTTGGTTCTTTGGATGATCTGCGTAGCCTTAGATCAATAGGATCTTGGAGTTTGAATCCAGGAGTTCTGAGAGTCTTTGCATGGACTCCTGACTTCAACCCGAAAACAATCAAGCAGAAAAATTTCCAAGGTTGGGTTCGTTTACATGGCTTGTCGAGAGAATATTGGCGTCCAAAAATTCTCTTTGAAATTGGTGGGGCTATTGGGGTCCCAATTGCACTGGATGAAGCTACAAAAAAGAGAACCTTTGGCCATTATGCACACGTGTTGATTGATCTGGATCTCTCGGGAACTCTCAGAGATAAGATAATGGTGGAAAGGGGTGACTTTGCTTTCCCTGTTGAGGTTGAGTATGAGTGGCTCCCCCCGTTTTGCTCTAATTGCCTTTCTATTGGTCATTCTTTGGAGGGTTGTCGTCTTAACCAGGATAGGGCTTATGCTAAAGCCCTTGTTAGAAATCAGAAGCATACCACACTTAAATATATTCCTAAGCAGGCTGCCAATGTTGATGATGTCAATGCTGTGAAGATTTTGGACAACGGTAAGGCAATTATCGTTGAGGACCCCCCCCCCCCCAAGCTATTTGTGTTGGCCATGGTTGCATCTCTGGTAGTCCAGGCCTACAGGTTGTAATGGACCAACCAGGTGCTAATGACTTATTTGGTTTCCCAACCAATACTGAGGTTAAGCAGCTTCAGAAGGAGCAGAATGCTGGATCTTTTGTATTCAATGGAGTAGTGGATTTACAGCCTGTTGCTGCTGCTCATCCTTTGGTTGACCAGATTCCCCCTGCAGACGATTCAATTAGGCAAGATCACACTCCTCCCCAGGGCAATGTAGCTTTGAGTCATGTTTCTGATAGCTTTATTGCTTCTGCTTCTGTAGATGTTGGCAGCGATTTTGCCACTAATGCTCACACGTCAGGTAATGTGCTTGCTACACAGCTTCACTGCATGCCACCTCAAGTAGATAAAGACATCAGAATAATCTCCAAGTTTTGGAGTGATGAGACTGATGATGCTCCTGAAGAGACCTTAAATGAGAATTTTATTGTGGTACTGTCTAAGTCACAAAAGAAGCAGTTGAAAAAGAAAACAAAGGAAGCTGCCAAGGCTAAGTATGTTATGGCCCGATCAAGGGCTGGTCCTCTCAATTTTGCATAATGAAGCTCCTTTATTGGAATGCTAGAGGTATTGGTAACCTTGATACAAGGTTAGTCTTAAAAAAGCTTTGCCTTTTGAATAAACCTGATTTTTTGTTCATATCAGAGCCTTGGATTGCTCATGATACTGTGCCTGCTGGCTTTTGGGACAGCTTAAATTTAAAGATCTTTGTTGTCAATGATAGAAATGGTTTAGTGTCAAACCTTTGGTGCTTATGTTCTGATTTTTACACTCCAAACATCATTGCCAACTCAAATCAGTTTATTTCTTTCTCCCTCGAGAAGGATGGTCAGGAAATTTTTGTCTCAGCCTTTTATGCTGCTACCAGTGTGGTGGTCAGAAGACAGCTCTGGCTGGATCTCTCTAATTTGCAACAATCTCATCCGGGACCTTGGTGTCACATTGGAGACTTCAATGCTATCCTTGGTTCTCATGAGCATAGGGGTTCCAGACTTCCCTCTTGAGCTTCCTGTGAGGACTTTAGGAACTGGATTGATTCTTCCAATCTGCATCATGTGCAGACCCGTGGTGCTCAATACACATGGGCCAATGGTAGGAGAGGCAGCTCCTTTTCTGAAAGAAGATTGGATAGATCCATTTGTAATGACCTATGGGTTGATTTTTGATCGAGTGTTTCCTGCTGTACTCTTACTAGAAGTAAGTCAGATCACTTTCCTATCTTATTATCTTTGGATAAAGATGGTTGCAAGCATGGTCCTTCCTTTAAGTTATTGAAAATGTGGTCTTCACATCCAGATTGCATCAAAGTAGTTTCTGAGGTTTGGAAGGAAGAAATTTATGGCTGCCCTATGTTTGTCTTGTCACAAAAGCTGAGGCTACTCAAAAGGAGACTTAGATAATGGAATAAACTGGTCTTTGGTAATGTTCATTCTAATGTTAAAAACGCACTGGCTGGAGTGGATAACATCCAACATCAAATGAATTAGTTTGGCTACTCTGACAGTCTCCATGCTCAGGAAAAAGAGAGGCAAATTCAATTACAAAATGCTCTTTGCTGTGAGGAGCAGTTCTGGATGGAGAAGGCAAGAATGAACTGGTATGCCTTTGGTGATAGAAACACAACATTCTTTCACAAAACAGCTAAGATCAGGCACATTACAAAGCAAATATCTGTTCTAATGCAGGGAGATCAAGTTCGCACCTGACCAAAGCAATAAGAGAGAGCATATCCCGAACCACTTTAAAGTCTGTTTTTGCATCCGAAAATCAGTGCCATAATAATGATCTTGTTGACAAGGTAATTCCTAAGCTTGTTTCTAGTGAGGATAATGACATGCTTACCATGCTGCCATCCATGGAAGAGGTTAAGAATGCAGTGTTTTCAATGAAATGCAAATGGTGCTTTGAGTGCCCCGATGGTCGTGGGGGTTATTGCTACCAAAGCATTTCTCGGGATATTATCTCTCATGATGTGTTCCATTCAAGTGCTTCAATTCTTTAAAGATGGTTGGATCTTACCTAACCTAAACTCTAATGTGGTGGTTTCGATTCCTAAAGTTCAAGGTCTTGATAGAGTAGACCAATATAGGCCTATTGCATTAGCTAATTTCCAGTTCAAGATCATAACCAAGGTAATGGCTGATAGGCTGGCAATAATAGCCACAAAAATCATCTCTAGCAACCAAAGAGGTTTCATCAAAGGGAGGCAGATTGTGGACTATGTGTGTTCTGCATCTGAGGCTATTAACTTGATTCATAAAAGATCTTTTGGTGGCTAATTGGCTATAAAGATTGACATTCGGAAGGCTTTTGATACTTTAGACTGGGGCTTCTTGCTGAAAGTCCTTGATGCTTTTGGTTTTGATCAAGCTTGTTGTAATTGGGTGAGTGTTATTCTGAACTCTGCAAGGATCTCCGTTGCAATGAATGGGAAGGTTGCTGGCTTCTTCAGTTGCAAATGGGGAGTCAGGCAAGGAGACCCTTTGTCTCCTCTCCTCTTTTGCCTTGCTGAAGAAGTTCTTAGTAGGGGCATCTCCATGCCTGTGAATGAGGGTCTCCTCCAGTCGATGACTGGTCCAAGAGGTCATAGGATGCCTAGTCATATCCTTTATCTTTGATGATGTCTTGATCTTCCAAAGGCACTAAAAGAAGTCTGCAAAGTTTGGTTTCTCTTTTTAGGGCCTCTGAGCAAGCTTCTGGTCAAGTGGTAAGTCCTGAAAAATCCAAATTTTATGTTGGTCCCCTCTCTGCTGCAAGGAAACTCTCCATTTCTAATCTGCTTGGCTTCTCTTCTGGCTGCCTTCCCTTCAACTATCTTGGGGTTCCTTTATTCCAAGGGAAGCCAAGGAAAATTCACCTCCAGTCTATTGCTGACAGAATCAAGAGTAAACTAACCTCTTGGAAAGGTTGCTTACTTTCTATTATGGGCAGGGTTCAGTTGGTGACCTCTATCATACATAGTATGTTGATTTACAGCTTCACTGTTTACTCCTGGCCAGCTTGCTTGTTAAAAACCAAAGACAAATGGATTAGAAGTTTTATCTGGGATGGCAACATTAATGCCAGGAAAGTGGTTACTGTCTCTTGGAGTAAGGTTTGTGCTCCAATTCAGGATGAAGGGTTGGGCCTTAGATCCATCAGAGCTATTAACAATGCAGCTATGCTTAAACTTTGTTGGGAGTTGGTTTCCTCTAAAAATCAGTGGTGCAGTATCCTTCGAGCAAGAGTTATCAGAAATGGAACGTGTATAAATCATCATATCAGCTCTCCCATTTGGCTCGGCATCAAAACTGGTTTCCTATTGTCATGCAGAATTTTTGTTGGCAAATTGGTAATGGATCTAGTATCAACTTCTTGACTGATCCATGGCTTTCCATGCCAATAGTTACCATGACTAATATTCCTGCTGAAGCTCATCCCTTGCTGTATTCTAAGGTTGATGATTTTATAAAGGATGGTAAATGGTGTCTCCCTACTGTGTTGCTGCAGAAGTTCCCTGCTCTCTTGGCTGAAGTGGAGAAGATCTCAATCCCAGTACAAAACTGTGAGGATAAACTCAGGTGGAATTCTGATTCTGGCAATTTATCCATCAAGGAGGCATTCCATTTCCAGAATCCTTCGAGACATCCTCTTCCTTGGGGTAAGTCTATCTGGTCTAACAGCATACCCCCTCGAAATCCTTTCTGGTATGGAGAATTCTCCATGGCCGAATGCCTACTGATGAAAACTTAAGATGCAGGGGCTGCACTATTGTGTCAATTTGCAATCTGTGTTATGCCTCCGAGGAGACTACTAATCACTTATTCTTCAAATGTACTTTTGCTGCAGCTTTGTGGAATTGGTTGAGATGCATCCTTTCATGATCTTTAGACTGCTCCTCCATGTTATCTGCTTTAGACTTGTGTAACAAGCAATGGAGTTCTCAGGCCAAGGATCTTGTGCTTGCTGCGATCACAAACATTATATGGGTCGTTTGGCACTGTAGAAACAAACTAAGGTTTGACAATACAACAATTTCATTACCTGCTGCTGTCAATCTTGTTATTGCGAACTATTCCATGTTGGGCAGCCTTAGCAAGGGCTCAGTTTCACCCTACTCTGCTGACTTGCGGCTTTTACATCAATTCTTAGTGGATGCTCATTTATGTAAGACTCCTACCATCAGATTGGTGCTTTGGCATACTCCTCTATTTAATTGGGTGAAGTGTAATACAGATGGGGCTGCCATGGGATGTCCTGGTCTAGCATCTTGTGGTGGCATCTTCAGGAATAAGGATGCGGATGTGCTTGACTGTTTTTTAGCCCACATTGGTGTATCTAATGCTCTCCAGGCAGAACTGATTGGTGCCATGCTTGCAATTGAGCTGGCTAATGATAAAGGTTGGAATCATCTTTGGTTAGAATGTGATTCTCAATTAGTCATCTCAGCCTTCAAGAATATCAACATTGTCCCTTGGAGTCTTAGAAATAGATGGTCCAATTGTTTGTATATATCTAGGAATATGAATTTTGCTTATTCTCATATCTATCGTGAGGGCAATAGTTGTGCTGATAAACTTGCCTCACATGGTTTGTCTTTCCAGGGTTTTCTTTGGTGGGACTCTTATCCTCCCTTCATTGGGGAAGACCTTTTTCTTAATAGGGATGGTCTTCCCAATTTTAGATTTAGTTGATTGTTTCATGGGTTTGGTTTATGCCCCCCCATGCTTTTGTCTCCTTTGTTTATTATTAATAAATCGGGTGTGTTGCAGATGATTGATAGTGGTTGAGGTGCCAACCTAGTTGGGATGTCCTCCACTATTGTGATGCCTATGCATGCCTTTTTGCCTTTAAAAAAAAAGTTCTTACACTTGATTTTCAAAGGAAGTCTTAGATCTTGATCATTTCTTGAGATTCCAAAGGTATACCCTTATGATCCATGATCATACCTTCAACTTTCATCACAAGTTTTCTTCTTAAATCCATGTTTTCTTCAAGTTCAAATTCCTAGATCTAGTTTTTCAAAAAAATTTAGAGATCCCTGGCTATTTCTCTCTAGCTTGGCCGAACCTATACCATAATGGGTTAGGATGATTTTCTTCAATATTTAACTTGATTTCTTGTTGGTTGTTCATGGCTAGGTTTTGTGGGTTCAAAACCTTGTGATTTAGGTGAACAACATCCTTCTCCTACTTGAGTTTCAAGTGATCTACAAGAGGTAAGGGGGGAGATTACTATTATCCTACCTTAATGGAGATATGTATGTGGTTTAAAATATTTGTATGTTGTTTTTCAAATCCTAAGTGTTAGGATTATGTGTTGTAGTTTATGATTGTGTGATCCTCTTGGAGGATTTAATTTGATGCTTGGTTGTGATATGATATGTCATATGGTTGTTTTGGTTCCAATGACCTTAAGTTGGAACCCTGATTGTTGTTTTGCTTAATTTGTTAAGAAAATTGCCTAATATATTTATTTAAGGCCATTCGGCCATAACTGGTTGAGGGAGTTCCATGAGGATTTAATTTGTTTGGATAATTTTTATAGGGAATGAATGAGTATATAAGAGTGTATAAATTGGTTTGGATTGATTTGGATATGTATGTTAAAAGATATGAATTTTTGAGTCTATAGGGACTTTTATGCAATTTTTGGAAAATTGTGGGACTGAAATATAAATATGAAAACATAAGATAAGACCATATAAATTGGTTTGGTGTTATTTGGATTAATACATAAAAAGTTATAAGCTTTTTTGTAAATAAGGACCTTTTTGCAATTATTGTAAAATATTTGGGGGCAGAAATGTAATTTTTGAAAAATTGAGGGTAACTGAAAAGTATTTCTATAGAAGTTGGTTTGGTGTGATTTGAAGTTATAAATAAAAAGTCATAAGGTTTTAAGTGAATAATAACCTTTTTGTAATTAATGAAAGTTTAGGGACTAAACTGCAATTTTCAAAAAATTTATGTAATTGGACAGTTAGAAACTGTTTTTCATACCTATTTAACTGTTCTAAAACTCAAAAATGAGTTTTGGACTATTAGAGTGTAAAATCGTTGAAAAAGGGATTTATGCGTTTTACAAACTTAACGACGTTCGGTCCAATTTGTAAAAATTTCGTATACTTGGAAAGGAAACTGTAAAATCAGTATTTGAACATCTTAATATGATTATTATAACCTAGGTGAGTAATATATTTTAGGTGAAGAACCATATTTTCAAAAGTATGTTTTTGGGCCTAAATTCATTAAAAAGCGGTGAAACCACCGTCAAATGTTTTTAAAGATTTTTGAGAAAACCATGATGTAAAGTTTGAAATCAGTATTTGAATACTTTAACATAAGTATGGTAACCTAGGAAAGTGAAGGATATGAGAAAAATGATTATATTTGTGAAAATATAGAATTTAAGTTGAAATACAGTAAAAAGCGGTAAAACGATGTTTTAAGAGTTTTGACGTTTTTCAAGAAACTGTTTTAAGGAATTTAGTACTTGTGTACTTTGATGGAATCTGATTTCAAAATGGCTTGGTTTTAACCAAGGATTTCGGTTTTAAGACAAAATAATATTTTAGTCTTCAAAGACTATTATTTACATTAAAGAGCAAAACCTAAGTCATGAATGACTTAGTGAAAATATGAACTTAAAAATTTATGACTTATGGTGAAGCAAGACCATTTGTCGTAAAGTATGGATAATTCATTATCCATACCTCCAAAAGATTTAATGGACTAAGAGTTATTTGGTTTCTTGAAAGCCCAGAGAAAGGCTCAATTAGAAAAGTGTAAAGAAATAAATGATTGGACTGTCGATCCAATTTCATAATGTGTTAGGAATTGTATGCAAGTACCTTAAAACATATTTACACAAACATGACAAGTCTATTTGAGAACTGTGGATAAGTGAAGGGCCGATGATTTGTAACCGAGAATATCGTCCGTCAGGGATTGATAGCAAGTGGGTTGTGGTGAAATCACGAGGTTATCAGATGGATAAACTAATTGGACGTATTCCGGCAATTTTGCCTAGATACATAGTTGATACTATGTTCGGTGAGGCCGTTGTGTCCAGGAAACCGAGTTCCGGTTGTAGAGGTTTCATAAAGAGCCTGACGTGTTACAGAGAGTTTGAGATCACACGTGATTATGATTGTATGTACGTTATGATTCAAGCCTTGTGGGACTATACGGTTTCAATCAGTTTCTCTCTATTCCTGTCCTCTGATAGAAACACCGTGTCCGATATGTTTGATAAGCTTACTGTCAAGTTTGGTATATTATATTCTTGGAGTTTTGAGTTTCAGAATTAAAATGGGAGATAAAAGAAATATAGTACTGTTGTATTATGTACCTGTGAGTCGTACCACTGCATGTCTACCTTATGTGTAAGATAAATGGAATCCCACCTCCTTATTTTTATATTGCCCATGTCGGCTGGCTATGTGCCTTTTGTATTCTTTTGAGAAGATTGAGACGTCAAGATGACAGTTGACTGATTCATCATAGAGATTGAGGTTCGAGCATGCGAACGTTATGGTGGAATTTCTAGTGGACGTCTTCTAGACTTCAGAGGGTTCAAGGGGATGGTATTAGGGTTTCAGTTATGCCTAACCTTTCCTTTATTGAGATAGGCATGATAGTCAATAGTTGTAAGTTATGGTTTTTCCTTGGAAAGGGAAATGGCTTAGTCTGACAGTTACTTTTGTAGTGACCCTATTAGTGTCTTTTGTGACGACACCGGTAGTGGACTCAAAAAGAGTTTCCACTAGGTCTCATCAGTTGGTTTCGTTCTTCTCACGATAGATGTGAGAGCATTGTCTTTTATATTCTAGTTTGGCCAGCTTGGGATATCTGGGAGTTAGTGTTAACATTAATGGGACTGCGACTCCAAGTATCTTATATTTTCGGAGCTGCGTCTCCATATCTTTATGTTGAGTCTGTACATTTCTATGCTTTCTGTTTATGAGTCGGTTGGGTATTATGTAAATGATTTTCGAACTCATGACCTTAATTGTGATAATGGAATATTTTATTATCCATTCCTTTAAATCAAAGTAGTTACATTCATGACATAAGAAAAAGAAAAAATAATTACCCCATTCTTATATAGCCGATTTTAATCAACCTACTTTTCGGCCTTAAAATGTCATGTGCGTTGTAATGCTCGAGAAGGGTGTTACATTTTTGGTATCAGAGCTAGCCGAGTCTTTTGGGCTTGGGGTTTACCTCTGCCGTCATTTGTGTTGTGTTTTCTTTGGTTGTGTCATGTGTTTTTTTGTGTTCTTGGTTCTATGAAGAACCGGTGTTTGAAGGGAAAATGATTTTAGTCTATCCTTAGTCGAGTTTATATTTTTCATGACGTTGATCCAAAAGGATACAACACTGTTTGTTGATCTTTTCATTAATATTCCTAAGGAGGAAAAATATTGGACATATTTTGTTATAATGTTTTCTTCCTAGTTCTGACTACCGTGCTTTTATAGAAAATCATGGTTTGTCTGAGATCGAGTAGACTGATTCAAGTAATCAAGGATCCCCAAGATTTGAGTGTAACTGTACAAGTCTTGAGGGAGATACCATTAACCGTGGCCCGACAGAATGAGGAGATTGCTGAGAGGCGAGGACTAGCTGAGTTCTGTCGTAGTAACCTACCTCAATTTGATGGTGAGCTTAATCCGGAGAAAGCTGAAGTTTGGATTACGGAAATCGAAAGGAACTTGCAAACTATGGAGTACCCTGATCATTGGAAGGTAGCTTGTGCAACATTTTTGTTGATAGGAGATAATGGATTTTGGTGGAGAGAAACTTGCCAGATGTTAGTAGCAAGACAAGAAGCGATCACCTAGAATGTGTTTCGGAGCTGATTTCTGGAGAAGTATGCATCCACGGAAGTGAGTCGTGCAAAATAGATTGAGTTCCTACAGCACGGGCAAGAGGACATGACAATCACTGCATATGCTGCTGAGTTGGAAGAGTTGATTAAGTTTAAAGAGTTGTATTTGAAGGATGTCGAGGAAGGACGGACCTGTAGGAAGTTAGAGGAAAATCTGAAAATTGAAATGAGGAAGACAATCTTGTCATTGAAACTACTGCAGTTTCCGATCCTGATGGATGAGTGTCGAGTTCCTCGAGAACTGGATAAGGGTAAAAATAGAAAGGGGTGTTGTGGACCTTTGAGGTTCAGAGATTACAAGAAATTACAGGAGAAACCATACGCAAGAACAATGCGGACATCGCCACAAAGGAAATATATTGTGACAGCAGCGAGGGTCCTGGATCGTCTAAGAATCTTCCCCAGAGGTGTAGCATGGGACACACTATGAAAGACAGTCGGAGTAAAGATATTATCTGTTTCAAGTGTGGGAAGCCATGTCCTATATCTAGGGATTGTGGGAAGCTTAAGGCAAAAACTTGATTTTGGAATAATATGTTAAATGGGAGGATCCGCAAAGGTGTAAAGTGTAAACCAGTGGTTAGTCGTAATGGGTGACACTTTCGTAATAAGTTAGGACTGAAGCATCACAATCAAACGAATAACGTTAAGTGAAGTGTGTCGTAGAAAGTAGACTTTTGACTGTACTGTTAATTCAGTGGAGAATCATTTTGATTTTCTATGAATGTGTAAAATACTCTGGGTATTTATCTATCAATTGACTATGTTTGTCATCAAAATGTTTATGAACTGGTTTAGTTTCATAGTCGTATCTTCTATTGTCTAAGTTTTATGCGTACAATCAAAATTGCATTCCTTTGTTATTTTGTAATGCAATTATGTTTACCATTCCTTAATAATTCATTCTTTTTGGAGACAATTGTTTGAATGCTCCTTCATTGTTTAGGATTGAGTCTCGTAAATTTAACCATTTGATTTTTACGCAAATTAGTGCAATTGAGAAATGGAGTGATCTCTTGTAGATCATACCTAGTTAGTCTGTGTGGGTAAAGAGTTATAAATTTTCTGACTGATGAAAATTTTACCAATTCATTATGTTTTTGTGACAAACGAGTTGGAGTTACATCAAGTGAGGAACCTCGTAAATTCTTTTACTGTGGTTTTCTTAAAAACCAAGAATGAGTTTGACTTGAGTCTTAGACCCTTGGAAAGAAAGAGAATCGCTGCCTTCAGAGATTTTTCCTTCGAAGGGAGTTCTTGTGGGAAGAGTAGCTTTAATAGAGTCATGTTTGTAAATCTGTACCGGTCGGACACTTTACATTCAGGAATTTATTAAAGAAATTTTTCACATATGAGAATATTCTTTGTTTTTCTATTCATTCTACTTTATTCTTTCTTGTGAGAGTAAAGTAATAAAGTTTGGAGAATTATTTTCTCTCTTCGAAAAAATTCTTATTCGAATTCTAAGTTCTTATTTACCGTTGGTGTGTTAGAATCGCCACTGAGATAGAAGTCAAAGTTTGGTATCAATTAAATTTCCAAATCTATCGGAAGTTCGTATATTTTATTCTATTGACATTCGAATCATTCGAGTGTGCTTCGAGTCTTGAGAGTTTAAATAGGGTTTGCCTGAATTGTTGTGTCCGGTATGCTTCGTAAGCTTTTTGTCGAGTTTGGTATATTATATTCTTGGAGTTTTAAGTTGCAGAATTAAATGGGAGATAAAAGAAATATAGTACCGTTGTATTATGTACCTGTGAGTCGTACCACTGCATGTCTACCTTATGTGTAAGATAAATGGAATCCCACCTCCTTATTTTTATATTGCCCATGTCGGCTGGCTATGTGCCTTCTGTATTCTTTTTAGAAGATTGAGACGTCAAGATGACGCTTGATCATCATGGAGATTGAGGTTCGAGCATGCGAATTTCTAGTGGACGTCTTCCAGACTTCGGAGGGTTCAAGGCGATGGTATTAGGGCTTCAGTTATGCCTAACCTTTCCTTTCTTGAGATAGGCATGATAGTCAATAGTTGTTAGTTATGGTTTTTCCTTGGAAAGGGAAATGACTTAGTCTGACAGTTACTTTTGTAGTGACCCTAGTAGTGTCTTTTGTTACGACACCGACAGTGGACTCAAATAGAGTTTCCACTAGGTCTCATCAGTTGGTTTGATTCTTCTCACGATAGACGAGAGAGGATTGTCTTTTCTATTCTAGTTTGGCTAGCTTGGGATGTCTGGGAGTTAGTGTTAACATTAATGGGGCTGCGACTCCAAGTATCTTATATTTTTGAGCTGCGTCTCCATATCTTTACGTTGAGTCTGTACATTTCTATGCTTTCTGTTTATGAGTCGGTTAGGTATTATGTAAATGATTTTAGAACTCATGACCTTAATTGTGATAGTGCAATATTTTATTATCCATTTCTTTAAATCAAAGTAGTTACATTCATGGCTTAAGAAAAAGAAAAAAAAATTACCCCATTATTTTATAGTCGATATTAATCAACCTACTTTTCGGCCTTAAAATGTCATGTACGATGTAACGCTCCAGAATGGTGTTACATTTTTGGTATCAGAGCTGGCCGAGTGTTTTGGGCTTGGGGTTTAAGTTTGTCGTCATTTGTGTTGTGTTTTCTCTGGTTGTGTCCTGTGTTGTTTTGTCTTCTTGGTTCTATGAAGAACCAATGTTTGAAAGGATAATGACTTTAGTCTATCCTCCGCTGAGACATAGTGAAGCAACGAGGTTGGAATCGTGCCTTACAGAATCTGTCCAAGACTGCCGATGGTAGATATGAATAGGACAAGGACAAGAAGAACAGAAGATTCAAAGGAGTTATGCCAGAAGCTGAATCGGCAATGCTTGATCTATATCAAAAAAAATTTGACTACTCCATGCTGGACTTCTATTTGCATTCTGAATCTACTGGGTTGATCAATGAACAACGTGTCCGCAGATTTCGGAAATCTCACATTATTCACTACACACGACGAGGAATCTTCCTCACTGGACTGACCCAAGAAGAGAAGAAGGAAATTCCCAAAGTCGAGAAGAAAGTGTGGTCTTTCTAACTTTCGGTACATGATCTACAAAGATCTTTGGGGACTTCCCATAACAAGCCGAAATGTGGAATTTTCCTACCCCATCATATGGGCAAAGAAAGTATCAGTGACCCCTTTACCCCTTCTAGTGATTAATCCTGCTTCGTCTTCACCTCATTCTGAGCTCCTAGAAGATGAAATTGTAGTTGAAGGACCTGACATGAATGCCGCTATTTTTGGCTCAGGTGGTCATGAAGAAGAAACTGCTGAGTCCATCTCCAAACAAAGATCATCTGGAAAGCACTCTTCTCAACCACTAGCTTTGGCTGTGATGCACCCTTCAGATCACCCTGAACACTCCAGAGCCTTAAGAACTTTTCAAGAATCTGCTGAGAGTTTGAGGCAACATGCTCTGCCATCAAATCTAGAAGAAGTTCTTGGCAAGATTGTTGACGAAAGAGTTGGCAAAATAGTTGATGAAAAGGTTGATAAGTTGACTGACAAAATTAAGGAGGATGTCCTACAATAAGTTCAAACATCAATGGCTCCAACCTTAGAAATTGTCAACAAAATGCTGGAATTCCTGATGGATTTCAAGAAAAGCCAGACTCAAAACCCTCCACCTCCACCACCTCCTCCTGCCTAACCTTAACCTTTTATCTTTCTTTTGTTTAAAATTTACTGACAATAATGGTCCACTCCTTTTACCTTTTTGGCTGATGACAAAAAGGGGGAGAAAGGAAAGTCAAGAGATTTTTTTTATATATAAAAAGTCAGTTTTTGAAAAAATCATATTTGTCTGCATATGCATATTCTGTTTTCTACTTGATAACTGCTCTGATACTTATGTTTGTCTATTTGCTCTGATATCTGCTGACTATGCTTATTTATTCCTTCATATATACTCTAAGTTTGATAAGCTGTTGCACTTATCTATTAGCTTATATGAAGTTTGTCTCATATGCTTTTACTGATTATCTATCTGAATGCTTTGTCTTAGGGGAGCCCCTGCAGCTCTCTTAGACTTTTCTTTTCAAATTTAATTAGTTTTTGTCATCATCAAAAAGGGGAGATTGTTGGAACCAAAGTGGTTTTCGACTATATAATCTCTATGTTTTGATGTTAACAAAAAAGGATTAAAATTTCTTGGTAAAGTGTTAGTTGAGATCTAACATTGCTTTCGGTTATGCGGGAATATTTAAATATACGTAACGAAACTTGGGATAAGTTTTCATTGAAAAATACGCGTCCACCCTTGTAGAAGGGCTGCTCAATGTTTTGGTAAAAGTTATTTATTTATTTATTTGAGTAGACTGGTTTTCTTAAGTAGACGAGGCTCTAAATGCTTACTAGACGGAAATCAAATAAACCTCTTAGATTCAGCAAGTCCAAAAACTTGATAGTAGACGAGCTCTAACCACCACGCGTCACCAGACGGAGATCTTTATAACTCATTGAGGTATAGCAAGTCCAAAGACTTGAAAGACGAGAGGATATGCCACGTCATCGGATGAGCAAAATAATTTGTTGAAACAGACTTGGTCTCACATATAACTAAGTAGACATAGTTTTTAAGTAGACGAGCTCCATCTTTGAATGAATAAATGCAATCCAAATCTCTTTAATTTATTTCAAATGATTGATATTTATTTCAATAGAATATTTGTTCTTCACATTTGTTGTATCTCGCTTTAATGCTTTTCCTTGTTGTAAAAGACACATATTACCAGCAAGCATTGCAAACAGAAGAATCGTACAATGAGATACTACAAAACGATCTGTATGATGACAAGTTTTTGACTGGAAATAGCTGGTTGGTACACAAAGGAGGAACAACAAGTTCTCAAGCTTCTATACTCAGAGCAGTGAGCCTCCAATTTCATGCTACCTCGATAACCAAGAGTAT
The DNA here is from genome assembly GCA_030762895.1 of Sophora flavescens. Taxonomy (NCBI): domain Eukaryota; kingdom Viridiplantae; phylum Streptophyta; class Magnoliopsida; order Fabales; family Fabaceae; genus Sophora; species Sophora flavescens. Next base: position 176,705,500 of record CM061062.1, read on the forward strand.
TATTCTGCTTGCCACAATCAAGCTATCCAGTCACAACGGATATCATGCATTAAATGCTATCTCTAAACGGGATTATTCAAAATAACCGTTGAAGAAATACAAGTGAAGAAGAAGGCCACTATAAATAGAAGACCTCGAGATCTTGAAGAACAATTCTTTCTTGCACACATTTTGCTAGCTCGACTTTTGCCATTCAATAATCACTCATTCTAATATTCTTTCAAGAGCAAGAGTCTGTACTTCTTTAGTTTGAATATTGTGAAAATATTCATCGATCTTAAACTTTCATATCCTCACACATAGTGAGTTAAGAAGATCATATGTTAAATCTCATTGTTAGAGTTAAAGCCTGAAGAGGCTTGGTAAGAAAGAAATACTTGTAAGACTAAAGAGGTGTTGAATACTTGGTTGTAATCTATTTGGAAAATAGTGGAGAAAAACCTTCAAATATAAGGGACTGGACGTAGCTCTTGGTTGGAAGGGAATGAACCAGGATAAAACATCTTGTGTGATTCTTCTATCTCTAAACTCTTCTTTGCTCTATCTGTTTTTACTGACTGAGGGGTTTTGATATTGCTTTTGTTAAAGCTTTCTTTTTAAAAGATCTATTTCTCTATGCTTACTTCTGATTTAATCTTCTTGTGTGCAAAAATAGTTTTAAAGGTTGTTTTTGAAAATTATTAACAAATGCAATTCAACCCCCTCTTCTTGTGTTTGCTTATGTCAACTTCCGGTTGGTGTCGAGCTCATCCTCGAAAGGGTTGAGCATCTAACAAGTACTTGAGGAGTACGATCCAACAACCATGGATGCAGAAGGACAAGCTATCAACATACCTCCTCTCTTTGATGGAACAGATTATGACTACTGGAAGAAGAGAATGATGACCTTCTTGGATGCATAGAATTGAGATATTTGGGATCTGATCGAAACAGCTACACTGAACCAAGAGATGAAGCTGGAGCTGCTATTCCTGGAGCCCAATGCACTCAAGAGCAGAAAAACCAACATCAGTTGAATCTGAAGGCTAAGCATTATCTCATGTGTGCTATAGCCAGATCTGAACATGACAAAGTTCACAACTTCAATACTGCTAAAGAAATCTGGGATACTCTTGCCCTAGCTCATGAGGGTTCCTCTCAAGTTAAGGAATTAAAGATCAGCATGTTGGTTCATCAATATGAGCTGTTCAAGGAACATGAAACAATAGACCAAATGTTTGGAAGATTCCAAACCATCACCAACATCTTAGATCTCTTGGAAAAGTTTATGAAAATAGAGATCATGTCAAAAAAATCCTGACAAGTCTATCCAAGCAATGGAGACCCAAAGTAACTGCTATTCAGGAAGCCAAAAACCTGAATACACTCTCTCTAGAAGAGCTTCTTGGATCTCTCAAGGTTCATGAACTCGAACATAATGAAGAAGAAAATTCCAGAAAAGGAAAATCTATTGCCCTAAAGGCAAAGAAAGTAAGGTCATCAAAAGTTCTCAAAGTTCTTTGAGTCATCAGATGAGTCTGAATCTTCTGATAATGATTAAGGATCAGATGAGGATGAATTGTCCTTCATCTCCAGGAAGATTCAACATATATGGATAAAGAAAGGTGGTTTCAAAAGGAAGCAACTAAACAAAATTTTTTCCAAGGAGAAGTTAGACTCCAAGGAAAAAGGTCCACCCTTGTGCTTTGAATGCAAGAAACCTGGTCATTTCAAAGCTGACTGCCCTGAGTTAAAGGATAAAAAGAAATTCTTCAAAAAGAAGAAATGCTTAATGGCTACATGGGAGGATCTTGATCTGTTTTCATCAGATGAAGAAAATGAAGCCGAGGAAGAGGCAAATATCTATCTCATGGCAGACACTGCATAAGAAAGTGAATACACTGATGCTGAGGTAATGGACTCTGACCCGTCCACTCTTCAAAATGCTTTTGATGAGTTGTTGCATGAATCGTCTATACTATCACGAGAATATAAGAGTCTCAAAAAGAAATTTTCTAAACTTACTAAAAGAATATGATAGGGTCTGCACTGAGAAACAAAACCTTAAAGATGAAAATGACATACTAAAATCAGTGAATGATAGTCTACCTGACAAAATGGTGTGTGAACATGATGTTTCTTGTGAAGTTGCAAAACTGAAACAAGATGTAACATATTTGACAGATTCTCTGTCAAAGCTTGTAGATGTCTCAGATAAGCTTAGTCTCATTTTAAGGTACTCTAGGTCACCTCATGATAAATCTAGCCTTGGTTATGACAAAGAGAAGCAAGATGCATCTCACAAAAAGTCAAAACCACTTACACAACATAGAGCTTCAAAAATTCCAAATAAATATACTAAAGCTAAGTCTAGCTCGTCCAACACCTTTTGCAAAGTGTGTGAAAAAAGTGGGCATATTACATCTAGATGCATACACAATAAACATGCTAAGCATACTTATCTAGTAACAACTAACAAGAAAGGACCCAAGTCAGTTTGGGTACCTAAAGACAAGATAATAACTATTGCAGATTTGCTTAATAACAGGAAGAAAACAGATGTCTTGGTACTTGGACAGTGGCTGCTCACGACACATGACGGGAGAAAGGTCTATGTTCCAAAACCTTAAGCCCAAAGATGGTGGCTAGGTCATATTTGGAGGAAATCAGAAAGGGAAAATCATTGGTATAGGTTAAATTGGTAAACATCATTTTCCCTCCGTTGATAATGTTCTTTTAGTAAACGGCTTGAAGCACAATCTACTGAGCATAAGCCAATTATGTGACAGTGGATATGCAGTTTCTTTTGATAAGAAATGTGTACTGTCAAGAAAGATGATGGATCACTTTTATTCACTGCTAAAAGGCAAAACAATATCTATAAGATTGACTTGGAAGACCTCTCAAATCATAGTGTCTCATGTCTAGTGTCCATTGAAGATGAGCGATGGATTTGGCACAAAAGGCTAGGTCATGTAAGCTTGAAATTAATTTCAAAGCTAAACAAGCATAACCTCGCGATAGGACTACCAAACCTTAAGTTCGAATCTGATGCTCTCTGTGATGCATGTTAAAAGGGAAAATAAGTCAAAGGTTCTTTTGAATCTAATAATGTTGTTAGTACCAATAGACCACTAGAGTTGCTACATCTTGATCTTTTTGGTCCAACCAGAACTGCCTCCATCAGTGGTAAGAAATATAGTCTTGTCATAGTAGACGATTACACTAGATGGACATGGGTTATGTTCCTAACTCACAAGGATGAGTCTTTTAAGGTCTTTTCTGTATTCTGCAAACGTGTACAGAATGAAAAAGGCATATGTATCACTTCAATCAGAAGTGACCATGGGGGAGAGTTTGAAAATGAGCTATTTCATAAGTTTTGTGAAGAAAGTGGTATCCTTCCCTACTTCTCAATACCTAGAACACCACAACAAAATGGCGTGGTAGAGAGAAAGAACAGATCTCTTCAAGAGATGGCTAGAACTATGCTCAATGACAACTCGTCCCTAGACATACGGGTGAAGTGTTAATCATCCACTGCTACATTCAGAATAGAATATACATTAGACATATCCTGAATAAGACTCCTTATGAATTATGGCAAGGACGAAAACCCAACATATCTTATTTTCACCCATTTGGTTGTAAATGCTATATACTGAATACTAAAGATCAACTTGGTAAGTTTGATGCTAAAACAGATATTGGAATACTATTAGGATATTCTGAAACATCTAAAGGCTTTATAGTTTATGATTCTAGGACTCTGATAGTAGAGGAAAGTATTCAAGTCAAGTTTGATGACAAACAGCCTGATAAGAAATTATCAGAGGTAGATGAAGCTTTTGCAGATCTTGATCTAAACATTCCAGGAGACTCCTCAGAGATAAAAGTTGATCAAGCAGATGACCCCACTCAATAACTAGAAACTTCCACTTCTCAACATGATACAGTTCAAAATCTTGGTACTTCAAGAATTATCGTCCACAAGATCAGATCATTGGAAACCCCATTGACAAGCTAAGAACCATATCAACCTTTAGAGAACATGATATTTCTGCACTAGTCTCCGAGTTGGAACCAAAGACAGTAGGTTAGGCTCTGCTAGACGATGGTTGGATTCTAGCTATGCAAGAAGAACTCAATCAGTTTGAAAGAAGTGATGCTTGGACTCTGGTTCCCCTGCCCAAAGACAAATCAGTGATTGGAACAAAGTGGGTTTACAAAAACAAACTTGATGAAAATGGTAAGGTAATAAGAAACAAAGCAATACTTGTTGCTCAAGGTTTCTCTCAAGAGGAAGGTATAAATTATACTGAAACTTTTGCACCTGTTGCTAGACTAGAGCTACTAGAATTCTACTTTCATTTGCTGCACATCATAGTATTATGATTTTTCAGATGGATGTTAAAAGTGCTTGTCTAAATGACTTTATTAATGAAGAAGTTTATGTTATGCAACCTCCGGGTTTTGAGTGTGAAACCCATCCCGAACATGTATATAAGCTTAAGAAAGCTTTGTACGGACTTAATCAAGCTCCTAGAGCTTTGTATGACAGACTAAGTTCCTTTCTTATGGAAAATGGATTCAATAGAGGAAAGGCTGATACAACCTTATTTAGAAAATCCATTAAGTCTAATTTCATAGTTGTACAAATATATGTTGATGATATTATTTTTGGTGGTACTAATGAGTCTCTATGCAAAGAATTCTCTCAGTTAATGCAGAAGGAATTTGAAATGAGCATGATGGGAGAACTCAAATTCTTCCTTGGAATTCAAGTAAAACAAACCTTGGACGAGGTGCTCATCCACGAATCTAAGTATACAAAAGAGCTTCGGAAGAAGTTTAATATGGATGATTGAAAGCCAATGAATACTCCTATACACCCCACTGCCATATTGAACAAAGATGATAAAGAGAAAAAGGTAGACCAAAAGGTATATAGAGGTATGATAGGATCTCTCTTATATCTTACCGCGTCTAGACCAGATATTATGTTCAGTGTATGTTTGTGTGCTTTATTTCAATCTGATCCTAGGTAATCTCACTTATCAGCAGTTAAGAGAATCTGTAGATATTTAAAAGGTACTACTAATCTCGGTTTGTGCTTTAAGAAAAATGAAGATTACAGATTAGTTGGTTTCTATGATGCTGACTATGCTGGAGATAGAATTTAAAGAAAAAGCACTAGTGGAGGATGTCACTTCATTGGAGCTAATCTTGTCTCATGGTCAAGCAAAAGACAAAGTACCATTGCCTTATCAACTGCTGAAGCTGAGTATATATCGGCTGCAAGTTGCTGCTCACAACTTCTCTGGATCAAACATCAATTGGAGGACTACAATGTGTTTGTAAGTAGAATTCCACTTATGTGTGATAATACTGCTACAATAAATCTATCTAAGAATCCGATTTTGCATTCTAGAGCTAAGCACATAGAGATCAAACATCATTTTATTAGGGATTATGTACAAAAAGGTGTATTTGATATTCAATTTGTAGATATTGACCATCAATGGGCAGATATCTTTACTAAACCTCTTGCAGAGGACAAATTTATCTTTATTAGTAAGCATCTTAATATGATATCCGTGGATTAATTTAGGCATCCAGCCTCGAGAAAAATTTGTTTTGTTAATCTTGCGTCTATTACTTATGCACGTCCAATGCCTGTTAAATATTTGCGTCTATTGTATGTTGTGCTGCACGTCTACTATATGTCGCATCCACTGTTGTTGGTTACCTCGTCCATTGTATAATTTCATACGAGTCCACATCTGCCTGTGTTTAAGCATATTTTTATTTATTTTTATATTAAATGCATTTATTTTGTCTCAATGAAAAATTTATCCTTTATTCTCTTTGCTGAGTCAGTACTTCCATCAATCCAATCAAGACCTTTTTATAGTTCCAAGTTACCAATGCCGTTTTATCCATAATGACATGTCATGTCAAAAGTTTTTTTTTTGTTAAACCTTTAGGATTCAAAAATCCTTTAAAATCCTTCTCTTCCCTCCGAGAAAACTTTACACTTCCCTGAAACTCTTGAGCTCTTCTTTTACCTGTTTTCCAAACCCTAACTCTTCTCACCAAAATGGCTTATTCTTCAACCTTCAACGTAGACAAGCTTAACTTGGCAATTGAGCATCATTTCAACTTTGGAGTGTTGCAAGACTACAACTTAGACATAAGCAAGTATGTTAATGCAGCTAGATGGGGAGGACTCTTCACAGAGAAAGTCTTTGTCTTTCCCAACCTGATTAGGGATTTACGGAGGAATGTTCAAGTGACTGATACCGACTTCTTATCTATTGTGTTGAGAAAGAAGATTGTAGTCCGGGAGAAGACTATTCTTTGATGCCATTTTATGTGCTCAGGGAGGTTTGGTTTTTATTGAGTCATGGGAAGCTGATTTGGGTGGCTCTGAGACCATTGAAGTCTGTCTCATGAAAGAAGACACGGTCAAAACTCACTCTTGGAAAGATGTTGAAATGAAGGACATTGTTTGCATCCTTCATCAGCTTCTTAATAAGGTGGTTCATCATAAGGTTGGATCTAAGGACAACCTCTCCTCTCTGCACAAATTCTGCCTTTGCCATCTTCTCACTGAAACGAAGATCAATCTTCCAAGAATTATGTATGGAAGATTTAGAGGTGCTGTGATGAACATGAAAAGACTCTCAACATTTCCCTATTGCCATCTTCTGTCTAAGATTTTCAAGGCTCAAGGAATTCATGAAATTCTTGCTGCAAGGACTCTTGAAGAGCAAGCTAGGATCTTAAGCGAAAAAAACTACGTCGGCTGCAGACTTTAGTAAAATGAATATAGCTAACATGAATCTCAGTACCTATGTTGCTGCTGCAATGGCCAAAACTGAGGAGTTGATGAAAACTAAAGAAGAAACGGTGGAACAAAACAATGCTGAAGTCCTAGGAGTTAAAAGAGTAACTAGGCAAAAGACCAATGCAGCAAGGAAGCCTGCCCCTAAGAGGCCAGCTGGTGGCATTGTTATCAGGGAACCTTCTGATGCTCATGCTGTGAAGAAGCAAAGAAGAGTTATCTTCTCACACAATGAGGACGAGGAAGCTGATGAGGACAGAGTTCCTATCAGTATGATCCTGAAGAAGTAGAAAACTTATGTTGCTGTTGCTGAGGTCGTTGTGCCTGTCACAACAAAACCCAGAAGGCAAACAACAAGAATGACCAGAACAACTAAGATTTCTAATGTAACCATCTTTGCTAGTGATCATGTTCAAATAGCAGTAGATGCCTTAGTGTCTAGTCCAGAAAATAGAGTTGATGATGTTCCCATTGTTGTTACATCTGATGATAACATTGATGTCTCTACTCCAAATGATGTGTTAAATCAAACCATAACTGATGATGTATACATTCCCACACCCCTCTCACCCCAACCAACACAAATTGACCAAACTACAAACTTACCTACGTCTTCACCTGCTAACTCACAAATAACAACCTCATCCAGACCACAATTTCAACCAATTATCCCTGCCGATGATCCCTGGTTCAATCAACCAGATGATGGCATTTCCCCTGATGCTCCTTTCCCAAAACCCTTAAGAACCTTATTTCCCTTCACCCCAATTTCTGTTATTTATGATGGCAAATATGAGGATTGGGCCAAAGTAAAAAGGGAATGGAGAGTTACATTTCTCACTCACCAACCTGAACTCGAACATATTCCTAACAGGTGGTACCCCTACCGCAGTATGAGGAAGAAATAAGCCCACCTATTGAACCCTTCCATTTACCCCATCCTGATTGCAAACTAATCACAAAAGTGCCTTCACAAATGCACAACAATATAGGACCCTTAGTCACTCACCGGCCCCTAAACAAATTCCCCCCCCCCAGAAAAATCTACCATAACCTTGTCAAAACTCCACCTCTCATACCCTTCACTGATGGAGTTCAGAGACATGTGATAAGTGTCTGGGAGACAGACCCTCTAAGAAAGAATCTTCCTACCATCCCTAAAATAAGAGCCAAATCCTCGCAACAGGTCCCTATAATCATGGACAGTAATACAAGATGGGAATCCTTCGAGCATCCCAGTGTCTATGGGAGGGCCTCTGGTTTCTTTGTGGATCAGCTCATCTATGAAATGCTGAAGTGGGAATTCAGTCATTTTAGAGTTGATAGAGCCGCACATTTTGTCCCTCCATCCTGGCTGAGACATAGTGAAGCAACGAGGTTGGAATCGTGCCTTACAGAATCTGTCCAAGACTGTCGATGGTAGATATGAATAGGGCAAGGATAAGAAGAACAAAAGATTCAAAGGAGTTATGCCAGAAGCTGAATCGGCAATGCTTGATCTATATCAAAAAAAATTTGACTACTCCATGCTGGACTTCTATTTGCATTCGGAATCTATTGGGTTGATCAATGAACAACGTGCCGCAGATTTCTGGAAATATCACATTATTCACTACACACGAGAGGCATCTTCCTCTGGACTAACCCAAGAAGAGAAGAAGGAAATTCCCAAAGTCAGAGGAAAGTGTGGTCTTTCTAACTTTCGGTACATGATCTACAAAGATCTTTGGGGACTTCCCATAACAAGCCGAAATGTGGAATTTTCCTACCCCATCATATGGGCACAGAAAGTATCAGTGACCCCTTTACCCCTTCTAGTGATTAATCCTGCTTCGTCTTCACCTCATTCCGAGCTCCTAGAAGATGAAATTGTAGTTGAAGGACCTGACATGAATGCCACTATTTTTGGCTCAGGTGGTCATGAAGAAGAAACTGCTGAGTCCATCTCCAAACAAAGATCATCTGGAAAGCACTCTTCTCAACCACTAGCTTTGGCTGTTATGCACCCTTCAGATCACCCTGAACACTCCAGAGCCTTAAGAACTTTTCAAGAATCTGCTGAGAGTTCGAGGCAACATGCTCTGCCATCAAATCTAGAAGAAGTTCTTGGCAAGATTGTTGACGAAAGAGTTGGCAAAATAGTTGATGAAAAGGTTGATAAGTTAACTGAGAAAATTAAGGAGGATGTCCAACAATAAGTTCAAACATCAATGGCTCCAACCTTAGAAATTGTCAACAAAATCCTGGAATTCCTGATGGATTTCAAGAAAAGCCAGACTCAGAACCCTCCACTTCCACCACCTCCTCCTGCCTAACCTTAACCTTTTATCTTTCTTTTGTTTAAAATTTACTGACAATGATGGTCCACTCCTTTTACCTTTTTGGCTGATGACAAAAAGGGGGATAAAGGAAAGTCCAGAGATTTTTTTTATATATAAAAAGTCAGTTTTTGAAAAACTCATAATTGTCTGCATATGCATATTCTGTTTTCTACTTGATAACTGCTCTGATACTTATGTTTGTCTATTTGCTCTGATATCTGCTGACTATGCGTATTTATTCCTTCATATATACTCTAAGTTTGATAAGCTGTTGCACTTATCTATTAGCTTATATGAAGTTTGTCTCATATGCTTTTACTAATTATCTATCTGAATGCTTTGTCTTAGGGGGAGCCCTGCAGGCTCTCTTAGACTTTTCTTTTCAAATTTAATTAGTTTTTGTCATCATCAAAAAAGGGGAGATTGTTGGAACCAAAGTGGTTTTCGACTATATAATCTCTACGTTTTGATGTTAACAAAAGGATTAAATTTTCTTGGCAAAGTGTTAGTTGAGATCTAACATTGCTTTCAGTTATGCGAGACTATTTAAATATACGTAATAGAAACTTGGGATAAGTTTTCATTGAAAAATACGCATCCACCCTTGTAGAAGTGCTGCTCAATGTTTTGGTAAAAGTTATTTATTTATTTATTTATTTGAGTAGACTGGTTTTCTTAAGTAGACGAGGCTCTAAATGCTTACTCGACGGAAATCAAAATAACCTCTTAGATTCAGCAAGTCCAAAAACTTGATAGTAGACGAGCTCTAACCGCCACGTCACCAGACGGAGATCTTTATAACTCATTGAGGTATAGCAAGTCCAAAGACTTGATAGACGAGAGGATATGCCACGTCATCGGATGAGCAAAATAATTTGTTGAAACAGACTTGGTCTCACATATAACTAAGTAGACGTAGTTTTTAAGTAGACGAGCTCCATCTTTGAATGAATAAATGCAATCCAAATCTCTTTAATTTATTTCAAATGATTGATATTTATTTCAATAGAATATTTGTTCTTCACATTTGTTGTATCTGCTTTAATGCTTTTCCTTGTTGTAAAAGAAACATAGTACCATCAAGAAATGCAAAAAGAAGAATCGTACAATGAGATACTACAAAACGATCTGTATGATGGCAACTTTATGACTGGAAAAAGCTGGATTGTACACAAAGGAGGAACAACAAGTTCTCAAGCTGCTATACTCAGAGCAGTGAGCCTCCAATTTCATGCTACCTCGATAACCAAGAGTATTATTCAGCTTACCACAATCAAGCTATCAGTCACAACGGATATCATGCTTTAAATGCTATCTCTAAACGGGATTATTCAAAATAACAGTTGAAGAAATACAAGTGAAGAAGAAGGTCACTATAAATAGAAGACCTGAGACACTGAAGAACAATTCTTTCTTGCACACATTTTGCTAGCTCGACTTTTGCCATTCAATAATCACTCATTCTAATATTATTTCAAGAGCAAGAGTCTGTACTCTTTAGTTTGAATATTGTGAAAATATTCATCTGATCTTAAACTTTCATATCCTCACACATAGTGAGTTAAGAAGATCATATGTTAAATCTCTTTGTTAGAGTTAAAGCCTGAAGAGGCTTGGTAAGAAAGAAATACTTGTAAGCCTAAAGAGGTGTTGAATACTTGGTTGTAATCTATTTGGAAAATAGTGGAGAAAAACCTTCAAATAGAAGGGACTGGACGTAGCTCTTGGTTGGAAGGGAATGAACCAGGATAAAACATCTTGTGTGATTCTTCTATCTCTAAACTCTTACTGCTCTATCTGTTTTTACTGACTGAGGGGTTTTGATATTGCTTTTGCTAAAGCTTTCTTTTTAAAAGATCTATTTCTCTGTGCTTACTTCTGATTTAATCTTCTTTTGTGCAAAAATAGTTTTAAAGGTTGTTTTTGAAAATTATTAACAAACACAATTCAACAACCCCTTCTTGTGTTTGCTTGTGTCAACTTCAAAGCTTACTGTCGAGTTTGGTATAATATTCTTGGAGTTTTGAGTTGTAGAATTATAATGGGAGATAAAAGAAATATAGTATTGTTTTATTATGTACCTGTGAGTCGTACCACTGTATTCGTTTGAGAAGATTGACACATCAAGTTGACGCTTGACTGATTCATCATAGAGATTAAGGTTCGAGCATGCGATCGTTATGGTGAAATTTCTAGTGGACGTATTCCAGACTTCAGAGGGTTCAAGGCGATGGTAATAGGGTTTTGATTATGCCTAACCTTTCCTTTCTTGAGATAGGCATGATAGTCAATAGTTGTAAGTTATGGTTTTTCCTTGGAAAGGGAAAAGGCTTAGTCTGAGAGTTACTTTTGTAGTGACCCTAGTAATGTCTTTTGTGATGACACCGGCAGTGGACTCAAATAAAGTTTCCACTAGGTTTCGTCAGTTGGTTTCATTCTTATCACGGTGGAAGAGAGAGGATTGTCTTTTCTATTATAGTTTGGCCACCTTGGGATGTCTGGGAGTTAGTGTTAACATTAATGGGGCTGCGACTCCAAGTATCTTATATTTTCGGAGCCGCGTCTCCATATATTTATGTTGAGTCTGTACATTTCTATGCTTTCTGTTTATGAGTCGGTTGGGTATTATGTAAATGATTTTCGAACTCACGACCTTAATTGTGATAATTGTGTATCTTATTATCCATTCCTTTAAATCAAAGTAGTTACATTCATGACTTAAGAAGAAGAAAAAAAATTTACCCCCATTCTTTTATAGCTGATTTTAATCAACCTACTTTTCATCCTTAAAATGTCATGTATGATGTAACGCTCGAGAAGGGTGTTACACCTATCCTTCCCCTTTCTACCTCTTCCATTTTCTAGTTTCAATTCTAGTTTACTTCTTGAAATTTCAATTCATATACTTGTGTTTCTTCTACTACTTTTCATTTCCTTGATTCTCACTTGAGAATCAAGTTTATTCTCTTATTCTTGATCTAATTGTATTGATCTTGCATTTTCAACAAACAATCTCAAAGAAAGATCCTAAGAACTTAATGATCTATATTAAATCACATCAGGCGGGGACCACACTCTCTACCACATGTAATCCTCATCCTCGCGGATATCATAGAAATATGCTTTATATATATGTTGTGACACCCTGCTACCCCACATGTTATAAAGCATTAAAGGACAAAGATATAAACCAAACATATGTTTACTGAATAAAATAAACCTTTAAAATAAAATATTTGTCCATGGGTAGAAGGTCCCACATGAACGAGTTCACAAATCGTGGAAATAATAACAAGTTTAAAACAATTAAACATAATCATGATAAACAACATAACCCAACCCGATGTCACAACAGAGCTGGTATAACCGTTCTGGAATGAAATCCTACAAATACAACTGAACTAACTAAACATAAGGAAAAGTCCTAACTATGAGTGGTGGCTCCTCAGAGTCACTCCTCTCCTGACTGCTCGCCATCCTCTGCAAGGTGCCAATCAGGCCAAACAAACAAACAAAGAACGGGGAGTAAGAATCATGTAAACATATTCGGCAAGGAGGTTAGGAAGTAAAGTAAACAAACAAGCATCGCAACAAATAGCATACAATAGCATAAAAACATTCCAACATCCATCATCAACATGATAACAAGTACGCTATGCGGTGCAATGCAACACTACTCCGCTACTCCAACAATGTATGTGGATCCAACTAACTCAGGATGAGCGACTTTGGAGTTAAAGATCCACATTGAGAATCTACTCAACGCCGAAGAATCAACTCCTTAGATAGCCAACACATCAAACCAACGAATGCCTCATCACGGGGCGCACGGTCACCAAACCTTGGGTAACCTACCGTGGATGACCGGATCGCCGTACTCTCGGGTGACCTCCCCTATGTCGAACATCCACCACCACCAACAACTCCAATTCGATGCATGAGAATAACAACAAACAACGGGCAACGCCACCTCCTTCTCTCAAATGGAATCAACCAGAAGACATCAGCGGAATTGACCACAGTGGAATCTACCGCAAAACCTCTAACCAGCGGAATCTACCGCAACATCTTTTAACCAGCGTTATCTACTGTAACATCCTTAATCCAACCGGTTCGAGGCTCCCTGGCCAATAAGCACCAAGGTTATCAACTAACAACGTCACAGTAACCCAACGATGCAGGCTGACTAACTTAACATCTCACCATCTCAATTTCTTGATCATCTTTGTTAGTCATTAACCGAGTTATCTAATCCATCACATTAATTGACTGTGTTATCTTATGATCATTGGGCAATTGCGGTCATAAACCCCTTATAAACCTTTAATCTCATCTCTGGTCTAGAGGAGAGTACGGGCGTGCTGATCCCCTGCACAGTCGTGCTGGCCACATAAGTGAAGCACGGTCGTGCTTCCTATTGGGCACGGTCGTGTTCATCAGCACGGTCGTGCTCTTTGTCCTACACAGTCATGCTTATTGCGCGACCATTTTCCAGAATTCAAACTGGGAGCACGGGCGTGCTCCCTATTCAACACGGTCGTGCTCAATGCACGACTGTACTATTCTGGGCAGTACCTGGGTCCGAATCCTTAACCAATTTTTTTTGGGTTAATTAGTCCTTTAAACTTAACACGTTTTTAAGCCTAATTAACCCGTTAATGTTTTAAACATTTTAACCATCAACTTAACATTCATAGCATCAACTATGCAACCAACATAACATCAACAACCAATAACATTGTAATAACAACGATTAACAAATCAACATCATGCTCATATTCAACATAAATTAACCATCAATAACATGGGGCATATAACATATTATCATAGACCAACCAACATCATCAATGTAGATATTAAATCTACAATAAACATACATCAACGGGGTTATGGGAACCCCTTTACTTTACTATAACCCCAAGCTTATGAGTACACTACCCTTCTCCCCATACCGTATTGAAGGTCGCTCCAAAGTAAGCTCCTAACAACGAAACGGTCGTGGTTCCCAATGCAACACAGCTAGCTTCCCAAACCTATACACTTGATACTGATATAAAAAGTCTCCCAAAGGTCTTCAATACTCAAACTGATTGAGTTAGTGGGAAGAGGGAGAGAAACTGTTCTGGCCGCAATAGGGTGGCTGTTGCTACCAAAAAATAGGGCTAACTCGTAACCCTCGGGTTCTGTGCCAACTATATAAAGGCTGCACCTGAGCATGGTCCTGCTCCCCAGTAAGCACTGTCGTGCTCAACTAAGCATTACCGAGACGCGGTCAGCACATTGATCACGGGCGTGCTCAACTTAAACTTGGCAACGCGCACCTGGTTTTAAGCACGGGCGTGCTCATGTACCAAAAAGGGACTTTTAAGACAGAATTCCCACTAAACCCTTAGCCAACAATTCTAACTTAACAAAACAAGCTTAAGGAAAGCACTTATGAAAAACAGGGTGTTACAATTCCACCCCCTTATAAAAATTTCGTCCTCGAAATTTCTACGTACCTCAAGTGAAAAGGTGTGGGTACGCTTCCATCATCTTGCTTTCTAGATCCCAGGTAGCACTTTCCTCAGTTGCCCCATTCCAAACCACTTTGACCAAAGGAATCTCCTTGCCTCTTAGCTGCTTCACCCTCCTATCCTCGACTCGAAGGGGTAACACCTCAAACGTCAAGTTCTCTTTCAACTGTATAGCGTCGGGAACTACTACATGACTAGGGTCATGGATATACTTTCTGAGTTGAGACACATGAAAAACATTATGGAGGTTTGACAAGAACGATGGCAAGGCTATCTGGTAGGTGACTTCACCGACTCTTTTAAGGATTTGGTAAGGACCAATGAACCTCGGAGTAAGTTTCCTCGCCTTCATCACTCTACCAACCCCAGTCGTCGGGGCAACTCTCAAGAATACATGATCACCTTACTGAAATTCGAGCGCCTTCCTCCTTTTATCATGACAGCTCTTTTGCCTACTCCATGCAACTCTCATCTTTCCTTGAACCAACCTGATCTTTTCTGTTGTTTCCTGGACTATCTCTGGTCCTAGCACCACACTGTCACTAGGTTCATTCCAACACAAAGGTGTCCTACATCTCCTCCCTTACAAAGCCTCATAAGGTGCTATCCCAATGTTGGAATGGAAACTATTGTTGTAGGTGAACTCTATCAGGGGCAAAAACTTGTCCCAACCACCAGACTGCTCTAACACACAAGCCCTCGACAAGTCCTCTAAGGACTGGATGGTCCTCTCAGACTGCCCATCAGTCTGTGGGTGGTAAGCTAAATTAAGCCTAAGCCTTGTCCCTAAAGCATGATGCAAATTCTCCCAGAACCTAGAGGTAAACCTCGGGTCTCTATCTTATACTATGCTAGAGGGTACACCATGAAGCCTAACTATCTCCTTGATGTACAACTTGACTAACTTCTCTAAAGGATACTCCATGTTCATCGGGATGAAATGGGCAAATGACACGATGTCGCGCACGCGTCAAAAAGCGAGCGGTTTGGAAAAATATGCAGTTAGGGAGTGACAACTCGAGTATCGTCTCACAAGGACTCTTGGGTTGTTGTTAACATAAAAAGTCAGTTTTTGGGGGGTTTTGGATTTGAAATTAAATTAAGAAAACAAAGCAGAAAAACTATGCAAACTAAATAATTACCAAATAAGCTAAACGATCAACCTACTGCTTTCGGTTTCCCACTAACATCGGTTCATATAAATCCAGGTCCTAAGCGGTTTCTAATCATCTTTCCGATTGTAGCGTCAATTAACAAGCGAAATTGACACTACGAGACATATGTTCCTAATTCCGAATTAAGCAAATGGATTAAGCCCTTCGTGAATTAAACAAACACGAATTGAACACACGCGAATTAAGAAAACACGATTAAGTTTAGGAACACACAATCATCGAAACAAATCAATATATATTCTATATAATCCTGAATTAAGCAAACAGAACATACAGAACAAATATTGAAAGAGAATAGCAATGAGTTTAGGAATTACAAAACCTCAAGCGGCGGCGAAACCCGATTACAGCAGATTGATCAAAGGAGACTAGCTCTCTACTACAAAGGGAACACAAAACTCTAAACCTAAATTCGCAGCCATCCTAATCTAAAAGAAAAGAAGATGGTAAAAGATGATCAGTTCTGCCCTAAAACAGACTATAAATACAGATTCTGGGTTGCGCTCGCTCGCGAGGCGAGACATGATTCGCGAGGCGAATATTATGAACAACTCTTCAGTGTTTGGCTTTCTCGGGAGGCAATACTAGTATTCGCGAGGCGAGACTTCAAATTCCAATCTGTCACAGCCGTGACCTTCATCACTGGTAGGCTGTGATGGTCTCTGTCCTTTAGGGTTTGGATTTCTCGTGGGACGAGACAATGATTCGCGGGGCGAGACATAGAGGATGACATTTCTGGCACAGTGAGGCTTCAGGCTCGCGAGGCGAGTAGCCTCTCACGGGGCGAATAACTCCAGAATTGCTTCTCTTTATTAACCTGAAAACAAGAAATAGCAGTAAGTGCTTTATTTGACTCTAAATCAGCTAAATTACCCTAAAACTACTTTAGAGACTCAAAATGTTGCTTGAGGACAATTACATCCAAATTTGGGTGAAAACGAGATTAAACTTGAATAAAACCATGGTCTTTACTAATCAAAAACTAGTCGAGCCAGAGGCTGATCAGCAGACTTAGTCAATCTACCCACAACAACCCACATAGCCTCGAAACCAGCTGGAGTCCTAGGGAGTCCAGACACAAAATCCATGGAGATATTATCCCATTTCCATTATGGGATACTCAAAGGTTGTAACTTACCTAAAGGCTTTTGGTGTTTTATTTTGGCCTTCTAACAAACTAGGCACGCATACACAAATTCAGTCACATCCTTTTTCATCATAGGCCACCAAAACATCCTCTTAAGGTTCTGATACATCTTAGTGGCACCTGGGTTCACACTCAATCCACTTTTATATCCTTCCTCAAGGATCAACTTCCTTAGCTCAGGAACATCTGGTATGCACACTATATTCTTAAACCTCAAGACCCCGTCACTTTCATCCTTGAAACTAAGGTCTCTACCCTGAGCGAGCAATTCTCGTTGGTCTAAGAGAAACTTGTCTAACTTCTAACCCTCTCTAATCTGATCCATCAAGCTGTTGGTAACCATCAAGGTACCAAGCCTAATACTCTTAGGGGTAAACTCACAAGCTAAACTAAGGTCTCTAAAATCCCCAATTAGATCCATCTCCCTAATCATCAAAGCGGAGATGTTCAAGGTTTTCCTATTCAAGGCATCGGCCACCACATTGGCCTTCCCTAGGTGATAGGTCAGCTCGAAGTCATAATCCGTTAAGAACTCCATCCGCCTACAGTGCCTCATATTCAACTCCTTTTGATCAAAGAGATGCCTTAAACTCTTGTGATCACAAAAGACCTCAAACCTCACCCCGTAAAGGTAATGCCTCCAGATCTTTAAGGCAAAAACCACAGCTCCTAACTCTAGGTCATGGGTAGGGTAGTTCTTTTAATGGGGTTACAACTGCCTAGAAGCATAAGGAACTACCTTACCATTCTGCATCAACACACCACCTAACCCTTGCTTAGAAGCATCACAGTAAACTACGAAGGGTTCACTATGATCTGGCAAAACTAACACTGGTGCTGATGTCAACCTATTATTAAAGGTTTGGAAACTCTCTTCACACTTAGAGTCCCACACAAACAACTGTCCCTTCTTGGTGAGATGGGTTAAGGGTAAAGCTATCTTAGAGAAACCTTCTATGAACCGCCTATAGTACCCGGCTAACCCCAAGAAACTCCAAATCTCGGTTATAGACTTCGACGCTTCCCACCGGAGCACCGTCTCTACCTTAGCTGGGTCCACTGCTATGCCACCCTTAGAGATGACATGTCCTAAAAAGCTCACTTCCTCTAACCAGAACGCACACTTAGACAACTTAGCGTACAACTGCTTTTCCATATGGGTCTGCAAGACAACCCTCAAGTGTTCCTCATGTTCCTCCTTGCTATTGGAGTACACTATGATGTCATCTATAAACACCACCACAAACTTATCCAAGTAAGGGTGAAATGTCTTGTTCATGTGGTCCATGAAGACTGCAGGAGCATTGGCCACACCAAAGGGCATAACCAAGTACTCATAGTGACCATATCGCATTCTGAACGCTATCTTTGGGATGTCCTCAGACTTAACCCAAATCTGATGGGACCCTGACCTCAAATCTATCTTAGAAAATACGCAAGCTCCCATCAACTGGTCCATGAGATCATCAATCCTAGGGAGGGGATACCAATTCTTTATGGTCATCTTGTTGAGCAGCCGATAGTCGACACACAACCTCATACTACCATACTTCTTCACCAACAACACTGGTACTCCCCACGGAGACACACTAGGCCTAATGAACTTCTTATTCATCATGTATACCTAGGCTTCGTCTTTCATTGAAGCTTGAACTTGGCTGGCAGAGAAAATGTCTGGATTCTTAGACTCCGTTGGAGTTCCAAAAACCAAGGTTTTATCAAAACAGTTCAAAAGGACATGGTTGGAAGATAACCATTCCATGCCAAGAATTATCTCAAGATCTTTCAGGGGTAAACATACAAGATCGACAACAAAGGTTTTACCATCAATGACAATATGACATTTCTTGCATGCATAAGATGTGGAAACAGGTTTATTTGTAGGTGTAGACACAAGCAAATCAAACTCAAGAAAGGTAACAGGCAATTTAAGATTCTTGACCCTATCATACGATATGAATGAGTGAGTAGCACCTGAATCATACAATTCAATTAATTGAGTTCCATCAATAAAACATGTATCTTGGATCAAGTCATCAGACTCGGAGGATTCGGCTCCACTAAGAGTAAAGACTCTCCCGGTGGTCTTCAGTCTGTTGGCCTGGGACTTCTTATTCTTGCTAGTGCTGGGAGGCTCGGCCTTGGCTCCTTCACACTCGCGACTGATATGACCAGACTTGCCACACCTGAAGTAAATCACAGCTGGTTCCTTGCACTGAGATGAGTAGTGATCCGGTGCACCGCACTTGCCGCACTTCGTAGCTTTAGGGGCATTAGAGAACCCGCCCCTAAACCTATCCTGCTGAAACTGTGGCTTCCCGCCACTCTGCTTGAAGTCCTTGCTGGTCGGAGCATACCGCTGCTTGCTCTTGTGTCTCTAATCAGTCCTCTTGCCACTCTGACTATCTGATCCCTTGGCAATGCTGAACTGACTAGCATCCTCATAAATCCTGCACTTGTTGACCCGAATCGGGAACACCCTAATCTCCTGGTAGCTGATAGCCAGCTTGATCTCAGGTCGGAGTCCAGCTTCAAACTTGACACACTTGGAGCGATCATCTGTCTCATGCTGATAAGCAGTATAGTACCTCGCCAGCTCAAACTTGGCTGCATACTCGCCAACTGACAACAAACCCTGTTGCAAGGACAAGAACTTCATCTCTTTCTTGTCCTTGATATCTGATGGAAAGTACTTCTCTAGAAACCTCTTCCTGATCACAGCCCATGTAACCGCTGTGCCCTCAGCCTGCATCCTCTACCTGCAGTTGTCCCACCAATGCTCAGCCTCCTCAGTCAACATGAAGGTAGCAAAGATGATCTTTTACTGATCATTACAATCCATAGATCGGAAGATCTTCTTAGTCTTCCTCAACCATAGCAAAGCCCCTTCCGGATCATAAGCTCCCTTGAACGATGGAGGATTGTTCCTCTGAAACTTGTCTAATCCTTGAAACTCAGCTGGCCCACCATTGTTGTTATGGCTGACCTATCCGATAGCATTGGAAAGAAGTTCCAACGCGTCCGTAATTGCCTGATCATTGCGTCCTCTACCTGCCATGAGTTTCTGTACACGTCCAACGCACACTTAGATACAGAAACTTAAGCGGATAAAAGCTACATGAAACTAACTTAAAGCTTCATTGTCTATAACAAGTATAGACAATTCTAACTAGAGCACACACCAGACTCACAATAGACTCATACCATGGCCTGATAGGACAGACCTGCTCTAATACCACTAAATATGACACCTTGCTACCCCGCATATTATAAGGCATTAAAGGACAAATATATAAACCAAACACACGTTTAATGCATAAAATAAACCTTTAAAATAAAATATTTTTCCACGGGTAGAAGGTCCCACATGAATGAGTTCTCAAATCGCGGAAATAAAAAGAAGTTTAACACAATAAAACATAATCATGATAAACAACATAACCCAACCCGATGTCACAACAGAGCTGGTATAACCATTAAGGAATGAAATCCTCGGAATACAAATGAACTAACTAAACATAAGGAAAAGTCCTAACTATGAGTGGTGGATCCTCAGAGTCACTCCTCTCCTGACTGCTCGCCATCCTCTGCAAGGTACCAATCAGGTCAAACAAACAAACTAAGAACGGGGAGTAAGAATCATGTAAACATATTCGGCTAGGAGGTAGGAAGTAAAGTAAACAAACAAGCATAGCAACAACTAGCATACAATAACATAAAAACATTCCAACATCCATCATCAACATGGTAACAAATATGCTATGCCATGCAATGCAACACTACTCTGCTACTCCTACAATGTATGTGGATCCAACTAACTCAGGATGAACGACTTCGGAGGAGAATCTACTAACTGAGAATCTACTCATCACCGGAGAATCTACTCCTTGGATATCCAACGCATCAAACCAACGAATGCCTCGTCACGGCGGGGGCGCACTGTCACCAAACCTTGGGTAACTTACCGTGGATGGTCGGATCGCCGTACTCTCGGGCGACCTCCTCTATGTCGAACATCCCCCAGTAACAACAACTCCAATACGATGCATGAGCATAACAACAAACAACGTACAACGCCACCTCCTTCACTCCAACGGAATCAACCGAAGACATCAGCGGAATCGACCGAAGCAGAATCTACCGCAAAACCTCTAACCAGTGGAATCTACCACAACATCTTTTAACCAGCGGAATCTACCCCAACATCCTTAACCCAACCGGGTCGAGGCTCCCTGGCCAATAAGCACCAAGGTTATCAACAAACAGCGTGTTGTAACCCAATAGAAATCGGCTTGACTAACTTAACATCTCACCATCTCAATTTCTTGATCATCTTTGTTAGTCATTAACTGAGTTATCTAATCCATCACATTAATTGATTGTGTTATCTTATGATCATTGGGCAATTGCGGTCATAAACCCCTTATAAACCTTTAATCTCATCTCTGGTCTGGAGGAGAGCACGGGCGTGTTGATCCCCTACACGGTCGTGCTGGCCACATAAGTGAAGAACGGTTGTGCTTCCTACTGGGCACGGTCATGCTCATCAGCACGGTCGTGCTCTTTGTTCTGCACGGCCATGCTTATTGCGCAACCACTTTCCAGAATTCAAACTAGGAGAACGGGGCGTGCTCCCTGTTCAACACGGTCGTGCTCAATGCTCGACAGTACTGTTCTGGGTAAAACCTGGGTCCGAAACCTTAACCAATTTTTTTTGGGGTTAATTAGTCCTTTAAACTTAGCATGTTATTAAGCCTAATTAACCAATTAATATTTTAAACATTTTAACCATCAACTCAACATTCATATAGCATCAACTATGCAACCAACATAATATCCACAACCAATAATATTGTAATAACAACGATTAATAAATCAACATCATGCTTATATTCAAAATAAATTAACCATCAATAACAAGGAGCATATAACATATTATCATAGACCAACCAAAATATACATCATCAATGTAGATATTAAATCATACAATACACATACATCAACGGGGTTATGGGAACCCCTTTACTTTACTCTAACCCCAAGCTTATGAGTACACTACCCTTCTCCCCATACCTGGATTGAAGGTCGCTCCAAAGTAAGCTCCTAACAACGAAACTGTCGCGGTTCCCAATGCAACACAGCTAGCTTCCCAAACCTATACACTTGACACTGATAGCAAAGGTCTCCCAAAGGGCTCCAGTACTCAAACTGATTGAGTTAGTGGGAAGAGGGAGAGAAACTGTTATAGCCGCAATAGGGTGGCTGCTGCTACCAGAAAATAGGGCTAACTCGTAACCCTCGGGTTATGTTCCAACTATATAAAGGATGCACCTGAGCACGGTCGTGCTCAACTTAGCGTCACCGAGACGTAGTCAGCACATTGAGCACAGGCATGCTCAACTTAAACTTGGCAACCCGTGCTTGGTAATTACCAGAAAAGGGACTTTTAAGCCAAAAATCCCACTAAGCCCTTAGCCAACAATTCTAAATTAACAAAACAAGCTTAAGGAAAGCACTTACAAAAAACAGGGTGTTACATATGTATGTTACATGCATGGATGGTTAAGATTAAAAGTTATTTCAGGGTTTTAAAATGTCACATGACCACTTAAAAAAGTCATATGACTTTGTGATGTAATCTTGACAGTTTAAAGTTTAATCCAATGGCTATGATATAATCCTCTCACTCTCACATAAAAAAGGCCATCTCACTTGATATGTCTCCTATATATATATATATCTTTTCGCAGATTGGAAGTTGTAACCTCAAATGCAGTGACCAAATCTGCCACTCCATTAAAGTAAATACATTCATTGATCTTTTACAAATTCTTGAAAACAGACATGAATGCCATAACCTGAAATCCCATGGCAACATCAACGAAGCTTTCCAGAACCCACATCCACCACAAACTTATATATTCCCGAACCATATCTTTCTGAACAGTGAAAATGATGTTAGGTTTGCAAAAGGGTTTCTTTTTTAGTATCCTGATAATGTTCTTGTAGGGCTTATCGAGTAGGGTTCCAAAATCTAAAAGAGAGCATAGAGAGGGGTATCAAAAACCTTCCATGATGCTAGCAACAACATGGTGGGATCGAGGTGATTTAATGAAATATAAAGGAAGATTGCGTTGAATGAAATGGGTGTTGATGGCAAGGATGCTGGGGTTTTAATTTGCACCAATTGCCTTTATGGGGTGTCAGTCAATACATTTTAATACTTTTCTCTCTTCTCCTTAAATGGATGTCATATTTCCAAATATGGTATCAGAGCGATATCATCCTCCTTGAAGTTTTGTTTCCGCTGCATACTCTTTTTTAATTTTTTCCCCCTTTCTTTCTATTTCATTTACTTTTTCTTGTCAACATTCGCAAGGGAATCCAATAGTTGATTTTATTTTTCCATTCTTGTTGCTCTGTTTCACAGATCTGATTGCATGGTTCTACCCCCGATTTTGTGCTGCATTTTCTAAGCCTTCGAACTCTGATTCCAATTCTAACAACCCTAAATATTTCCCCTCCTATCCCAATCATCGAAAGTTACAGTTCTCTTGATACTATTGAAATTGTAAAAGTCATTGAAGAAAAGGACCAGAATGCTTTTGATTCCATAATCTTGCCTGAGATTGACCAAACTGTGATGAAACGTTTGGAGTCATCAATGGTGGCAAACTCATTTGATAGAAGTTCTAGCACCTTTCTTTTTCTTTTTTTCTCTCGCTCTGGTCTCACTATCGTCTCTGTTTCTCCCTTGTCTTCGATAGCCTCTATTGAGAATGAGATCTAATTTTTCTTGTTTAATGCTAGTGCAGTGAGTGTGGATACTTTGAAATTTGTGTTGGTTGAGTTGTTGTATGAATAAATTTGATTGAGTTCAATGTTTTGAATGGTTATGGTAAGACACGTAAGTTGGCAAGACACGTAAGTTTACTCAGACGGAGAAAGTGTTATCGAGGAGAGCACCACGTGCAAGCCTAATGTTTGGACAATGAGCAGCATCATCACTGTCTCTGGTAATATGGGTTAGATTGATATGATAAAGAAATGGTATGAAAAATTCCATATTTTCGGTATGGAGCAAAACAAATACTTTTTACTTTTTATTTGTGTTTGTTTAATGTTGTCATTGATATTTGGAGACCTATAGAGGCAAATTTGGGGCAACTTTTTATGGATGTTAATTCCAGCGAGTTGACTCATTCATTTTTACAAATGTTCATTATGGTAAGATTCATTTGCTTTTCGAACGAGATCCATGGATAATACGCAAAAAAGATTAAAGAGGCCCAAAAGAAGGTTCAAGACTTCTCGGATCTATCTACTTCGGTTGTTACCTACATCATTGATTAGATTTTTCTTCATTAGCCGATGTAATTATGGCTTGTATCTTTGTAATTTTCATTAATGATTGTTCTTTTTTTTTTCACTTGCATTATGTTTTACATTGTAAGTTGGATTTGTTATTTCGTACTTCGAGCTTGCGGGGGGCTGTTAGAGATATCTAGTTAGTTATATATTTAGGAAGTTAGTTGCTATCCCATTAGCTATATAAACACCTCTTGTAGTCTTGTAACTTCATTTCATCATTTTCCGCCTCTCAATCAATACATTTTCATACTTTTCTCTCTTCTCCGTCAATGGATGCCATGTTTCCTAATATATCTTACACTATCGTCACTGTCTTTACCAGTTATCTCATCCTTCTCCACATTGTAGTCACTGTCCTCAGTATCACTTCTTCCCTCATTTCCTCACACCTCATTCTTCTAAAGTAGGTTGATTTAACTTAATATAATCCACGAAATTATGAGTAAGGAAACCAACCTCCTTAAACCACCTTAGGTTACGCAAGCTTATTATGCTCAACATATAAGTCCATTTCTACCCCCATCACGTACAACGTATTGGCTATCTTTAAAGGCATGATTGTCTTATGTTTTATTAAATATTTTGATTTGTAAGTTTTATTAATATATTTTAGAGACCATTGGATATTTGTTTTTAATTTTTATAACGTTTCTTTTGTTATTTATTGGTTTTTCATAGTTAAAGTGTGGGTAACAGGTGCGGGTACGGGTACTTAGGTACCCAGAGTGTATAGGTAAGGGTACAACAGTTGCTACCCATGCGGGTCCGGGTCCGGGTCCGGGTCCGGGTAAGGGTATTTTTTTTTCAAAAGCGTGTATGGGGACTGATACTATAGTATCCTACCTAGAGGGTACCCATTGCCATCCCTACCAAGTTGAGTATACTCTAAATCCATAATTAATGACAATGCCACAAAATATGACCACCTATGTGGTTCTAAGTTCCAAATCAAATAGACCTTACCTCCTTCACAATTAAGGGGCAATAAATCAACCAATGCTCCTGCATGGGATGTTACAACATTAAAAATTATTCCTACAACATGCAAATAATTAACAAACAATATTAAGTACATTACAATAATACAATATTTGTGTATACTGTATACAAAATTGTATGTTGTGTTTTTGTTTGTATACAATATAAAATATACTAGTGCATAATATGCTTTTAACGTCAGAGATTTAACATCAGTTCAATTTTAATTGATGTTAAAAATGAGGCGGTGACATTTTTGAAATTAATGTCAACGCTTTTGACATCAGTTTTCTAATTAGCCGATGTCTAAAACATTTAACATCGGTTACATTTATCAACCGATGTCTAAAAATAAAAAAAAAGGAAATTATAAATTTTTCCCAAGTTTTGACATCAGTTATATTTAGAACCGGTGTCTAATGTCTATGAACAACATCAGTTGTCTATACAATTGATGTCTAATATCAAAGCAATTTTTAAAACAAACAATAAGTTTAAACTATGCCTCGCCGTTAGACATCGGTTTTATTTTAACTGATGTCTAATGTACCAAATCTGCGCGCTACATATTTTGAAACATCTCACCTTTTCATTACCCTAAACCTTCATCATCTTCTTCTGCGCTTCATCTTCCACGCCGCTGCAACTTCGCTTCATCGTGTCGTCCTCCTCCTCATCGCTGAACGCCAAGCGACCCATTGATCTCCTTCACGATTTGGTTCACGCCAAGGTAACCCAAACCCATTCTCTTATTTCTTCCTCTACTTCAAAACTTGGATGTGATTTTATTTTTTATTTTTTCAGTTTTATAATTTTGTGTTTAGGGATCATTCTGTGATAAAAGGAATCGAGAAGAGTGTGGCCGAAGAAGTGAAGGGTTTACATTGAACTGAACTGAACTGCTCCGGGTAACCTCTGTTCTTTGTTCTATTGCTTTTTAGATTTGGATTCAGGGTTAATTGTCTTCTAATGTTTCCTAATATATTCAAAGAATTAGACATTCCAACTTCTCAAGGTGAAGATGAAGATGTCATTGTGTTGGCCAGTCGCTTAGGTTACTTGGGTTCAAGTCCTAAATGAACTCCATTGGATCAACTCTGCTAAGGGAGAGGAATTTACTTCTGAACCGTGTGGGTGCAAGCTTTCGTGTATGTGTGTGAAAAGCTATGAAATTTAAGATTTAACTTGTGCAATATTGATGGTTGTATATTGTTTGTTGATTATGGATAATGTCGTGCCTAGTTTGAATTCAATCTTAGGAGTTTCCTTTTGATGAGTTGAGCATAATTTGTTTGACGCAATTCCTAATTTTGTAGTATATGCGCTGTTGTACATGATGACCATCCAATGAAACACTATTTATAACCCAATTGGACTGCGAAGGTTTTTATTTAAATTCATTTAGCTCCATACCCATAACAAAATTCATTGTCATATTGGACTTGTTACAGGTGACAAGATATTTCTTCACCTAACTTTGGTGTCACTTCCTTATATCATTCTTTCTTGATTTGTCTTCTGGTTTTTGTTTTTTCAATTATTTCTCTTCTCATTTGTATCAGATGAGACTGCCAAGTGGGAGAAGATCACATATCTTGGCATTGCTACATGCACTACTTTATCCTTTTATAATCTTTCAACGGGCCACCCACACTATGAAGAACCTCCAGTGAGCTCTGCTTTCTACATATATGCAGTTATTTATGATTATTACTTTGACATATAATGTATATTATAAGTAAGATTCCTGTGATTACTGTTAACTCGGTTGATTCTATGGTTTAGGTTCTTTCAACATGCTATGTATTCAATGTGATTAAATATCAACGAGTTAATTTCATTTTCATTACAAATCCCATTTTTTTATTGTTGTGCATATTCTACTTATCTGTTAGTTTAAATTTCTGCTCAGTAAAAGTCTGCTCAGTTTTAATTATTCATATTTAAGCTTTTATGTATTCACTGATGAGCATCACTTTTCTCCCAAATCCAAATTCAGATCATAGCATTATTTGTTTCATTGAGTTATTTGTCCTTCGGGTAGTATGATGCTTGGTTCATTAATCGGTATGCAGAGTTTGTATAATGAAGGTGCCAGGAAGTTTTGGGTTCACAGTACCCCTTGGAATACACATGAAGATAACGGAAACAGAGGAGATCCCAAAGTTTGATGGTGCTGCTGTATCAGACAAGAAAAGGGATATAGAGGTGGTCTCAATGTCTTGGGTGATCATTGTCTTAGAGTATGGGTTTAGGGTAGTTTAGAGATGTAGCTGCTGTGTAACCTGAAGTTTGTATCTAGAAATGACATTGTAATTGAAGTTTATATTTGACAATGAATTAATGTTATGGGGGAACATGTTTAAGTTCATATTCTGTGTTCATTTTGATGTTTATTTTGTTGAATATGTCTAAACTGATATAACAAACCAATTATTTTTTTAAAAGGACTTTTAACATCGATTCTAGAGGAAACAGATGTTAAAAGTGAACTTTAACATCGATCATTATCGAGAACCGATGTTAAAAGTGTTGTTCTTTGTTTTAAAAACTGTTGAAGAGAACTTTAGACATCGGTTCTAAGCTAGAACAGAAGTATAAAGTGCTATTCTTTTCTTAAAAAACTGTTTTAAGAGCACTTTAAACATATGTTTTTGCTAAGAATCGATGTCTAAAAGGCACTTTAGACATCGGTTCAAAAACGGACTTTAAAGGTCAATTTTAACCGACGTTAAATCCCTTTTCTGCACTAGTGATATACGTGTTAGAATAAACCATTACAAGGTATACAATATTCCATTCCAATATAGTATAGTATACTAGAATGAAGTATAAAATACACACAGACATTATAAACCATATAGAAAAATACACAGTACATCAAAATATCCTATTTACAAATACTGTATTTGAATATTGTATATTGTATTCAAATACAATATTTGTATAAAGTATCTAGAACACAAATAAAGTATATAATAAAGATCCAATTATCCACAACTCCCTTACCCTAAATTGTCGTAATTATTGAAAACCTAAAATTATTCCCAATTCAGTTAACCAAACAGGCTCTATTTAGCGTAAACCCCGATACTATCCTCAATTCAGTTAACCTAATCTCCCCTGATTTTTCCTTATAATGATAAACTTAGATACCTGTTTAGAGGAGTAGGTGCAACTCAAATCTCTAACCAAGGTTTCAGAAAGAGTATAATTAGGATAGGGAGGAACAATGACTTGAGAAAGAAAATGAAGTCTATGAATCTCTAAAACAGAAGGAACTAGTATTTAAAGAGTTTCATATTGTTGTGGTGGTTATCATTTGCCAATAGACGTGTAGGAAACTGCAAGAATTGAGGGGATGTCATTTAATTTTTTTTCTTTGGAAAATGGTCAGGAGTAGAGAACAAAGAGATTCAATGGTGGAAAGTGAACCATTGAATTTTTTTAAAGGCAATTCAGAAACACGCTTGCATTGTGCAAGTCACCGAATCCAACGAAGACAATCTTTGAAAGTCTTCACTTTTGCAAATTGAACCAACCACAATCACAACCAGATCCAACCAAGTTGTTCAGATCGTCCACATAAGAACCAAACAAAGTACAGTGTATGTTATATCTATTATAAACAAATAAACAAACAAAAGATAATACCGATTTGCAACAATTTACAGTTAACAGTAAACCTATATCAGCATTCCAACTTTAAAACATGAGTGGAAGCATTGCAACAATCAACATAACAGTACCCGTCAATCTTCACATAAATGGCATTCATCTAGGTTCTTGTACCATTCCTTTCATGTTCCCTTTCTATTCCTTGAGCAGTTAACATCCTTATGACATCTGAATCAATAAAACAATAAATCAATAGAAATAATAGAAAATAAACGATCAATAAATGAAAAAAAAATAAAACATAGACATGCTTAAGATAAACTTGATAGTGTGATTTTACATCATGTTTCCTGTACACTTTTGCATGCATTTTTCATATAGATTAGGCATTCTTTATTTGATTTTAGTTAGTTTATCCCTTGGAACGAGTAAGGTGGTTTCTTGGTGTTGTTTTGCAGGAATTTAAAGAAAAATGCTCAAGATTAGCCATGATGGAGCTTGGAGGAAGACAGAGCTTGAAAAGTGAAGATGACCCAAGTAGAGCCCATCACGGCCTGGCCGTGATGACCATCACGACCGTGATCGAGCAATAACTGAGAAGAAAGAAGGCAAAAGTCAGAATCTGTCACGGCCTAGCCGTGATACCATCACGGTCGTGACATGTTAATGGAGCCAGACCCCCCTCTTGGCAGAATCTGTCACGGCCAAGCCGTGATGCCCATCACGGCCAAGCCGTGATGCCCATCACGGCTGTGACAGATCATTTGGTGAAGGCAGAAGCTATCACGGCCTACCCGTGATCAGCATCACGACCGTGATGCTCCAATATTTGAAAGCGCGCCAAGGCAGAAAGCGTCACGGCCTGGCCGTGATGGCCATCACGGCCATGACGCGAATCCTGATTTATACAAAGGCACGGGCAGAACAGAAGAAACCAATTTTTGGAAACCCTCAAACACTCTCTCTGAACCAGGGGCAGTTGCACAAGGATTCTATGGAGTCTCTTCTCTTTTTCATCTCTATTTCTGTAGTTTTGGCTATGATCATGAGTAGCTAAACTCCCATTGTCGGGGTTAGGTGTAGCTATTTTCTAAATCATCCATGTATTTGATGTGATCTTGTAATACAGTTTTTGCTCCCTTATGAGTGATTGATTTCTGTGCCTAATGCTTGTTGTGGCTAGCACCCCCATGACTTGATCATTGTTTTGGTATGCAATTGGAAAATTCGTATTAGATTGAGAACTGAAATCAACCACCTAGTAAACCTTGTATCTAGGAATAGATTTTGGTTTATTAGCAATCGTGTAATCCCTAATCATCATGCAAATTCATTAATCTAGGCCACCTAAGGAATTAGGGTCTATTAGTGGATTTAGGCTCCTGTCATCCGAGGAATCGGGGCTTGAGTAATCTAGTGGATTGATTGTCATAATTGAAGTAGAAACTGTTTATTAGTCATTTCATTGCTTGGGGATGAAGTTTAGGGAACCTAATCCCAACATCATTTATAGATTTGAAGAATTCTTTTAACTGCCTTTCAAGTGTTCGACAGAAATTCTCAAAGAACTTTTTCTCTTATTCTGTTTTAAATCTGTTTTGGCTTGGTAGTTAGTATTGAGCCCCCTTCAATCCAAATATCCGCTTAGATAGTAATTGATTCAGTACGTGCTAGTACTTGTTACAATCCTCGTGGGAACGATAAAACGGTCTCACCACCGTATTACTTGTACGACTAGGTATACTTGCCTAGATCCGTCAACAAGTTTTTGGCGCTGTTGCCGGGGATTGTGTTTCAATATTGGCATATCCATTTCGGTTACTAATTTAAGCAAAAAAAAATTCTGTTGTAATCTATTTGCTGTAATATTTTTCCTGTTTTGTTTTGCTGTCATTTTTCTGGTGTGTTTGTTGTTGTGTGCTGACATTTACTGCTAACACTCTTGTTTGCTAGACTGTTTGTGCATGCGAGGTACTACCCCGGTTGACCAACTCCTCTACAATCCTGAAATAGAAAGAACAGCTAGGGGGAATCGAAGGCAAGCAAGAGAGCAGAAACTGTTAGAACAACAAGAAGAAGAACAAGAGACTTCCACCTCTCAAGTTCATTAAGAAAAACTCAAGATGGCAGGAAATGATGAAGGTGCTCCGCTACGGAGGACACTTGGGGACTACGGCAATATAAATGTCAATCGGCATGTCACTAGCATAGTGAGGCCTCCAATTGACTGCAACAATTTTGAATTCAAGCCAGCTCTCTTGAATTTGGTTGCACAAAATCAATTTGCCGGGTTGGAAAAGGAAGATCCTAATAGTCATATCTCCAACTTCATTGAGATATGTGATACGATGAAGTACAATGGTTCCTCTGAGGATGCAATCCGCCTAAGGGCGTTTCCCTTCTCTTTAAGAGATAGGGCCAAGGCTTGGCTCCAATCTCAACCAAGGGGGAGCATCACTACATGGGATGACTTAGAGGCAAAATTTCTGGCAAGATTCTTCCCCACCTCAAGATTTGTGAAGACAAGGGGTGACATCATAAGCTTTGCTCAACAAGAAGGTGAGACACTTCATGACGCCTGGGAAAGGTTCGAGGAATTGCTCCGAAGATGTCCAAATCATGGGTTTGATGATCATACCCAAATGCAAACATTTTGTAATGGATTGAGGCCGTCAACCAGGTATATGTTGGATGCCTCAGCTGGAGGTTCCATGAACACAAAGACAGCAGAGGAAGCATTGGTTTTGATAGAAGCTATGGCATCTAATGACTATTTGATGCATCATGATCGGGGTCCCACATCAAGAAGGGGAGTGTTGGAGTTAGATTCACAAACTGCACTTTTGGCTCAGAATAAGCTCATGACACAACAACTGGAGTCCATTACCAAGCAACTAGCTCAACTCCCACAACAACTCCAAACTGTTCAAGGGACAACCATGCCACCTCAACAGGTAATGAGATGCGATTTTTGTGGAGGAGATAATGATAATGGAAGATGTGAGGCACCACCTAGTTCCCATGAGGAAGCTAATTATATGGGGAACTATGGGCGGCAAGGCAACAACCAATACTCCAACAACTACAACCAAGGGTGGAGGAATCAACCGAGTTTTGGTTGGAAACAAGATGCCGGACAAGCAAGCAAGCCTTAACCCACACCACCGCCTCAAGACCGGACTTCTATCTTGGAGAACACTCTCAATCAGTTCATGCAAATGTCCATATCAAACCAGAAAAACACCGATGCTTCTATAAAGAACTTGGAGGTTCAAGTTGGACAAATTGCAAAGCAACTAGTGGAGCAATCGAGCAGCAGTTTTTCAGGTAATACTCAAACTAATCCTAAGGAGCATTGCAAGGCTATTGTGTTGAGGAGTGGTAAAAGCCTTGAGGAATAGAGTGGTGAGCCTTTGGTGAAAAATCAGAGAGTTGATGAAAAAACAGAGGTGAATGCTGAAAAAACTTATTTGAATAAGGAAAAAGGCAAAGGGGTTGTAGTAGAGGAGGAAGAAAAAGAAAGTGAAAAAGACAAGAGGGAGAAGCTAGTGGATGAGAATTCAATTTTGAGGAGGACTAAAAGTCAGATTTTGAAGGATGGAGACAAGCCTCAAGAGATCCCCTCTTATGTGAAGTTGCCATATCCTCATTTGAGTAAGAAAAAGGAGAAGGAAGAACAGTTTGCCGAGTTTCTTGACATCTTCAGGAGGCTACAGATTAACATACCCTTTGCTGAAGCACTAGAGCAGATGCCCACTTATGCAAAATTCATGAAGGAGCTGCTCACGAAGAAAATAAAGTTCAAAGAAGGTGAGACTGTTGCCTTGACAGAAGAGTGTAGTGCTATACTTCAAAGGAAGCTACCTCCAAAGCTTAAAGATCCTGGTAGTTTTACAATCCTTTGCACTATTGGGAGTGTTGCTATTAGGAAGGCCTTGTGTGACTTGGGAGCGAGTATCAATTTGATGTCGCTTTCAATTTTGAACAAGCTTGGAGGTGGTGAGGTGAAGCCAACAAGGATGGCATTGCAACTAGCAGACAGATCAATCAAGCATCCTTATGATATTCTGGAAGATGTGTTGGTTAAAGTGGACAAGTTTATCTTCCCAGCGGATTTTGTGATACTAGACATGGAGGAGGATGCAGAAGTTCCACTTATATTGGGGAGACCTTTTCTAGCAGATGGTCGTGCTTTGATAGATGTGCAAAAAGGCCAGCTTCGACTCAGAGTGCAAGATGAAGAGGTCACTTTTAATGTATTTGAAGCTATGCATCGCCCGAGTGTTGAAGAGAACTGTTTCCGCATGGACTTTGTGGAAGTAGTGGCTAAAGAAGCCTTTGCACAGCAGCACCATTCCTCTACTCTTGAGAAGGTAATTGTGAATTCTAT
The DNA here is from genome assembly GCA_030762895.1 of Sophora flavescens. Lineage (NCBI taxonomy): Eukaryota > Viridiplantae > Streptophyta > Magnoliopsida > Fabales > Fabaceae > Sophora > Sophora flavescens. The sequence goes on from CM061062.1 coordinate 176,738,842, forward strand.
TGAAAATCTTGATGAGAAAGAGGAGAAGGAAATAGAAGACTGTTTGTGTGATCTGGAAGCTCAACCCAAGCAACTTGCTGTCAACACTAAGAAGGAAGAGCTCAAAAAGGATGAAGTCCAAGAGAAGATCGAGTTCGAGCTTAAGCCTCTACCTCCCCACTTGAAGTATGTCTTTCTTGGGGAGAATGATGAAGACCCTGTCATAGTGAGCAATGTATTGTCCAAATTGGAAGAGGAGAAACTTGTAAGGGTGCTTCGAGAGCATAAAACAGCTATTGGATGGTCCATCTCAGATTTGAAAGGTATTAGCCCCACGTTTTGTATGCACAAGATCATGATGGAGGCTGAATTTAAACCGGTGGTCCAACCGCAGAGGAGGCTCAATCCCACAATGAAATAAGTGGTAAGGAAGGGGGTGCTGAAACTCCTTGAAGCTGGAATGATCTATCCGATTTCCGATAGTGCTTGGGTGAGTCCGGTACAGGTGGTTCCAAAGAAAAGTGGCATGACCGTCGGGTACAACGAGAAGAATGAGTTGATCCCAACTAGAACAGTCACCGGTTGGCGAATGTGTATAGATTACCGGAAGCTAAACCAAGCTACTAGGAAGGATCACTTCCCACTTCCATTCATGGACTAGATGTTGGAGAGGCTGGCCGGGCAAGCTTACTATTGTTTCTTGGATGGTTATTCGGGTTATAACCAAATTGCGGTTAACCCCGAAGACCAAGAGAAAACTGCATTCACATGCCCTTTTGGAGTTTTTGCCTATCGGAAGATGCCTTTCGGACTTTGTAATGCGCCTGCGACATTTCAAAGGTGCATGCTTTCCATTTTTTCTGATATGGTAGAAAATTACATTGAGGTTTTCATGGATGATTTTTCTGTTTTCGGTTCCTCTTATGATAATTGTTTGTCTAACCTTGCTGCTGTGTTAAAGAGGTGCATGGACACCAATTTAGTCTTAAATTGGGATAAGTGTCATTTTATGGTGTAGGAAGGCATTGTGCTTGGGCACAAAATTTCAGCTAAGGGGATCGAAGTGGATAAATCCAAGATTGATGTGACTGAGAAACTACCTCCACCAGTAAATGTCAAGGGTGTGAGGAGTTTCCTTGGGCATGCAGGCTTTTACCGTCGGTTCATCAAGGACTTTTCAAAGATAGCCAAGCCGTTGTGTGGCCTTTTGAACAAGGACACACCATTTGTGTTTGATACTGCTTGTCTTACCTCTTTTCAGGTTTTGAAAGAAAAGTTGATCACCGCTCCCATTCTTGTTGCACCCAACTGGGAGTCACCATTGGAATTAATGTGTGATGCCAGTGACTACGCAGTTGGGGCAGTTTTGGGACAGCGGAGGGAAATTTTTTTCCATGTCATTCACTATGCTAGCAAGGTTCTCAATGAAAACCAAGTAAATTATGCAACAACCGAGAAAGAGTTGTTAGCCATAGTGTTTGCATTGGAAAAATTGTGTTCCTACTTAATTCGTTCACAAGTCACTGTTTTTACTGATCATGCTGCAATTAAATATTTGTTGACTAAGTTAGATTCTAAACCAAGACTCATAAGGTGGATTCTATTGTTGCAGGAGTTTGACTTAGTCATCAAGGACAAAAAGGGCAGCGAGAATGTGGTGGCTGACCACTTGTCCCGGTTGATGAATGAAGAGGTGGCTGCACAAGAGGACATTCAGGATGAGTTCCCGGATGAGGCGTTACTTCTGGTGCATGAAAGACCATGGTTTGTCGACATGGCAAATTTCAAGGCAGCCAATATTGTTCCAGAGCACCTCACTTGGCAACAAAAGAAGAAATTTTTCCGTGATGCCAACCATTTCATGTGGGATGACTCATTTCTGTTCAAGGTTGGACCGGATGGATTATGGAGGAGGTGCGTTAGTCAAGAGGAAGCAAGAAAAATTTTGTGGCATTGTCATAACTCGTCATATGGTGGACATTACAATGGGGATATGACAGCTGGAAAGGTCCTCCAATCTGGGCTCTTTTGGCCCTCAATCTTCAAGGACTCTTACAATCATGTGAAGAGCTGTGACAAATGCCAAAGGATCGGGAACATTTCAAAAAGGGATGAGATGCCACTGCAGAACATATTGGAGGTTGAGGTATTTGACTGCTGAGGCATAGACTTTATGGGTCCACTTCCACCTTCATTCTCCAATCAATATATCTTGGTGGTGGTGGACTATGTTTCCAAATGGGTGGAGGCCATTGCAACACCGAAGAATGATGCCCAGACAATGATTAAATTCATCAAGAAGAACATCTTTGCCCGGTTCGGTGTCCCAAGGGTTCTTATAAGTGATGGGGGATCTCACTTTTGTAACTCACAACTGAGAAATGTGTTGACCAAGTATGATGTGAGGCATAAGGTGGCATCTCCCTATCATCCTCAAACAAATGGGCAAGCGGAGGTCTCTAACCGAGAGATTAAGAGAATTCTGGAAAAGACTGTGGCCGCCTCAAGAAGAGATTGGGAAAAGAAGCTTGATGATGACTTGTGGGCCTACCGGACTGCACTGAAAACTTATGTGGGGTTATCTCCGTTTCAGATGGTCTATGGGAGGACATGTCATCTACCCGTAAAGTTGGAGCATCGAGCGTGGGTGAGAAAAGAGTGAATCAGCTGCATGAGTTAGAGGAGATGCGCCTTAATGCATATGAGAATGCAGCCATTTACAAGCAGAGAGTCAAGACCCACCATGACAAGAAGATCGTCATGAAAATATTTCAGCCGGGACAACAAGTTTTATTATTCAATTCCCGGCTGAGAATGTTTCCGGGTAAGTTGAAGTCTAAATGGTTGGGACCGTTCATTGTCAAAGAAATCTCACCTCATGGAGCGGTAGAAGTGGAGGATCCTATTTCAAGAAGGACCTTCAAAGTCAATGGCCAAAGACTCAAGGCCTACTTGGGTGGTTGTTGGTGACGCCGGCAAGTGTACCGGGTCGTCGCAAGTAATAAAAATAACACAGTAAGTAATTACCGAGGTCGAACTCAGGGATTGGGCTACCAATTCGACTAATCCGCGGGAAATCCGATACGTTTGGTCAAGCGAGAAAAGGTGGTTGAGAGAGAGAGAGATTAATATCAAAAATTCAATTAACGAATCTAATAAACTAATTAACTAAAAATCAGAAATTAAAATGTCCAAGGTCACAAATCCACCTACCCAATATGCATTCCCAAGTGATAATGAATTCCTCCCTAAGTTCAATTACAATGTCAACCGGGACCCCCAAATTCTCCTAAATCCACTCTCGTGCTCAATAGGACATATTCGACGATTGGATTAATTACTTACTAGGTCTCATAATCCTAATCTCGAATTTGATTAATTCTTGTTCCCTACAAGGTTGCACTAATCTCCTACTCACTCTCGTGCAATATTCGATTAGTGATCCCAATTCAAGTTCTAAAACGCGAATCGCCGTTCGGCCTCAAACACGTTTAACAAGTCAATCACGCAAAACATATGATCAACGCAATCAAATCAGAATTGGAAAACATTAATAAAACGAAGGAAAGGAAAACATACATCACATCGAATCTACACTGCCATGGGCGGCTTCATTTATCCCTCGGACGAAGGGATTAGTTCCTCATGCTCATAGACAAACACTCGGACATAATCACCATCGTAAAATAACACAAAAGAGAAAAAGGGAGACGCAGCTCCAAAGAGAAACAAGGATTCGTAACTAAACTGCCCTAAACAAGTGGAAAAACCTCCTCCTAAAGTGTCCCCAATTCTGATCTGAAACAACCTTTAAATAAGGATTCTGAATCTTGCTCGCTCGCGGGGCGAGCACTCCTTCGCGAGGCGAATTTTAGTATTGGCGCGCTTTCAAATTTGGATTTTCGCGAGGCGAGGGTGTGTTCGCGGGGCCAGTCTTCCAACTTCAATCTGTCACAGCCGTGACATTCATCACGGCTGGGCCGTGATGGTCTCTGTCTTCCAGGGTCTTCAGGCTCTCGCGAGGCGAGAAGATTTTCGCGTGGCGATCCAGAATTGATGACTTTTGCTGCTTTGTTGACCTTCAGTCTCGCGAGGCGAGAATACACTCGCGGGGCGAGTGTCTCCAGAATTGCAATTTCCACTATTTCTTGGCTTTCCTTGACTCCCGGAGCTTCACTTATTGACCTGAAAACACCAAAAACAACCAAAAGCATAATTCTATCCAAAATAAGCTAAAAACTACACAAAAGACGCAAAATGAGTCAAAGTCCAACTTAGGAACAAAACAAGGCAAATTTGGTAAAAACGAGAGTGAACTCGACTAATTGGCACATAAACCCTAGTTCATCTAGTCATAAAACTAGATAAGCCAGAGGCTTATCAAAACACCCCAAACTTAAACCTTGCTTGTCCCCAAGCAAGCTAAAACTCAAAAACGACTTAAGACTTGGCAAGCCTAAAGGATCTAATCAATTTCGCACAAATTTCATGCATTCTTAACAAAACAGTTTTCCTTCAATGAATTTCCCCCCCTTTGCATCAATGTAATCCCCACATTCATTTACTTTAAACAATTGAGAACTTCATCATTCATGCAATCATTAATCTAAGTTGAGGATCAGGGTCACACACAAAAGGAAGATCACCAATTTCAAACAATTGCCTTCCTCACAAGGGTATGTAAAATTTCACTCATTCGCTCAAATTCGTCTAGGCTATCAACTTTTCACTCAACTTCACATTCCAAGAGCACTTCCCATGAATTTGATTTTCATCTCAAAAATGGCTCCCACGAAAACATGCATGCAACATCAGAAGGTCTTTTAAAGGTTGTAATGGGGCCTGGCTGAGGGTAGGATAATCAAGGATACTAGGCTTAAGTCCCTAGGAACTAAGAGAGCATGAGCATTAGACACATTTTCTACTCAAATTCCTTTTTCCATTTTTCTTTTTGCCTCGGGTGACTACAACCTTTTCCTTGCTATTTTTTCTGTTTTTGCCCCTTTTCTTTTAGCAATTTTTTTGTTTTCTTCTTTTCTTTTCTTTTCTTTTCTTTTTTGCCTTGGGTCAACCTTTATTTTCTTTTTCTCATCCCAATATGACATATCACCTCGTAGCCACCCCAAACTTAGTTTCTCACAACTCTTTTCTCATTAAGCTTCCATGCTCTCCTAATCCTAAGATTGGGTTAACATGGTTTTTTTTTCAGATTTCGGCTCATAATATAGGGTCATCAAGAAACAATAGGCTAATTAGGCTCAATGTGGCTAACTAGGGAACATGCATTAGGGATGGTGCATTTTTAGGCCATGTAGTTATTCAAAGAAAATTGCCTAAATCATTTGATGCAACACATAATCATGCAAACCATAAAGAGATTCAAGCAAATCCGGGAAAGTGCAACTTAAAAGCGATTCACACAATCAAAAACAAAGTTGGAGGCTCAATCCCTCACCTGGACATTTTGCAAATTGTTTGACCGAGATACAATTCCTAGTGTGTGCACCCCCTCACCCCAAACTTATCATAAATCAAGTAATCACAACAAAGTTCTCTAAGTTCAGTTTTCAATTTTTAAGTGGGGATCAACTTTTCTATTATTAGAACCTAGGGGGGATCATCAATGGTCAAATAATTCATGCAATTAATCTATGCTCAATTTAATTAGAATCTAACAAGCTTGCCGACACTCATTCATACAACAACTCTTGATCTTCTCAAATTATTCAAGAGTGACAAACAAAAACAAACACACAAACAAAAATACACAAACGAAATAAAACAAGTGAAGGGTAAGAAAATTTTTATCTTAATGGGGCCCGAGCGGACCCCATGCTCTCAGCTGATTTTCCTTCCTCTTTCCATCTCTCTACTACCCCGCTTCACAGTGGGGCTAGTTTCGGCCTCATCCTTGCCCAATTGATTGGCCCTTGAGGTTCCGGGCACTCCATGTAGTTCCATTCACAAACAAACATGAACGTTAACCAATATATCATAAGAAATAACAGTTATCCATGTCTATCAGTAAGAAGTCAGTAAACATAGTTTCTAGCTAGCAAAATAATATACAAACAAATCGAATCATCCTAGCTAGAACTAAAAACAAAAGGTGTAGGGGCCCGGATCAATGATCAAAGTCAATGTCGTCCACCGGGTCACCCTGGTCCTCTGGTGCCTGCTCATCCTCTGGATCCTGTGGCGTCGCACCCTGGTCGCCAGGATAGTCCTGCCACCCAAGTCGAGGGGACAGCTCCTCCTCGGAGGGGTATACGGGCACCCGACCCTCCTGCTGGGCCCGTGACATCTCCCTGAAGAACTCCCGCAACACCTCCTGGTCCCTCCTAATAGCCTGTTGGTTCTGCAAGAGCAGAGCCATGTCTGATGGTCGTGGCCTCTGAGTGGGTAAGGGTGGCGGTCTCCTGGGTGCGGCCGGGGCTACATAGCAGAAGCGCCGGATGTAATCCTGATCGATCGGCTGCCTTGGCACCTTCTCCATCATCCTACTCACCGGCACCCCCGCTCGGCGGATAAGCTCGGTGATCAGCTGCCCGTGCCCCAGGCTCTCCTTCAGCGCTCGGGAGTTCGCCTTCATCTGTATGTCTGCGGCGATGACTCCCCCCACGTTAATCGTGCTACCTGTCAAGATGCCATACAGTAGGTGGGCTCTGGCGGCGGTGACCGTGGACTCATGCGAGCTCACTCGAAGATTGGCGTGTAGGAATGCCGACCAGACCTTGGCATCTGGGGTGAGGTCCTGCCTCCTCAATCGCAGAAGGTTCCCCGATGTCCCCATTTCCCAGGCTGCTCCTGGGACACAGCAAATATCCAAGATGGCCTGAGCGAGGGCCTGTACTGCAGGGAGCTGCTCATAGTCGCAGGGCTCCTCTCCAATGGGGATCCCCAAACATGAGTTAATGTCTGCAGCTGTGAAAGTGATGGGGACCCCCTGAACCTCTGTAACGCAACTCGGGCCTGTGACCTCGAGTTTGAGAGCGTTGGCATAGAACTCATGCACCAGTTTAATATCATACCGGTGCGGGAGGTCAGCCAACATCTCCCAACCTCGATCGCGAATCCGCTCTCGGACACTGGCATAGTCCTGCCCCACGAGGGACACACGCCTCTCTAGAACCATCTCCTTCCTCACAACCAAGTTCCAATGCTCCCTGTGATCAGGAGAGCGGAACCTGGGGGAGTAGGAGTTGGCCCTAGAAGAGCCGCATGGCCCTGAAGGCAACACTACGTCATCGCCAGGAGCAGATGCGCGCTTCTTGCGCTTGACCATTGCTTTTCAGCGGCAGGTTGCTCTTAAGCGAGCCATACCTGAAAATCAGAAAAGTCCCAATGCAGTTTATATTTAGCAATTTAGAATAAAACCCAGGCACATTACAGTATTAACCCCCCACTGTCCTACTATCATACAGATCTGCAATAAAAATCATGACAGTATCCCCACTATATTCATAACACTCAGAGCAGAGACTATGCCTAGCAGCATTCCTAAGACTATATCAGTTCATGAACATGGCCTCTACCCTATTACCAGTCATAACAATGAACTTCGTGCACAGTGTGTGTAGTGACTGTTTGCATTCCTAAGAACAAGTTAAAGTCAAGTGAGTGTTCTTACCTTGCAGAGACAAATGCGTGATGGTGAGAGTGAACTGAGTGAATGGACGTGGGGTAGTGTGTGGTAGTGATGGGTGATGAGTGTGAGAGAGAAAGAGAGACAGAGAGAGAGAGAGTGTCTCGCAGTCTGAGAGAGAAGAAGGAGAAGGAAGGTCACACGAATGCCGCGCGGCCGCTCGCGGGGCTATATAATTTTCCTCTTTCACGAGGCGAGTATACACTCGCGACGCGAATTTTAAAATTCTGCCCAAAATTGGAAACCCTAATTGCAGATTCGCGAGGCGAGACAACACTCGCAAGGCTAATCTGGAAAATTGCTCTTCACATTTTCCAGAATCGCGGGGCGAGTAGTAACTCGCGGGGCGAATCTGGAGTTTCCATTTGCTGCTGATGCCCAGATTCGCGAGGCTACCATGATCTCGCGGGGCGAGCCTCTGTATTTATTTATTTATTTATTATTATTATTTTTTTTAGAAAGAAAGTAACAGACTTAAAAATAATAAAGGATATCTAGCTTGGGTTGCCTCCCAAGAAGCGCTTGTTTAACGTCCCGAGCCTGACTCAAGTCGCATCCACCTGGATCCCATAGCCTGTGGCACAAGGGCCAAGAGATGCTTATCATGGGAGATCCTCCACCCGGATCCCATGGTTTGTGAAGTGGCAATCGTAGAAGCAATACTACTCTTTCCACAACTCCACCCAGCCAGTGTGTGAAGACTCCATTGACCTCTTCAGTTATGTACTCACTTCCTCTTGGGTCAAATTGTGTTTTCACGAGGAAGTGTGCCAGACAAGTGGGAGGGTCTAACTTACCAATGTCCACACATGCATGTAAGCCAACATAATTATCCAATGCAGTAATGTCAGGTTGCTTGGCAAGCATGGTGGATTCCACTACCCCCTTATCTGTATTTTGATCTCTACCCTCTTGCTCCTGTGCCTTGTCCCTTGCCAACTCCTCTTCCTTAGGTTGCTCGTCCTCAACATGTGGTAGTTCTTCCTCAACTTCCTGAGAACTAGTTGCATCCCAGTCAGATTCCCACACCCTATTGCTTCTAGTTGTTGTGGCATTGCATTGGTTCTTAGGGTCGTTCTCGGTATCAACTGGGAAAGTCTCTGGGGGATGCTCATTTAGTTGCCTTGCGAGTTGGGCAATCTGCATCTCTAGATTCTGAAGTGCCATCCCTGTATGAGTTGCCAACTTGTCAATGGCTGCGTTTGTATTGATTGACACTTTCTCAAGTGTCGCACTCAACTTCTCAAAAGCCAACTCCCAAGGTTGTCTTCCACCATTCTGTTGAGGTTGTTGTTGCCAATTTTGTTGAGGTTGTGGTTGCCAGGCTAGACCATCGTCAGCATTACTCCAAGCGAAATTCGGATGGTCTCTACTCATATCACCCCAATACTGATTCTGACTCTGATAGTTGTTCTGGGGCACGCTGTCATTATGCCATGGTTCCACATATACTTGAGGGAAGTAGAACGGAAAACTCCAAGTGTCATGGTTCCCATTACAATATTCGCAACCCGGAAGCATTCCTTCGTGTACCTCGCATACAAAACACGGCAAGACCAAGTGGAATCAAAGAAGTAGAGAGAGATAGTAGAAAATAAAAAGAAAATAATAAAAATAAAAATAAGAACAAAAATAACTTAACCAAATAATCAAACTTCCCTAAAAAATTAGGAAAATTGGTTGTGCCAATCCCCGGCAACGGCGCCAAAAACTTGTTGGTGACGCCGGCAAGTGTACAGGGTCGTCGCAAGTAATAAAAATAACACGGTAAGTAATTACCGAGGTCGAACTCAGGGATTGGGCTACCAATTCGACTAATCCGCGGGAAATCCGATATGTTTGGTCAAGCGAGAAAAGGTGGTTGAGAGAGAGAGAGATTAATATCAAAAATTCAATTAACGAATCTAATAAACTAATTAACTAAAAATCATAAATTAAAATGTCCAAGGTCACAAATCCACCTACCCAATATGCATTCCCAAGTGATAATGAATTCCTCCTTAAGTTCAATTACAATGTCAACCGGGACCCCCAAATTCTCCTAAATCCACTCTCGAGCTCAATAGGACGTATTCGACGATTGGATTAATTACTTACTAGGTCTCATAATCCTAATCTCGAATTTGATTAATTCTTGTTCCCTACAAGGTTGCACTAATCTCCTACTCACTCTCGTGCAATATTCGATTAGTGATCCCAATTCAAGTTCTAAAACGCGAATCGCCGTTCGGCCTCAAACACGTTTAACAAGTCAATCACGCAAAACATATGATCAACGCAATCAAATCAGAATTGGAAAACATTAATTAAACGAAGGAAAGGAAAACATACATCACATCGAATCTACACTGCCATGGGCGGCTTCATTGATCCCTCGGACGAAGGGATTAGTTCCTCATGCTCATAGACAAACACTCGGACATAATCACCATCGTAAAATAACACAAAAAAGAAAAAGGGAGACGCAGCTCCAAAGAGAAACAAGGATTCGTAACTAAACTGCCCTAAACAAGTGGAAAAACCTCCTCCTAAAGTGTCCCCAATTATGATCTGAAACAGCCTTTAAATAAGGATTCTGAATCTTGCTCGCTCGCGGGGCGAGCACTCCTTCGCGAGGCGAATTTTAGTATTGGCGCGCTTTCAAATTTGGATTTTCGCGAGGCGAGGGTGTGTTCGCGGGGCGAGTCTTCCAACTTCAATCTGTCACAGTCGTGACATTCATCACGGCTGGGCCGTGATGGTCTCTGTCTTCCAGGGTCTTCAGGCTCTCACGAGGCGAGAAGATTTTCGCGTGGCGATCCAGAATTGATGACTTTTGCTGCTTTGTTGACCTTCAGTCTCGCGAGGCGAGAATACACTCGCGGGGCGAGTGTCTCCAGAATTGAAATTTCAACTATTTCTTGGCTTTCCTTGACTCCCGGAGCTTCACTTATTGACCTGAAAACACCAAAAACAACCAAAATCATAATTCTATCCAAAATAAGCTAAAAACTACACAAAAGACGCAAAATGAGTCAAAGTCCAACTTAGGAACAAAACAAGGCAAATTTGGGAGAAAACGAGAGTGAACTCGACTAATTGGCACATAAACCCTAGTTCATCTAGTCATAAAACTAGATAAGCCAGAGGCTTATCAGTGGTGACATCCAGAGATTGATCTCAGCTGTGCACCTTCATGATCCTTGAGGTCACCTACCCGTCAAGCTAGTGACGTTAAAGAAGCACTTATTGGGAGGCAACCCAAGTTTTCTTAAGCCTTCTCTTTAGTTAGTTTTTGTTTTTGATTTCAACTCTTGAGTAATTTGAGAAGATCAAGAGATTTGTTAATAGTTTTGTTAGGTGTTTTCAGGGAAAGAATGAAGGAGAAGCAAAAGGGCAGGGAGAAAACAAAGTCAGCAACCATCACGCCCAGGCCGTGACACAGGTCACGGCCGTGATGAGCTAGAATTGAAGATCAGAAAGGATCACGGCCCAGCCGTGATCTCCATCACGGGCGTGATGGGAGGACCCTGAAGACCAGAGAGCATCACGGCCTAGCCGTGATGGAGGTCACGGCCGTGACAGGCTACCCCTATGGACCAGAATGCATCACGGCCTAGCTGTGACAAGCATCATGGTCGTGACCCAATTTTCATGCAAGTTTCTGACTGGAATGTGAGCCAACACCCGCTACCGCCTCGGTAAGTCGTTCCAATTTTTCTCCTCTCTCCGACTTGATTGTTTACATTGGGGACAATGTAAATTTTTAAGCTTGGGGTAGGGGTATTTTGCATTTGCATTTTTGCATGTTGCATTCACATAGGCATAGCTGCACGATCACATGATTAGATTACCCCTTTGCTTAGATGATGCATCCAATTGTGAGAACTGAGTGCCAAATATTTTGAGATAGTGAATTCTTGAACCCAATTTTTTTATTCTTGTGATGAGGCTACAAATGAAAAATGCTTGAGATGATCTGTAATAGTTGATAATTAGCATGTGGTTTCGTAGATTTGGGTTTCTCATTGATTCTTGAATTACAAAATGTGAGATTTTGAGCGAAAAGGGGGTACTCACTAAATCTACCCCATTCTTGCTGATAAAGTGTTATTCCTCTTGGTTTGTATTCTCTAGAACTTGACTTGAAACCATTTCGAAGCTTAAAAATTTTTTAAAACATTTTTGAAAATGATTGAGGCACTAGGTATTTTCCCGGCCTTCTGAGCTTTGAATGACTAAATGCTACCCCTTTGTTGCCCAATTTTGAGCCTGAAAGAATAAATTACTTTTCTTGGTACCCTGAAACATTTTGATAAATATGCTTGGTAGGATACCTTCTAAAGTATTACAAAAAGGGTAAAAAGGTAGTTGAAAAAGTATGGGATGAGAAAATCAGAAAAATGTTTCTCTTGAGCTAAAAAATCTCCCCTTCTCCAAATAAAAAGAAAAATAAAAGAAAAAGGAATATAAATGGAGAAGGGGATGACAAAAAGAAAAGTGAGAAATAAAATGAAAAGAAATAAAGAAAGGTGGCAAAAGTAAATCGAAACCGAAAAAGGTATTTTAGAAGGTGTCATGATTTGCAGTGCTTGATGTTTTGTGTAGCCTTTTTTAAATGTCCTTTTCTTGACTTCCCCACCTAACGAAAAATCCCATGGCCACGTTACAACCAAAGTAAAGACCTCTTGATTCTTAATAGTTTTCATTAATAAAGTAGAGATTTGGTTGATAGTCAAGCCTATGATAGAATTCTTTCCTTGAGGAAAATGGAGCGAATCGTCAAATATCCCTAAACACTTGAGTGAGGTGAGAAAGAATGCCAAGCAAAATATTAAGCTTGGGGTGACCTTCAGGTGAGAAAGAGTGCCCGAATCAGTGAGAATATGAATTTAGAAAAATTAAGCTCTAATTGGACTTGATATTGATTGTCTCTTGCTGAATTATTTGAAATTCCTGTTACTTGGATTGTTTACTCGGGTTCTTAGTTCACTATCCATGCTTTGATTATTTATATCTTCTGGCCTTAGTGATTGCTTGAGGATAAGCAATTGAATAAGCTTGGGGTGATTTGATAGTGTGATTTTACATCATGTTTCCTGTACACTTTTGCATGCATTTTTTATAAAGATTAAGCATTCTTTATTTGATTTTAGTTAGTTTTCCCCTTGGAACGGGTAAGGTGGTTTCTTGGTGTTGTTTTGAAGGAATTTAAAGAAAAATGCTCAAGATTAGCCATGATGGAGCTTGGAGGAAGACAGAGCTTGAAAAGTGAAGAAGATGACCCAAGCAGAGCCCATCACGGCCTGGCCGTGATGACCATCACGGCCGTGATCGAGCAATAACTGAGAAGAAAGAAGGCAAAAGTCAGAATCTGTCACGGCCTAGCCGTGATACCCATCACGGCCGTGACATGTTAATGGAGCCAGACCCCCATCTTGGCAGAATCTGTCACGGCCAAGCCGTGATGCCCATCACGGCATGACAGATCATTTGGTGAAGGCAGAAGCTATCACGGCCTGCCCGTGATGAGCATCACGGCCGTGATGCTCCAATATTTGAAAGTGCACCAAGGCAGAAAGCATCACGGCCTGGCCGTGATGGCCATCACGGCCGTGACGCGAATCCTGATTTATACAAAGGCACCGGCAGAACATAAGAAACCAGTTTTTGGAAACCCTCAAACACTCTCTCTGAACCAGGGGCAGTTGCACAAGGATTCTATGGAGTCTCTTCTCTTTTTCATCTCTATTTCTGTAGTTTTGGCTATGATCATGAGTAGCTAAACTCCCATTGTCGGGGTTAGGTGTAGGTATTTTCTAAATCATCCATGTATTTGATGTGATCTTGTAATACAGTTTTTGCTCCCTTATGAGTGATTGATTTCTATGCCTAATGCTTGTTGTGGCTAGCACCCCCATGACTTGATCGTTGTTTTGGTATCCAATTGGAAAATTCGTATTAGAACGAGAAATGAAATCAACCACCCAGTAAACCTTGTATCTAGGATTGGATTTAGGTTTATTAGCAATCGTGTAATCCCTAATCATCATGCAAATTCATTAATCTAGGCCACCTAAGGAATTAGGGTCTATTAGTGGATTTAGGCTCTTGTCATCCGAGGAATCGGGGCTTGAGTAATCTAGTGGATTGATTGTCATAATTGAAGTAGAAACTGTTTATTAGTCATTTCATTGCACGGGGATAAAGTTTAGTGAACCTAATCCCAACATCATTTATAGATTTGAAGAATTCTTTTAACTGCCTTTCAAGTGTTCGACAGAAATTCTCAAAGAACTTTTTCTCTTATTCTGTTTTAAATCTGTTTTGGCTTGGTAGTTAGTATTGAGCCCCCTTCAATCCAAATATCCGCTTAGATAGTAATTGATTTAGTACGTGCTAGTACTTGTCACAATCCTCGTGGGAACGATAAAACGGTCTCACCACCGTATTACTTGTACGACTAGGTATACTTGCCTAGATCCGTCAACAAAACTCACCATCTAAATAATCTTGATGATACGCTCTCTAGAGATCTCACCAAGTTAAACAAATGAAAAACAATTCACAAGAAGACCAATTGGTATAGCACCATCATTCAACAAGAAGACTTTGGTTCCAAATTGAAAATTCAACTTGTATTTGTGTCGGCTAGTAAAATGAAACAAAAGCGATTCAAATTTAACAACTAAAAGAAAAAACCTAAAAACAACAATGACCAAAACAGCGCACCTTTTGGTCCATTAGGGTGAACTCCATAGAGTAGGCGTTAATTCTTTGGCTTACTCAAATCAGAAACAAACCAAAGTCGTACAACCTTGGCCATAATCATCCAGCTCTCCTTCACATAAGTGATGTCTGTAACACCCCCTTGGGCATTACCTCGTGAACACATGCACAAATAAAATAAAAAGAAATTTTCTGGTTTCTTTCAAAAAATAATGCATGTAATTTTGTATAAGTCCGAAAATGGGGGTAAATTTTTTTTTCTTCTGCGGAATACTTTGAAATTTGCCACACATACTACAACGGTAACACTATATAATACTCATCGACATATAGAAATTGATTATATTCAAAATTTAATCTTTCACAGTGTACAAGTTTTTCCTGAAAATATTTCATAATTCACAACTAAATTCCAAACCATATAAAGGTTCTCAAATTCACATATATCGATTTTCTCAAAAACACCCAATACAAGGAAAAATCATAAGCTGGTCACACTACAAGACATCTACTGGAAAGACCTCCATGGTCCTTACCACTATTATCGACATCTTCACGGATCGGGACTAAACTCCTCGAGCGAACTGGAACTCCTCTGCACCATCTGCTCTTATGTACCAAGTTACAATAGCAAAACCAAAAATAAACAGATATATCGCAAGGGTGAGATACAAATATATGAGTTTGATAAGATAACCACATGTACGACACACAAAACAGCATATACATGACATTCACAATATATAAAGAATTATCCAAACAAACATAATAATTTGTCAAAGGGATTCATACCCGACAGTCATCGCACTTTTATAAAAATGCATGACACTTCAATATTCGGGCTCTAATTTGATACCTAATCTTCGGAGATCCCACAACTTTCTTTTTCGTTTTGAGCATATCAAGCTCTTTATGTGGATCATTGTAAAAACGAAATAAACACAATGTCCAACAAATATATAACACATTGGCCAACACATAGGACATAATGGTTATTGCGCAAAGATGTAACACATTGGCCAACACACAAGGACACAATGGTTACTGCGATAAATGGAAACATTGTCCATAACACATTTGCCAACACACCAACACTCAATGGTTATTGCATTAAATGGAAACATAGTCCATAAAAGATATATTGGTCAACACACCAGGACTCAATAATCTGTAATTTAACACATCGCATGTCTGCCAAAAAATGCATGAGAAAAACTTTTATTCTCACCTCGTTTTATTTTTCGTTACATTCTTCCATTGTCGAAGCTCAAATCTCACGACCATGCTTAATTTTATATTAAGACTTTTCCACTTTAAACAAACACAGGACACACCAGTCCAAGTGTTTTAAACTCAACACAAGACACAAAGGTCCAAGTGCTCAATCGCAAAGCCCTAAACTTATGCACCAGTCTTAGGCTCGTGGATATGGGATACAACGTTCACCATATCAATTATAGGATACGCCAGTCCATAAAAATTTTATAGGACACACCAATCCAATAACACGGATCCATGACCCACATGTTAACAGAACACTAGAATTCCGACGTCTCGATTACTAGGTTCATTTTTCTTCTTCAAAAACCTTTAGTTCAGTGAAACAACAAATACAAACCCAAACCTCCAAAAACTTATCCAAGTTTAACGGAATCATTTTTCACTGAATAAAACTCCTTTACATAAATTCTTTTCCGTTAAAAATGTTTATAAAACATTAAATTATGGATAAATTCCTTTTTCTCCCAATTATTTCATTCTTGAAAATCATTCTCCTAAAAACACCATCCCTTTTAAAGTCATTTCCAAATAATTTCGTTACAAAATAAAGCCTTATTTCCCAAAATTATGCCGTAAAAATCCTTTTATAACTCAAAATACTTTTCTGTTATAACTAATTATTCCTACGTCAATATTACACTATGTTAATAACTTAATTACTTTAAATAACATTTTACATTATTATTGAATTTATTTATAAAAATACTAACACCTGTGAAAATTTTTCACAGTTCCGCCCTTACTATCACTCATTGACTCATCTTTCGTGAAAAATAGTATTAGAATAATATTTTTCCACCTTTACTCAACTTTTCACAATTTAATCTCTTTGATTACATACATAAGCTTATCAAGCTTTTATCCTCAAATTAAATTGAACACTGAAATACTTCACTTTAAAATACTTCACTCTAAAATACTTTGTTTGGATATTAAATATGAAGGATTTTAGAAATAAAGGGATTTTATGGGGTATTTTATGGGGTATTTCAAACTCCTTGGAATTTTGAAATACCACATCCAAACACACATTTAGGGTTTCGACCCTCTTGAAGAAAATGAGACTAGGATTTGATTTGGTTTTCTTAATCACTTGGATTCAATACCCATAATGATTTAAGAGATGAAATCATGTATCTTTTAACAAATTTTGAAGTAAAAACCCATTTATAACCAAAGCCTAGGGTTTTAGCCCAGCATAAAAGAATAGGGACGAAATTTCTTTTGGGTTCATGCTTCTAGATGATGAATATAGGCATCAAGATGAGTTAATAGCAATTGGTTTCTAATCAAATGGATTTTTCTACGATTTTCTAGAAATTTTTTAAGATTGATTCATGAAAATGAAAGTTCCTGATTCATGGCTTGAAATCGTGAAATGAATGAAGAAGAAGACTTGATTGATCATGGAGAGAAGAGATTACCTCTTGATGATGAGAAAAAGTGATGAAATTGATCAAGTTCTTCACAAATCACTATATGTTCTTATTTTGTTCTTAGAGTTCTTAAGAGAAAATGGTGTTTTTGGATGAAGAAGAAGACACAAAATGATGAAAATTGCCTAAGTGTGGTGTTAAGTGAAGGGTATTTTGGGCCAAAAAAGGTAATTGCAAAGCTTGTAATAACTATGGTAATCTAGGGACATTTCAAACCCAAAGTAATCATGAAAAATTTGTGGTCATGGTTAAAGGAGGTGTGGCTGAGTTTTGGACCACAAACAGGATGAAGAATCAAATTTGGTAATGTCTTGCCTTGGCCATGGTTAACTTTTAACCAAGGTAGGTTAGGTTAAGGGTATTTTGGTCATTTCACTTAAATAACATGATCACTTGAAATTAATGTTTCATAAATGCTTGGTGAGTGATGATGGTGACTCACCCCATAACTCAGCTCCTCCGGTATCCGGTTTTGTCTCTGCACATCCATTCTCGACTCCATCGAGTACCCGATTTAGGTTTAATGCCCGAATAAGGTATAATAACCTATTTATTTTGAAAATTTTCAAATTAACAAATATCGTTGGAAACAAGATACAAAATTTAACCATTTCGTTCTTGAGTCAAAATTAGGTTTTCTGATCAGTAAACTTTTATTGTCAGTGAAAACGCAGACCGGGTTCCGTCTGAATTTTCAAACCAAAATTTAACCGTAACCTTATAAAAATAAGTATAATAGGAACATGACCTTGGTTTATCCAAAATCATTTTCTAAGTCTCGGATAAATATATATATATATATATATATATATATATATATATATATATATATATATATATATTACCGATATTATAAAGTAGAAAAAATCGTGGTGTTACATTACTACCCCACAAAAAAAAATTCATCCTCGAAATTTCGTGACTCGAAACTAAATAGGATTTCTTAATCTCATCTTAACCTTAAGATCTTACATTGCATTTCTGGTCGCTTTATTCCTCTGATTCAATAACTCCATAACATAATTCATTCTTATGTCGTTCTATTTATTCTCACTATCAACCTGAGTCTATCACACTCGAAGGACATAATCAAAACTTAATCACTTCTATTCTCAACACTTCTCCACTAGAAAACCTTACTCCAATCGTCTAACTCTCACAATTATCACCTAGATTAATAATACCTTTACAGCAACATGCATCAACTTCCTACTCAAAGTATTCAATCATAATCTTAGTCCCTTTTGATTACAACTTTTAATGCAATTAAACCAAAAGAGATCACATAGGGTAGAATTATCTAACTCTTAGATTTTGAACTTTTATAACAACTTAGTCTTACTCAAGAACTCCTCTTTTCCGCTCACATTCAACTTAGGTAAAACTACTATAGTCACTTTCCTGTAATTCTTCCAATCATACAATTTAATCCTAGCTACGAGCATTTGATCATTACCCTAGATTTCCCTTAGCTAACTATACCTTGATCATGATAAAATCTACCGAACTCATCTTACTTACTGATATTAATTCTAGAAATTATCAGTTTACTAGTCGAAGTCACATCAACACCTCAATAAAAATCCGCTCACCTCTTGTCGTGCTTAGGTACTACACTTACTCCCAGCTAACCTTCTAAGGATCAATTCTTTTCTTACTTGTCCATCGAACTCAGGATGATAAGCTGAACATTAACTTCAACTTATAGTTCTTAACGCTCGATGAAAACTTTGCCCAATACTTGAGGTAAGTTTTTCGGGCTTCATTTAGAACGATGCTGGAAGATTCTTTATGGATTTTGATTAGTCATCTGATACATACTTCTGTTAACTTCTACACTACACAGCTAAGCAGGTAAGAAAAGTGTCAACTTCGTCAACCTACTCACAAGCATTCGGAAAGCGATCTTCAAGGCAAAAAAAAAAAATAATCTTGATTTCACTTTCACAAGAAAGTACAAGGAATAATTTGATCAATCTGAAAGATACGAGTGTCCAATATGTAAAAAGATTCTTCAATAGGTTCGTGAGTGTAAAAATGCATAGCTAATACATAAGGGTATTTTGGTCATTTCACTTAAACTACATGATTAATTGTATTTAATGTTTCATAAATACTTGGTGAGTCATGATGGTGACTCACCCCATAACTCAGCTCCTCCGGTGTCCGGTTTTGTCTCTACACATCCATTCTCGACTCCGTCGAGTACCCGATTTAGGTTTTATGCCCGAATAAGGTATAATAACCTATTTATTTTGAAAATTTTCAAAATAGCAAATATCGTTGGAAACGGGATAAAAATCTAACCATTTCGTTCTCGAGTCAAAATTAGGTTTTATGATCAGTAAACTTTTATTGTCAGTAAAAACGCAAACCGGGTTCCGTCTGAATTTTCATACCAAAATTTAACCGTAACCTTATAAAAATGAGTATAATAGAAACATGACCTTGGTTTATCCAAAATCATTTTCTAAGCCTCGAATATATATATATATATATATATATATATATATATATATATATTACCGAAATTAGAAAACTGAAAAAATTAAGGTGTTAGAATGTCTGCATTGCAATCAAATCTCGAATACATGAAGACACGAAAATGTAACTTAGGGTTCAAGAGTATATGAAGGGTCAAATCCTAGAAAGAGTAAAAGTGACTCAATATATAGGAAATCAATGATGAAGGGAGAAATTAACCATGCATATTAAACCAACCACCCTCACCTGCCATACGACGCGCATGATAATCTCAAAAGAAAAGTCCTAGAGTCAAAGTCAAAGTAGCAGACGCATTTTCCCTTCCCAAGAATGAGGGTAACGAAGAATAAAGTGAGAGAGAGAGCAACTAAAAGAAATCATAATAATTCAAATAAAAGGTGCATGTAGTAGACGATTGACAGTAGAGGGATACATTAAAATGGGTGGTAATCACTTAATTGGATGGGTAAAAGTAGCTGGAAACCACAAAGAAACAATTATGTCTAAGTTACTTAAAATAGAAAGTTTTTTAGAAGATTGCTAAAGATGCTATTACATGAGAAAGTTATACCTATACAAACTTACCAAAAAACTAACTTGTAAAAAAAACAATTTTTTTAGCAAAGGAACAATAGGAGATATTTCCTCATTGCACTCCTCTTCATGATCCTCTCCTCTTGAATCATCTTCCACCACCACTTCATCTTCATTCACGTTCATGCTAGCAAATAGATTCTCTTTAATTTGAATTCCGCGTTGCTTTTCTGCTAGCAATTTAGAAAATTTACTAGCTTGTTCTTCTAACTTTTGAAAGTTGTTACTTAGCAATGCCGCTATCTTACTCACATTTTCCCTTGCTCGCATTTCAGCCCTCTGAATCATGGAACTAACTTCCTCCTTGCTACGCTCTATGCTCAAGCTCAAAGGATAAACATCTATATCCCAAAGAATCTCTAGCAAATCGGGATCCAGCTCGAAGTATGGTGGTGGTTGCAAGGATGACAAATAGGATTTCCATTCCTCTTTGGAGTATATCTTCACGTGCTTATCAGTGATACCATCAAACACGATCCAATCAAGTTGATATTCCCAAGTTGGATAGTAACAATAGTCCATGTGTTTCATCAACCTTGCACAAACAAAACTCAAAAGAAAAGGTCAAATATATACAAAAAAAATTAAAAAGTCTAAAGTAGTTGCCTCCTTTGTTACTAATGATATTGGTAGTGTCAATCCCCGGCAACGGCGCCAAAAACTTGATAGGCTCCGGCAATTTACTTGGCAATCTTCAATTTAATTGATTTCCATTCTTTTCTTCTTGATAATTTCCTAAAAATAAAAAATAAGAGTAATATCAGAAAATTAATCAAAATCTAATTAAAATTAATTAAATACACGCATTGACTCAAAAATAACCAAAATAGGAAAACAAAGTCTAATTTGGGCTAAATCAAGCATTCAACAAAATTTAATTGATGAAATCCGCTCTAAAATAATAGATAAAACATGATAAGACAGTGGATTATCAGTGAACTAGAAGCCCTAATTCAAAATTCCTATTTAATTTGGTAATATAAATTACCGTGAAAACCCCAATGGGTGACCCCCAACATACAAAAGTATGTACCTAGACTAGAAAAGGGCAAAGTTTTGGTCAAAACGAAAAATCTTTTAGGAAGGAACCACATACCTACAACCATGAAGCTTTTCCTCTTACGCATCGAGGAATGAGGCGTAAAGGACCTACCACGAGCTTCTAGTTTACCATGGATTTGTAGCAACAACACGAAAGAAGGTGGTGGGACACAGAACAAGAGGACGTAAAAATGGGTGTGACTATGAACAGTAAGGGACCAATTGCAACACTATCTCTGAATTATGGGGACCAAAATGAGTCAGGCTGAAAATAAAATTAGAATAAAGAATATTTATTAAAATAATAAAAAATCCTTTAATTATATATATTCATGAACAACAATTAAAATAATAAAAGATATAAATTAATAATATTAGTATATGTCACAGGGCATTAAAAAATAATATTATTAGTCATGTGGCATGATGTTTGGGCACTTCATTTGCCACATCACCAATTAACAGAAAGAAAATTGACGGTAGGGATCTTATCCAAAAGTTTAAACTTTGCGCTGGCCAAAACTTTACAAATGATTGCACACACTAAAACGTTCATTAAGAAAGGATAAAATGACTGTACACACTAAAACGAAATTAGTCCTTAAATATATATGAGATATTAGGATTATGATATTTTATTTTATTTAAGAGAGGATAATGGAGGAGTTTAACTAAAATAGTAGGGATAAAAATGAGATAAAAAATAAGAAGCTATAAGCTAAAAGCTTTGCTTCGTAATACCAATAAGCTACGCACCTTATAGATTATTTGACTAGTTTATAAGCTTGTTTGATCAAAGTAGAGATGTTTGACAAACAAACTTATCTCATTAGCTTATAGCTTTTCATCATAAGCTAATTTATTTAGCTTATAGCTTATAAGTTATAGCCTATTTACTTTTACGGCTCTGTTTGGTAAAAGTAGCTGATAAGCTAGTTAGATAGCTGATAAGCTAGCTGATAGCTGATAGCTGATAAGCTAATTTTTAGCTGATAGTTGACAGCTGATAGTTGAAAAACTAGCAGATTAAAATTGAAGTGTTTGATAAAATTAGTGATTGAAGTAGCTTACAAATTTAAAATGACATAAAAAAAACATATTTATGATAGACATGATAATGTGATAATTTCATTTAATGAAGAAAAGTTATAAGCTAATGAAATAAGCTTGCTTACCAAACCCCTCTATTTCAGTCAAACAGGCTTATAAGTTAGTCAAATAAGTAATAAGTTAGCTTATTAGACTTGCCAAATAGAGCCTCTCATTTTTTTCCTACTTTACTCGACCCTCATAAAATAAAAATTATACAAAAAATCATATAAACATATAATTGCATTTATATTAAAAAATAAAATTTAAAAAATTAATATTCTAATTATTAAGCTTTTTCAAAAAATATATAAAAATCATATAAATATGTCCTTTATGTAATTTTACATTTATAAACTAATTCAACCGATAATTCTACCTAATACTTCAAATTCAATCATTTAGTTTTTCAGCTATCAGCTTAGAGCTTTCAATTAAAAATTAGATTATCAGCTATAAACAAGCTTATCAGACATAAGCTAATTTATCGGCTATTTGTGTCAAAGAGAGTCATAATATAGTTTAAAAAACACTATAAGCTAGTGGAAAAATATAGCTACAAAGCTCAACTAATATTCTAAATATAATCTATGCATCCTAATGTTATTCATGATATGAAAGTCTTGCCAAGCGTTTGGGAGAAGGAGCGAGGAAAATCTACAGAATGACTCTCTTCCAACAGAGCAGAATAGTGATATTGTTGTTGAGGATGACTCTAATTTCACAGTGGTTTTGTTTAAATCTCAGAAGTATAATATGAGGAAGAATAAAATGCTTAATGTTAAATTTACTTGATTCTTGTTTTTGTATGGGTTTTGGTTTATGTCCCATCATTGTCTTGTTTTCTTTGTCTTAGCTATTTTTTTCAATAAATTTATGGTGACATGGGATGACCTTGTTTAAAAAAATATATCAAACCTAATTTGTATCGAACTAAATTCTTTCCGTTTCGATACTTCGATCCTATGAACACCCAACCAGCTAGTTCTGTTGTACTGTAGTAGTCAACAAGTAGTGCACAGAAAGAACCACGTCTAAGCTGCATTGGGTAGCAGTTTTGCCCTTTTATTTTCTTTAATGCCCAGTTACCTTCGCAGAGAATCTCAGTCAGCTTGTAATTCTATCCTATATATCAAGAAAGACGTTTTACCTAAATGCGTTGAGATTTATCAGTATATATACTCAAAAACAAATATCTTGTGTTCATTGGTTTGCTGTCTTGGTCTTTAAATCAAATTTCAATGCGGAAAACAGTTTTCAGCTTAGGATCATAACTGCGTCATGAGTCATGTGTCGTGTTGGATCTTATCTTGTACACCAAGGTTTATTTGCTTTTATTGTTTGTCCATTACTCAGTTACCACGATGTCAATATAATTTCTCTTTATTATGATTAGTACATACAAAGATTAATAATATTTTTCTATTCTGGTCAAGTAAGTCTACTTAATACTTTAAAGAGACTAAAAATGTACTCCCTGGTCCTTACTATAAAAAACAAATGGATATTTTTATTTTGGTCCAAAATATAAGAAACATGCATCAATTTTCACACATATTAAATATTAATTTCCCATATTACCCTCATATATCAGTTTTCCTTACAAGTGAGTTTGTTCATTAATAAAGAAGGGATATTATTAAAAATTTATATGAATAATAATTACAATTAACTCATTTCAATGTGTTTCCTTGATTTGTTTATTTTAGGGTTTTGTTTTTATATTATCGTACCATCCGATGTTTAGGGACATGCTCAAGTGCTTGTGCTCGTACTCGTGTCGATAAGAAAATGTGTAGCATTTGACTTAAGATTTACGGTCATCCAGTATTGAGCGGTGTACCCAAGCGATGGGTGATCTTGCATGCCAATCACGAAATACATAACATCTAGCATTAAATGCACGACCATCAAGTGTTATATGATATTCAGG
Source organism: Sophora flavescens (assembly GCA_030762895.1). Taxonomy (NCBI): domain Eukaryota; kingdom Viridiplantae; phylum Streptophyta; class Magnoliopsida; order Fabales; family Fabaceae; genus Sophora; species Sophora flavescens. The sequence continues at coordinate 176,763,032 of CM061062.1, forward strand.
GATTAGGGTAGGGTTTAGAGGCGTCAATGTTTCGGTGGTGATGAAAAAAAAATGTACGTCTCGATACTCAAATATCTCTTATATAACATATTTTCAAACATCTAATGCAAAGTTTCTATGTTAATAACAAACAAACAAAAAATCCATGGCAACTTTTTTTTTTGGCATGAATTAATGAATGTATTTTTAAAGTATAAAATATTTTTTATATACAATAAGATTAATTAGTTTGATTTAATTATACACTGTATTTTTCCATAAATATTACTTTAATAATGAATTTTATAATGAAATATTCTATACAACACTTATTTTCTTATTTGAAATTGAAAAAAATGCACAAAAGGTGGATCTATTATAAATATTTATGTAAAACTTCATTTAGATATGAGTATATCATCATTATGGTCTAACCTTAAAAAAGTAAAATATGTGGAAATTGAATAACATTGTGGCTTCTCTCCTGTTAACGAAATAATAAAACATGAGTGGGAATTTGAAAGTTTATCATTATTATATGAATGGAAAAGGATCCTATTCTTTATTAAAAAAAATGATAGTCATGTTATAGATAGATAGATAGAAATTTTATTATAATGATCCCACTATGACTGATTATAGAGTCCACTAGTCACATTTTGAAATTTTTGTATCTTTAATTCTTGAGTAAACACCCTATTTGGTCCTTGAACCTGTGAAGTAGTATCAACCTGGTCCTTGAAATTATCGAAATTCCAAAACCGCCCATGAATTATAAGTTAATATCAATTTAGTCCCTCATTTTACTCACTTAATATCAATTAAGTTCCTGACACAGCTAATTTAAAATCAACTTAGTCCATACGATTTTCAACGGAGGGACTAAGTTGATTACTGTTATACAACTTCTGGGACTAATTTGGAATTTCAATAAATTCAGGGACCATGTTGATACTACTTCACAATTTCATGGACCAAGTAGGTTATTTACTCTTAATTCTCTAACAAGATGTTAGCATGTTTTCAAGAAACAGGATATGATCTAAATCCTATTAAAAAATAGATGTTTTTGTTACAAAATAATTTAATGATTATTTTTAGAGATTTTAAAGAAAAGCATAAACATATTTGTTATTGTTTGTTTACAATCATAGTATATTACTACAGCCAACACACAGTAGTTGTGTTGGGTACCTATCCCTTCCCTTGTAATCTCAATTATGAATAATAGTACATATTTTCTCTCTAATTATCTTACTTTAGGTAGTTCTAACTTCTAATCTAACGATAGGTAGGGTTGAATTTATCCACCTGCAGATATATACCATCTTGGTATCTTCCTTAATTTTTGTAGTTCAAGAAAGAAAAGGGTTGATTGTGGTTAGAACATAGTCCCTATTTGATGCTGACGGGTTCGATGGAAAACATTAATGCTCAGTTTTTCATATTAAAAAGCTACATAACACACCAACAAGGTCCTCCACATTTAGTAAATTAAAGCTGAGTTCTTTAAGCATGCTGTTAATGTTCGATTCCTATTATGTATATGGAAAATGATTTTTTAAGAGAGATGGTAATCTTTACATCTCGAAAGAGATTAATTCTCGACTATCGACTGATGATTTTCTAGGTGCACAAAAAAAATATTATAAAGCACAAGCTTTCATTCTATAGGATTTTGAAGAGAATTTAATAAAACAAACGGAGGTCGAGTCTTGATATCTACCATCCGTTAGATTGTGTTACCTCTCACTGGTTCTCGTATATTTGATGCTGTCGGGTTTGATGGAAACCATTAATGCTCAAAGTTCTTCATATTGAAACCAGTCTCTTGGACCTCGAATTTCTTTACCTCGAATTGGACTCTTGGATTATGAGATTGTGATTATTTTTTCCAACTGCGCTCATTTTTCGTTCTTACCCCCACCCCAACCCGAACGACTTTATCTGACCACGTATGGACTAACATAGTAGGTTGTAGAAACAAATTTAATTAACATGTTTAATTATTTATTTAATTAATATTCATTATTTATAAAAAAAAAATTGTTAAATTTTTATTTAAAAATGTGGAAACAACGTTGAGTCCACTCATTTCAAGCTTACAGGAATCTTATATTCTTTTTGGCATCTTTTCATATTAATGTTATAAATTTGATTCAATTTTTTATAATAAAAAATATTTTTATGACAAAATAAAAAAATATTAATAGACCCAAACAAAAGAAAGATTCCAATTATAATTGATTATCACAATAATCGATTATATAAAAACCAGTCTTTTGGACCTCGAGTTTTTTTAGTTGTAAATTCTCTCATTTTACAAACAATCACAATCAGGGTTGTTAGGACAGTTATTAGAATTCTAAGGTAAGCAACGAAATCAGCAACACTTTGATTATCCTTAAAGTTGTCGCTCCCAAATATAAATAATGCTATTTACATGCATTTATATATGCATTACATTCCATCTGTACAGTTTTTATTATTTGATTACACCTGGCATTATTTTTTGTACATCTATAGTTTGATTCTGTTGCCTATACTTGAGGTGTAAAGAATTGCACCTGGAAAATGTGCATGCAGAATTATACCACAAGTTTAAGAGAATTCCACAAGTGGAGTCCTGTTTATTACGTGGAAAACTGACATAAAAGCACACATTCTCTGATCACAATGTACTTGGTTGAATAATGTTTCAACTGAAAGCAACATAATTTAATCCTACTTTTGGAAACTACTTCTACTGGGTTTGGTAACAAACGTGTTTTCAATGGCACTTTTGTAAAAAAAAAAAAAAAAAGAAATCGCATCCATTGTGAACGGAGGAAAAACCTTGGTGACCAACAAGGTTTTAAATCGTGGTCGCGGTTGCGGTTGCGTTGCATCGTGGATATTGCGAGAAAATACGGCCGATGCGGCTGAAATTATGGTCCCGATGCGGTTCCGGCGACTGTGAAAACCAACATGTCGTGATCCAGATTAAGCTTTCAACTGTGAAGCAAACACACCCTTAAGCTTCAACTTTGGTCTCCTAGAAAATAAAAGCGAAAATTTTGAGGACAGACTTTGAATGGAAAAATAGGGAGAAACCACAAAAAATTTCCAACGGAGGAGCTTGAAGGTCTCAGATTCATTTGACAGCCTTGCCATGGCAACTGCGGCTTCCTCTTGGTTCTCAAAAACCATTGGAGCCTACCATTGGCTTTTGATTTTGAAGTTACAAAGCAGCAACTTCCACGTTTTCAATCATAACTTACATCACCGTCTTAATCAGAATTCGTCTCAGCCTAAATTACAATGGCTATTTCACTACATTTTGGCTTCAGCTTAAGATGGAACAAGTAGCTTGGTAAGTAAGCAATCATGGATGCAATCACTACCGTGCTGAGATTCGGACTGGTTTTCGATTTCTGGGAAGCCGTACTAGCATTCCTACTGATAAGAACCTAGAGTTCCGAGACGTCGGAGTATTGTTCGTTGAGAAAGAGACTTTAAAATCATTAATGATGTTTTAAGACTCCAAGTTGGTATTAAAAGACTAATGAATATCTGAAAAGATGAGATGGAAGACGTGCCGTTGTTTATCGAGCTACAGTGTCACACGTGAACTGACAAACTGGATAGTTACGGACCAAAGACATACACCTTATCTTTGGGTCTTAAGGGACCTTCGGGTTCGAAACCCCACGGGATATATGAGGCATAGCAACCTTGGGTTGTGGAAATCGATACCCCTGATGTACTCTATCAGGGGCTATTTTGTATTATTAAGGTGAGACACGATACCCTAGAACAATTGGGGAAAGGACCCAGTTGAGAGGCCACCCAACACGAAACAATTGTTTTTATAGGTATTATCGCGGCCTATCATGCTCGATGAAGGGAAGTTAGGATCTCCGGAGATTGAAAATCTAGAAAATCGATATTGAAGTGCTAAGACATAATTTATGAAACACTTTTGGTTTTAAATCCTTTTGAGATATTTATAATGGTCATACTATGTATTGTTATTATTATATTGATGATGTTGTCGTGATGTTAAGTATATGATTACTATGATTTAAACTCATATATTGGTAACTCACATTTGCATTATTTCTCTTGCTTTGATTCTCTATTATGGTATTTTATTATACAGACATAGATGGATCCCCTTCATAACATGATTCATTCGGGCTTCCTGGGCCATACCTTTGAGTTCCGGGACGAAGCTGGCACTTGGGCGATCCATCCCGGGGCACGAAGTGCTACTTATACCGGGCCATTATTATCTACAGAGGGAGTTGAGGCATGGATAACCTCATGTACGTAGCGTGTGAAGACAGTTGAAGTACCGCTACCACCGATTTGGATACTTCTAAGGAGTCTAGTGGAGACGGGGAACACATACCACCAGCCACCAGCACTGCTGATCATACCTGGAGTAGCACCAGTATCTCCAGCACCAGAGATGCTTGGTCCCATAATTCTATATGGAGGAGAGGAGGATGATGAGGACATCATGGTCGCGGAGCAGCTTCCGGAGGCGGATCCTATCGAGGAGGATCCGACTGAGGATGAGGGAGAGGTGCCTAAATACCACCCGCTGGACTAGGAGGTTGGTCCATTAGTGGATGAGGCTGTAGCCGTTATGTCTCCCGACCCTTCTAATCCTGGGGATGACCATGGAGGTCTCCTTAATGGATTCCACTAGATGACCAGCTTAGGTTGATTATAGTTTTTTTTTGAGGTAGTGTTAACTTTACTTGGTTTGTATATTCGACTGATGAGAACCAAGTATTTTTGTATTAGCGGTGTCTCTGTCAAACTTCTTATTTTGATGTTGTATATGTATGTATGTATTTCTTGAAAACGATTAGAAAACTCAAGACTAATGACCCATAACTATAAGGGTCCTAATGTAGGTTAAATTGCAGGTGTTATTATAATGATGATGTATACATATATTTATGTTTATGGGTTGGGCTGTGGTGCACACCCACATTTTACACCACCCACTACACCACCCATGTGACAAATTTTGGGCTAATCAAATTGCCACATAGGTTGGTCAAAATTTCAAACTTTCTAGTTGTATTATACTGTAGTCAAACTATATGAATACAGTATATTGTAGTATAATATATGTGCTTTTTGTATTTGCAAATTTAATTCATATTAAAATAATGTTTTTTGATTAAAATAACTGATTACATTGCAAAATATTATTGACAATGAACATTAATTTAATTCATATTAAAATATTATTTTACAATATAATCAGTTTTTTTAATCAAAAAATATTATTTTAATATGGGTTAAATTTGCGAATATAAAGAATACATATATTATACCACAATATATTGTATAGATATAGTTTGACTACAGTATAATACAACTAGAAAGTTTGAAATTTTGACCAAACCCATGTGGCAATTTGATTGGTCCAAAATTTGTCACATATGGGTGGTGTAGTGGGTGGTGCACCTTAGCCCAACCCTATGTTTATATATATATATGAGTGTTATGTTATATTCAGGTTGAATAGAAATTTTATTTATGCGAGTTTTTGAACATAAACAAAATAATAAGTATTTTCCGAAAGTAACCAGCGATATATGTGTGTGTGTGTGTGTGGTGGGGGGGGGGCATATCAAGTAAGAGAGTCTTATTTATGTGAGAGCGAGATGACCAAATCATTGCCATTAAATCCAATCATGAATGATCCAATCATGAATGATTAAGATTAAAAGTTAGTTAAAAGATTAAAAAGTCACATGCCAACTTAAAAAAGTCACATGACCTTTTTATTTTAATCTTGACCATTCATGGTTGGATCTAATGGTTATGATTTGCTCATCTCACTCTCACATAAAAAATTCCCTCTCACTTGATATGTCCCCCCCTTATATATATATATATATATATATATATATATATATATATATATATATATATATATATATATATATATATATATATATGGGACATATCTAGTGAGAGGACTTTTCTTATATGAGAGTGAGAGGATTAAATACTGACCATACAAACATACATGGATGGTCAAGATTAAAAGTTATTTCATGATTTTAAAATGTCACATGACCACTTAAAAAAGTCACATGACTTTGTGATTTAATCTTGACCGTTTAAAGTTTAATCCAATGGCTATGATATAATCCTCTCACTCTCACATAAAAAAGACCCCCTCACTTGATATGTCCCCGTGTGTGTGTTTGTGTGTGTGTGTGTGTGTGTGTGTGTGTGTGTGTATATATATATATTCTTTTCTCTGTCTCATTTCCGTGATAAAGTAGAAAATCATGTAATGGCAAGGGAGGTGTTACATTAGTGGTATCAGAGCTGGTTGAGTCTTTCGGGAATCTTTGGGAATAGGTCTATTATGTCTAAGTTGTGTGATCTATGACCGAGACTTGTTTGAATTAATTCTTAGAAGTAGTATGTGTTGTTAAGTGAGTATAAGTTTCGGTTTCGAGTTGCAGTTTAACTGATTATATCTTGTAGGTCAGCTATGGAAATAGAAGGTGGACGTGGACGTAGACGAGGACGTGCACTACAAGAAATTAAGCTATTTCCCAGGGCTTTTTACCCAGGGAAATAAATCCCTAGGAAATTTTTACATTTCCCACGGCCAAGACCCTCGGAAATGTCTCGCTTGATTTCCCACGGCTTGTCCCTAGGAAAAAGAGGCGCCAAACATTCCCGCTTTATTTCCCACGGGCTGGGCCGTAGGTAACAGAAAGCGCTGTTTCCCACGGATCGAGCCCTGGGAAATGACTCAGTTTTCCCACGGGCTTAGCCGTGTCAAGTCAACACGGAGTTTCCCACGGACGTCCCGTCGCAAATCAGGCGGTGTTTCCCACGGCCAAGCCCCTGGGAAAGACAGGCGGTGTTTCCCACGGCCAAGCCCCTGGGAAAGACATCTTCCTCCTCTTCACTCGGTCCCTTCACGCCTCAGCTCGCCATACTGCAATTTTAGTTGAAGCACCGAAACCTTCCCCCTAATAGCATAGAAACCCTTTCCCCAACCCATCGTGAGACTGAAGCGCCTCCTCTTCTTCTTCTTGTCTTCCCTGGCAGCGAAGGTAACTCCTCATCCTCCTCCTCCTTCCTTTCTCTTCTCTTTTTCATTTCCTCCTTCTCAAACGTTCTTGCTGACAGAGTGGTAAAGGGACGATCTCACTCACCGTCTTCATTCCCTCAACCGTCGCCATTGTCTTGCTCCGTCGCACGCCGTCCATCGCCGTCCTCAGAGGTTGGAGCAGACACCAACACAGCAACAGCAAAGGGCCGTCGCAATCGCCATATAGGTAACTACTTTGTCGTCATGTTGGCTTTCAGCTTTCAGTTTTCGGTTTCAAATGTTGTGTTTGCTGTGAATCTTACATATCAAAGGCCATTATTGTAGTTTCCGTCTTTGTACTGGTCTTAGCAGTGTTCTTTGGTAACATTTGGGGAAAAAAGAAGAAAGTTCTAATTCAGTTGCGCATTTGGGATTACTAGAAAGTACTGGTCTTAGCAGTGTTCTTTCAATTTTTGTTCAATTTTGAAACCCAAATAAAAGCAAAATAAAAGAACAGGGCACTTATTTCACATTCTTCTGGTTCTGCAAGTGCCCTATATACCTATCATATGGCTAGGTTGTTTTTTAAATCTGCAAGTGCTTTTTTTATTTCTTTATTTCATCCAGTATATCATGTTGGTTTAGGATTTGCTTGAATTCAATTTTTGTCCAAAGTCTGCAAAAGGAGTTCAAAATTGCAGTATGCTACTGCATTAACTTGAGTTGGAAAAAAAAATGTGGAGTTGCAGAACCAAAAGGAGAGCAATCATAGAAAATTAAGCATGACAAGGAAGCTTGAAATGTTCAGATTTTTCTACATTGAAATGACTTGTGTGAGCTAGAGAGATCAAGAATCCTGCACAACTAGCATAACCAACCAGAGCTACACGTTTCTATTCAAACAACACAATCCTTAGTTAGTAATCAACCAATGTTTGAAACAAAAACCCAGCTTCTGTAATTAATTTTAATGTGTTGTTTCTTTAATGCAGTTGATGGTAAGTATGAAAGTTTCACAGTGAACATGAGACAGGGAAGTTACAAATGTTTCATCCACAAGGAAACTTTATCAATAAACAAAATTGACTTTTGGGAACATCATGAAGCACAATATAAAATAACCGTGGAGCAAAAAGAAAACATTTTTCATTAATATTAGCGTGTTTTTGCTAATGACTTAAACCCGTATGCTGTTGAGTATCTGGAAAGAAATACTGTTCTAAACAAACTTTGAGAGGAAAATTAAGGTAAGGTTGCTTGTCTAGTTAGTTGACTGTAAAGTATGCAAGTGTTCAGGTATCTCTTTCTGTTATCACATGCCTAAAAATTATTTTACTATGATTGCTTGGGATATCTAAAAAATTTGCATTTATTTTGCATTCTTCAATTATCATCAATCATTTTTGGGGATTCCTTTTGTCATCTTTAAGAATAGGTGACTCCTTTTAGTGTGTGAAATTCATTGAGAGATTGTACCCAAAAAAAATGTGATTGCTATTCTCTTATTGTTAAAATTTATCTGGATTTTTTATTAATATGCAGAAGATGGATTGTTATCCTTCGAATCGTAGTTGGGTGTATGATAGGCTATATCCGAAAAGAAGGGGTTTGAAACCAACTTTCGTAGATGGGGTTGAAGAGTTTGTTACCCAAGCAAAGCGACAAAAGTGTTTCATCGATGATGGAAACCGAATTAGATGTCCATGTGCTAAATGCCGATGTCGAAAGATTAAGAGTGAAGACCTTGTGAAGACTGACTTGTATATGAATGGGTTCTAGGAAAATTACTGGATTTGGACTCTCCATGGTGAAGAAGTGCCACATGTTGATTTAGAGGTTGACGAGAATTGCACGGGTGTCTCAAGCACTCGTGCAGATATGGGATGTGGGGAACAGTTTGTGTCAATGTAGGAGATGGTGGTTGATGCTCTCGGGGTAAACGAGGCGCATGATTACGATAACACTGAAGATCTTCTGAATGAGGAAGCACAAAGATTTTATAATCTTTTAACTGAGACAGCAAAAAAGCCATTGTTTGAAGGGGCCTCAGACTCTAAATTATCGCTGTGTGTGAGGCTTTTAGCTTGCAAGTCCAATTGGAATATTCCTGAAAAGTGTTTGGATTTTTTTATGAAATTGCTTCAGGACGTGACACCTATAAAAGGAGTTGTACCAAAGAATTATTATGGTGCAAAGAGGTTAGTGTCGAAGCTGGGATTGGAAGTCAAGAGGATTGATTGTTGCATTAATGGATGCATGTTGTATTACGACAATGAATTCGGCATAAATGATGGAGCTTTGGTCAAATGCAAATTTTGTCAAGCTTCGAGGTATTGCCCTCCCAAGTCTGGGACAAGTAATAACAAACCAATTCCCGTAAAGGCGATGTTCTATTTGTCAATAGTTCCAAGGCTACGAGAATGTTCGCATCAATGCAAACTGCAGGAAAAATGACATGGCACTTTGAGAACAAAAGAACTTCAGACGTCTTACGGCATCCATCCGATGGCGAAGCATGGAAGCACTTTGACCGGGTACATACTGATTTTGCTTCGGATCCACGTAATGTACGACTTGGTTTAAGCTCCGATGGTTTTACCCCGTATATCCAAGCGTCGGCTTCACCATATTCTTGTTGGCCCGTAATTGTTACTCCATACAATCTTCCTCCTGATATGTGCATGTCGAAACCTTATATGTTTTTGACGTGTCTCATAAGGACCATCCAATCCGAAGGCTGGTATTGATGTTTATTTACAGCCTTTGATTGATGATTTGAAGAGGTTGTGGAGCGGCGTGTTGACGTACGATATCGCAAGGAAGGAAAATTTTATAATGAAGGCAGCTTTGATGTGGACCAATAATGACTTCCCTGCTTATGGTATGTTATCTGGTTGGGGGACTCATGGTAAATTGGCATGTCCACATTGCATGGAGTATACAAAGGCCTTTACCTTGAAACACGGGGGGAAAAGTTCTTGGTTTGGCTCGCATCGTATGTTCTTGGAAATGGATCATTCATTTAGACGGAATAAGAATGCCTTCAAAAAGGGGGAAGTTGAAAAAGATGCACCGCCGCCTAGGTTCAAACCGGAAGAGATTTGGAGTAGAGTAAGAGAACTACCAAAAGTCACTGGCAATGGTCGTGTGTCCAAATTACAAGGATACGGGGAAGGCCATAACTGGACAAAAAGAAGTACTTTTTGGGACCTCCCGTATTGGAAAGATAATTTGTTGAGACACAATCTCGATGTTATGTACATAGAGAAGAACTTTTTTGATAACAAAGTAAACACTGTCATGAATGTCAGTGGGAAAACCAAGGACAATGAGAAGGCAAGAATGGACTTAGCTTTGTACTGTAGGCGACCGGAGTTGGAGCTAAAGTCGCAGGCTAATGGGAAGATGTTAAAACCGAAAGCTAGTTACACTTTAACTGTCGATGAAGCAAAGACCGTTTGTCGCTGGATAACAGAACTTAGGATGCCAGACGGTTATTCTTCCAACTTAGCAAGATGTGCCGATGTTAACAAAGGAAGGATGCATGGGATGAAAAGCCATGATTGTCATGTATTCATGGAATGTTTACTTCCTATTGCTTTTAGTTCATTGCCCGTGCATGTATTGAATCCGCTCATCGAATTGAGTCAATTCTTCAAGGATTTGTGCTCTGCAACGTTGAGGGAGAATGACCTGATTAGGATGGAGCAAAATATTCCCATAATTCTATGCAAGTTGGAGAAAATATTCCCCCCTGGTTTCTTTGATTCTATGGAGCATCTCCCAGTACATCTCGCGTATGAAGCGAGGCTTGGTGGACCGGTTCAATATAGGTGGATGTATCCATTTGAAAGGTAATATAACCATCATAGAATTTTAATTAGACTTTTTTCCATTCGAAGTGAAAGGATATGACTATGAACTTCTTGTTGTTTTATAGATTCATGGGTGATTCGAAACGGTCGGTGAAAAATAAGGCTAAGGTTGAAGGATCAATCTGTGCGTCTTACTTACACCGCGAGACAACCCATTTTTGTTCCCATTATTTCAAGAACTTCATGTTGTCACCAAAAAATAGTAGGAATGAAATGGAAAGTGAAAGTGAAAGACATCTGTTAACCTTGTTAGTCTTTTGCTAGCCTGGTCGTGCTTCCGGGAAGGAGACCTCTCACTGGTTATCGGACAAAGAGAGGAAGTCGGCTCATGTTCATGTGTTGATCAATTGTAACGAAGTTAAACCATACCTTGAGTACGCATTTCGTATCTTTTTCTTTCGAATACCTAATAGTATATATTTTTGTGCTTATAATATATATTGTCCAACTTTACAGTGCCTTCTTGATATCTGCAAACAGCAAGCAAGAACAGTCCACTCGTATACATGCTGAGTTTCCAATCTGGTTTAAGCAACAAGTTAGTATCTTAAAAATCTTTGAATTATCCATTGTGAGTAAAATGTAGACATGATTTTTTAGAACTGACATATGTAGGTTTACCGTGAGCAACCAACTCCCATCAACAAACACTTAAGGAACTTAGCCGATGGTCCTAATACAGAAGTCAAAGAATGGCACACTTACTTCGTGAACGGGTACAAATTTCATACCCAATCATGGACGGAGGGCAAAAAAACCATCAACAAGCGGGGTCCATGTAAAGGGTCTCACGAAGGAATTGAAGATGACTTCTACGGCGTGATCCAACATATATATGAACTGGTGTACCCTTCTTTAGACTATACTAAAAGAATAGTTCTATTTTATTGTAAATGGTTCGATCCGTCCAGGTAGAGGCACAAAATTTAACCCGAAATGTAATTCTGTGGACATCCGAATGAGTAGAAGATATCAAAGGGATGATCCGTTTATCATAGCACAAAATGTGAGACAGGTGTATTACGTACCTTATCCACCAACTCGTAAGGACAAACGAGGTTGGTCCGTCGCCATCAAGACAACACCAAGGGGTAGCATCGAAGTGGATGATTCAGAGGGAGAGGTGCCTTATCAAGTGGATGTAATGTCACATGTAGCTGAAGTCATTGAAGTTGACCCTACTGATGGCTTAGGGGACTTGCAAGTCGCTAGTGAAGAAGTGAATATCGCCAATTTGTCATCCATCCAGGAGCATTTGGATGAAGAAGACGATAATTCCACTGAAGAACATGAAGAGACAGGATCTGAAGATGATGAGGAAGAAGATAATGACTCAACAGGACCTGAAGACGACGACTCAAATTCTGAATAAATCGTAGTTAATTTGTATTAGATCTTCTGAAGACTTTATGATTTGGATGGTTAAGTTATTTTTGGCTGTTGGATTATTAGTTAGTTATACTTGTTGACTTTATGACTTAGATAACTTATTTTTGGCTGTTGGATTATTAGTTAGTTATATTTGTTTACTTTAATGACTTAGATAACTTATATTATTGCTATATCTGATAACTTTTGTTTTAACATTAAATTGCTCTTTAGACATGTCTGCAGGACGTGACCCACCTCCACCCATCGATAAGGGTAAGGGTATTATGGTTGATACTGATCCCCGTCCAAATCCCCGTCGTCGTCGGAACAGACCTTCCACAAATTTAGTGATTCGTGAGTCTATAGATGGATACTCACGTATGCCTTCAACGCTTACCTCTGCATCGTCAGCACAACACCCACATGTACCTACATCGCGCCCACCACAACAAGCACCTTCACTGACTCCACGTGTTGCACCTACATCGCCTTATTTCGTCCCACCCCGGGGGTCACGACACATGCACACTATAGAGCATCTCCTTCAGCATGTGTGGATGAGGAGCAACAATATAGTCCAGGCTATTCACACTCACCTTCAGTTGCAGATGTGCATGAGCAGCCAGAGGAGTCGGTGGAGCCAGTGGAGCTAGAGGAGCTAGATGCAGCAGAGGTAGTTGAGCTCATGCCCGATGGTCGACCTATTATTAGGCCTAGTGGTAACGGGTAAGAATTAATTAAATTTCTATGTGTTTGGTTGATTCATGCATTGTATCATAATTTATTACCATGTGTTTGATTGGTTCATGCGTCTTTACTGTTAAGGTTCCTTCCTTGTAAGAGAGCAGCGAGTGCCATCGCGTTTGTTATCCAGCAAAGGTATCATAGGGCATTTACATCATGGGGAAAACTCACTGACAATGAGCGGATTAGTATGTTTGATGCGTTTAGAGTAAGTAGCAAATTTCAATTTACTTAATGTGGTTTTTATTATTTCCGAAACTATTAGTATAACAATTGTTATTTATCTTAAAACAGGGTCAGGCGGCATGGAGGAACGAAGATGAGTCAGAGATCCAGAGGATCTTTCACCATAAAGCCTCCGAACGCCTTTCTGATATGCTTAGGGAGGCTCGTGAGAGTGGCATACAGCGATCCTGGATTGGAGATGGTATTTGGGAGGAGTTGCGTCGTTATTGGGCTTCTGATCAATTTAAAAAAATTTCTGCTCAGGCAAAGAAAAATAGAGCATCAGAAAAGGGTGGGAGCCTGCACACAGGAGGAAGCATTTCCCAGTCGCAGTGGGCAGATCGTATGGTATGCTCATACTGTCATTCTTTATGCATTAAATGTATTTATTCCAACATCATAGTTCATTACTTGTTATCTTAATCATCTATGCTTGTGTTATAGTCTCGCCGGTATAATCGAGGAGTACAGATTCATGAGGTTCACAAACGCACCCATACTAGGAAGGCTACCGGCGAGTACATAGATGAGCGCTCCAAGCGCACTCAGGTAATATGCCCTTTTGATTTTTGAAGAAGCTATTGACTTTAATAGATATTGTAACACTCATACTTTACTAGACTTGAGAGGCAGAGAGCCTCAAATGTTATGACTAGTTTTAGCATTGGATTTTGAGCATTGGCTTTTAGGGAGTTGAATATATTGCTTTGTGTGAACCATATAATGCTTTTGATGACTTGCAGTTTTAAATTGTGGTGTTCAATTTGTAAAGGTTGAGGTTTAGGGGAAACTCTGTCCAATTTTCTGCATAATTAATCGTGTAACATACTATTCATGTTTTGATTACTGAAGTCGTCAGAGAGTCACTTTATATTTGGACCTATTGATACTGCCTGACATTGGAAATGTTATAACTAGTTTGGACATGAGAATTTGTGTGCATCCTATTGAGCTTTTGATGATGATTTATGGATTTAAATTGCGGTGTTCTGTTTGTAAACATTGGGATGTTGTAGTTTTAGGGGAAACTCTGTCCATTTTTCTGCATAATTTATCTTGTAACATATTGTTCAAATTTTGATAGTCTGATGTATTGTAACAGGAGGAGTTTCATGAGAGGATGAGTCAACATATGTCTCAATCATCAGCCTCTTCACCATCCACCCCAGCTAACCCACAAGAGGACGAGCAGCTTGCGCTGAATGTTTGGGCAGAAGTCGTCGGCGGCAAGTATAAGGGTCGTCTGTACGGTGCTGGAGACCTTGCCGGCAACTATCGGAAAGGGGCCTCGTGCAAGTTAGAGCTTAGGGTTGGAGCGTCCACCACATGCAGACGTTACCCTCAGGAGTCTGCGGAGACTGCTCAGTTGAGGCAGATGTTGGTTGCTTCCCAAGAGAGGGAGCGGCAGAGGGATGAGGAGCATCGTGTGATGATGGATACAATGCGACAAGCGATGGAGACAACGGTCACGATTGCAGAAGCAAAGAGCCCCACAAGCGACGCAGCGGCCTAGTCGAGACGACCCAGCGTGCTCAGGAGGACGACGACTCTCTTGACCATTTTGTTGAGGAGCCTTATAATGGGGATTCTTAGTTTATTTTACTTATCATGTTTATTATGTTTATTATTTTTCGTTGAACAAATATGACTTGAATAACATTTTGTGTTGAACAAATATGACTTGAATAACATTTTGTGTTGAACAAATTGTTTGCTTGAATTATGATGTTAATTTCTTTGTTGATGCATTCATATAAAAATAATAATTATTTATTTATCCACTTTAGCATAAATTAATGTATATAAGGTTTTATTTATAATTTAAACAAAACATATATTTCCCAGGGTTAGAACCCTGGGAAATTTCCCAGGGAACTATCCCTGGGAAATATTTCCCAGGGAACTATCCCTGGGAAATATTTCTCAGGGATAGAACCCTGGGAAATATTTCCCAGGGTTCTAACCGTGGGAAATCTTTCCCAGGGATCTATCCCTGGGAAATATTTCCCAGGGATAGTTCCCTGGGAAATTTCCTAGGGTTCCAACCCTGGGTATTTCCCAGGGCGAGGCCCTGGGAAACGTTTCCGACCAGCTGAAAACCGATGGATCTAAATCCGTGGGTCATCCCTGGGAAATGTGTATTTTCCCACGGATTTTATGGATTTCCCAGGGTCATAGGCCCTGGGAAACAGCGAAAATTCTTGTAGTGGTGGTCGCAGCCGTGGAAGGCCGTAGAGGTGGTCGATTAGTTGGACAAGGTGATTTTGAAGAGCATTATGAAGATGCTGATGGAAATGATTATGTAACACAAGCAATGGCAGATGTTCCCGCTGTTATTTCCTTTCAAACCGCTGCAATGAATGCTCAAACTCAACACGAGCAGATACGTGCTGAACAAGCTGCTGAAGGAAGAGGTCTGACGGCTTTCAGATGTCAGAATCTGCCACAATTCCATGGAGAGACTAATCCTGACAAAGAAAATCTGTGGATAGAAGAACTGGAGAAAATCTTCGAACTGATTCATAGCCCAGAAGAAGTAAAAGTTCCTTATGCCACTTTCCTACTCTTGGGAGATGCCGAGTACTGGCACTAGTGCAATAAGTGCTTTTTACGTCAGTTAAAATTGATTTTTTACGTCAGAATACTGACTAATGTAAATACAGCTGACGTTAAAAGTTAAACTTTTAACGTCAGTTGAGAACTGACGTTAAATATAACACTATTAACATCGGTTCTTTAACACAACTGACGTTAATTTTGTCAAAATTAACGTAAGCTCTTTAAAAAAACTGACGTTAATTTTGTTAAAACTAACGTCAATTGTTATCAAGAACTGACGTTAAAGGTCTTAATTTTAACGTCAGTTGTAATAAACAACTGACGTTAATAGTGTACTGTATATTTTATAAAATACTATTAACTTCAGTTGTATGATAAAACTGACGTTAATAGTATTTTTTTTAAATTCAGTTTTGAAATATCACTCCCCTCAGTCATCCCTGTATTCAGTAAATATCCCAGTAACACAGAAGATCACACACATTACAGAATTGCAAAGGAAAAATGGAATAATGATCCATATATATGTATTCAGAAACAATATATATTTATTAACATAGGTTATAACTCAAAATAAATACATAAATATAAATAAAAATAAATGTATACTAAGTTTAAACTACCTATATCAATATCCCTTCGTGATGATCATCACGAGTGGCATGTACATCGTCCACCTATGTCTCCTCGATTATAGTAGGCATGTTTGTTGAAAAAGAAGGAGTCTCAGGAATATCAAGATTTGAATCTTCATTTTCATCACTACCATTATACATGCTTTTTCCTTGGAGAACCACGGACAACCTTTTGTTAGAAGGATCAGTGATGTAGAACACTTGTTTTGCTTGGGAAGCCATTATGAAAGGCTCATTTATATGACCTAACTTGTTGAGGTCTACCAATGTGAACCCCAATTCGTCGGTTTGTACACCACCGTTACTATCAACCCACTTACATTTAAATACCGGCACCGTAAGCTTAGTGTAATCGAGCACCCAAATATCTTCAATATATCCAAAGTAAGGTCTCGGTGCTGTAACGGGTTTTGTGTCCTTTGCACTAGAGAAGTGCATTGCTTCGGCCACGATCATAACCCCATTATTTTGCATGGTACTCTTGTTATCTTGTTCCTTTGTATAAAAGGAAAAGTTATTTATGTCGTATCCGCTCCAACATATGACGTTGAAGTTAGGCCCACGTGCTAGCCATTTTACGTCATTAGAAGCAGTACTACCATCCTTAAGCATTTCTTCCTTGAACCATGGTAAGAAAGTCTTGTTATGCTTGTTCAACAACCACCTTTCGCTCATTCGAGGGTTTTCTTGATTGACTTTTCTTTTATGTTCAAATAAGAAAGGCTGAACACATTCGATGTTGTTCAATACATACAAATGTGCTTGAAGCACTTCCTCCCGATCCTTCCTATTAATTCTTAAGCCATGTGTACCCTTACCTTGACATCTGATCTCATCATGCCGAGGCTTAGGAACCCCTATAGGATCCGTGTTATGAAGGTAGTCTGAACAAAACTCAATAGCTTCTTCTGCAACATACCTTTGAACAATAGATGCTTCCGGACGATGATGATTCTTCACGTACCCTTTCAAGATCTTCATGTAGCGCTCAACTGGGTACATCCATCTTAGAAAAACCGGCCCACATAATCTAATCTCCCTCACCAAATGAAAAATTAAGTGAACCATTATGTTGAAAAAGGAAGGAGGAAAATACATCTCCAATTGGCACAAGATTGTAGCAGCATCAACTTCCAAGTCATCCAACATACGGGGGTCAACGACTTTGCTACATATAGAATTGAAGAATGAGCACAACCGAGTAATGGCATGTCTCACATTTTTTGTAGCAATACCACGAATAGCAACGGGCAGAAGTTGTTGCATCAAGATGTGACAATCATGAGACTTCAAGCCAACCAATTTAAGATCACTAGAGACAAGCCTCTTCATATTTGAAGAGTAACCATGTGGAACTTTGATGCCCTGAAGACACCCGCAGAAACTTTGTCTCTTTTTTTTTGACAAAGTATGACATGCTGGCGGTAAATAAGTCCGCTTACCATCCTCAACAACTGGAGCTAACTGCTCTCGTATACCCATAACAACGAGGTCGAGACGAGCATTCACACCATCCTTTGTCTTGCCCTGAATGTTGAGAAGCGTCCCGATCACACTATCACACACATTTTTCTCCACATGCATCACATCAATGCAAAGGTGTCGACATCAAGCTTGCACCAAGTATGGAAGATCAAAGAATATCGACCTCTTCTTCCATATGTTTTTCTCAGTGACTTTACCTTTCTTTTTGGACTTGCCGAACATAACATCGATGTCCTTTACCCTCTCGATAAACCTGCTCTCCAATTAAGGCGCGCCGCGCTTCTTCTGTCTCTTGGCATCCATTAAAAGCTTTTTTCATCTTACGATATGGGTGATCACGTCTAAGAAATCTCCGATGCCCAAGGTAAACCGTCTTCTTTCCATGATGCAATTGAGTGTAGCATGTGCCTTCTTCACATATAGGGCATGCTTTATGCCCCTTGACACTGTGCCCGGACAAGTTACCGTATGCTGGAAAGTCGTTGATGGTACAAAATAACATGGCACGAAGCTTGAAAGTCTCATGAGAATACCCATCAACTACATCAACACCTTCCACCCACAGCGTTTTCAAGTCTTCAATCAAGGGACCTAGATAAACATCTAAGTCATTTCCCGGTTGCTTTGGTCCCGAAATCATCATAGACAACATCATGTATTTGAGCTTCATGCACAACCAAGGGGGCATGTTGTAAATTACCAACAGAACAGGCCATGAACTATAAATACTACTCATGTTACCATAAGGATTCATTCCATCCGTAGCAAGTCCAAGCCTTAGGTTTCTTGGCTCATCGGCAAAATCCGGAAACATAGTATCGATATTCTTCCATTGAATAGAATCAGCAGGATGACGAACCTTTCCATCACGTTTCCTCTCATCATTATGCCATCTAAGATTCTTCGCATCTTTCGCATTGGCAAACAATCGCTTGAACCTTGGAATTATTGGAAGATACCACAACACCTTCGCAGGAGGACCCTTTTTTCTCACATCATCAAGATCATCATCATCATCACCACCCTTCACTTTGTATCGTGATAACCCACATTTGGGGCAATCGTGATTGTCTTCATGAACACCGGTGTACAATATGCAATCATTGGGGCATGCGTGTATCTTCTTATACTCCATACCCTAGGACACAATACCTTCTTGGCCTCATAGTTACGGTCAGGCAATGTGTTTTACTCCGGAAGCAAGTCTTTCAACACTTCAAGCAATTCCGTGAAGATTTTATCGGTCCAACCATTTCTCGCCTTCACACAAACCAATTTTAGCACCGCCGACAACCGTGTATGAGTAGTACACCCTGGATATAAAGGCTTATCCGCATCACCGCACAACCTATCATACACATGAGCTCGATGAAAAGATTCTTGTCCAATATCACGGATCATGTCCTCTAATCGATCATCCTCCATATCTACGTCAACGTCCTCACGTTGGGAGACACTCGCCGTACTACTCAACAACACATCACCATGCCATATCCATCTTGTATAACTCAAGCAAATCCCTTCACAAATCAAATGAGTATTTATATCCTTCACCGTACATTTCCTCGTATTCAAACACTTGACACAAGGACAACAGAACATTCCATTACTATTAGGAACATTCCTTTGAGCAAATTCTATAAATTCTCCCACCCCCTTCAAATACTCAGCACTAGTATGCTTACAAACCATCCAACTACGATCCATAACTAGATAGGTCCTGTAGATATACAAAACATATATCCAATAGAAGGACAATACGGGAGATTGAAAACTATAGTTTTTGAAAATTGCCAAGCTCTGGTCACGGCCTGGCAGTGATGTCCATCACGACCGTAACGTGCCAACTGAACCAGACCATGCCATCACAGGCAGAACTGATCACGGCCGTGACAGATCAACCAGCAGAGCAACATGCACTCAAAACCAAAAATAGAGACGTACATTCCAAACAACTCAAACTCACGGTTTCAAGTTTCAACTAATGAGACTACAGTTTCAACATACACTCAAAACCAAAAATACAAAAATGTGCCCTAAATACTCACTAGAAATAGGTGCTCGCGTGGTGGTTGGGAGGAACCGCTCGAGTGGTGGCCAACGTTCGATGTGGTTACTGAGAGCAGAGGGACAAGGAGAGTTAGTGCGCGGGAAGGGGAAAGAGAGATGTCAAGTTATTGCAAAGAATGAATGGAAAGACAGAGTTAGAGTTAATAGTGTACCTCACGGTGGTGGCAAAGAAGCCCTCGCGGTGGTTGCGGTGGAGATGAGCTCGTGATTAGGGTTCTGTGCTGGGTGAGAGCGAGAGTGAGGGTTGAGAGTGATCTAGGGTTGAGCGTGATGAAAATAGAAAAGAGACGTACGTATAGAGCGAAGTTTAGAAGGAGCGCGGGTGTAAACGTTATAATCAAAAAGCAAAAAATAAAACAACATTTAACGTCAATTTTATTAAACAACTGACGTTAAAAGTAATTGTTTAACGTCAGTTGTATTAAACAATTGACGTTAAATATTAATATTTTTTTAAAATACTTTTAACCTCAGTTGTTGAATTCAACTGACGTTAAAAGTGTTGTGTAAAAACCATTCTCTATATAAAGTACCATTATTCTATATCAGTCTGTAATACTGCCTCTTCTTTTCCTCTATATTTCTATTCCTTCACAAAATGGCTCTGAGACCTGTGTTAATTAAGAGTGACAACAGGGCATATAGGGACATAGGATTATTTACGTCAGCTATTTATTTAACTGAAGTAAAAATCACACTTTTAACGTCAATTGTATAAACAACTGACGTTAAAAATAAATATTTTTATTTTAAAAACACTTTTAACGTCGTTTTATTCAACAACCGACGTTAAAAGTGTATAAGTTTCTGCAAAATTAAAGCATTCATTCATTTGACTACTCGATACTAAATTACCCATTCTTTCTTTGTGCTACTTACGCATGCACATTGTAACCTATAATCCTCTTTATGAGCACTAAGTTTATACCTAGCTAGACTTAAAGGTCTATTTCTTCCTATTCCTTCGGGCGTTTTCTTTTCTGCACGTTTATAATATATGATTGCCAACTCCCAATGCGCCTTGGAACCTAATGCTCTTAATGATCAATTTAATATTTTAGCAACTTACGACGCCTAGTAACTTCATCCCCTACTCCTATAAATAGCTTCCTTCCTTCCTTTAATTTTTCTGCTTCACAATATGGCTCTGCCATGGAGATTAACTTCATCACTAGTCTTTCTTCCTATACCTAGACTTAAAGGTCTCTGTCTTAATGGTCAAACAACTTCTGAGTTTGAGTAAATCACATTACATGGGTGATAAGGGTGTGTAAATCGCATTATGTGAATTGCACACACCATCATCTTTCTGGAGAATCAGCAGCTACAACTCCAAAACCTCAGCTTTGGAACCAAGTGGCTGTTCCAAGAATATTGCTGAAACAGATCGAGTGCACCCTTCACTCTGCTTTGGCTCCAAATTGACTGTGGTTTCAGATGGAGCATCAAGGACTTCAAGTAAGGGAGGTGATGCATTCAATATCGGAGTTTCTGAGGACAGGACTGAGAAGAAAATGATGTTGAAGCAGAAACTTTTTTATATTTTAGTGCTATCTTGCGGAAATTTTTTATCTTTTAATCATGTAATTGTAACTTATGAATCGCTTCAATGAGATACGATTTGATTATACATATATAACTTGTTTTATGTTAAGTGTTTATTTATTTTAATTTGCACAAGAATTTGTTTACTAATTCAAGCTAATTAATTAAGATTAAAAATAAACTTTTTTAAAGAAAAGATTAGAAATAAACTGCACTATATATTGAGTGATGATCTGAGTTAAGAGTGACAACAGGGAGATGACAACGAAAGAAAGATAGGAATGAGTTGATTATTTACGTCAGTTATGTATTTAACTGAAGTAAAAATCACACTTCTAACGTCAGTTTTATAAACAACTGACGTTAAAAGTGTTAATAAAACACTTTTAACGTCAGTTCATTAAACAACTGACGCAAATAGTGATTTAATATTTACAAAACTGCCACCGCCTCACTTTTAACGTCAGTCCTTAAAACAACTGACATTAACAGTGAATTAATGAAGTCTGATATTTACAAAACTGTCATCGCCCCCTTTTTAACGTCTAGTTTTTGGTTAACTGACGTAAACCTTTACCGTCTAATGTATATTTTCCACTAGTGTGGTGGAAGGGCACTAAACAGTTGTTAGCTGCGAATCATCAGGACATCACCTGGAATGTTTTCCATGAGGCATTTCTAGAGAAATATTTTCCTCAAAGTGCTAGAATCGAGAAGGAACAAGAATTCCTAAGTCTAAAACAGATGGATCGGTCTGTTGGAGAATATGCAGCGAGGTTCGAGTCGCTTGCCAAATACTTCCAATTCTTTCAAGCACAACCCAATGAAAGCTGGAAATGCGAGAGATTTGAAACAGGCTTGAGGTTCGAAATCAAAGAATCTGTTTTACCACTGCAGATTAGAATTTTCCATGCTTTGGTAGAAATGTGTCGGAAGGTAGAGCAGATGAGGAAAGAAAAAGATAATCGGGGAAATGTCAGAGGACCATCGATATTCAAGAACCAATTCCAGAATCAATGAGGGAAGCAATCCCAAAGAAAACCATACTATAGACCACCCGGAAACAACCAGAACCAACAATCTTATCGTCCAGTTGCTTCTGCATTTGGTAGTGGAGTACAGAGGAACCAAGACCAAGGATATGCTCAAAGATGCTACAAGTGTGGAAGTTCAACCCATTCTACACAAGAATGTCAGTTGATAGGAATGCAATGTTTCAAATGCGGAAAGATAGGACATATAGCCAAGGACTGCAATGCTCAGAAGTCTGCACCAGTTTCCAACAACTCTAGGACCAACAAACCAACCACCAAGGGAATGGTTTACACCATGAGTGGTGCTGAGGTTTCACAATCTGATGATTTGATACAAGGTAATTGTGACATAGCTGGTAATCTTTTAACTGTACCTTTTGATTCGGGTGCAACGCATTATTTTATTTCGATGGATTGTGTGAGACATTTGGAATTGCCTATTTCTTCTATGACATATGATTTAATTGTTTCAACCCCTCCTGCTAAACCCATTATTGTTAATTCAATCTTTCTAGACTGTCCTATTATCATTCAGGATAGACATTTTCTTGTGAATCTGATATGCTTGCCTTTAGTACAGTTAGATGTAATTCTAGGCATGGATTGGTTATCTTCCAACCATATCCTTTTAGACTATGCTCAGAAAACTTTAGTTTTTCCTAATCCTGAGATTTCTGGATATTTATCTACCAACCAAGTAAGAAATTCTTCGAAAGAAGAAGATCAGGGATGCTTGTTTTTATCTAGCTTAGAAGTCAAGGGGGAGATCAATTTGAGTGCGGTGCTTGTAGTAACAGAGTTCCCAGATGTTTTTCCGAACGATGTTCCAGGGTTGCCACCAATTCCAGATATCGAGTTCTCCATCGATCTAGTTCCAGGAACCGGTCTGATATCTATCGCTCTGTATCGAATGTCGCCCAGGGAACTTGTAGAATTAAAAGCTCAACTGGAGTACCTTTTATCGAAACAATTTATACGATCGAGTGTATCCCCGTGGGGAGAACCAGTTTTTCTAGTGAGGAATAAAGACGGAGGTTCGAGACTCTGCGTAGATTTCCGACAACTCAACAAGGTGCTGATCAAGAACAAATATCCTCTGCCATGCATTGACGATCTGATGGATCAATTGAGAGGATCTATGGTATTCTCAAAGATCGATCTAAGGATGGGTTATCACCAAATAAGGGTGAAGACAGAAGATATACCAAATACGGCGTTTAGAACTCGTTATGGACATTATGAGTATCTCGTAATGCCTTTTGGGGTGACGAATGCGCCTGCTGCTTTCATGGACTACATGAGTCGGATTTTTCATCCGTTTCTTGGTAGGTTCATTGTAGTGTTCATCGATGATATTCTCATTTACTCAAAGAGTCATGGGGAACATTTAGAACATCTACGACAATTTCTACAAATCTTACGTGAGAAGGTGTTGTACGCAAAACTTCCCAAATGCGAGTTTTGGCTCGAAGAAGTGAAGTTCTTAGGGCACGTGATCACTAAAGAAGGAATTGCAGTAGATCCCGCGAAAGTAGAAGCTGTACTTTCTTGGGAAAGACCAAAGATGGTGATGGAAATTCAAAGCTTTGTTGGTTTAGCGAGCTATTATGGGAGGTTCATTGAAGGTTTTTCAAAAATAGTAGCACCTTTGACTCAACTTACAAATAAAGATCAACCTTTTTTCTGGATTGTGAAATACGAGGAAAGCTTTCAAAGGATAATGGGACGATTGACAACTCCATCGGTACTAATACTGCCTAAACTAGATTAATCTTATGAAGTATATTGCGATGCTTCACATCAAGGTTTAGGATGTGGGTTAATGCTACATCGGAAGGTTGTAGCCTATGCATCACGTCAACTGAAGACTCATGAGAAGAATTATCCGATGCACGATCTAGAGTTAGCTGCTGTGGTTTTTGCACTAAAAATGTGGAGACACCATCTTTTTGGAGCCAAGTTTGATGTTTTTAGTGACCACAAGAGTTTGAAGTACTTGTTTGACCAAAAAAAAGCTCAACATGAGGCAAAGACGATGGATGGAGTTTCTAAAAGATTATGACTTCACGTTGCAATACCATCCAGGAAAAGCGAACGTAATGGCAGATGCACTGAGCCGAAAAACCATTCATATCTCAACTATGATGGTAAACGAACTCGAATTAATTGAGAAGTTCAGTGATCTCAATTTAATTATGGAAGTAAGCCAAGAGAAAACAGTTTAGGAATGATAAATATTTCTAGTGGACTGATGGAAGAAATCCGAGAGCAACAAGCCGTGGATGCATTCATTCAAGATAAGAAAGACTTAATGGAAAAAGGAAAAGTTACCGAGGTTAGCTTGGGATCAGATAACATCTTAAGATGCAAAGGAAGAATCTGTGTACCAGATAATCCTGAGATGAAGATGATGATTCTGGAAGAATCACACAAGAGCAAATTATGTATTCATCCTGGATCAACTAAGATGTATCAAGATCTAAAACAAAGGTTTTGGTGGCCAGGCATGAAAAAGTAAGTAGCGGAGTATGTGGCATCATGTCTGACTTGTCAAAAAGCAAAGGTAGAACATCAACGACCTGGAGAAATGCTTACGTCGTTGGATGTACCTGAATGGAAGTGGGATAGCATATCATGGATTTCGTAGTAAGTTTACCCAGAACCTCCAAAGGTTTTGATTTAATTTTGGTAATCGTTGACAGGTTAGCTAAATCTGCACATTTCTTTCCTGTCAAGGCCAATTACACTGTGGAAAAGCTAACTGATGTTTACATCAAGGAAGTGATCAGACTTCATGGAGTACCTTCGAGTATCATTTCGGATCGAGATCCGAAGTTCACTTCACGTTTCTGGGGAAGTTTGCATCAAGCATTGTGAACAAAATTGCGTTTAAGTTCAGCATATCATCCTCAAACGGATGGACAAACGGAGAGGCCAAATCAATCATTAGAAGACTTAGTGAGAGCATGTGTTTTAGATCATCGTGGAAGTTGTGATGATCTTTTGCCATTGATTGAATGCACGTACAATAACAATTTTCATGCAAACATAGGGATGGCTCCCTATGAGGTTTTGTATGAGCGAAAATGCCAAACCCTGTTGTGTTGGTACCAAGATGGAGAAAGCATGATTCTCGGTCTCGTGATTGTGCAACAAACGACGAAAAAGGTTAAACAAATCTGTGAACGAATGAAATCAACTCAAAGCAGGCATAAGAGTTACTCATATCGGAGAAGACGACCTCTCGAATTTCAAGAAGGTGAACACGTATTTCTGAGAGTCACACCCACGACTGGGGTAGGTAGGGTCATAAAGTCCAGAAAACTCACTCATAAATTCATTGGACCTTACCAAATTCTTCGCCGTATTGGTCCAGTAGCTTACCAAATTGATTTTCCAACTTTTCTTTCAAATATTCATAATGTGTTCCATGTCTCATAACTGAGGAAGTATATTCCTGATCCATTGCATGTAATTGAACCCGATGTAGTACAATTAAAAGAAAACTTGTCTTATGAGACTTCACCTGTACGAACCGAGGATAACATGATTAAGCAGCTCATAGGTAAACAAGTTTCCATAGTCAAGGTTATTTGGGACGAGACAACCGGAGAAGCAAAATGGGAAGCTGAGGACAAGATGAAATTACAATATCCTGATCTTTTTCCAAGTGCGTAATTTCGAGGATGAATTTTTTTTAAAGTTGGGTAGTAATTTAACACCCCGATTTTTCAATGCTTTCCAATATCTGTAAAGATATTTATATGTTTATATTTTTATCCGTTACCTAGAAAATGATTTTTTACTAAAACCAAATCATATCTAGATCATGCTTGATGGTGAAAAGTTCCAGTAAAATTTTGGATCGAAAATTCAGACGAAACCTGATCTGCATTTTTACTGACAGTATAAATTTACTGATCAGAAAACCTAATTTTTGACTCGTGAACGAAACATCAATGATTCTTATCCCTTTTTAAGAGATATGGGTCATTTCCAAATTTTCGCTCTAAAATAAATATTATATTTTATTCGGGTGAAATAATCAAACGAAACACTCGTAAGAACTTTAAGACGGGTGAACGACAGAACGGGATGTGATGCAGAGATAATGAGGTGTTGAGATGATAAAAGTGATTGATGGGACTTGTGAAAATTTGTCACATCATAACTTTTAACTTCTAAATCATGATTACACCTTAAAATATATTATTATATTACCTCAAACCTATTAACTAGATCCTAATGATCCAAACACACCCTAATTAGCAAAATATCTTCTCCTATTTATCTACCCAAACCCAAGGTAACCCCCCCCCCCCCCCCCCCCCCAAAAAAAAATGTACACACTCCCATTTTCTCATTTTCATCTCACTAAACTTAAGAGATAAGCTTGTTGTGTGGATAAGTTTCAACCAAGTTCATCAAGATCATTTCATTTCCTTCATCACTTAAGGTAAAATCCCTTGATCTTGATCATGCTTTCCTATTGAGTTTATCTTCTTCTTCATGATCATATTGGTTTTAAACCCATTTACATGCTTTCATGAACTTGAACCATGAACTCTTATGTGTTTAAATCTTATGAAGTTTAATTTATTTTCTCATCTTCATAAGGCCTTAATGAGTTGCATTGAAGTGTTTGAATGAAAAAAAATGGAACCCAAAACCTTATACCTTGCTGGGCGAAACTGAGAAGAGAAGAGGGTTTGATGTTTTTGTACCCTCTAATAGTGTAAATTCAACAAAATTCTCTAACCCATTTTTCCTATTAGAGACCGAAATCTACCCTAGAAGAATTAGTAGGATTTCTTCAAAACTTAACTTGTACTATGATGTTTGGTGAAGGAACCACTGAATAACTTGTTGTTTGAGACTATGTGGAGGAAATTGAAGCTCACACAGTTACTTTCAAGACAAGAAACTCAACTTTCAGAGGTAAAGGGAGTATGCCTGAGGAGTTCCTAGTAGTCATATACTTAGTTATATGAAATATTTGTGTTGGTTTAAAGTATTTTGAGTTTCTATTGATTTACTGTGGCAAATATATGATATGTTGCTGAGTTATATAAATTATATATCTGATGAATGTAATTGCTTTATTATTGTTTGACTGAGACTGGTTAAAGCGTGACATTAGTCATTCCTGATTAGAAAAAAGAAAAATTCATTTATCAAAAGTAAATGAACACATAAAAGTTGATAAATGATGATGGATTTCTTTGGAAGGTGAAAAGAGAATAAAAGAAAGGAACTAAACTACCGTACTGAGATTCGGACTGGTTTCCGATTTCTGGGAAGCCGGACTAGCATTCCTACTGATAAGAACCTAGAGTTCCGAGACGTCGAACTAGAGTTCATTGAGAAAGAGACTTTAAAATCTTTAGTGATGTTTTATGTAACACCCTTCTCAGACGCTACATTGTCTATGACATTTCTATTTTTATAAGACCGAGTAAAGCGGAAAATAATTATTTTACCAAAAACACAGGTTTATTTTTTTCTTTTTCTCTTTTGAAAATAATACCATACATACTCTTTAACATATAATATCAACTTATACATCAGTATTATACAAACCAAGTTCCAAGTACCATCAGTCATACATATTCGGAAAGAAGGCAGAAATACCAATGCCAATAAATAACAACAGACTGGAAATAAGTTTATAATAATAATATCTTTATAGACATAGCTCCACAAAATATAACATAGACACGAGACTGGCCAGACACAAAATACTGAGAAAAATCCATTATACTAAAGCCCTCAAGACGGTGTCCATGTCTCCAAGTACGCTTAAACTCCAGCAGGATGTGATGGAGAAACAGTGTTGTCGTCATCTTCGTCCAACATAAGATAGAAAACAACAAACCAGAAAATATATAAATGAAGTGAGATTTCCGTTCATCTTGTCCTCCAACTCCCATGTAGCATCTCCTGTCGTTGCATTCCAGATCACTTTAACCAATGAAATTGTCTTCTCTCTTAGTTGTTTCACTCTTTGATCCTCGATCCTCACAGGTAATGCCTCATAGGTTAAGTTATATTTCAATACTGTATAAGGTACTATGACATGACTAGGATCAGGAATATACTTTCGCAATTGAGACACATAAAAAGTACTGAAGATTTGAAAAAAAGGTGGTAAGGCAATTTGGTAAGCTATAGGACCTACTCGACGAAGAATTTGGTAGGGTCCAATGAATTTAGGAGTAAGTTTCCTGGATTTAATTACCCTGCCAACCCCAGTCATGGGCGTGACTCTCAAAAACACATGATCGCCTTCCTCAAACTCTAGAGGTCGTCGGCTCTTGTCCGCATAGCTTTTCTGTCGACTCTAAGTTCTTCGCATTTTCTTATAAATCATGTTCACCTTTTCTGTTGTTTGTTGCACGATATCTGGTCCCAACACTAAACTTTCTCCATCTTGGTACCAACACAAAGGTGTTCTACATCGTCGACCATATAAAGCTTCATATGGTGCTATTCCTATGCTCGAGTGGAAACTGTTGTTGTAGGTGAATTCTATCAACGGTAGAAATTCATCCCAACTTCCAGTATGCTCCAACACACAAGCTCTCAGCAAGTCTTCAAGTGATTGGATTATCCTCTCCAATTGTTCATCCGTCTGTGGATGATATGCACAACTCAATCTGAGTTTTGTTCCTAGTGATTCTTGTAGACTTTACCAGATTCTCAACGTAAACCTCGGATCTCGATCCGAAATAATACTCCAAGGTACATCATGTAATCTGACAATCTCCTCGATATATAATTGAGTCAATTTCTCCATTGAATACTTTATGTTGATAGGTAAAAAGTGACCCGACTTGGTTAGTCGATCAACTATTACCCATATCGCATCATGTCCCTTTCGGGTCTTTGGAAAACTTGTCACAAAATCCATCGCGATACTATCCCATTTCCATTCTGGAATGTTCAAAGGTTGTAGCATTCCTGATGGTCTTTGATGTTCCGTCTTAGCTTTTTGACAAACTAGACAGGAAATGACATATTCCATCACGTCTCTCTTCATCCCGTACAACCAATACAACCGCTTGAGATCTTGATACATCTTTGTTGCTCCTGGATGTAAACTTAGTTTACTCTTGTGAGATTCCTCCAGAATCAACTTTATGAGCTCGAAATCGTCCGACATACAAATCCTTTCTTCGAATCTTAGGATTCCATCGATTCCCACTTTGAATTCTAATACTGCTCCTTGTCGTACCAATTCCCTTTCTTCTTGTAGGTATTGATCACTTTCTTGTTTCTCTCGTATCCGTTCTATCAATTCATTGGAAATAGTGATCATACCTAAGCAAAGCTTTCATGGTGACATTTCAATCATCAACTGCATATCTCGGAATTTCTCTAACAATTCTTGCTCTTTGACCATCACTGGAGATGTATGCATTGATTTTATATTCAAGGCATCCACTACTACATTTGCTTTCCCAGGGTGATACTGTAGTTGGAAATCGTAATCCTTCAGAAATTCCAACCAACGTCACCATCGAATGTTGAGCTCCTTTTGATCAAACAAGTACTTCAAGCTTTTGTGATCACTGAAAACGTTGAACGTTGCTCCATACAAATAATGCCTCCAGATTTTCAGTACAAAAACTACAGCCGCTAGCTCCAAGTCATGCATTGGGTAGTTCCTCTCATGAATCTTCAATTGTCTTGAAGCATAAGCTACCACTTTATGATTTTGCATTAGCACACAACCTAACCCTTGATGTGAAGCATCACCGTATACCTCGAAAGGTTCCTTAGGATCAGGTAATACTAACACAGGTGAAGTAGTCAAACTTTTCTTCAACTCTTGGGAACTTTCCTCGCACTCTTCAGTCCACGCAAACGCTTGATCTTTCCGTGTTAGTTGGGTAAGAGGTCTTACTATTTTGGAGAATCCCTCGATGAATCTCCT
Source organism: Sophora flavescens (assembly GCA_030762895.1). Taxonomy (NCBI): domain Eukaryota; kingdom Viridiplantae; phylum Streptophyta; class Magnoliopsida; order Fabales; family Fabaceae; genus Sophora; species Sophora flavescens. The sequence goes on from CM061062.1 coordinate 176,793,556, forward strand.
ATAGTATCCAGCTAAACCTACGAAACTACGAATTTTTGTTACCGTCTTTAGTCTCTCCCATTTTAGAATAGTTTTAACTTTAGATGGATCCACTGCGATACGTTCATTCGAGATAACGTGTCCTAAAAAATGAACTTCATCTAACCAAAATTCACACTTTATGGGTTTCGCGTATAGCTGTTTCTCTTTTAAGATTTGGAGAACCATACTGAGATGTTCAACATGCTTCTCTGGATTAGGAGAATAGATTAGAATGTTGTCTATAAAAACAACGACAAACTGATCTATATAAGGATGAAAAATCACGTTCATGTAATCCATGAAAATAGCAGGTGCATTCGTCACTCCAAACAGCGTCACACGGTACTCATAATGCCCATAGCATGTTCGAAATGCTGTCTTCGGGATATCCTCCGCCTTCACATGAATATGATGATAACCAGATTGTAAATCTATCTTTGAGAAAACTGCTGCTCTATACAACTGATCCATCAAATCGTTGATGAGTGTGATTACACCTCATATTTCTTTATCATATTGCATGCACTTTCATGTAGTTTAGGCATTTTTAATTTGATTTTTGTTAGTTTTTACCTTGGAACGGGTAAGGCAGTTTTGTGGTGTTGTTGTGCAGGAATTGAAGATTAAAATGTTCAAGATCAACCAAGATGGAGCTTGCATGAAGATGGATCTTGAAAAGTAAGAAAAATGAGCCAAACAGAGCCCATCACGGCCTAGCCGTGACAGCCATCACGGCCATGATCGAGCAAGGCTGAAAAGAAAAGAACGAAAAAGTCAGAACCTGTCACGGCCAGGCCGTGATGGCCATCACCGCCAGGCCGTGATGGCCATCACGGCCGTGACAGACCATCAGTGCCAAGTTTTCCAAGACAGAATCTGTCACGGCCTGGCCGTGACAGGCATCACGACCGTGACGTGCAATATCTGGAATTTTAAAACCTGATTTGATATGATTTTGTAATTGTTTGGGATTCAAGTTAGCCTACTCTATAAATAGGTCAATTAGGCTCGAAAGTAGGGATCCTTTGGGGCTGCTACCTTAGGCAAAAACTAGGATTTCTCTTCTTCTCAATTTCTTCTCTTCTTTTAGGTTTTCTTTTATGCTTTTGTTAATCAAGATTGCTATGAACATGGCAATGCTTGAGTAGTTGTTTTTATTTCTAGGAATTGGGGCTATGCCCAAGATTTGTTTTATGTTATGAATTGACATTTTACTTCTTGTTACTTTCAATTCGCTTTCGATTTAATTCCTATTTCATGAATTACTTGTGAATTTGGTACGCACTTATTTGCATGTCATAGATACTCTAAGGAGGAACCTAGCGATGAACTTAGGTATTGGATTTATAGGGATTGAACTTAGGACTTAAATCACGAGAGTTAGAAGCGGTCCTTCGAGGATTCACTGAGTTGTCACAAAGCTCAAAGGGTTCGATTAAAATTCAATTACCACGAGAGTAGGGGTTGGTTTAATCGGGCACGGTTCTTGTATCCCGAGAAGGAACATTAACTTATTTAGGACAAATTCACCTTCAAAGCAAATTTCGATAATTAACAAGAGGGGTAGTCAATTTAGTAACATGAACAGTCTTGTTGGTAACCCAATTCCTAGGAATCCCTTTTGATATTTTGAAATCTCAGATTTGATCTACTTTCCTATTTTGTTCTTGATTTCATTTTAATTGCAACTTTAAATTTGATTTGCTACTTGATACAAAAATCAAATCTTTTCCAAATCTTTATCTTTTATAGTCCAGTTTAATTGATTTAGTAATTATTTGTTATTTGAGATCACGGTCTCTGTGGGATCGATCTTTTTTATTACTTGACGACGAAGCCGTGCACTTGCGGATTCGCTCCCCATCAAGTTTTTGGCGCCGTTGTCGGGGACTGTGCTTTCTTGAATTTCAATTTAATTTTTAAATTGATTTTTATGGACCTTTTTTTTATATATTAAATCTTCTTTTTTTCATTTATCTCTTTTCTTTTTCTAGTGTATCTACCTCTCTCTTTGCAGGAATTTTTCTCTCTTATGCGAAGATCCCAAAGTCTCAGAAATCTTATTGAAGTTGACCCCGAGATCGAAAGGACCTTTTGTATACGTGGGAGACTACAAAGACAAGGAGAGAGAGAGAGGTTGATTCCCATTCCACTCATGGCGAATCTACCGGATACCAAACCACTGAAGGACTACGCAGCCCCAAATGCTAGGGGTTTGCGAACTGGGATTGCTAGGCCATAAATTGAGGCGGAGAACTGCACTATACCGCCTATGTTAATTGGCATGATTAGGCAACATCAATTTGGAGGATTACCCTCGGAGGACCCGACTAATCATGTGGAGACATTCTTGGAGTTCACAGATGCAATAAGAATTCATGGTGCCCCGATTGATGCTATTCGCTTGAGGTTATTCCCCTCCTCTCTGACTGGAAAGGCAAAAGCTTGGTTGAAGCAAGTACCTGCTAATACTTTATCAACTTAGGACCAACTGGAGCAGGCATTCTTGGAGAAATTCTTCCTTCCATTGATCCAAGACTGCTTACCTACGAACTCAGATCACCGGCTTCTTCCAAAAGGACGAAGAATGCTTATCCGAAGCTTAGAATCGTTACAAAGGATTGCTAGAGTCTTGCCCACATCATGGGATCGAGAGGTGGTTGTTAGTGCATACCTTCTACAATGGATTGGATTACTGTTCGAAGGTGTCACTTGACTCCGCAGCTGGTGGAGCCTTTATGAATAGACCACTGACTGAAGCATTCAATATCATTGAAAACGTAGCCACCAACTATCACCAATGGGGTTCGAAAAGAGGTAATAACCCGAAAAAGATTTCGGGGGATAAGTTTGAAATGAATAGCACTGATCTAATTATGTCTAAAATTGACTCTTTGAATAAACGCTTTGATAAGCTTGAAAAGGCTAATGTGAGTTCAATAGGTGCTACTAATGTTGTTTGTGAGATTTGTGGAATGCAGGGACGTGACATAATGGAGTGCCCACATGGTATTGCTCCTGGATCCGGTGCTTCGGGGGAACAAGTGAACTCTTGTCACAACTTCTATGACACGAACCCGAAGTTTCCAAATTATGCTCCCCCAAATTCTTACAACCAAGGAAGGAAGAATAGCCCTTATCTCTCCTATGGGAACTACAACAACACGTTGAACCACGAATTCCAGGAAGGCCAAGGTAATAGGAAACCCGCATCGGGGTATCCTCAGGTACAAAATTCTAAACTTGATCCTCTTTTGGAAAATTTTGTTGAAACTCAAACAAAGCAAAATGAAGAGTTTAGGCAACAAGGTACGGTAGTCAATGAGGCAATAAAAGAGTTAACATCTAAGGTATAAAACTTAGCCATCCATAACAAGATGTTAGAAACTCAGATTGCCCAACAAGCTAGTACATATTCTAGAACTAAGGGTACGTTCCCAGGACAACCCGAAGTTAATCCCAATGAGCACTGTAATGCTATATACTTGAGGGATGATAAGCTTGGGGTAGTTGAAAAGAATGTGGAATGTGAGGAGGACATGAGTGAACATGAAGAGATAGAGCCAAAGTATGTCCCACCACCATCTTACCAACCCCCAATAACTTTCCCACAAAGGTTGGTCAAGAAAAAACAAGTAGAAAAAGAAACTAAGAGCTTAATTGAGGAGCATGATGCCATGATAAAAACTAACATGCCTTCTAAACTAAAATATCCAGGAAGTTTCTCTATTGCTTGCTCAAGTGGAGAATTAAAAATAGACCAAGCCTTATGTGACTTAGGGGCTAGTGCGAGTTTGATGCCATATACCATATTTGAGAGGTTAGGAACCAAGGAATTGAGTCCATCCAAGTTCTCTTTACAATTCGCGGATGACTCAACTAAAACTCCTCTAGGCATACTAGAGAATGTCCCCATAAAGGTAGGGAAAATTTTCATTCCTACCGATTTCATGGTGTTGGACATGAACGGGAATTCTAAATTCCCTATCATTCTAGGAAGGCCATTCTTGGCCACAACTGGAGCAATAATAGATGTAAAAAATGGTAATCTATCCTTGAATGTAGAGGAAGGTAGGGTGGATTTTGATTTGACTAACTCATATAACAACCCTCCTTTTGAGAGTCATGTGAGCAGGATTGAGATAATGCCTCCAAAGGTGAAGGAAGAGCTTAACATGGAAGCAACTCCCAAACTTTGCATGACAAATGATGCACCAAACAATGATGAAATTGGAGTCCCTCAACATGTGGAGTTAAAACTTCCGCCGGAAATAAGTAAGGCCATGAAGCTCAGAGTGAAAAGAGCAAAGCGAAAGCGCATCATATGAACAAAATAGGCTCTTTGATGGACTTCCTTGGAAGAGAGGCGTTCTTGCACTTCCAAGCCTAGCTGATCCCGGTTGATCGAAGGGAGTATGGTCAAGCTTAAGACCATAAATAAACGCTTATTGGGAGGCAACCCAAGTTTTCTTTCCCTTTTTAATTTGTATTTGAATTTTGTTTTTGAATAATTTGAGAAGATTAAGAGAAGAAAGATCACTAATTGATGGTTTTGCCAAGTATTTTCAGGTTATGAAGGCAGGAAGAGTAAAAAGGCATGGAAAAACAAAGTCAGAGGAGATCACGGCCTAGCCGTGACTAGGATCACGACCGTGATGGGCTAGAAGCTGGAAACCAGAAGGCATCATGCCCAGGCCGTGATAGCCATCACGGGCGTGATGTGAAAAAGGAGGAAGTCGGTATTTATCACGGCCCAGCCGTGATAGCCATCACGGGCGTGACACGAAGGAGCCCAACAGAACAGAATTGATCACAGCCTAGCCGTGATGAACGTCACGGTCGTGACACGTCTTCCAGCATCTCTTTAACTGGCATGTGAGCCAGCACTCTCCACCACCTCGGCGAGTTGTTCCATCTTTCTCCTCTCTCCGACTTCATTATTTACGTTGGGGACAATGTAAGTTTTTAAGCTTGGGGTAGGGGTATTTTTGCATTTTTTTTTTGCATTTTTTCATTTTTCATGTTGCATTCATATAGGTGTAGTTTTGCATAATCACATGATTAGATTGCCCCTTGCTTAGAGTATGCATCCAATTGTGCGAACTTTGTGCCAAATGAATTGAGACAGTGAATTTTTGAACCGAATTAATGTATTCTTGTGATAGGCTAAAAATAAAAATGCTTGAGATGATCTTCTGATAGTTGATAATTAGCATGTGGTTCCTTAGATTTGTGTTTCTCATTGATTTTAAACTACTAAATGTGAGATTTTTTGAGCCTAAAAGGGGTACTCACTAAATCTACCCCATTCTTTGTGATTGAGTGTTTTATTCCTCTTGGATTGTGTTCTCTAGAACTTGACTTGAAACCGTTTTGAAACTTAAATTTTTTTGAAAACATATTTGAAAATGATTGAGGCACTAGGTATTTTTCTGGCCTTCTGAGCTTTGACCGATTAAATGCTACCCCTTAGTTGCCCAATTTTGAACCTAAAAGAATAAAATACTTTTCTTGGTACCTTGATTTATTTTGTTGAATGATGCTTGGTATGACACCTTTTAAAGTATTGCAAAAGGGCAAAAAGGTAGTTTGAAAAATAAAATTATGGGATGAAAAAATTAGAAAAATATTTCTCTTAAGTTGGAAATCTCCCCTTCTCCAAATTGAATAAAATAAAATAAAATAAACAAAAAAAAATGGAGAAGGGGATGAGAAAAAGAAAGTGAGAAATAAAAATTAAAAAAAAAGAGAGGAAGAAAGAAAGAAAGAAAGCTGGAAAAGTGAATTAAAGCCCAAAAAGGTATTTTAGAAGGTTGTCGTGCTTTGCATTGTTTGATATTTTGTTTAACCTTCTTGAATTTTCCCTTTCTTGATTTCCCCACCTAACAATTAATCCCATGACCCCATTACAACCAAAATAAAAGACCTCTTGATTCTTATGTGTTTTCATTAATAAAGTAGAGATTTGGTTAATAGTCAAGCTTATGGTAGGGTACTTTCCTTGAGGAAATTGAGTGAATTGTCAAATGTCCCTAAACACTTGAGTGAGGTGAGAAGATTACCTGAATTAGTGAGAGGTATGAATTTAGGGAACCTAAGCTCCTAATTAGACTTGAAATTGATTGTCTCCTGGTGACTTATTTGGATGTTCCTGTTACTTGGATTTGTTACTCGGGTTCTTGGTTCACTGTCCATGCTGATTGTTTATCTTGTCTGGCCTTGGTTATTGCTTGAGGACAAGCAAAATCTTAAGCAAGGGGTAGTTTGATGGGTGATATTACACCTCATATTTCTTTATCATATTGCATGCATTATCATGTAGTTTAGGCATTTTTAATTTTATTTTTGTTAGTTTTTACCTTGGAATGGGTAATGCGGTTTTGTGGTGTTGTTGTGCAGGAATTGAATATTAAAATGTTCAAGATCAACCATTATGGAGCATGCATGAAGATGGAGCTTGAAAAGTAAGAAAATTGAGCCAAACAGAGCCCATCACGGCCTAGCCGTGACAGCCTTCATGGCCATGATCAAGCAAGGCTGAAAACAAAAGAACAAAAAAGTCAGAAACCAGTCACGGCCAGGCCGTGATGGCCGTCACGGCCGTGACAGGCCATCAGTGCCAAGTTTTCCAAGACAGAATCTGTCACGGCCTGGCCGTGAAAGGCATCACGGTCGTGACGCGCAATATCTAGAATTTTAAAACCTGATTTGATCTGATTTTGTAATTGCTTGGGATTCAAGTTAACCTACTATATAAATAGGGCAATTTGGCTCGAAAATAGGGATCCCTTGGGGCTGCTACCTTAGGCAAAAACTAGGATTTCTCTTCTTCTATTTTTCTTCTCTTCTCTTAGGTTTTCTTTTATGCTTTTGTTAATCAAGCTTGCTATGAACATGGCAATGCTTGAGTAGTTGTTTTTATTTCTAGGAATTGGGGCTATGCCCAAGATTTGTTTTATGTTATGAATTGACGTTTTACTTCTTGTTAATTTCAATTTGCTTTCGATTTAATTCCTATTGCATGAATTACTTGTGAATTTGATGCGCACTTATTTGCATGTCATAGATACTCTAAGGAGGAACCTAGCGGTGAACTTAGGTATTGGATATATAGGGATTGAACTTAGGACTTAAATCACGATAGTTATAAGCGGTCCTTCGAGGTTTCATTTAGTTGTCACAAAGCTTAAAGGGTCCGATTTAAATTCAATTACCACGAGAGTAGGGGTTGGTTTAATCGGGCACGGTTCTTGTATCCAGAGAGGGAACATTAACTTATTTAGGAAAAATTCACCTTCAAAGCAAATTTTGATAATTAACAAGAGGGTTAGTCAATTTAGTAACATGAACAGTCTTGTTGGTAACCCAATTCCTGGGAACCCCTTTTGATATTTTGAAATCTCAGATTTGATCTACTTTCCTATTTTGTTCTTGATTTCATTTTAATTGCAACTTTAAATTTGATTTGCTACTTGATTCAAAAATCAAATCTTTTCCAAATCTTTATCTTTTATAGTCCAATTTTATTGATTTAGTAATTAATTGTTATTTGAGATCAAGGTCTCTGTGGGATCGATCTTTTTTATTACTTGACGACGAAGTCGTGCACTTGCGGATTCGCACCCCATCGATCGTCAATCCTCGGTAGTGGATATTTGTTCTTGATTGTCACTTTGTTTAACTAACGAAAATCTACACATAAGCGAGAAGTTCCATCCTTCTTCTTAGCAAGCAAAACTGGAGCTCCCCAGGGTGATACACTAGGTCTTATGAATTCTTTCCTCATCAGTTCCACTATTTGATTCTTCAAGTCTTCTAGTCTGATGTCGACATACGGTAAGTGATGAGTGTGATTTCACCTCATCTTTGTCCATCATTTTGCATGCATTTACATGTAGTTTAGGCATATTTTTATTAGATTTTAGGTTAATTTTCCTTTGGAACGGGTAAGGCGGTTTTCGTGTGTTGTTTTGCAGATATCAAGGGTAAAATGCTCAAGATCAACCATGATGAAGTTTGGATGAAGATAGAGCTTTAAAAGTGCAGAAAATGAGCCAAACAGAGCCTATCACGGCCTAGCCGTGATGCCCATCACGGCCATGATCGAGCAAAACTGAAAAAGAACAAAGGTTGAAGTCAGAGTCTGTCACGGCCTGGCCGTGATTGCCATCATGGCCGTGACCCAAAACCACCACAAGTCAGAGCACATCACGGCCTAGCCGTGAAATTCATCACGGCCACAAACAGAGGGCTCGCGTCGCGAGCAGTATCTTCGCGTCGCGAATGAATGGAACTTCCAGAATTGGCAGAGGCAGAGACCGTCATGGCCTGGCCGTGATGGCCATCACGGCCGTGATGCGCATTACTTGGACCTGAAGAAACCGAAATAGATCAGATTTTGAGTTGGTTTGGGACTCTAACTTCCCAATTTCTATAAATAAGGACCAAGACATTGGATGATCAATCATCTATCATCTAGACTTGTACACAAGGACTTAGGCATAGATTTCTCTTCTTCTCCTCTCTTCTTTTTTCTGATTTTCACTATGTTGTCAACCCAGCTTGTCATCTCCATGGCAAGACTGGAGTAGTAGTTTGTTTCTAGGGATTGGGGCTCTGCCCGAGTTTTGTAAATGTTGTTGATTTGATGTAAAATCGTTGTTGATTTCGCTATTGTTTTAGATCTGATTTCTAGTGTGTTAACCACTCATAAATTTCGGCAACCGCTTATTTGCGTGACGTAGACGTTCTAAGGAGGAACCTAGCGGTGAACTTAGGATTTCTAGGGTGTTTCACTCGTAAAATTCGGCGGCCACAGGTTTGTGAGATGTGGATGGTCCAAGGAGGAACCTAGCGGTGAACTTGGGTGTCGGACCTATAGAAGTCAGACTTGGGACTGAAATCACGAGAGTTAGAAGCCGTCCCTCGAGGAGCAACGAGTTGTCACGAAGCGCAAAGGGTCTAATCTGGGATCGACTACCACGAGAGTAGGGGTCGGGTCAATTGGGCACGGCTTTTGTAACCCGAGAGGGAGCTTAAGCTATTAGAGGATAAACTCGCCTTCAAGGCAATTTCGGTAATCAACAAAGGTAAATCAGATTAGCAACATAAACAGCCTCAAAGGTAACCCAAATCCCTAGGAATCCGTTTAAATCGAAAACCCCAAAAACATTTGTTTTCTGCTGATCTATCTTTTAATTTCGAATTCAAAATCCTTTTCGCTCAAAACATAAAAATCCTTTTTACAAAGTCCAGATCTAATCGATTCGAAAACCGATTGCGATTCGAGAACACAGTCTCTGTGGGTTCGATATCTTTTATTACTTGACGGCAATCCGGTACACTTGCCGGAATCGCACGCGTGCGCCGCAGCGCACATCAGTATGGTGCCATGGATATCGGTCCAGAGCCCGGTACCAGATCAATCGCAAACTCAATGTCTCGAACAGTTGGTAATCCAGGTACATCTTCATGAAAAACTTCTAGAAACTCATTGACGACAGGTATGGACTGTAAGTCAACCTCACTCTTGACGTCTAAGGAAAATAGTAACATGTATCCTTGATCTCCCTCTCTCAAAGAAGCTTTTACTCGGTTAGCAGACGAAAATCCAGAAATCTCATCCTTAGGAAAAATTAAGGATTTATTGGCACAGTTTAACAGGATATGGTTAGAACATAACCAATCCATCCCTAGTATCACATCTATTTGCGAAAGAGTCAAACATATTAAATTAACCAAAAATTTCCTATCTTCTACAAATGTAACACAATTCAAACAAGCAGTAGTAGTCAAAATATGTTTAGAAGTAGGAGTAGATATAGTCAAGTCTAAAGGTAAAGAAGACATAGGTAATCCTAGCAATTTAGCACAATCACATGCAATGAACGAATGCGTCGCACCCGAATCAAACAGTACAGTTAAAGATTTACCTCCTATGACACATTGTCCCTGAATCATATTATCATTCTGAGAGGCTTCAGTCCCACTCATTGTATAAACTCTTCCTCCAGCTCTAGGCCTTGCAGCTCGCACATTGTTGACCGAAGGTTCCGTATTAGATCATCGACAATTTTTAGCAACATGTCCAAGTTGTCCACACTTAAAACAAATGATTCCCGTAATCTTGCAGTCTTTGGTAGCGTGACCCATGCCACACTTCATGCATTTCTGTGGAACATTCCTAGATGAACCAACACCTCCACTGCTTCCACCAAAAGATCGTTGTTGGAACTGATGCTGACCTTGTGGCCTATAGTACGGCTTCCTCTGGAATCAATTGTTATTCTTGTAGTTTCCCCTATTGAACCTAGATGGTCCATACTCTACTGATTAGCATCACGACTCGCCTTCAAATTCTCTATCTAACTACACTTGTCCACCAGCCTCGGAAATACAGATATTTCCATTGGAACTACTACCTCCTTCGGTTCATATCGCAACCCTCCTTCGAATCTGTGACACTTCCACCTTTCATGTGGATTGTCGCGTAGAGGCAGAAAACTTTGACAGGCTTTCAAATCTGGTGCCGTATTTAGCTACAGTCATATTGCCTTGCTTCAGCTGCAGAAATTCCATTTCTTTAGCATCTCTGGCACTTGCCGGAAAATACTTCTCCAGAAACTTCCTACGAAAAGCTTCCCAGTTCACCTCTTGTTGATCATGCTCAAGAACTTGGCTAGCTCCTCTCCACCAATTCCCAGTATCGCCCACCAGCATGTAGGCAGCATAAGTAACCTTGTCATTATTAGTACACCTCATAGCATCAAAAATCTTCTCCAAAGATTGAATCCACAACTCAGCTTTCTCATGTAGTCATGCATCATATAGTCATATTCAACATCAATAGTAATTCTACCACAAACACAAACATCAATCTATCCCTCCAAGAGGATCACACACATATAAATCAATAAATTACACAAATTATATACTTATAATTTATAAGACCATTTACACTAAATAACACTAAGTAAACCATCAACATGCCTACCATAAGGTAGGATGATGGTAATCTCTGTTAAGTCTCTAAAATGTCTGATGTACATTTCCCTAAGTTTTGATGAGAACTAAACATTGGTTAATGGTTTAATTAACCTTCATATTGGTTGCTAACCTGTCTATCTAGTGTGTAGATTAAAACAGTAAGAATCATCTGTCTGCTCATATAGATGACTACCTGTCTAGATAAGCGAAAGTCAACTTGCCTGCTGACTAGGATTATTGACTTCTTTCAAGATACGTCTTCAACTTGTCTCCCCATGAGTTCCTACACTTGTCTGAGGTTACTCGTTGAAGAATCAAGGACCAAACAAGCTTTTGTTGGCTGTCCCATCAGAAAGAGACTTGAAACCTTCTCACTTACTTACTCTCACACTTATCAAGAAAAGTCAAAAGTTACTCTCTCAAGCAACCTCGGTTATCAGAACCAAAGACCAGTTAAAGAATTCTTCCAACATACTTTATTCCCTAGTACCTCTGGTCCTCTCATGAAAAGAGAATTGTACTCAGCAAAGTACAAAAAGCTCTCTGCACAACTCTGATATGGCTATTTCACGATGCATAAAGTCATGTTCCTTCGAGTTAGAGTACAACCAACGTTCCTATTGCATTAATGGTTGCCCAGAACGACTCTATTGCCTTTAATGAAGTTCTGCTTGAAGCCAACATCTGAGGGATTGTCTCTAACGGATCTTAAATGCTTGAAGATTATAAATACAGAAGTCGTTGAAGATGAAGAAACAGAGAATAATCATAGCATTAAAAAGCCATTACTCTGCGCATTAATTTCTTCATTCTGTATTCTTCAATTATTTGAAGTTATTACACAGACTTTCCTAAGCTTTACATTTAAACCACTCTGAGTGTTAGTGAAAGATCTGTCTGTCTAAAGTTGTATTTATTACAAACCAATTTTCTCAAAACAAATCCGAGTGAGCCTGAAGAGGCTAGGTGTGCAAAGAATACTTGTCTTGGAGCCTGAAGAGGCTAGGTGTGCAAACAATACTTGGAGTCTGTAACCGGATCAGTTATAGTGGATAAATCTTGGTGCTGCCAAGGACTGGACGTAGCTCTTTGCTTTGAAGAGTGAACCAGGATAAATAACTGTGTCTATCTCTCTTTTTCCTTATAAAATTTTAGTTGCTTTAGTTTTCTTATCCATTTATAAAGTGGTGTGTTTGCCCAAGTCACTGTCAAAATTTCATCAGACAGGTCACCTGTCTGTCCTGTATCTTTCCACTCATCTGAACCAAGCTTCTATATGTGAAAAGTTTTCAACTTTGTTTAAATTCTGATAAACACAATTCAACCCCCCTTCTCGTGTTTATAATTGTCTATTTCAGTTGGTATCAAAGCTCAGCCTCTGGGTTGAGCATCTAACAGTGTGAGGTAAAAGGTCCTGAAGAATAGACATGACTACTGGAGCTAGTTCAAGTGGAAGTCACCAGACTGAAGGAGCTTCCTTAACCAGACCTCCTTACTTCAATGGAGAAAACTACAACTATTGGAAATATAGATTTCAATGGTTCATTCTATCTACAAACTCTGATCTTTGGGATATCGTTATAGATGGTCCATTCATTCCCTAGAATGATGATGACACTGACAAGCCAAAAGATCAGTGGACTACTGCAGAAAATACAAAATGGGAGCTGAACTACAAAGCTAGATATAACATCATTTGTGCTCTTAGTCCTGAGGAGTTTGAGAAGGTATGTGCTTGTGACTCTGCCAAAGAAATATGGGACACTTTAGCTATCACACATGAAGGAACAACCAAAGTCAAAGAGTCAAAGATTTCCATACTTGTCAAAAAGTATGAACTGTTTGTCATGGAGGAAGGAGAATCTGTTGCTCAAATGATAGGAAGATTTCAAACTATAGTCAACAGTTTAAAATCTCTTGGCAAAGTCTACACCAGTGCTGAGAAGGTTGGAAAGATTCTGAGAAGTCTACCTAAACAGTAGAGACCTTTGGTCACTGCTATCTCTCAAGCCAAGGATCTCACTACCTTGACTATAGATGAACTTCTTGGAACACTCACTGTTCATGAGCAAGAACTTGGAGACGAAGTTGCACCAAAGAAGGGCAAGTCAATTGCTCTGAAAGCTGATCAAAAGTCTGTAAAAGCATCCAAGGCTCTAAAGGCAGATGAGTCATCAAGTGATGCTGACCTGTCTGAACACGAGGATTCTGAGAGTGATGAAGAATTGTCTCTCGTGACCAAGAAGATAAGGCTTCTCCTGCAGAAAAAGAAGTTCAAGAGGGATAAACCATTCAGAAGGTTCAACAAAGACAAGAACTTCAAAGAATCCACTTCAACAGATAAAAGTTCAATTGTCTGCTATGAGTGCAAGATGCTTGGTCACATCAAGGCTGAATGTCCTCAACTCAAGAAGGCCCCTTTTAAGAAATTCTTTAAAAAGAAGAAGAAAGGAATGATGGCTACTTAGGAGGATCTGGAGTCAATATCTTCTGATGAAGAAATAGTGGAAGAAGCCAATCTCTGTTTGATGGCCAATACTGACACTGACTCTGACAATGAGGTACATCCTGACTATGAAGAATTACTTGATGCCTATGAGGAGTTGCTGGAGGAATCTAACTGCTTATCTAAGGCCTTCAAATCCCTCAAGAGATAGTATGTAAATCTCACCAGTGAGCATAAACAGAAATCTCAAGAGTGCGAAAAGCTGGCCAAAGAGAATAGTGAGCTGAAGATTGAAAAGTCTAATGAAGCTAAGATCTCAAGTGAAACATCATCATCTGAAGAAGTTAAAAAAACTTCAACAGAAAGTGGAAGAGCTCACTTCTGATCTTGACAAATTTGTTAATGGTAGAGATAATCTGACTAAGCTACTTGGCTGTTAGAGGCACTCTCTTAACAAAGAAGGTATTGAATATGTCCATCAGACATATCATAAAGTATCAACTAATGCTTCTACAATATCTGTTAAGTCAACTATAACCAAATCTACACCTGTATGCAACTTTTATGAAAAAACTGGACATGTTATGTCTTAGTGTATCCATAAGAAGAAGAGGAAGTCTTCACAAACTCCTAGAACTAATAAAAAAGGACCCAGAAAAAATGGGTACCTAAAGATCAAATAATTTTTGTTGCAGATCTCCTCAACAGGACAAAGAAAACACCACCGCTGGTACCTGGACAGTGGTTTCTCACGTCATATAACAGGAGAAAGGTCTATGTTCCTAGACCTACAACTTAAGAAAGGAGGACACATTGCCTTTGGAGGGAATCAAAAAGGGAAAGTTATAGGAATTGGTTCTATTGGTGGTAAACCCCCTCTTCCCTCTATATCTAATGTTCTTATGGTTAAAGGATTAAGACACAATTTTCTTAGCATAGGTCAATTATGTGATATTGGATTTGATGTTTCCTTTACCAAGGATGTATACATAGTTAAAGACTCTTGTGGTAAAACCCTCTTTTCAGCTAAAAGGCGACAAAATCTTTATAAGATTGAATTGTCTGATATCTCAGATCAAAGTGTAACCTGTCTGATGTCTAAAGAGGATGAAAGATGGTTATGGCATAAGAAACTAGGACATACTAGTATGAAACTAATTTCTAAATTAAAAAGGAATAACCTTGTGAGAGGATTGCCTGATATTAGTTTTAAGAAAGATGTCTTATGTGATGCATGTCAGAGAGGTAAATAGATAAAATCAAGTTTCAAATCTAAAAACCAAGTATCTTCAGTTGTTATACATGGATCTGTTTGGACCAGTTATTGTTGCCAGCTTGGCTGGAAGAAAATATGGATTTGTCATAGTTGATGACTATTCTAGATACACATGGGTACTCTTCTTAACCCACAAGGATGAGTCTTTTAAGGCTCTCTCAGTATTCTGCAAAAGAGTACAAAATGAGCAGGGTTTCTGTATTTCTACCCTAAGAAGTGATCATGGGGGGAGAATTAATGTGAAAATGAGCAGTTTAGACAGTTCTGTGAGGAGAATGGGATCTCTCACAATTTATTTGCACCTAGAACTCCACAACAAAATGGAGTGGTTGAGAGAAAGAACAGATCTCCACAAGAGATGGCTAGATCTATGGTCACCGAAAATAATCTCCCTAAGTACTTCTGGGCAGAAGCTGTAAATACAGCTTGCTATGTACAAAACAAAATTCTTATTAGGCCTTTTTCTAAAGAAGACTCCTTATCAATTGTGGAAAGGAAAAAGCCCCAACATATCTTCTTTTCATGCTTTTGGATGTGAATATTTTATTCTGAATACCAGAGATAATCTTGGAAAATTTGATTCTAAGGCAGATAAATGTATTTTCGTAGGATATTCTGAAATGTCTAAGGCTTTTAGAGTTTATAATTCAAGAACTTGCATTATTGAAGAATCTGTTCTTGTTAAATTCAATGATGGACTAAAGACTGATAAAGAACTGTCAGATCTAGAAGATGATCTTGCAGGTCTTGATATAAACAAACCAGGAATTCAACAACTCGATCTGACCAAGACAGAACCTGTGCTTGAGGCTGACAGACAAGTGGAGCAGACGAATCAACAGACGAGTCAGCAGACAAGTCAAGATCTCCATGGTGATCTCAAAAGGGATTGGAAGTTCAACACTCATCATTCTAAGGATCTTATTATTGGAAATCCTTTTGAAGGAGTAAGAACCAGATCCACTTTAAGAGAATCAAGCAATGTGGCTTTTATATCAAAATTGGAGCAAAAACGCATTGAAGAAGATCTTGAGGATGAAAGCTGGATACTTGCAATGCAAGAAGAACTCAACCAGTTCACCAGAAATGATGTATGGACTCTTGTATCTAAGCCTAAAAACAAATATGTTATTGGAACAAGGTGAGTCTTCAGAAACAAATTGGATGAAGATGGAAAAGATGTCAGAAATAAGGCAAGGTTAGTGTCTCAAGGCTATAACCAACAAGAAGGTATTGATTATACTGAAACCTTTGCACCTGTAGCTATAATAGAAGCCATATGCATTTTAATGTCATATGTTGCACAACACCAAATCACCCTGTTTCAAATGGATATAAAAATTTCTTTTCTAAATGGTATAATTGAAGAATGAGTGTATGTTAAACAACCCCCAGGTTTTGAGGATACTGATAAACCAGATCACATTTTCAAACTTAAGAAGGCATTATATGGTTTGAAACAAGCACCTAGAGCATGGTATGATAGACTTAGTTCTTTTCTCATGCATAATGGCTTTAGTAGAGGACAAGTAGACACTACTCTATTCAAGAAATGCTCTAAATAGAACTTTATTATAGTTCAAATATATGTTGATGATATTATTTTTGGAGCAACTAATGAAAAGCTGTGTAAGGAATTTTCAAATCTAATGCAAGCTGAATTTGAGATGAGCATGATGGGAGAATTGAAGTTCTTCCTTGGATTACAAATCAAGCAAACAAGTGATGGAATTTATATCCATCAACAAAAGTATACCAAGGAGATACTCAATAAATACAAAATGGAAAATGCAAAGCTCATGAAAACCCCTATGCAACCTAATGCAAAACTAAGCAAATATGTTGAAGGTAAAAAGGTAGATCAAACTGTCTACAGAGGTATTATTGGCTCTCTACTTTACTTAACTTCAAGCAGACCTGACATTCAATTTAGTGTCTGTATGTGTGCTAGATTCCAATCTGATCCTAGAGAATCTTATCTTAAGGCTATTAAAAGAATATTTAGATATTTGCTTGGAACTACTAATCTTGGTTTGTTGTATTTAAGATCAAAATAATACAAATTAGTGGGATATTGTGATACTGATTTTACTGGAGACAGAATAGAAAGAAAAAGCACTACTGGAGGATGTCACTTCATTGGAGCATGTTTAGTCTCATGGTCAAGCAAGAGGCAAACAACTATTGCCCTGTCTACTGCTGAAGCAGAATACATCCCTGCTGCCAGTTGCTGCTCTCAACTCTTATGGGTAAAACATCAACTTGAGGATTACTCTATTTATGAACATAACACATCTGTATGCTGTGATAATTCCAGTACTATATGCTTAACTAAAAATCCAATTCAGCATTCTAAGGCTAAGCATATTGAAATCAAACATCATTTTATTAGGGATTATGTTCAGAAAGGCATCTTTGATTTTAAGTTTGTTAAAACTGAAAATCAATGGGCTGATATTTTCACTAAACCCTTAGCAGAAGAAAGATTTTTATTTATTAGAGATAATCTAAGGATGCATTGCATTGTTGAATGACATGTCTGAGTGTTAACCTATGTGTGCATTATCACCTGTCTATACTTACTTGTCTGGCTCTACTGAGTCACTATGCTAGAACTCAACAGTTTTGTTGAAATGGTTATTAATTAATTAATGACAATCTCTTATCTGAAGCTAATCATGTGCATGGTAGTTTATATATCTCGAAACCAGGTTTTCATTATGTCTTAAGTGGGCATTGCGGTTCCCCATACAAATCATGCCATTTTGAATTAAAAATGTCATTTTTTTTTCTTTCTCATACTTTTATGACTATAAAAGACAATGGATCAGAAAGGTTGAACCTTTACGTTTCAAAATTCCAAAATCTCTTTGTCTTCTCATCTTTCAAACCATCTTCTCTTGAAACCCTAGAATCGTTTTCTCTCAAAAATGGCATCATCCAAGCGTCTCTCTGCAAAAGAAATCACTGAGAAATACAATCTCAAAGTTATTGAGATTGAGAATATCATTCCAGGAAAGATTGTTGATCTTCAACAGATGAAGAAGCTAGGTATGGATGTCACTGAAGAGTTGGAGTACTCCAAGTGGACTCCTTTCTTCGACATCAAGGAGCTTGTTCACCCTAAGCTCGTTCAAACGTTCTGGAGAAATGCTGTGGTTGTCACCAACAGGCTCAACGGAATCAAGAGCTTTAAGACTGAAATAGGGGATAGAACCCTTCTCTTCCCCATTAGTTCTCTGGAGTTGGTCACAAAATGTCCGAGAATCGGAGCTGGCTTCACACCCAACTGGGAAGATGAAGTGGGAGTTGACAATGTCAACATTGCCATCTATGGTGTTCCTAAAACTGTGAACCCTAAACCTGTCAACATGGTGGTCAAGTGCAGATTCCTGCACAAATTGCTGTTGGAGTGCGTGATGCCAAGGAAAGGCTCACGAGACAGTGTGACCAAGATGAACAGATTTGCTCTGTACCACTTGATCCACAAAATCAAGGTTGACATCAATGACCTTATCTACATGTACCTTGAGACTCTGATCAAGAGAACCAACATGCAGACCTATCCTTATGGGATGTTGCTGACAAGGGTATTCAGGAACAAGCTATTTGTTCCCAGTGATGTTCACTTTGTGGACATGTCGCTGCCCATAGACAGAAAGATACTGTCTATGATGGACAACAAGGGAATCCCCCTTGCTGATGAGGAGGCAGATGATAAGAAGAAGCAGAAGAAGAAGAAGCCTGCTGTTGAGCAGAAGGAAAAAGAACCAGTGGTTTCCACTGATGAGTCTGAAGTCCCTATTTCTGAGAGATTGTTCAAATCGTCTGGAAAGGTGGTCAGATAAGACCAAAATCCAGAGATGCAACCTTCAGTGTCTGAAGATTCTGCTGAGACAGTTGAGCCCTTGAGATTCAAGCTGAAGCGACCCTCTCCCAAGAGGAAGCCTAGTGAAGCTGAGGAATCAGTGGATGTTCCTACTCATCCCAGCAAGAAGAGCAAGCTGGTGAAGACCTTTGCCAAGGTCAAACAAGTTGAGTCTAAGCCTAGCAAAGAGGAAGCATCTGCTCAGGGGGAGCAGACAGCAAGCCCTGGAAGAACCAAAGAAGACTTTCGTTTTGGGAATCATTCCCAAAAAGAGAAGATCTGGTTACCTAGTACCTGCAAATATTGCAGTGCCTATAGAAGCTAACACTGCAGAAGACCTGTCTGGAGGAGCTCGGACAGTTGTACTCGAGGATGACCAAGTGTCTCCTTCTCACAAGTAGTTGAAGATATCTGAAGAGTAGACATCTTCTTCTTTCCCTTTCCCTTCTCATCAAGGTATCATCAACCCACTTGTCTCTTCTCCATCTGCCCTTTTTATTCAACCTCTCTCTGTTGCGTCTCCTCTTCCTTCACCTGTCCACTCCTTTCAAAATCAAAAATATTCTTTCACTGTTGTACCTGATGACTGTCAGTACACAGTTGTCCACAGGGACTATGCTCCCAAAGAACAAACAGGCATATCATCGAGAATCTTTGTGTCTGATCTGCAATCTCTTTTCTTTGCAAGTATCTCACACATCTCTGTCATCCCTTCTCCTCCACCTCATATTCTTAACCCCTTTAGAGAACTTCTCTTCTACCCACCTATTGTTGTCTTCATTAGAACATTAGCTGGAACTCACTATCCTGCTTCTGTTGTAATGCTACCTCGTGAGTCTAGGTATTTCTTTATGTTAGTCACAGGATCTAATTCTTTTTTCTACAATATTGATTCTTTATTACCTATCCCTCCCTCTGTTTTAGCTCAAACACCTCTTCCCCCACCTATCCAAATAATCATCACCAGAATGTCTCTGGCCGAGAGACTTTCTTGTGTGTTTCCTTCACCTAATACCGACTTTGTCAGAATCAGTCTTATCTTCAGATTTTTCTTTCTTCCTTTTTATGCCCTTCAAACTCTCCATGAACTTTTCTTCCCTTCCATCACCTCTCCCCTTTCTATACCTAAGGCAACCCCAGTTTTAGCCTTACCGTGGCACTCTCCTTTGTCTGTCTCTCCCTCAAGCCTATCTAAAGAAGCTTCCACTTTTCAGATAGTGGGATTACAAGACCTTCATCTGCTTCAAGGACAAGTAGATGAATTAAGAAGACAACTAGATGACGAAAGGCGAGCTAGGCTGCTCTTAGAGCAAAGGGTTGATGCCGTATATTTGTTACTTAGTCAATCTAGGTAGTTTTTTTTTCCCGTTGTAAACTGCTATGTACTTATCAAAGCTCATGATGAATAAAATATATTTCTTCCTTCTTTTCTTTTCTTTTTTTAATTATGATTACTCCTTTTTACTGTTGACAAAAGGGGGATAAATGAATGTTATATGATCTTTAAATAAATGTGATATGATCTCTAAATGAATGTGATATGAACATGATATGATCAAAGTATGTTCTGATAAGTTGCTATAGTTGCTCAGATAAATCGTAATAAAGATTGCTCTGATAATTTTGAAGTAAAACAAGTCAAATATATGTGTGACTAAGTTAACTAGAACATATGATCAAACCCGTCTGATTAAGAAAATTTCAACCTGTCTGATATATGCTACTTTTCTTTGTTGATATTTTCTAAGGTTCATTAAATCATCTCAATGTTTCTCATCATCAAAAAGGGAGAGATTGTTAAGTCTCTAAAATGTCTGATGTGCATTTCCCTAAGTTTTGATGAGAACTAAACATTGGTTAATGATTTAATTAACCTTCATATTGGTTGCTAACCTGTCTATCTAGTGTGCACATTAAAATAGTAAGAATCATTAGTATGCTCATATAGATGACTACCTGTCTGGATAAGCGAAAGTCAACCTGCCCACTGACTAGGATTATTGACTTCTTTCAAGATACGTCTTCAAATTGTCCCATCAGAAAAAGACTTGAAACCTTCTCACTTACTTAGTCTCACACTTATCAAGAAAAGTCAGAAGTTACTCTCTCAAGCAACCTCGGTTATCAGAACCAAAGACCAGTTAAAGAATGCTTCCAACGTACTTTATTCCCTAGTACCTCTAGTCCTTTCATGAAAAGGGAATTGTACTTAGCAAAGTACAAAAAGCTCTCTGCACAACTCTGATATGGCTATTTCAGGATGCATAAAGTCACGATCCTTCAAGTTAGAGTACAACCAATGTTCCTATTGCATTAATGGCTTCCCAGAACGACTCTATTGCATTTAATGAAGGTCTGCTTGAAGCCAACATCTGAGGGATTGTCTCTGACGGATCTTAAATGCTTGAAGATTATAAATACAGAAGTCATTGAAGATGAAGAAACAAAGAATAATCATAGCATTAAAGAGTCATTACTCTGCACATTAATTTCTTCATTACTTCATTCTGTATTCTTCAATCATTTGAAGTTATTACACATACTTTCCTAAGCTTTACATTTAAACCACTCTCTGAGTGTTAGTGAAAGATCTGTCTGTCTGAAGTTGTATTTATTACAAACCAATTTTCTCAAAACAAATCCGAGTGAGACTGAAGAGGCTAGGTGTGCAAAGAATACTTGTCTTGGAGCCTGAAGAGGCTAGGTGTGCAAACAATACTTGGAGTCTGTAACCTGATCAGTTATAGTGGATAAATCTTGGTGCTGCCAAGGACTAGACGTAGCTCTTTGCTTTGAAGAGTGAAACATGATAAATAACTGCGTCTATCTCTCTTTCCTTATAAACTTTTTAGTTGCTTTAGTTTTCTTATCTGTTTATCAAGTGGTGTGTTTGACTAAGTCACTGTCAAAATTTCATCATACAGGTCACCTGTCTGTCCTGTATCTTTCCACTCATCAGAACCAAGCTTCTATATGGGAAAAGTTTTCAACTTTGTTTAAATTCTGATAAACACAATTCAACCCCCTTTCTCGTGTTTATAATTGTCTATTTCAGTCCCCCATACCTTTGTTGACCACTTGATACTCAAGCAAGAAGAGGATGATGTTCACCTATAGCTCAAGGTTTTGCACAACCAAAACCTAGCCATGAACAATAAACAAAACAACAAGTTAAATGATGAAGAAAAACTACCAAACCCATTTGAGCATGGTCCGACCTTGTCAAGAAAAATAGGCTATAGATCTCTAAATTTTTCAAGCTCTTAGATAATGAAAGTAGAAGTCATATGAAGATCATAGAAATTGGAATCACATTAAAAGGATTTTTCTATGATTTTCTAGAGATTTTTGAATTTCTAGATCTAGGAATTTGAAATTTGTAAAAACTTGAGATATGAAGAAAAGTTGTGAAAGGAAAGGAAGGTATGATCATGAATCACAAGAATCCACCTTTGGAATTTCAAGAAACCAACAATAACTTATACTTCCTTTGAAAATCAAGTGTAACTAACTTAGGGGTTTTTTGTATGAAACTTGAAGAACATGAACAAATGAGCAAAATGAAATGCCAAGTGTGGTCTTAAGAGGTTGGGGCTGTGGGTTTCTAGGGAGAAATGGGTAAAATGATGTCATGGCACACTTGATATTACAATGAGGAATAAAGGGTAATTTGGACTTTTCACTTAAAAAGTCATCATTACATGCACTTAATGTGTGGTGACTGACCCCTATGACTCACCCCCTTGAGTCATCACAAATGAGTCATTGTTCCTATCCATCTGGGGTCGGGTTTTGTCTCTGCACCTCCGTTCTCGATTCCGTCGATCCCCGATCGTCGAGTATACCCGAATATCGTATAATAACCTATTTAGTTTGAAAATTTTCAAAATAACCACTATGGTTGGAAATAAAATATAAACCTAAATGGTTTCGTTCAGGGGTCAAAATTAAGTTTTCTGACCAGAAAAATCTTACGGTCAGTGAAAACGCAGACGGGTTTCGTCTGAGTTTTAAACCCAAATTTTTACCGTAAGCTTCTACCATAAGGTAGAGTATAACTATGATTTTATTTTATTAAAAATCATTTTCTATATCTAATATAAAAATTACGAACAATTAAAATTCTACCAATAAATGAGAAACAGTAAAAACAGCAAAAACAACAAAACGGTAAAAACCGTAAAAACAGGGTGTTACATTTTAAGACTCCAAGTTGATATTAAAATACTAATGAATATCTGAAAATATGAGCTGGCAGACATGCCGTTGTTTATCTAGCTACAGTGTCACATAGGGTGAACTGACAAACTAGATAGTTACGGACTAAAGACATACTCTTTATCTTTGGGTCTTTGGTCGCGCTGTCGCGCACGCGCCAAAAAGAACGAGCGGATTTTAAAACTTGTAGTTAGGGCGACAACTCGGATGTCGTCTCGCAAGGACTCTTAAAGTGTTATTTTTCACAAAAATCAGTTTGGGGGGGGGGGGGGGGGGTTGGATTGGGATGCAAATAAGTAACAAGTAAAACAAAGCAATTAAAACAGGGCAGTTCAAAGAGATTATCAAATAGCCAAAAACGATTAATCTACTATTCTTGATTTCACAACTATCATCGGTTCATGTAATCCCAAGCCGTAAGCAGATTCTATTCCCCTTTCAGTTGTAGTAACAATTAACAAACGAAATCGCTACTACAGATATATGTTCCTATTCCCGAATTAAACAAACGGGGTTAAGCCCTCATGAACTAAACGAACATGAATGAACACACGCGAATTAAACAAACGCGATTAAGTATAGGAACATAACATCACTGAAATGAATCAACACAACACTATACACTCCTGAATTAAACAAACAGAAATGTATAACATGGCATTGAAAAGGGAAAAACATACAAAACAGAGATTATAGAACCTCAAGTACGGTGGAAATCAATTACAATAGATTAATCTGTGAAATTTAGTTCTCCATGAAAACGAAATACACACAAAAAATATGTAAACAGAACAATGGAGAAGCAAAAAGTCATATCCTTCCAATCTGTCCAGAACAACCTTTTATAATTATTCATAAATTCAGCCCACTCGCGAGGCGAACAACGGATCGCGGGGCGAAGAACTGAAGAGTCTTCTTATTACGCCCGTTATGAACATCAGGGGCCAACCGTGATGCTTTCTGACTTCCATTATCGCGAGGCGAAGAAGTTATTCGCGAGGCGACCCCGAGAGCTTGCATATTTCTGGAACAGTCATCCTTCAGGGTCGCGAGGCGAGGTGCTGTTCGCGGGGCGAACCAGAGAGGATGTCATTTTCACTGTTCTGCTGGCTTTCAGGTTCGCGAGGCAAGAAAAACTCCCGCGAGGCGAATCCCCTGTTTCTTTATTCTCTCAACTTCTACTTAACCTGAAAACAAAGAAATAGATATAAGTGCATTATTTGGCTCAAAACTGGCTAATTTAACCTAAAACTACCTTAGAGACTCAAAACCTTGCTTGAGGACAATCTAATCTAATTTGGGTGAAAATAGGATATAATTTGCACAAAACCCTGGTCATACTAGCCATAAAACTAGATGAGCCAGAGGCTTATCAAAATACCCCAAACTTAAACTTTGCTTGTCCCCAAGCAAACTAAGACTCAAAAATCAAAAAGACTCAAGACCTGGCAAGCTTAAAAGATTCAATCAACCTTGCACAAATTCAAGCAGTTCATCAAAACAGTTTTCTTCAATGTCCCCCCTTTCAACAAAAGCAATCCCCACAATCATTCATTCTAAACAATTGAGAATTTCATCATTCAAACAATCATCAATCTAAGCAGGGGATCCGGGTTACACACAAGAGGGAGATCACCAATTTCAAACAACTGCCTTCCTCACAAGGGCATTTAGTGTTCACTCAATCGCTCAGTTTGTGTCAGGCTATCAACATTGCACTCAATTTCACTTTTCAAGAACACTTCCCATAAATTTGATTTTCATCTCCAAATGATTCCCACAGAAAACATGCATGCAACATCAAAAGGTCTTTTATGGGTTGTAATGGGGCCGGGCTAAGGGCAGGATATACAAAGGTACTAGGCTGAGGACCCTAGGAACTAAGAGAGCATGAGCTTTTTACACTTTGAAATTAAACTCAAGTTCCTTTTTTCATTCTTCACTTGCCTTGGGTGACTACAGCCTCTTTTTTTTTTTTCTAATACTTTTATTTTTTTTAACATTTTTACACTTTTCTTTTTTTCTCTTTTTTTCTTTTTTTTTCAATTTTTTTTTTCTACAAGCCTTTGGCTCCAACCTTTTTATTGTATTTTTTTTCCAATCCCAAACAACATATTACACCTTACAGCCACCCCAAACTTAGTTTCTTGCACCCATTCTCTTTCTAAGATTCCATGCTCTACTAATCCTAAGATCGGGTCAACATGGTTTTCCAGATTTTAGCTTATAACATTAGGTCGTCAAGAATTAACAGCTAATCAGGCTCAATGGGGCTAACTAAGGAAACATGCATTAGGGATGGGTTATTTTTAGGCTAAGTAGTTATTTACAAAGAAAATGCCTAAATCATCTGAAGCAAACACATAAACATGCAAACCTTAAAGAGATTCAAGCAAATTCAGGAAAGTGCAACTTGAAAGTGAGTTCACACAGTTAGAAAACATGTTGGAGGCTCAAAACCTCACCTGGACATTCATGCAAATTGTTTGACAGAGATTCTATCCCTAGTGTGTGCTTCCTATCACCCCAAACTTATCATAAATGATGCCATCGCAACAAAATATCTCAAAGTTCAGTTTTCAATCACATGGGGATCACTAAATTTTTTTTTTCAGAAACCCATTGTTCAACCTAGGGGAAATCATCATATCAATCATGCAATCAATCTGTGCAAAGTCAATCAAAATCCAGCAAACTTGCCAACATAAGACTTAACACAACTCCTGAGCTTCTCAAATTATTCAGGAGCTTAAAAAAAACAAGATAAACAAAACTACAACTAGTTCCCTCCCCCACACTTAAAACATACATTGTCCCCAATGAAACAACATGACTATAAAATCAGAGTGAGGGAAAGGAAATGGTACTCCCTGATCAAGTGTCAGTGTAGGTGGGAGCTTCCAAGGAGAGCTCCTCAACATTAGCATCCGCAGGGTCACCAACATCCACACCATGGAATGGCTTCAGCCTCTGCCCGTTAACCTTGAAGGTTTTGTTGGTACCTGCATCTTTGATCTCTACTGCACCATAAGGAAACACATTAGTAACAACAAATGGTCCAATCCACTTGGACCTAAGTTTCCCAGCCTTCAATTTCAGGCGGGAATTAAACAATAAGACTTTCTGGCCCACAAAAAACTCTTTTCTAGCAATCATCCTATCATGAAAATGTTTTGTTTTTTCTTTATAAATCCTGGAGCTTTCATAGGCTTCTATCCTAAGCTCCTCAAGTTGTTGCAACTGTAGTTTCCATTCATTACCAGCTTTCTTCATGTCCATGTTACAGCACTTGACTGCCCAATATGCACGGTGCTCAACTTCCACAGGGAGATGACATGCCTTACCAAATACAAGCCGAAAGGGGGACATTCCTATAGGCGTCTTGAAAGCGGTCCTCTGAGCCCACAGTGCGTCTTCCAGACGGCGGCTCCATTCCTTTCTATTCGGCTGCACCATCTTCTCTAGAATCTGCTTGATCTCCCTGTTTGATATCTCAGTCTGGCCATTGGTCTGGGGATGGAAAGCAGTGGAAACTCTATGCACAACTCCATATTTTCTGAGTAAGGCTTCCATGGTTCGGTTGCAGAAGTGAGTGCCCTGGTCACTGATGATAGCCTTAGGTATGCCAAACCTGCAAAAAATGTTGGACCTAACAAATTTCGAAACAACTTTAGCATCGTTAGTCCTAGTGGGGATTGCTTCCACCCACTTTGAAACATAGTCAACAGCCAAAAGAATATACAGAAAACCAAAAGAAGAAGGGAAAGGACCCATGAAATCAATCCCCCACACATCAAAAACCTCACAAAAAAGCATGGGCTGCTGAGGCATCTCACTCCTGCGAGTGATGGCAGGGCCTGTTGTTTGACATTCCTTGCAATTCCTGTAGACCTCATAGGCATCTCTAAAAATTTTGGGCCAGTAAAACCCAGAATCCAGGACTTTTCTTGCCGTCCTCTGTGGTCCAAAATGTCCTCCTACTTGAGAGGCATGTGAAAAATGCAAGATGGACTCTGTCTCATGATTGGGGACACACCTCCGAATAACCTGATCACTGCAAAACTTCCAAAGGTATGGATCATCCCACACATAGTACTTTGCATCGCTCTTGAGGTTGTGGAACTTATGTCTACTTGTACCTGCAGGAACAACACCAACAACAATAAAGTTAACTATGTCAGCAAACCAGGGGGTTACCCCATACAGATGTAGTAGCCTCTCATCAGGGAAATCATCTTGGATGGGAGAAGGATCCTCATCCCTTGCTATTCGGCTCAAGTGATCGGCTA
This sequence comes from Sophora flavescens, assembly GCA_030762895.1. Classification (NCBI taxonomy): domain Eukaryota; kingdom Viridiplantae; phylum Streptophyta; class Magnoliopsida; order Fabales; family Fabaceae; genus Sophora; species Sophora flavescens. Next base: position 176,820,660 of record CM061062.1, read on the forward strand.
CCAAATTTTCAGCTCCACTCTTATCTTTTATCTCCACATTGAACTCTTGGAGCAAAAGCATCCACCGGATCAGTCTTGGCTTAGCTTCTGGTTTCTTTAACAGGTACTTCAGAGCTGCATGGTCAGTGAAAACAATAACCCTAGAACCTAGCAAATATGACCTAAACTTATCAAGTACAAATACAACAGCTAGCAGTTCTTTCTCAGTGGTGGTGTAATTGGATTGTGCAGCATCTAATGTCCTAGAAGCATAATGAATTACATGGCCAGCCTTGCCCACCCTTTGTGCCAGAACCGCTCCCACGGCAAAATTGGAAGCATCACACATGAGTTCAAAAGGGAGTGTCCAGTCTGGGGGCTGGATGATGGGGGTAGATGTCAATGCTCTTTTCAGGTAGTCAAATGCCTTCTTGCAATGGTCATCAAAATGGAACCGGGCATCATTCTTCAGCAGGTTTGACAATGGCAGAGCTATCTTGCTGAAGTCCTTTATAAAGTGCCTGTAGAAACCTGCATGTCCAAGAAAAGAACGGATCTCGCGTACGCAAGATGGGTAAGGCAATGAAGAAATCACATCAATTTTTGAAGGATCTACTGAAATACCCTCTTTAGAAATAACATGACCCAAAACAATCCCCTTTTCTACCATAAAGTGACATTTTTCATAGTTCAAAATCAGATCAGTCTCGATGCATCTTTGTAGAACTAAACTCAGACTATGCAGACATGCATCAAATGAGGAGCCATATACAGTGAAGTCATCCATGAACACCTCCATGCAATTTTCAATGAATTCAGTAAAAATGCTAAGCATGCATCTTTGGAAGGTGCCAGGAGCATTGCAAAGGCCAAATGGCATCCTCCTATAGGCAAACGTACCGAAGGGGCACGTGAAAGTGGTCTTTTCCTGATCCTCGGGGGCAATATGGATCTGGAAATACCCGGAAAAGCCATCAAGAAAGCAGTAATGAGATTTACCAGCTAGCCGATCCAGCATCTGATCTATGAACGACAAAGGAAAGTGATCCTTTCTGGTGGCCTGGTTCAACTTCCTATAATCTATACTGGACTACTTGACTATTCTGGACTCTAGTAGGTACAAGCTCATTATTATCATTTCTAACTACTGTGAGACCGGACTTCTTTGGTACAACTTGCACCGGACTTACCCAAGTACTATCAGAGATGGGGTATATAATACCTGCCTGCAGAAGTTTAGTCACCTCTTTCTTCACCACATCCAAAATCAGTGGATTAAGTCGCCTTTGGGCCTGTCTAACTGGTTTAGCCCCATCCTCCAATAGAATTCTGTGCATACATCTGGAGGGGCTAATTCCTGGAATGTCAGCTAAGGTCCACCCAATAGCCTTCTTGTGCTTCTTCAGAACCTCCAATAGTTTGGCTTCCTGGTCAGAGTCAAGGCTGAAGGAAATGATGACTGGAAGTTTTTCATTCGTCTCCAGGTAGGCATACTTCAGGTTCCCAGGAAGTGGCTTGAGCTCTAGGGAGGGTGGCTGCTCAACGGATGGTACATTAGGAGTAGCCATGATGTCAAGGATTTCTGCTGAACAGACATCTTCACTTTCACTATCACTATCACCCTGCAAAGTTGAATCAAGAAACTCAGCACAAACAGCACACGGGTTAGTGTCAGTACAGTTAGTACATGAATATAAATCATCAAAACCAGAAATAAAAGGAAAATCAGAAACTAGGTCCTCATGGGTATCATCAATGATCTCAGAAAGCAGCTCTAATTGGAAAATCGAGTGCTCCTCCAGTGGGTGTTTCATAGCATCAAAGATGTTGAACTTTGCCACAATATCGCCAAACTCCATAGACATGGTCCCATCATTCACATCAATTTTAGTCTTGGTTGTCTTCATGAATGGTCTGCCCAAGATTATAGGTGATCTACTGGAATGTGTTTCTCCTGCCATGTCTAGGATGTAGAAGTCAACAGGGAAAATCAGCTCATCAACTTGCACCAGCACATCTTCTACCATTCCCATGGGGCGGGCACTGGTCCTGTTGGCCAACTGGATGGTGAGACCTGTATACTGCAAAGGCCCAAGATCAAGGTTATTGAAAATAGAAGTGGGCATGACATTTATGGAGGCTCCCAAATCCAGCATGCAATTTTCAAATTTCCTGTCCCCAATAGTGCATGGAATAGTAAATGTGCCCGGATCCTTGCACTTTTGTGGTAATGCCTGAGTAGGGGCTAAAACAGCAACTCTTTCTGATACAGACTTAGACTGGATAAGAGCTGAAACATTTCTTCCCAAATCAACTCTCTCATTATTCTTCAACTTCCACTTGTTGGTGCATAGATCCTTGAGAAATTTCGCATACTTGGGCACCTGCTTGATCACATCTAGAAGGGGAATATTCACAGCTACCTTTCTGAACACATCTAAAATCTCCTTTTCCTTGTCTTCACCACCAATCTTCTTATTTTTCTGAACTCTGTGTGGGAAGGGGATTGGTGGTCTGTACACTTTCTCAACTTCAACTTCAACAGTAGGCTCAGGAGTTACCTCAATAATTTCTTCATCCTTTCCAGAGGTGGCCTCAACAACTTTTCCAAATCTCAGAGATATGGCACTCACATTAGGATTGGAGGCATTAGGATTTATCACTGGTTGCCGGCAGCTGGGTTGTCCCTTGAGCTTGCTGTATGTTATTCATGGATGTGGCCAGTTGTCCAATCTGTGTTCTCAAATCTTGAATGCTAGCATCTGTTCGCTGCTGAAACTGTGCCTGTGAAGCTGCAACCTGTCCAACCTGCTGCTGAAGCTGGAGGTTGTTTGCGGCCAATTGCTTGAGCATATCCTCTAGGGAAGGTCCAGAAGGTGCAGAAGTAGTCACTTGGGGAGGATTCTGTGGTGCTGCCATCGGTTGTTGTTGGGATGAGTTCCCATACCGAAGATTAGGATGATTCCTCCAATTGGGATGATGCCTATTTGTTGAGAGGTCTGGAGTGTTGTACCGGTTCTGACTGTTTCCTTGATTATAGGGATTTACTGCATAAGCTTGAGGCGCTTCACTGACGAACTCTTCTCTCTGGATGGGCATGCATCATATGGGTGCTCAGGAGTGTTGCACATGCTACACAACCTTGCAGGCTGAACCCTATCTATTGCCAATTGCCTTACAAAAGAAGTGAGCTCATCCATTCTATTTTTAAGGGCCTGGTTGGAAGAGGAACTATGGACCTCATGCACACCTCTTGTCTCAACTGAATTTCTTCTAGTAGTAAACTGCTGGGAATTCAGTGACATATTCTCAATGAGTTGCTTGGCAGCAGCTGGGGTCTTATCAACAAGCGCTCCCCCACTAGCAGCATCCAAAAGATTCCTATCCATCGGCAGTAATCCTTCATAAAAGTACTGGATAAGAAGTTGTTCAGAAATCTGATGCTGGGGGCAACTGGATACCAAATGCTTGAATCTTTCCCAATATTCAGTCAACGACTCATTCCCTTTCCTAATGCCACATATTTCTTTCCTTATTGACGCAGCTCTTGAAGCAGGAAAATATCTTTCTAGGAAAATCCTCTTCAAATCATCCAAGTGGTGATAGAGTTCGGCTTAAGATATGACAGCCAATCCTTTGCAGCTCCCTGGAGTGAGAACGGAAAGGCTTTAAGCTTGATGCTATCCTCAGTTACTCCCTCTGATCTCGAGGTTGTGGAGCAGACAACTTGGAATTCCTTCAAGTGCTTGTGTGGATCCTCACCTGCAAGACCATTAAACTTTGGCAACAAGTGAATGAAACCAGATTTTAATTCAAAAGGAGTATCAGCACTAGGATATGAAATACACAATCCATTATAATTTACATCAGGGGCAGCAAGCTGTCTTAATGTCCTTTGGTCTCCCATGTTTTCAAAAACAGTTTTAGAATTAGAATCACTACTAGTGCTAGCCCGAAATTCTCTACGGAGTGTGTGCAGTGTTCTTTCAATTTCAGGATCAAAATCAGACAATTCAGGGCAATTGGACCTAGTAGCCAGACCAATTCAAAACAAAAACGAAAATAAAAGAAAAAGAAAAGAAAGAAAAAGAAAAAAAAGTGTTATTTTTCACAAAAATCAGTTTTAGGGGGGGGGGGGGGGGGTTGGATTGGGATGCAAATAAGTAACAAGTAAAACAAAGAAATGAAAACAGGGCAGTTCAAAGAGATTATCAAATAGCCAAAAACGATTAATCTACTGTTCTTGATTTCACAACTATCATCGGTTCATGTAATCCCAAGCCCTAAGCAGATTCTATTCCCCTTTCAGTTGTAGTAACAATTAACAAACGAAATCGCTACTACGGATATATGTTCCTATTCCCGAATTAAACAAACGGGGTTAAGCCCTCATGAACTAAACAAACATGAATGAACACACGCGAATTAAACAAACGCGATTAAGTATAGGAACATAACATCACTGAAATGAATCAACACAACACTATACACTCCTGAATTAAACAAACAGAAATGTATAACATGGCATTGAAAAAGGAAAAACATACAAAACAGAGATTACAGAACCTCAAGTACGGTGGAAATCAATTACAATAGATTAATCTGTGAAATTTAGTTCACCATGAAAACGAAATACACACAGAAAAAATATGTAAACAGAACAATGGAGAAGCAAAAAGTCATATCCTTCCAATCTGTCCAGAACAACCTTTTATAATTATTCAGAAATTCAGCCCACTCGCGAGGCGAGCCCTAATTCGCGAGGCGAATATTGTGAAGAGTCAGCAACATTTGGCATTCTCGCGAGGCGAACAATGGATCGCGGGGCGAAGAACTGAAGAGTCTTCTTATTACGCCCGTTATGAACATCAGGGGCCAACCGTGATGCTTTATGACTTCCATTATCGCGAGGCGAAGAAGTTATTCGCGAGGCGACCCCGAGAGCTTGCATACTTCTGGAACAGTCATCCTTCAGGGTCGCGAGGTGAGGTGATGTTCGCGGGGCGAACCAGAGAGGATGTCATTTTCACTGTTCTGCTGGCTTTCAGGTTCGCGAGGCGAGAAAAACTCTCGCGAGGCGAATCCCCTGTTTCTTTATTCTCTCAACTTCTACTTAACCTGAAAACAAAGAAATAGCTATAAGTGCATTATTTGACTCTAAATCAACCAAATTAACCTAAAAATACTTTATGGACTCAAAATACTGCTTAAAGACAATCAAGTCTAATTTGGGCGAAAATGATATAAAATTAGCACAAAGCCAAGGTTTTTCTAGTTATAAAACTAGGCTAGCCAGCGGCTGATCAAAATACCCCAAACTTAAACTTTGCTTGTCCCCAAGCAAACTACAACTCAAAAACTTAAAAAGACTCAAGACATGGCAAAACATGGCAAGCTTAAAAGATTTAATCAACTTTGCACAAATTCAAGCAGTTTCACCAAAACAGTTTTCTTCAATGTTCCCCCCTTTCAAGCAAAGTAATCCCCACAATCATTCATTCTAAACAACTGAGAATTTCATCATTCAAACAATCATTAATCTAAGCAGGGGATCCAAGTTACACACAAAAGAGAGATCACCAAATTCAAACAACTGCCTTCCTCACAAGGGCATTTAGTGTTTCACTCAATCGCTCAGTTTGTGTCAGGCTATCAACATTTCACTCAGTTTCACTTTTAAGATCACTTCCCATAAATTTGATTTTCATCTCCAAATGGTTCCCACAGAAAAACATGCATGCAACATCAAAAGGTCTTTTATGGGTTGTAATGGGGCCTGGCTAAGGGTAGGATATACAAGGGTACTAGGTTGAGGACCCTAGGAACTAAGAGAGCATGAAACACTTCAAAACATTGAAATTCCACTCAAGTTCCTTTTCCATTTTTTTCCTTTTTGCCTTGGGTAACTACAGCCATTTCTTCTAATACTTTTATTATTTATTTTTATTTTTTTCATTTTTACACTTTGCTTTTCTTTTTTTCTTTCCTTTTTTTCTCAACCTTTTTATTATATATATTTTTTCTTTTCAATCCCAAACAACACATTACACCTTGTAGCCACCCCAAACTTAGTTTCTTGCAACCACTCTCTTGCTAAAATTCCATGCTCTCCTAATCCTAAGATCGGGTTAACATGGTTTTTCAGATTTTAGGCTCATAACATCAGGTCATCAAGAATTAACAGGCTAATTAGGCTCAATGGGGCTAACTAGAGAACATGCATCAAGAATTGGTTATTTTAGGCTAAGTAGTTATTTACAAAGAAAATGCCTAAATCATTTGAAACAAACACATAACATGCAAACCAAAAAGAGATTCAAGCAAATTTAGGAAAGTGCAACTTAAAAAGTGATTTTCACACAGTCAAAAATATGTTGGAGGCTCAAAACCTCACCTGGACATTATTTGCAAATTGTTTGACAGAGATTCTATCCCTAGCGTGTGCTTCCTATCACCCCAAACTTATCATAAATCATGCCATCACAACAAAATATCTCAAAGTTCAGTTTTCAATCACATGGGGATCATTTTTCAAAAATTTTCAACCTAGGGGGAAAACAGTCAACACATAATATGCAATCAATCTATGCAAAATTCAATCAAATCCAGCAAACTTGCCAACACAAGACTCAATACAACTCCTGAGCTTCTCAAATTATTCAGGAGCTTTATTGAAAACAAAACAGAAATAACGCAAGCATAAGTAAAAGGAAAAGGTTTAGAGAAAACTCATTGAGGGGCAGTTCCACCAGGATCCCACTGTCTGTGATACAGTGGCCACGAAATGCCCAAAGTACGAAGTGATCCTCCCGGATCCCATGGCCTACAGCATAAGTATGAGAGCGGGTGCCTGATAATCTTGGTAACTCCGCCAAGCGCGGCGGACTTCTCACTCCCCTTCGGGTCACAGTTGACTTCCTTCTCAACTTTGTCCATAAATTCCTCCCAATAGAAGTGGGGTTCAACCTCTTGAAATGGCCACAGTGAAAAATCCAAAGGCTTGAACTCCATCACCGGTGGTTCCACAGGGGGAGGTGGCAAATAGGTAGCTGGGGTCTCCGGTGCTGCTTCAACTTCTGCAAGGTCTTCATCCATTGCTTTACCAGATTCATCACTTGTTAAAGCTGCAGAAATCTCAGCACACACCACAGAAAGGTTAGAGTTAGTACAGTCAGTAAATACAGTACAAGAAACTGAGGAGGGTGGCTGCTCAATGGAGGGCATATTTGGATTAGCCATGATGTCAAGAGCTTCGGATGAACAGGCAGCTTCACTCACACTATCACCCTGCAAAATAGAATCAAGAAACTCAGCACAAACAACACACGGGTTAGTGTCAGTACAGTCAGTACACGTAGTAAAAGAAACTGAATTAGTAAGGGTCTGATTTTATGGAATTTCAGCGCACGGTTCATCCATCCCATCACTTTCAACACATGCATTTGATTCCACAGGTTCTTCATTATCCTCAAGCTTTTTGCCTTGATTGTCAGGATGGAATGTATAAACTCGAGGCCAATAAGTAGCATCTGTCAGAATGGGGCATGCCTCATACAGGTGCTCAGGAGAGCCGCACATGCCACAAAACTGTGTCTGCTGAAACAATTGCTTCAAATAAGTGATCTTATCAGTAAGATCCATAACCAGACAAATTCAGCAAAAATATATTTTTTTTTCTGCTAATAACACAACAAGAGTCCCCCGCAACGGCGCCAATTTTTGGTCGCGCTGTCGCGCACGCGCCAAAAAGAACGAGCGGGTTTTAAAACTTGTAGTTAGGGCGACAACTCGGATGTCGTCTCACAAGGACTCTTAAAGTGTTATTTTTCACAAAAATCAGTTTTGGGGGGGGGGGGGGTGGATTGGGAAGCAAATAAGTAACAAGTAAAACAAAGCAATTAAAACAGGGCAGTTCAAAGATATTATCAAATAGCCAAAAACGATTAATCTACTGTTCTTGATTTCACAACTATCATCGGTTCATGTAATCCCAAGCCCTAAGCAGATTCTATTCCCCTTTCAGTTGTAGTAACAATTAACAAACGAAATCGCTACTACGGATATATGTTCCTATTCCCGAATTAAACAAACGGGGTTAAGCCCTCATGAACTAAACGAACATGAATGAACACACGCGAATTAAACAAACGCGATTAAGTATAGGAACATAACATCACTGAAATGAATCAACACAACACTATACACTCTTGAATTAAACAAACAGAAATGTATAACATGGCATTGAAAAGGGAAAAACATACAAAACATAGATTACAGAACCTCAAGTACGGTGGAAATCAATTACAATAGATTAATCTGTGAAATTTAGTTCTCCATGAAAACGAAATACACACAAAAAATATGTAAACAGAACAATGGAGAAGCAAAAAGTCATATCCTTCCAATCTGTTCAGAACAGCCTTTTATAATTATTCAGAAATTCAGCCCACTCGCGAGGCGAACAACGGATCGCGGGGCGAAGAACTGAAGAGTCTTCTTATTACGCCCGTTATGAACATCAGGGGCCAACCGTGATGCTTTCTGACTTCCATTATCGCAAGGCGAAGAAGTTATTCGCGAGGCGACCCCGAGAGCTTGCATATTTCTGGAACAGTCATCCTTCAGGGTCGCGAGGCGAGGTGCTGTTCGCGGGGCGAACCAGAGAGGATGTCATTTTCACTGTTCTGCTGGCTTTCAGGTTCGCGAGGAGAGAAAAACTCTCGCGAGGCGAATCCCCTGTTTCTTTATTCTCTCAACTTCTACTTAACCTGAAAACAAAGAAATAGCTATAAGTGCATTATTTGGCTCAAAACTGGCTAATTTAACCTAAAACTACCTTAGAGACTCAAAACCTTGCTTGAGGACAATCTAATCTAATTTGGGTGAAAATAGGATATAATTTGCACAAACCCTGGTCATACTAGCCATAAAACTAGATGAGCCAGAGGCTTATCAGTCTTAAGGGACATTCGGGTTCGAAAACCCACGGGATATCCGAGGCGTAGCAACCTTGGGTTGTGGAAATTGGTACCCCTGCTCGAAATGTACTATATCAGGGACTATTCTGTATTATTTAGGTGAGACGTGATACCCTAGAACAAGTGGGGAAAGGGCCCAGTTGAGAGCCCACCCAACGCGAAACAATTGGGTTATAGGCATTATCGCGGTCTATCTTGCTCGATGAAGGGACGTTAGGATCTCCGGAGATTGAAAATCTAGAAAGTGGATATTGAAGTGCTAAGACATAATTTATGAAACACTTTTGGTTTTAAATCCTTTTGAGATATTTATAATTGTCATACTATGTATTGTTATTATTATATTGTTGATGTTGTTGTGATGTTAAGTATATGATTGCTATGATTTAAACTCATATATTGGTAACTCACCTTTGCATTATTTCTCTTGCTTTGATTCTCTGTTGTGGTATTTTATTATACATACATAGATAGACCCCCTTCACAACATGATTCATTCGGGCTTCCTGGCCCACACCTTTGAGTTATGGGACGAAGCCGGCGCTTGGATGATCCATCCCGAGGCATGAAGATCTACTTATACCGGGCCATTACTATCTACAGAGGGAGTCAAGGCAGGGATAACCTCATGTACACAGCGTCTGAGGAGTCTAGTGGAGACGGGGAACAAATACCACCAGCCACCACCACTGCAAGTCATACCCGGAGTAGCACCAGTATCTCCAGCACCAGAGATGCCTGCTCCCATAATTCTACATAGAGGAGAGGAGGATGATAAGGACATCATGGTCGTGGAGCAGCTTCCGGAGGCGAATCCTATCGAGGAGGATCTGGATGAGGATGAGGGAGTGGTGCCTGAATACCACCCGCTAGACGAGGAGGTTGGTCCAGTAGTGGATGAGGTTGTATGCATTGTGTCCTCTGACCCTTCTCATCCTGGGGATGACCATCGAGGTCTCCTTAATGGATTCCATTAGATGACCAACTTAGGTTGATTATAGTTTTTTTTTTGAGGTAGTGTTAACTTTAGTTGGTCTGTATATTTGACTGATGAGAGCCCAGTCTTTTTGTATCAGTGGTGTCTCTGCCAGACTTCTTTTTTTGATGTTGTATATGTCTGTATGTATTTCTTAAAAACAGTTAGAAAACTCAAGACTAATGACCCGTAACTGTAAGGGTCCTGATGTAGGTGAAACTGTAGGTGTAATTATAATGATGATGCATATATATATATATATATATATATATATAGGTATATATATATATATATGTATCTATCTATATATATATATATGTATATATATATATATATTTATATATATATATATACACACACACACACACACACACACACACACACACACACACACACACACATATATATATATATGAGTGTTATGATATATTCAGGTTGAAAAGAAATTTTATTTATGCGAGTTTTCGAACATAACCAAAATAATAAGTATTTTTCGAAAGTAACCGGCGATAATATATATATATATATATATATATATATATATATATATTATTTTCTCTGATTTCATTTCCGTGATAAGGTAGAAAATCATGTAATGCCAAGGGAGGTGTTACAATTAATGTTTTCCCTCTCCATCTAACATATTCAAAACTGTACCCTTACACTTCTTGAGTGCTTCAAGCTGCATGGAGCCCACATTAACAAACTGAATTTGAGTCTGAAATTGATCAATAAAAGCCCTCTCAATAAATATCAGACTTTCCTTCCTCATTAGAACTCTGGTGTGTATTACTGTATGATAACCTGATTTTATATAGCTTAAAACCATGTCATCATTGCAACTATTCTTTGATTTTTGGCTATTAAAGAGATGGATTCTCATAAATGGTGATCACTTTTGAAGATTATTAAGAGTGGACTAAGTTGGAGCATAATTGGACAAAAATTGTATTTTTGGAGCTTAAAAATGGGGTGAATTAAGAGTTGGGGCATGAGACACAGCTGTGTGTTCTGATAGACACAGTTGTGTCTCCAAAAAGTGGATTTTCTCTCCCCCGGAGTTCGACACATCTGTGTCTCTATGTAGACACAGATGTGTCTAATCATCGCATGCATTGTTCTTCCGAGAGACACAGCCGTGTCTCCTAATAGACACCGCCGTGTCTAGTCCCTGAAGCGTGGTTTTGCCAAGAGACACATGTCTATTCTGTTTGTTCTGAAAATATCTGTTTTACCCTCTCTTTTTTTTAGTTTAAATAGGGTGAGAACCTTTGTTTAGGGGATCCATCGATGGTTGGAGACGGCTAAAAAGTTGTTCTTGGGGGGTTTTAGCTATTGTGAGAGTTCTTCCAAACCTTTGGAGTGATTCAAGAGCAAGGCAAGGCGCTTGAAGAATCAGAATGGAGATTACTACTGTAAAAGGAGGTTCTTTTTCCTTGTTTCTTCATGTACCTTTATTTGGGTTTGGTTCTCTTTTATTCTATGGATCGCTAAATACCATTACTAGGGTTATGGTGGATCTTGCTACTTGAAACTCTTTTCCTAATTTAATATGATTTCATGATTTTACCTTCATATAGATTATTCTCTTGCTTTAATTCATGTTAAGTTTTGATCACTCTTGGCATGTTTGAGTTGATTGATTGATCGGCGGTCGTACCGCAATTAATTTACAGACATATAGAATAATCGATGTTAGGATTATTGCATGATCAAACTTTAATCCTAATCTTTCAATCAGGTTAATCAATTAGATTAATGAACCTCTTCGTGCTTTATGCTTTCTCAGGATTTGAATTTCTTACATGAACAAATAGGAAATTAATTCAGGGAAAAGATTATTAATAGTGAATGACCAAACGTATTAATAGAATTCATTGAGGGATTGATATATGTTTCTTAATTCAAAAATCATAAAGAATTAGGAATTGGGAATTAAAAGTGCAAGTGAAACCTTGACCCTAGGCTTTCTCATAATTGAATCCTCCTTTCTGTATATTTGTGTTCTTGCTTGCGAACTCTTGTCTTTGTTGTTCCTTTCTAAAATTCATCATTTCACCAATTTGATTTGTCTAAATAACATAAGAATTTCTCTCGTCTGGTAATTATTAATTATTCCCTGTGGGTATGATATCTGGAACTCAAATTCCTTTATTACTATTGCGACAGGGTGCACTGGTCCTAAGTGTGTTCTGCACGCATCAAGTTTTTGGCGCCGTTGCCGGGGATTAATCAACAATATTGAATGAAAGAGTCCATCGTTAATTTAGACTTTAAAAAAAAGTTATTCTTGTTTTTATTTGTTTATGCTAACACTTTCCCAAGAGCCTGGTTGCAGTTGATCCTATTTTGAAGTTAGGAAACAGACAAGAAATCACGGATGAGAGGAGAACTGTTGAAGATTATCTCATATCCACTATGGAGCTAGCAGGAAATCCTTGGATTAACTATGAGAGCCATTCCAACTGGGGCCGGTATGATTCTTACTGGGATAATGTCAATGAGCCACCTTACTTGCAAAATCAGTGGCCAAAACAAGAGGAGCGAGAACTAGACTTTTAGGAGATTATGATTAAATCTATGGAGATGATTAATAGTAGACTCGAAACTTTGGAGACTCAATTCTCCAACCTTTTTATATTGATGTCTCAAGAGGTTCAAGAATCACTGCCCACTAAAGCTGAGCCCAATCTAGATGTAGAAGCTCAAGTTATCACTCTTAGGAGTGGGAAAGAGTTGAATGAAGAGATTAAGCATGAGGGACGGACGTCCATAGAGAGGGATGAAGCTCTCACTGAAGGGATCATTCACGTGGAAAATGAGATTGACCTTGTTTTTCCAGAGACAGATAAAAAGAAGGAAGTCCCAATTTTTATGGGGCAGACTCTCTTAGCCATAGGTAACGCTGTAATTGAGGTTCAAAAGGGAATGGTAACTTTAATGTGTGGTAAGGAAGAGGATGCTTTAAAGGTTTTAAATTCTAGCCAAAACACTTCTCCTTTTGTTTCTTCCTATTTTATTAATGATGTGGTCATTTCTAACGTTTTTTGTGGTCTAAGGATGCAGGACCCTATGGAAAAAATTCTTACTTTGCAGGATCCTAGCATATTGGTGGGTTGTGAGAAAACTAAAATGTCATCATCTTTTGAAGCTCATCCACCACATGGGAAACGGAAAAACCACATGAACCACATGGTTGGAAAATTAAGAAGGGGCGATGCCTTAAAGGTAAAATTTGCACCTGGAGAGCCCCCTGATTGATCACTTTTGAGGTACCGTCAGGCTCAAGACGTTAAACAAGCGTTTCACAGGAGGCAACCTGTGGTGTTTTTCATCTTAGTTTTTATTTTGGTTTATTTTATTTTTGCTTTATTTTTATTTTCTTTTAGCAAAGGAGCTTAGGATGCAAGCTGTCTCAGGGAAGTCCTCTTTACTCTCTTTCGCACTTACTTTTTATGCTTTATTTGTAACATTGAGGACAATGTTGGGTTTAAGTGTAGGTGGTGGGGTACTGATTAACTACTCCATTTATTTTTGAAAATGTGAAGAACTACACTTGAGTATTGTGAATAATTAGGCAAGATGTGACTTTGAATTTTTTGAATTAATGTTAGGCAGATAGAGATATTTTTCAAAGGGCGCCTCATTGCTTATGAGAGATTGTTTTGCAAAGCAATCTTTTTCCAGTTTGATATGACATGATGTGATCCTAGTTGAAAACTAGCCTGTTTGCTTGCATTTGCTTTTCTTCTCAACTTAGCCCCAGAAAGTGAGTTTTGAGCCAAATTGATTGGATTTTCATTTTGAATCCAATTTTCTTTTGGGAGTGATACTTCTCTAGGTTTATGTGTTCTAGAACTTGCTTTGATATCTTGTTGAGACTTCAATAATTCGCATGCATGCTTGAAGGTGATTAAGGCGATTAGGATTTATTTCTCTTGACCTCCCGAGTTGCGTTGATAAAATTATTCCCTTAGTTGCCACATTTGAGCTTGATATGAAATTTCCTTGCTTACCCCTTTTTGAGAATTTCAGGTTGAATATATTTGATTATTTTGATTATTCTTGACATTGGGTGAAGCATGTAAATGGGTTGATAAAAGGTCATTGAAGGTTATTTGTGTGTTGATGGGTAGAAAAGCAGAAAGCGAAAAAAAAGACAAAAAGAAAAAAAAAAGAAAAAGAAAAAAAATCAATCCATATGGATTCAAATAAAAAAATATGATAAAAGGAAGATTTTTGGTGAAGTATAATGGAAATAAGGTTGGAAGTGAAAGATTATTTTGTGCTTGTGCATTGAGCTTCACTTATTTTCTTTTCAACCTGATTTTACTATGTTGTGACTTATCCTAAATATCTCCATCCTTTTTATCCTACCTATTATTGTTTCCCCGTAGCCCCATTACAACCATTGCAAGTCCTTTTGATTCATGTTGTGCATGTGAATAAGAAAGTGGAGATGAGATTGACAATCAAGCCTATGGTAATCCTAACATCGATTATTCTATATGTTTGTCAATTAATTGCGGTATGGCCTCCGATCAATCAATCAACTCAAACATGCCAAGAGTGATCAAAACTTAACATGAATTAAAGCAATAGAATAATCTATATGAAGGCAAAATCATGAAATCATATTAAATTAGGAAAAGAGTTTCAAGTAGCAAGATCCACCATAACCCTAGTAATGGTATTTAGCGATCCATAGAATAAAAGAGAACCAAATCCAAATAAAGGTACATGAAGAAACAAGGAAAAAGAACCCCCTTTTACAGTAGTAATCTCCACTCTGATTCTTCAAGCGCCTTGCCTTGCTCTTGAATCGCTCCAAAGGTTTGGAAGAACTCTCACAATAGCTAAAACCCCCAAGAACAGTGTTTTAGCCGTCTCAAACCATCGATGGATCCCCTAAACAAAGGTTGTAACCCTATTTAAACTAAAAAAATGGGTAAAACAAATATTTTCAGAACAAACAGAATAGACATGTGTCTCTTGGAAAAACCACGCTTCAGGGACTAGACACAGTTGTGTCTATTAGGAGACACAGATGTGTCTCTCGTAAGAACAACGCATGCGATGATTAGACACAGCTGTGTCTACATAGAGACACAGCTGTGTCGGACTCCAGAGGAGAGAAAATCCACTTTTTGGAGACCAACTGTGTCTGTCAGAATACACAGCTGTGTCTCATGCCCCAACTCTTAATTCACCCCTTTTTTAAGCTCCAAAAATACAATTTTTCCTCCAATTATTCTCCAACTTAGTCCACTCTTAATAATCTACAAAAGTAATCACAATTTATGAGAATCCATCTTTTTAATAGCCAAAAATCAAAGAATAGTTGCAATGATGACATGGTTTTAAGCTATATAAAATGAGGTTATCACTGTATTTAGTCATTTAAGTGAAAAATGCAAGCTCCTCTATAACAACTTGATGTTTATGATGTGTTAGTCTATTTAAGATGATTGAGCAAGTGTTAAATCAGAAACTGACAGTGACAATGTACCAGACTGATCGACGTCAAGCTCTTCAAACTACTGCATGACAAGTGAAATGTCTTCTTGAGCTTATAAATAATGAATTCAGCAGCCCTATGAGCAACAATCAAAGAAAGAGGTTTATTTACCAAAAACGAAAATGAAACCATGTAATCACTGCTTACCAAAAAAAATGTAAACACTGATAGTACCTATAAAGTGTCAACGTAAATAAGAACCCATTTGACAATTTCCTTTTGTCTGCTTTCAGTGTTTAGCTCAGCAATGCAGTGGAAAAGGTTGAGCTAAACACATAGTACCTGCCAATACCCAAAACTTCTTCCTGCTTGAGTTGAAAAACTTGTGTCACCATACTCCAGGGTCGTAAATGTAGAACAAACGCAGTAGAAGGCATCAACAATATCCAAATGCTCAACAGTGACCAACAAGGTTGTCACTGCAATAATGAGAACTAAAAGATGGAAAAACTTTTTGGTGCATGTGCATAGCTTTAACTAGCAAAATTTCATGTTTCTCAACCAAACAATCTCCTGCTTTAGTTAGAAGTAGTCCAACCCGTGCCATTCCAGTGAAAACAAAAGCACAGGTAAGTAATTTTGTAAGAGCACTATTGGGCACCATGTCTGCATACCCAACTGTGGTCATTGTCACAACTCCAGCTGTTTTCTTACCCTTGATCTGGTGCTTGACAAAGTAGAAAATTACAACTCTTATACCTAAATACATTGCAAGGTAAATGGCCACTTTTCTATAGTTTGGATTAAATTTCCCATATATGGACTCAGAATGTGGCATTGATCCATTTCCACATGTCTCAGGAGGAACAAGATCAACAAGAGGAGAACTTCTAGAACGGAGGTACCTTCGCTTTCTTAACTGCCTTTTAAAATGGGCACCAAAGATCAATCCAAATGCTACTTCCAACTGACTACCACAAACACAAAATAGATTCATTTTGATCATTAAATACAACCCATATGGATCTTCACAATCCCATTCTTTCAAGAAAGTGCATCCGTTTCTTATGAACTATACAGGAGACTATCTTGGACATTTGAAAACAACTAGCCAGCAAGTTTTGTTCTGCGTCATTAGCATAAGTGCAGTAAACATTGAGAATAGCAGCAAGGCAGAGAACAAATAATTTTTGCCCTTCCTTTGGAAAACAAAGTATAGTGACTTTTGTAATAGTCCATTTTTAATTATCTTGTATTAACGATAAAAATATATTTATTTATATTTTTATCTACGACCCAGGAAATGATTTTTGATAAAACAAAATCATATTCCTATCATATCTTATGGTACAAGGTTACGGTGAAATTTTGGGTTTAAAACTCAGACAGAAACTGGTTTGCGTTTTTTAACTGACAGTATACTGCCAGAAAACCCTAAATTGACCCGAAACTGAAATTTGTAGATTTTTTATATTATGTCCGTGAGGAATCATACTTTCCAAATTGCTGTTCATAAATGAAATATTATGTGTATTCGGACGACTTTTGGCGAAAGTTCAAACGGAAAACAGTCGGTGTTTTCACTGACAGTAAGATTTTAATGATCAGAAAACCTAATTTTGACTCGTGAACGAAATGGGTTATGATTAAATCATATTTCCAAAGAGTCTGGTTAGTTTGAAAATTTTCAGTCGAAAACGAAATATTACGCTTTTATTCGGGCGTAAAACCCTAATCGGGAAACCGATGGAATCGGCAACGGAATTGGAGAGACAAAACGGGACACCAGAGGAGCTGAGCTATGGGATGACTCCTCAAGAATTTATGATTCAATTAATGTTATAAATTATGAGTTTTTAAGCGAAATGATCAAAATGCCCTTTTAGCTTAACCTAACCAAAGTTAAGTTAGATTTTAACCATGGTTAAGGAACCATGGTTAATTTGTGTGGACAAGGGGCAGACACACCACTCAAAGAAAATGAGCCACATGATTTAATTTTAACCCTAGTTAGCAAGATAACCCTAGTTAGGTTAAGTATTAACTATAGTTATTTAATATATATTATTATATTCATAAAACCTATTAATCTAATTCTAATAAACCAAACAAGGCCTAAGATATAGCCTATATATACCCCCCAAACCACAGCCCCCCTTCACCCATCTCTTCATCTTCTTCATTTCTTCACTTTTCTCCTAACAAAACTATATTTTCAATCTTCAAAAGCTCCAATGGCTTTCAAGTGAAACTTGCCAAGATCTTCATCTATTCTTCCTCCATCTTCTTAACTTAGGTAACATGATCATCTCCTTCCACTCTAAAGCTTTTGTTCTTCATATTTCATGAGTTTTATATTCTTAGATCTAGAATTTAAATAATTCTACAAAATTGTGGAAAAATCATAAAAATGTGAAACCAATTTCTATGATCTAGTTATGACTATTTACTACTTTCATTATCCAAAAGCATGTGATCAAAGTCATTTTCCTTCCCTATTAACCATTAATGACCGAACCTATCTAGGAAAATGGGTTTGGTGTTTTGTTGTTTGTTTTGAAAGTTAGTACTTGATTTAAGTTCTATAATACTTGTATTATTTAAATCCAAGAGCTTGTAATCAAAAACAATTTCTAGCCTATTTTAACCCTTATGGCAGAAACCCTAACCTAGTTGGTTTGAGGATTTTGTTTCATAATTTTAACTATTAACACTTAACCTATGCTAGTTAATGCTCTAGGAACTAGGATCAAAATGATTGGATTAAGAAAATAACCCTACCTTGCCTTATTTTTATGACTTGGCCGAACCTAGCGCCATATGGCCATATTTAGATTTGTTTGATTAAGTTGTTAATTTGTTGATTTGGTTGAAGGTGGTTTTGGTAACTCGTGGCGGGATATCGAGGATCGTTGATTCCATGTTTCCAGTGGTAACTTAGGTGGAAGAAAGAACCATTCCATCGTCGGAACCGATAAATAGTATATAATTTATAATAATGGTGTAGGGCAACCTAAACCCTACTAGTGGTTGAGTAATCGACAATAGTAAAATCGCATTGGAAACTTTTCCGCTTTACCAATAATGATTTGGGAATTGTAGGTATATCGCCTTAGGTTAATTTTATAATATTGAGGATGTCTGAATTATTTATTATTGATTGTTTGTGATAAAGCTGGTTAAGGTACTCTACTGCATGTGACGTTTTGTTTTGATGTTTGAATATTTTATTGATTACTGTGTTGTGCATGATCTGCCTGGTTTGATAAATTGCTTAGTTAAATTTTAAGTAAAGATATATGTTGCTCAGAGGTATTTTGTTTGGGGTGAGAGCTTGAATATAAATTAGATATGCCTAGCTATTATTTTATAGAAGTGATGTGATTTAGAATGTAAGTGGAGGTTATGAGGAAAGCTTGAGGCACTAGGTTGTTATTGATAAAAGTCAGTGAGAATCATATGTTGCATTGTTGTTTATAACTGTGTATTTGAGATACACGAGGTCCGAAGTTCTTGTGGACCATTCCAAATTAGAAGTTAAGTTGTGCAACTATAGTGTCATTGCTATGCATGAGCACCGTTGATAGAGAAGAGTTAGAGAACCAGGGTGTGCACCGACATTATTGTGCATCTATAGTGTCATTGCTTTGCATGAGCACTCTCACCATGGATGAGAATGTGCACCGGTGTTGGGGATGCGTCACTTGGATGACTGTCTGACATTCCTAACGAGGGATGTTTGACAGGATTAGTGGTGGCCACGTCAGCATAAAGGTTTAGTTGCATGAGTTGGAGGGTAGAGGATGATGTTATAAAGTATGGATGATTGTAGATTGTGAGTGATGCATGTTTGTGACTATTATTGTACTATATCCTATGAATCTTTTCCGCTTATGATGATAGAACTGTTTCTTATCTCCCTATTTCTATATTTTTGTGTATGTCTACTTTACTACCTTAGAAGACCCGATGGAAGAATGTGTTGCTGAGGAGATGGATGGAACCCTGTATGAAACGGATGTTGCTAAGGAGTTGGATGAAACTCCGTATGATACTGATGTGGGAGGACAAGCTACAAATCCTAATAATATAGTGTAGTAAGTTAGGGCCAATGAGTCATATAAGACATTTTATTTTCTGCTAATAATAACCAGTTTTTGTAAATAAGTACCTGTGAAGGATCATACTGAGAGGATACCCTTAACAGTGTCTTGGTAATTTAATGAATACGTGTGTGTGAATTTATATATTATAACGTTGTTGAGTATTAATTTTGCAGAAGTTATATGATTAGCATTGAGTTTTAATTTTTACGTATTTTCAACAATAAGCACGCGATTAAATAAATAAATAATAAGGTTTTAATTTAATAATACAATGGGGCACAACAGGGTGTCTCATTTGGTGGTGTCAGAGCAGTTCGATTCTAATCAGACTGTGAGGTCTAGGATGTTGTTATTGATCGTGTCTAGTTTAATCCACAACGGATTTTAATTATGCTTAGAAGTTGGGTAGTTGGGTAGTATGTCCAAACCCGATGTGATAATTAACATTAGTATGGCATATGGTATTTATATACTTGTCTATGTGGTATTATATGTCATACTGATAAGAGCGAATGATTTCTTTTACAGAATCATGACTCGTAGAAGAGGATGTCTGACAAATAGCGGTGACCGAACTTCTGAAAGAATCATTGGAGCTGTCAACGGTAATGTTAACCATACTGACAATGGAGGAGAGTCATATGTGACTCCTAATACCATAGAAATGATAGCTGCTGCCTTGTTATTACAAACACAGTAGAATGCCGAGATGCTGCAGATGAACAGAGAGCAGCAGGAACATCAGAATCAAAGGAGAGCTGCAGCAGCTGAGGATGTCGGAATGACTACTTTTATGAAAGGGAATCCACCTCAATTCCAAGGAGATTATGACCCAAAGAAGGCGGAATGGTAGGTCCAAGAGATAGAGAAGATATTCAACGCTATGCACTGCAGAGAGGATAAGAAAGTGATGTATGCTGCCTTCATGTTAATTGGAGGAGCAGAATCCTGGTGGAGAGGCAAGCGAAGATTGTTGGGGGTCGAGGGCAGATTTATCAACTGGCAACTATTTAGTGACTGCTTCTTTGAGAAGTATTTTCCACATTTAGTTCGACGTGAGAAGGAAAGGAAATTCATGAGTCTCAAACAAGGCAACATGACTGTAGGTGATTATGCATTGTGTTTTGAGGCTCTGATTAAGTACTCATAATTTTTTCAGAGATTCCCCGATGAAGATTGGAAATGTAGAAGGTTTGAGGAAGGACTCCGACAAGAACTCCAGAGGGCTATAGTATCTCTCGATATCCAGAGTTTCCCAGAGATGGTGGAAAGATGCAGTGCGATCGAAAGTATAGATCAGAGACTGGCTAATGATCAGAAACAACTAAGGATTGGAGGTCCTACTCGACCGGGTTTTCAGAGGCGAGGAGTGATGTGCTTAAATCCGCAAGTGTACGGCTTCGTCGTCAAGTAACAAAAAGATCGAATCCATAGGGACCGTGATCTTAAATAACTATCAATTATTAAATCAATTAAACTGGACTAGAAAAAAAATTGGAAAATATTTGGTTTTTAAAGGATTAACTAACAATTCAAATATTTAAAATGCAATCAAACAAAATAGGAAAGTAAAACAAATAAGGGTCTTTCAAATTCAAAAGAGATTTCCAGGAATTAGGTTACCAACAAGACAGTTCATGTTACTAAATTGACTATCCCTCTTGTTAATTATTGAAATTTTCTTTGAAGGTGAATTTATCCTAAATAAGTTAATGTTCCCTCTCGGGATACAAGAACCGTGCCCGATTAAACCAACCCCTACTTTCGTGGTAATTGAATTTAAATCGAACCCTTTAAGCTTTGTGACAATTCAGTGAACCCTCGAAGGACTGCTTCTAACTCTCCCGATTTAAGTCCTAAGTTCAATCCCTTTAGATCCAATACCTAAGTTCACTGCTAGGTTCCTCCTTAGAGTATCTATTCCATGAAAATAAGTGCGCACCAGAATCACAAGTAATTAATGCAATAGGAATCAAATCGAAAGGAAATTGAAATTAAAAAGAAGTAAAACGTCAATTCATAACAGAAAACAAATCTTGGGCATAGCCCCAATTCCTAGAAATAAAAAGACTACTCAAGCATTGCCATGTTCATAGCAAGCTTGATTAACAAAAGCATAAAAAGAAAACCTAAGAGAAGAGAAGAAATTTAGAAGAAGAGAAATCCTTGTTTTTGCCTAAGGTAGCAGCCCAAGGGATCCCTATTTTCGAGCCTAATTGCCCTATTTATAGAGTAGGTTAACATGAATCCCAAGCAATCACAAAATCAAATCAAATCATGTTTTAAAATTCCAGATATTGCGCGTCACGACCTGTTGGAATATGTGGCTTCGACTCAAGAGGGGAGGGGTGAATTGAGTCTACAAATTTCTTTTTAATTTCTTTTTAACTTATATGTGGCTTGGACCAGTGACCTACGTCCAGTCCCCACTCCACCTGTGGGATTTTCTTCCACTAACAAACAAGCTTATAACTGGTGCTTGCAACCTTTGTACACAACAGAGCCCTTCTCACTAGGGATACCCCACCCTAGCCTCAATCACAACAAATAGGGATACCACACCCTCACACAAAGTTTCAGTAAAGGAAGAACAATATGATACACTCTTCTAGTGCAGATGATTACAACTTGAGGTCCTATGAGATTGATAAAAAGAAACTAGTAATAGCTCGAAGTGTTTTCAGAGTTTTAGTGCAAAAGTTCTTTGAATCAGAGATGAAAATGTTCACGTTATTGCTCTATGTATTTTTTTTTATTGTATCATGAAAATCCTTTTTAAAACCTTTGGAAAATATTATTGTTAGAATATGCTTTTCAAAGCTGGACGTAATTTTCGTGGACATTAAGAAGAAAGGACCGTTGCAATATGATTGGAAATGATGGGCAAGTGAAATGCCAGGATATATTGATTTACATTCAATACAAATTTATTTTGCATTGAAATTGTTAGAATATGCTTTTCAAAGCTGGACGTAATTTCTGTGGACATTAAGAAGAAAGGACCGTTGCAATATGATTGCAAATCTCTTTCAATTTAAAAAATTGATAGCCTTTGCATTTAAAGCAAATAGTCTTGCTGATAAAAACAATTAAATTCATTTGAATAAAAACAAGTTAGGCTGGATGAGAATTTTAACGTTGAAGGCTAAGCATTAGTGAGACAAACAAAATCAAGGTCTGATCATATATTTACTTTCAATGCAAACCTTTTTATTTTGCCAAATAAAAAATTAATGCTAGGCTAAATGATAAAAGCGTGTGAATTACCCATCTAGCAAATTGAATTGAATTCAATTTAATATATTCAATTTAATTAGTAGAAACGTTGAGTATCAAATTTGGCAATTAGAGAATCATGTGTGATATAAAGTGACAGCAAATTGGGCTTGACACATGATAAATCATCATTCATGTTTTATCAAAAAGATCATCATTCATGTTAGTTTTGCATCCAAATTTATTTTCATAAAAAAAATCAGCCTATTCAAATATAATATTAACGTTGAAGATATAAATAAGGTAATAAGATAAATGTCCAAAATCTGATCCTTGATGCAAATTTGTTTCTATTATAAGGCCTAATTCCAATAAAGAAAACGTGGCGATGAATGCAATTAGGTGGTCAAATATTTGTTTTGAAAAAGTACAAGGTGGTCTTTTGAATTCATGCAAAAATATTATATTCATCAAAAACAATCTTTAATAAAAACTTGAGTGATCTTTTGATGATATTATAAATTAAAAAAAATTATTTTGATAAAATATTTTGCTTTTCATCACTAAAATAAACTTTGAGCCAAGCTAAGTACCTAATTAAACCAACCTCTTACAAAAGTATCTAAGACCTAATAATTTACCCATTTGGTCTTGTGGTCTTGATACTTGATTTTCTGGTACACCATAATAATTTGAATTTGTGCACGCGGCACCTGCATGCTAAAAGAAAAATTCTCTTGCCTTTTTGTTAGTGTTTGTCATTCATCAAAATATATAAATGTGTGATTACACGACCGTGATGCCTGTCACGGCCAGGCCGTGACAGATTCTGTCTTGGAAAAGTTGGCACTGATGGCCTATCATCGCCGTGATGGCCATCACGGTCTGGCCGTGACAGGTTCTGACTTTTTCGTTCTTTTCTTTTCAGCCTTGCTCGATCATGGCCGTGATGGCCATCACGGCTAGGCCGTGATGATCTCTGTTTGGATCATTTTTCTTACTTTTCAAGCTCCATCTTTATGCAAGCTCCAACATAAATGATCCTGAGCATTTTAATCCTCAATTCCTGCACACAAACACCACAAAACCGTCTTACCCATTCCAAGGTAAAAACTAACAAAAATCAAATTAAAAATGCCTAAACTACAAGAAAATGCATGCAA
Source organism: Sophora flavescens (assembly GCA_030762895.1). Lineage (NCBI taxonomy): Eukaryota > Viridiplantae > Streptophyta > Magnoliopsida > Fabales > Fabaceae > Sophora > Sophora flavescens. Next base: position 176,844,536 of record CM061062.1, read on the forward strand.
TATGATAAAGAAATATGAGGTGAAATCACATTCATCAAACTACCCCAAGCTTAAGATTTTGCTTGTCCTCAAGTAATAACCAAGGCCAGACAAGATAAACAATAAGAGCATGGGCAGTGAACCAAGAACCCGAGTAATAAATCCAAGCAACAGGAATATCCAATAAGAAGCCAAGAGACAATCAATTTCAAGTCCAATTAGAAGCTTAGGTTCCCTAAATTCATACATGTCACTAATTTGGGCACTCTTCTCACCTCACTCAAGTGTTTAGGGACATTTGACAATTCACTCAATTTCGTCAAGGAAGGTACCCTACCATAAGCTTGACTATTAACCAAATCTCTACTTTATTAATGAAAACACATAAGAATCAAGAGGTCTTTTATTTTGGTTGTAATGGGGCCATGGGATTAATTATTAGGTGGGGAAATCAAGAAAGGAAAAATTCAAGAAGGCTAAACAAAATATCAAACAATGCAAAGCATGACAACCTTATAGAATACCTTTTTGGGCTTTAATTCACTTTTCCACCTTTCTTTCTTTCTTCCCCTTTCTTTTTTATTTTTTTTTTGTTTTTTTTATTTCTCACTTTCTTTTTCTCATCCCCTTCTCCATTTTTTTGTTTATTTTATTTTATTTTTTTCAATTTGGAGAAAGGGAGATTTCCAACTTAAGAGAAATATTTTTCTAACTTTATCATCCCACAATTTTATTTTTCAAACTACCTTTTTACCCTTTTTGTAATACTTTAAAAGGTGTCATACCAAGCATCATTCATCAAAATAAATCAAGGTACCAAGAAAAGTATTTTATTCTTTTAGGCTTAAAACTGGGCAACTACGGGGTAACATTTAGTCGGTCAATGCTAGGAAGGCCAGTAAAATACCTAGTGCCTCAATCATTTTCAAATATGTTTTCAAAATTTTTAAGTTTCAAAACGGTTTCAAGTCAAGTTCTAGAGAACACAATCTAAGAAAAATAAAACACGCAATCACAAAGAATGAGGTAGATTTAGTGAGTACCCCTTTTAGGCTCAAAAAATCTCACATTTAGTAGTTTAAGATCAATGAGAAGCACAAATCTAAGGAACCACATGCTAATCATCAACTATCAGAAGATTATCTCAAGCATTTTTACTTTTAGCCTATCACAAGAATACGAAAATTGGGTTCAAAAATTCACTGTCTCAATGCAACATGAAAAATGCAAAAATGCAAAAAAATGTAAAAATACCCCTACCCCAAGCTTAAAAACTTACATTGTCCCCAATGTAAATAATCAAGTCGGAGAGAGGAGAAAAATGGAACAACTCACCGAGGTGGTGGAGGGTGTTGGCACAGATGCCAGTCATAGAGCTGCTGGAAGACATGTCATGGTCGTGACATTCATCACGGGCAGTCCGTGACCAGTTCTGGTGTCAAGCAAGTCCCCATGATATTCAATGCTTCAGTCAGAGGTCTATTCATAAAGGCTCCACCAGCTACGGAGTCAAGTGACACCTTAGAAGAGTAATCCAATCCGTTGTAGAAGGTATGCACTAACAACCACCTCTCGAGCCCATGATGTGAGCAAGACTCTAGCAATCCTTTGTAACGATCCCAAGCTTCGGATAAGCATTCTCCGTCCTTTTGGAAGAATCCGGTGATCTCAGTTCGTAGGTAAGCAGTCTTGGATGGAGGGAAGAATTTCTCCAAGAATGCCTGCTCTAGTTGGTCCCAAGTTGACAAAGTATTAGCAGGTACTTGCTGTTGGTGTAAGCCCTAGAGACCAGTGTATTTCTTAGACTTACAGTTGTATCTTGCTATTATATATATATGATATGAGGCATTCCAGTTTATTGTGTTACTTGTTTAAACATAATAAAGTCCTTAGAATAGAAATTTTAGTTTAATAGAATATCAAGTATATGACTTGATCGTGAGACACTATTGAACAATGAAATCATATTCTTAAATATCCGTAGTCAAGTATTTTATTAATAAGGGCAATAATAATACAATTGAGACTATTATGTGTGCAGACTGATGACCATATCTCACGGGTCATGGATATGAGATATCAAGTCGCCACATAGGTACACATTAGAGTAATGATGTACTGGATTGACCTACCATGAGAACACTACATGGAGCGTTATGTGAGTGTCATAAGTAGTTCTCATAGTGACAATGGTGTATGCAATCCTTCGACCTGAAATCGCTACGATCCCTACATGAGGAGTCGTGTGCTTTAATATCGTCAAACGTCATCTGTAATAGGATGATTATAAAGACGGTCATTGGGCATACCACGAGCCATGCAGAGGGATGTGAGTGACCTAGATGGAATTTGTCCCTCCTACATAACAGCAGTAATATCTGTGGGGTCCCTGATAGAATGAGACTGTAAAATGCATGGCCATGCTGAAATGAGTCAATATGAGATATTGACCTCATTTGTTGTTAAGTCTACTCGGGTATCAGGGAACATGATATTGAACCATACAAGGGTGACACATTCCATGTCTTGTGTTCAATATAGATATATGGACAAAGGGATAATAATGCACATGAATATTTGTCACAGAAAGGTTTCGTCAAATCACTGACTTTCTCACTACTTAGGTGGCAGTGATGTATTGCTAGATACCGCTCACTGTTTGTAATATTAAATGGGATTTAATATTACTACTAACGTTTTGGGAACCTATAGGGTCACACACATAAGAGCGGATCAAAAGAAGCATTAAAAGGAGAGTTGGACTCTTCTATTGGGCCTAGCGTATAGTACATGGGGCTTAGGTCAAACACTGTTCACTAACTCACTTAAGGAGGTGCTACTATAAGTAGACCACTTAAGCTATTGTGCCTACACGGTTTTTACCCTAGCCGCACATAGAGAGTGACGGTGAGCAGCAGGCCTCGGTTTTCGAAGCTAGCACTGTGAGGCAGAGACGCTTCGTGTTCGTGAAGTTGGACGTTCACGGGATCTGCTCATGTGGATACCTTAGAGACATCGTTCGTGCGGTGTTCGTGATAGACGATTTCAATCAATTGTCATCGCATCAAGAGATAAATCTTCTAACCATGAATCATGACCATTTGCAAGGATCCTTCGATGGGAATTTTTTCCGCTGCGTTATTTTGTTTTATATGCAAATTCCCAACACTTGCTTCAACCAAGCTTTTGCCTTTCCGGTCAGAGAGGATGGGAATAACCTCAAGCGAATAGCATCAATCGGGGCACCTTGAATTCTTATTGCATCGTGAACTCCAAGAATGTCTCCACATGATCAGTCGGGTCCTCCGAGGGTAATCCTCCTAATTGATTTTGCCTAATAATGCCAATTAACAGAGGCGGTATAGTGTAGTTCTCCGCCTCAATTTCTGGCCTAGCAATCCCAGTTCGCAAACCCCTAGCATTTGGGGTTGCATAGTCCTTCAGTGGTTTGGTATCCGGTGGATTCGCCATGAGTGGGATGGGAATCAACCTCTCACTCTCTCTCTTTGTCTTTGTAGTCTCCCACGTCTACGAAAGGTCCTTTCGATCTCGGGGTCAACTTCAACAAGATTTCCAAGACTTTGGGATCTTCGCATAAGAGAGAAAAATTCCTGCAAAGAGAGAGGTAGATACACTAGAAAAAGAAAAAAGAAAGAATTAAATAAATAAAAAATATCCAGAAAAATCAATTTAAAAATTAAATTGAAATTCAAGAAAACATAGTCCCCGGCAACGGCGCCAAAAACTTGATGTGCTCGAATCTGCAAGTGTACGGCTTCGTCGTCAAGTAATAAAAAGATCGAATCCACAGGGACCGTGATATTAAATAACTATCAATTATTAAATCAATTAAACTGCACTAGAAAAAAATTGGAAAAGATTTGGTTTTAAAAGGATTAACTAACAATTCAAATATTTAAAACACAATCAAACAAAATAGGAAAGTAAATCAAATAGGGGTTTTTCAAATTCAATAGAGATTTCCAGGAATTGGGTTACCAACAAGACTGTTCATGTTACTAAATTGACTACCCCTCTTGTTAATTATCAAAATTTGCTTTGAAGGTGAATTTATCCTAAATAAGTTAATGTTCCCTCTCGGGATACAAGAACCGTGCCCGATTAAACCAACCCCCACTCTCGTGGTAATTGAATTTAAATCGAACCCTTTAAGCTTTGTGACAATTCAGTGAACCCTCGAAGGACCGCTTCTAACTCTCGTGATTTAAGTCCTAAGTTCAATCCCTATAGATCCAATACCTAAGTTCACCGCTAGGTTCCTCCTTAGAGTATCTATGACATGCAAATAAGTGCGCACCAGATTCACAAGTAATTCATGCAATAGGAATCAAATCGAAAGCAAATTGAAATTAACAAGAAGTAAAACATCAATTCATAACATAAAACAAATCTTGGGCATAGCCCCAATTGCTAGAAATAAAAAAGACTACTCAAGCATTGCCATGTTCATAGCAAGCTTGATTAACAAAAGCATAAAAAGAAAACCTAAGAGAAGAGAAGAAATTTAGAAGAAGAGAAATACTAGTTTTTGCCTAAGGTAGCAGTCCAAGGGATCCCTATTTTCGAGCCTAATTGCCTTATTTATAGAGTAGGTTAACTTGAGTCCCAAGCAATTACAAAATAAGATCAAATCAGGTTTTAAAATTCCAGATATTACGCGTCACAGCCGTGATGCCGGTCACGGCCCGGCCGTGACAGATTCTGTCTTGGAAAACTTGGCACTGATGACCTATCACGGCCGTGATGGCCATCACAGCCTGGTCGTGACAGGTTCTGACTTTTTTGTTCTTTTATTTTTAGCCTTGCTCGATCATGGCCGTGATGGCTGTTATGGCTAGGCCGTGATGGGCTCTGTTTGGCTCATTTTCTTACTTTTTAAGCTCCATCTTCATGCAAGCTCCAACATAAATGATCATGAGCATTTTAATCCTCAATTCCTGCACACAAACTCCATAAAACCGCCCTACCCGTACCAAGGTAAAAACTAATAAAAATAAAATTAAAAATGCCTCAACTACATGAAAATGCATGCAATATGATCAAGAAATATGAGGTGAAATCACACTCATCAAACTACCCCAAGCTTAAGATTTTTCTTGTCCTCAAGCAATAACCAAGGCCAGACAAGATAAACAATCAGAGCATGGGCAGTGAACCAAGAACCCGAGTAAAAAATCCAAGCAATGGGAATATCCAATAAGAAGCCAAGAGACAATCAATTTCAAGTCCAATTAGAAGCTTAGGTTCCCTAAATTCATACCTCTCACTAATTCGGGCACTCTTCTCACCTCACTCAAGTGTTTAGGGACATTTGACAATTCACTCAATTTCCTCAAGGAAGGTACCCTACCATAAGCTTGACTATTAACCAAATCTCTACTTTAGTAATGAAAACACATAAGAATCAAGAGGTCTTTTATTTTGGTTGTAATGGGGCCATGGGATTAATTGTTAGGTGGGGAATCAAGAAAGGAAAAATTCAAGAAGGCTAAACAAAATATCAAATAATGAAAACCATGACAACCTTCTAGAATACCTTTTTGGGCTTTAATTCATTGTTCCACCTTTCTTTCTTTCTTTCTTCCCCTTTATTTTTTTTTATTATTTTTTTTGTTTCTCACTTTCTTTTTCTCATCCCCTTCTCCTTTTTTTTTTGTTTATTTTATTTTATTTTTTTTCAATTTGGAGAAGGGGAGATTTCCAACTTAAGAGAAATATTTTTCTAACTTTATCATCCCACAATTTTATTTTTCCAACTACCTTTTTACCCTTTTTGGAATACTTTAAAAGGTGTCATACCAAGCATCATTCATCAAAATAAATAAAGGTACCAAGAAAAGTATTTTATTCTTTTAGGCTCAAAACTGGGCAACTAAGGGGTAGCATTTAGTCGGTCAAAGCTCGGAAGGTGATGGGACTCCGGCAAGTGTACCGGATTCGTCATCAAGTAATAAAAAGATGGATCCCACAGAGACCGTGATCTCAAATAACAATTAATTGTTAAATAAATTAAACTGGACTATATAAAAAACGATTTGGAAAAGATTTAATTTTTGTAATAAGAATTAACTAGAAAATCAGATATTTAAGAATGCAATCAATTAAAATAGGAAAGTAAATCAATTAGGGGTTTTTCAAATCAAAAGAGATTCCTAGGAATTGGGTTACCAACAAGATTGTTCATCTTACCAAATTGACTACCCCTTGTTAATTATCAAATTTCCTTTGAAGACGAATTTATCCTCAAATAGTTAATGCTCCCTCTCGGGTTACAAGAACCGTGCCCAATTAAACCAACCCCTACTCTCGTGGTAATTGAATTTAAATTGAACCCTTTAAGCTTTGTGACAATTCGTTAACCCTCGAAGGACCGCTTCTAACTCTCGTGATTTAAGTCCTAAGTTTGATTCCTATAGATCCGATACCTAAGTTCACCGCTAGGTTCCTCCTTAGAGTATCTATGACAAGCAAATAAGTGGCCACCGAATTTATGAGTAACTAAAGCAATAGGAATCAAATTGAAAGCAAAATTGAAATTAACAAGAGACCAAACGTCAATTCGTCACCATAAACAAATCTTGGGCATAGCCCCAATCCCTAGAAATAAGACTACTATTCAAGCATTGCCATGTTCATAGCAAGCTTGATTAACAAACGCATAAAAGAAAACCTAAGAGAAGAGAAGAAAAAGAAGAAGAGAAATCCTAGTTTTACCTAAGGTAGCAGCCCAAAAAAGTCCCCTATTTTCGAGCCTCTAGGTCCTATTTTTAAGGTAGGGTAACTTGCATCCCAAGCAATTACAAAATCAGATAAAATCAGCTTTTAAAAATCCAGATATTGTGCGTCACGGCCGTGATGGCTGTCACGACCAGGCCGTGACATATTCTGTCTTGGGAAACTTGGCACGGATGGCCTGTCACGGCCGTGATGGCCATCACGGTCTGGCCATGACAGGTTCTGACTTTTGTGTACTTTTCTTTTCAGCCTTGCTCGATAATGGCCGTGATGGGCTCTGTTTGGCTCATTTTTCTTACTTTTCAAGCCCCATCTTCATGCAAGCTCCATCATGGTTGATCTTGAACATTTTAATCCTCAATTCCTGCACACAACACCACAAAACCGCCTTACCCGTTCCAAGGTAAAAACTAACAAAAATCAAATTAAATATGCCTAAACTATATGAAAATGCATGCAAAATGTCAATGAAATATGAGGTGAAATCACACTCATCAGAAGGCCAGAAAAATACCTAGTGCCTCAATCATTTTCAAATATGTTTTCAAAATTTTTAAGTTTCAAAACAGTTTCAAGTCAAGTTCTAGATAATACAATCCAAGAGGAATAAAACACTCAATCACAAAGAATGGGGTAGATTTAGTGAGTACCCCTTTTAGGCTCAAAAAATCTCACATTTAGTAGTTTAAGATCAATGAGAAACACAAATCTAAGGAACCACATGCTAATCATCAACTATCATAAGATTATCTCAAGCATTTTTATTTTTAGCCTATCACAAGAATACGAAAATTGGGTTCAAAAATTCACTGTCTCAATTCATTTGGCACAAAGTTCTCACAATTGAATGCATACTCTAAGCAAGGGCAATCTAATCATGTGATTATGCAAAACTACGTCTATATGAATGCAACATGAAAAATGCAATAATACAAAAAAAATTCAAAAATACCCCTACCACAAGATTAAAAACTTACATTGTCCCCAATGTAAATAATCAAGTCGGAGAGAGGAGAAAAATGGAACAACTCACCGAGGTGGTGGAGGGCGTTGGCACAGATGCCAGTCATACAGCTGCTAGAAGACGTGTCATGGCCGTGACATTCATCATGGGCAGGCCGTGACCAGTTTCGGTGTCAAGCAAGTCCCCATCACGGGTGTGATATACATCATGGCTGGGTCGTGATCAATTAGGATCTATTGGAGTTGGCCTCTCACGGCCGTGACTTCCATCACAACTAGGTTGTGATACATTCTGATCTTCTGGGTCCTTCTCATCACGCCCGCGAGGTCTATCACGGCTGGGTCGTGTTCCTTTCTGATCTTCGACTGTTGGCTAATCACGGCCGTGACCTCCATCATGGCTAGGTCATGCTCTCCTCTGACTTTATTTTTCATGCCTTTTTGCTCTTCCTGCCTTCATAACCTGAAAATACTTGGCAAAACCATCAATTAGTGATCTTTCTTCTCTTAATCTTCTCAAATTATTTAAAAACAAAATTCAAAAACAAATTGAAAAGGGAAAGAAAACATGGGTTGCCTCTCAAGAAGCACTTATTTACGGTCTTAAGCTTGACCATACTCCCTTGGATCAACCGGGATCCACTGGGCTTGGAAGTGAAAGAACACCTTTCTTCCAAGGAAGTCCTTCAAAGAACCTATTTTCAAGCTCCGTCTTCATGCAAGCTCCAACATAAATGATCATGAGCATTTTAATCCTCAATTCCTGCACACAAACACCACAAAACCGCCTTTCCCGTTCCAAGGTAAAAACTAACAAAAATCAAATTAAAAATGCCTAAACTACATGAAAATGCATGCAATATGACAAAGAAAAATGAGGTGAAATCACACTCATCAAGGAGGTAGTAACTCTTAATGGAGACAGCGACCATATGCCCGACCAGTGCAGACACCTGCACCAACACCAGTGGTTAGAGCGGGTAAACAGCAGCAAGGCTTAGCTTGTTTCAGATGTGGAAGACCGCATTATATTAGAGACTGCATGGAGAAACCTAGTTGTTTTCATTGTGGGAAAACAGGTCATATGGCCCGAGATTGCTAACAGTGGGCTAGGCAACAGCCGGTAGCTGTAGGTAGAGGAAATTGAGGCAATAGAGGTGGAGCTGGAAGATGAGCCACAATAGCAGGATGACAGGGAGCAAGACCTCAGGTCGCTGGAAGAGTGTTTACTGTGAGGGGAGGTGAATCCACTCAATCTACTGATCTTATACAAGGTATGTGTTTGATAGCTGGTAGACTCTCGTATGTGTTATTTGACTCAGGCGTTACACATTCATTTATTTCGTATGTTTGTGTGGACCAATTAAAATTAACTATTTCTCTATTACCTTATACCCTTACAGTATCTACTCCGACTAGTAATCCTTTGACTACTATGTCTGTTTGTTTACAGTGTCTTATAGTTGATGAGAATATGACATTTATTGTAGATCTTGTCTGTTTGCCTATGCAACAAATAGATGTTATCCTTAGCAAGGATTGGATTTCGGCTAACCATGTGATGCTAGATTGTTCTAGTAAGACCTTATCATGTCCTGAGTCTTCTAATGTAGTCTCTGCCAATGAAGGAGTATCCATGATGAGTGATGATTCTCGGCAGTACGTGATGCTGTTTGCGGTGGAAACTAATGAGACTCCTAGTATAGATTATATGCCTATTGTGAGAGAGTTTCCTGAAGTTTTCCCTCCCGACGTTCCAGGTTTGCCACCAGAGAGAGAAGTGGAATTCATCGTAGATCTTGTACCAGGGACCAGACCTATATCTATGGAACCTTATCGGATGTCACCTGTAGAATTAGAGGAGTTAAAGAAATAGTTGGATGACATGTTGGGAAAAGAGTTCATAAGACTGAGTGTTTCACTGTGGGGAGCTCCGATATTTTTTGTTAAGAAGAAAGATGGAAGTGCTAGGTTGTGCACATATTATAGACAGTTGAACAAGGTAACAATTAAGAATAAGTATTCGTTGCCTAGGATAGATGATCTGATGGATCAATTGAAAGGAGCGGTAGTGTTTTCTAAGATTGATTTGAGGACTGGATACCAACATATTAGAGTAAGGAAGGAAGATATACTTAAAACAGCTTTCAGAACGAGGTACGGGCATTATGAGTATTGAGTTATGCCTTTCAGGGTAACTAATGCTCTAGCAGTGTTCATGGATTACATGAACCGAATCTTTAGACCGTTCCTCGATAAGTTTGTTGTTGTGTTCATCGACGACATCTTTATTTATTCCCATACGTGGGAAGACTATGAGGAACATTTGAGAGTGGTGCTGCAAGTTTTGAAGGATAGAAAGCTTTATGCTAAACTTTCCAAGTGTGAATTTTGGATGGAAGAAGTCCAATTTCTTAGACATGTGATCAACAGAAGGTATAGCAGTAGATCCAGCTAAGGTTGAGGCAGTTCTTAAGTGGGAATGGCCTAAGTCAGTAAGTGAAGTACGGAGTTTTCTAGGGTTAGCTGGATATTATCGAAGGTTTATAGAGGGTTTCTCGAAGATTGCAGTGTCTATGACGCAGTTGATGAGGAAAAATACAGCTTTTGTATGGACGGACAAGTGTGAGCAGAGTTTCCAAAAACTGAAGGAAAGGTTGACTACATCACCTATGTTGACTTTACCTGATCCTTTAAGACAGTTTGACGTATACTGTGATGCGTCATACCAAGGTCTAGGTTGTGTTCTAATGCAAGAGGGAAGAGTTGTGACTTATGCTTCCCGACAATTGAGAACTCGTGAGAGGAATTATCCGACTCGTGATTTGGAGTTAGCAGCCATAGTGTTCGCATTGAAGATATGGTGACACTTTCTGTATGGAGCAAAGTTTAATGTTTACAGTGACCATAAAAGTCTGAAGTATCTGTTCGACCAAAAGGAGTTGAATATGAGACAGCGGAGATGGATGGAGTTTATCAAAGATTATGAGTTTGATTTATTATACCATCCTGGGAAGGCAAATGTTGTAGCGGATACCTTGAGTAGGAAATCATTGCATGTATTCGTGATGATGGTTAAAGAGTTGGAATTATTGGAACAATTCAGAGATTTGAACTTAGGAATGGAGTTGGTTGATGATAAAATTTGTTTGGGTATGATCACTATTAGTAGTGATTTTATGAGGGATCTTAAGGATAAACAAGTTCATGATCAATATCTACAGGAGATAAGTAGAGGTATAGATAAGGGTAAGATTTCTGAGTTTAGTAGAGGAATAGATGGTGTACTGAGGTTTAGGGATAGAATATGTGTACCAGATGATTTAGAACTTAGGAAGGTGATATTAGAATAAGCACATAAGAGTAAGTTGAGTTTTCATCCTGGATCCACTAAAATGTATCAGGATTTGAAGAAATTGTTTTGGTGGACGAGGATGAAGAAAGAGGTAGCAGAGTATGTTTTATCTTGCCAGATGTGTCACAAAGCTAAGCTAGAGCATCAAAAGCAGGCGGGTTTATTGTAATCATTAGATATACCAGAATGGAAATAGGATAGCATAGCTATGGATTTTGTGGTTGGATTACCACGAACTCCTAAGAGACATGATACGATTTGGGTTATCATTGATAGGTTGACGAAGTGTGCTCACTTCTTACCTATGGGTGAAAGTTATAGTTTGGAGAAGTTGACCCAAATTTACATCAAAGAAGTTGTTAGGTTGCATGGTGTGCCATCGAGCATTTTCTCAGACCGAGATCCTAGATTCACATCTAGATTTTGGAAACAGTTGCACAATGCTTTAGGGACCAAGTTGAGGATGAGTTTTGCTTATCATCCCCAAACAGATGGATAGTCAGAGAGGACAATTCAGTCATTGGAAGATCTCTTGAGAGCCTGCATGTTAAACCATACTGGCAGTTGGGATGAGTTCTTGCCATTGATTGAATTTACTTATAACAATAGTTTTCACAATAGTATTGGAATGACACCATACGAGGCTTTGTATGGTAGGAAGTGTAGGACCCCTTTATGTTGGTATGAGATTGGTGAAAATCAAGTCTTGGGTCCAGATGTGGTGCAACAGACTACGGAACAAGTTATGAAGATAAGGGAAAAGATGAAGGAAGCACAGGATAGGCAAATGAGCTACAGTAACAAGAAAATGAGACCTTTATAATTCCAGGAGGGTGATCATGTGTTTTTGAGAGTCACTCCGAAGACCGGAATTGACAAGGCTATCAAAACTAGAAAACTTACTCCTAGATTCATTGGACCTTTTCAGATTCTTCGAAGGATTGGTCCAGTAGCTTATCATATTGCTTTACCACCTAACATTGCTAACCTTCATGACGTCTTTCACGTTTCTCAGTTGAGAAAATATTATCCTGATATTAAGGAGCTTCGCTGTCGACAAATTCATTTGGTTAAGGTCATATGGGATAAAACTACTGGAGATGCTACTTGGGAATCTGAAGCAGATATGCAACAACGATATCCACATCTTTTCTGATGTATGTAAATTCCGAGGACGGAATTTTTTTCTAAGAGGGGTAGTAATGTAACAAATCGTTTTTAATTATGCTATATTAACAGTAAAAATATATTTATTTATATTTTTATCTGCGACCTAGGAAATTATTTTTGATAAAACAAAATCATATTCCTATCATATCTTATGGTATAAGGTTATGGTGAAATTTTGGGTTTAAAACTCATACGAAAACCGGTCTGCGTTTTTTAACTGACAGCATAATTTTATAGTGCCATAAAACCCTAATTTGACACGAAACTGAAATTTTTAGATTTTTTATATTATGTCTGTGAGGAATCCTACTTTCCAAATTTCTGATCAGAAATGAAATATTATGTGTATTCGGACGAATTTTGGTAAAAGTTCGAACGGAAAACAGTCGGTGTTTTCACTGACAGTAAGATTTTAATGATTAGAAAACCTAACTTTGACTCATGAACGAAATGTTTTATGATTAAATCATATTTCTAACTAGTCTGGTTAGTTTGAAAATTTTTAGTCGAAAACGAAATATTATGCTTTCATTCGTCCGTAAAACCCTAATCGAGAAACCGACGGAATCGGCAATGGAATTGCAGAGAAAAAACAGGACACTAGAGGAGCTGCGCTATGGGGTGACTCAACAATAATTTATGATGCAATTAATGTTAAAAATTATGAGTTTTTAAGCGAAATGACCAAAATGCCCTTTTAGCTTAACCTAACCAAAGTTAAGTTAGGTTTTAACCATGGTTAATTTGTGTGGACAAGGGGCAGCCACACCACTCAAAGAATATGAGCCACATGATTTTAACCCTAGTTAGCAAAATAATCCTAGTTAGGTTAAGTATTAACTATAGTTAGTTAATATATATTATTATATTCATAAAACCTATTAATCTAGTTCTAATAAACCAAACAAGACCTAAGATAGCCTATATATACCCCCCCCCCCCCCCCACCCCCACCCCCCACCCCCCACACACACACACAAAACCGCAGCCCACCTTCATCCATCTCTTCATCTTCTTTATTTTCTTCATTTCTTCACTTTTCTCCAAAAACTCCATTTTCAATCTTCAAAAGCTCCAAGTGCTTTCAAGTGAAACTTGCCAAGATCATCATCTATTCTTCCTAAATAATTCTAGAAAATTGTAGAAAAACAATAAAAATGTGAAACTAATTTATATAATCTAGTTATGATTACTACTTTCATTATCCAAAAGCATGTGATCAAAATCATTTTCCTTCCATATTAACCATTAATGGCCGAACCTAAGTAGGAAAATGGGTTTGGTGTTTTGTTGTTTGTTTTGAAAGTTAGTGCTTGATTTAAGCTCTATAATACTTGTATTATCTAAATCCAAGAGCTTGTAATCAAAAACAATGTCTAGCCTATTTTAACCCTTATGGCCGAAACCCTAACCTAGTTGGTTAGAGGATTTTTTTTCATAATTTTAATTATTAACACTTAATCTATGCCAGTTAATGCTCTAGGAACTAGTATCAAAAAGATTGGATTAAGAAAATAACCCTAGCCTTATTTTTATGACTTGGCCAAACCTAGCACTATATGGCCATATTTAGATTTGTTTGATTAATTTGTTGATTTGGTTGAAGGTGGTTTTGGTAACTCGTGGCGGGATATCGAGGATCATCGATTTTGTGTTTTCGGTGGTAACTTAGGTGGGAGAAAGAACCATTCCATCATCAGAACCGATAAGTAGTATATAATTTATAATAATGGCGTAGGGCGACCTAAACCCTACTAGTGGTTGAGTAATCGACAATACCAAAATCGCATTGGAAACTTTTCCGCTTTACCAATGACGATTTGGGAATTCTAGGTTTATCGCCTTAGTTTAATTTTATAATATTGAGGATGTCTAAGTTATTTATTACTGATTGTTTGTGATACGCTGGTTGAGGTACTCTACTGCATGTGATGTTTTGTTTTGATGTTTGAATATTTTATTGATTACTGTGTTATGCATGATCTGTCTGGTTTGATAAATTTCTTAGTTAAATTTAAGTAAAGATATATGTTGCTCAGAGGTATTTTGTTTGGGGTGAGAGCTTGAATATAAATTAGAGGTGTCTAGCTATTATTTTATAGAAGTGATGTGATTTAGAATGTAAGTGGAGGTTATGAGGAAAGCTTGAGGCACTAGATTGTTATTGATAAAAGTCAGTGAGAATCATATGTTGCATTGTTGTTCATAACCGTGTATTTGAGATACACGAGGTCCAAAGTTCTCGTGGACCGTTCCAAATTAGAAGTTAAGTTGTACAACTCTAGTGTCATTGCTATGCATGAGCACCCTTGATAGAGATGAGAAAGAGAACCACGGTGTGCACCGATGATACTGTGCAGCTATAGTGTTATTGCTTTGCATGAGCATTCTCACCATGGATGAAAATGTGCACCGGCGTTGGGTACGCGTCACTTGGACGACTGACTGACATTCCGAATGAGGGATGTGTGACAGGATTAGTGGTGGCCACGTCAACATAAAGGTTTAGTTGCATGAGTTGGGGGTAGAGGATGATGTTATAAAGTATGGATGATTGTAGATTGTGAGTGATGCATGTTTGTGATTATTATTGTATTATATGCTATGAATCTTTTCGGCTTATGATGATAGAATTGTTTCTTATCTCCCTATTTCTGTATTTTTGTGTATGTCTACTTTACTACGTTAGAAGACCCGATGGAAGAATATGTTGCTGAGGAGATGGATGGAACCCTGTATGAAACAGATGTTGCTGGGGAGTCGAATGAAACTCTGTATGATGCCGATGCTGGAGGACAAGCTACAAATCCAAATAATATAGTGTCGTAAGTTAGGGCCAGTGAGTCATATAAGACATTTTATTTTCCACTAGTAATAAGCAGTTTTTGTAAATAAGTACCTGTGAGGGATCCTACTGAGAGAATATCCTTAACAGTGTCTTGGTAATGTAATGAATAAGCATGTGTGTATTTATATATTATAACGTTGTTGTGTATTAATTTTGCTGAAGTTATATGATTAGTATTAAGTTTTAATTTTTACGTATTTTCAACAATAAACACACAATTAAGTAAATAAATAATAAGATTTTAATTTAATAATACAATGGGGCACAACGGGATGTCTCAACTTTGAACATAAAGCTTTAGATGAACAAAAGTTATAGAGATCAGCAACAACTTCCCAATTACCACTCAATTTCCCTACCTCAAATCTACATTGCTTCGAATTCTGATGAAAATTACATCAAAATTATCTTAATTTTAAATTCCTAGATAAGTTCTCAGTGGGAAATTCATAAGTATCACATCTCAACCCTCAAGTGAAAACATAGAAGAAAAGGAAAAGGAAAAGGAAAATGTGATATGAGAATCCTCAAGTAAAAGAACTTAGCTTTGAAGTAAATTCTAATTTCTTGGTTGATAAGTATTCTCCTCCTTTTATCAAAAAAAAAAAGTATTCTCCTCCAATTATGGACATTATTTCACGTAAAACAGTCAGGGTTGATGCCTTCAAAACCAATACTTGCAAGAGTCATTGAAAAGCAGAAAGAAAATGGAAATAACATTTTACCATTTTTGGGGCAAGATCACAACTTAAATACACAAATATTTTAACTTGATTAACATTGATACACTAATTTTGAGATAAATTAAATCAACAAAGTTGATAATGAAAGTTTAAAAAAACATTTAATTTTGATATATTGTTAGTGTAAAATGTCAACCAATATGATGTTTAAGTTGTTATTATAATATAAAAACATTTTAATTATGTGACTTTCATAATTAGTTCAAAATATAAAAATATTTACACTAATAATGAATAACAATTAAATCCAAAAATCAAACTGTACCTGCAATTCATTACAAGAGGCATTAGATACCATGTCAGCTATTATTATAAAGCTTCAACCTTTAAGTGCCCTTATCCCAGACATGAATATAAAGAAAACAGAAAAGGAAAACTCTAAAATATATAGATGATCATAGATATTAGATCAATAAGACACTAACAACCAGAAGGGAATTCAAATGCCAGAAGAAGAAAAAAAGCTCTAATCAACGAAAATCAGGTGTTGAACTAGAAATATTGAAGCTATAATAATAAGAATTAATGCATATAAATTACCGAGAGAATAAGTATTTCAAGTGCTTTGTTATGAAGTGTGAATGCGAAGTATTCAGATGTACTAATTCAGTTGCGGTGGGTTGACTTCAATATGGAACCCATTTTTCTATTTCTCCATAAACTATCATAAATTCCATGTTAGAAGGGAATTTGCTTCTTCAGTAAACAACTTTTTAATGCACTGTTTTATGTTTTGAATTTTTAGATTTTATTTATTTATTTTAATTTTAATGAGAGGAGCAAAGGAGACAACATACGAACATGAGAGGATGCTAACAATGGAAAATTCATTCTGTCGATGCATTCGTAAGAGATTATAAAAAAATTATTTGATATCATGAGAATAATTTATGAAAATAAACATATATACAACTAGTTTATGAAAATAGTTTATGATCTTCATATAAGTTCATTTTAACGTATTGCAATAAACTTATTAGAGAAGCTCACCTCTGTAGCCGGATAAAGACCTGGTTAAATGTCAATGGGACCTTCAGTCATACCCTGGATTGCTAATTAGAGTCTGTCAGTGTCTCACTACAAAAAAAAAAGTGCATTTAGCGACCGAAATTTTGCCACCAATATGAGCGGTCACTAATTGCGACTGAAATAGCGATGGAAATGGCTTTTTCTAGATTCAGTTTAAAACATCTGCTTTGCGATCGAAATTACGACCGAATGTTCTGGTGGCAAACAAAACGGTCGCTAATTAGGTCGCCAAAGCGTTGACTTATAATTAATTTTTTTGTTGACCATCTAGCGACCGACATGGTGACCGTTTATTATGCAACGGTAAAATTGGAGCCAATTAACGACCGAAGCGAGTTCGATCGTTAAGCCACATTAATTTTAATTTCAAAAAAATCGTAATTGCGACCGACCCAATGACCAAATGGTTTTTTAGTTGAACTGCGACTGATTTAGTAACCGAAAAATCTAGTCCCTAAATACTAAATTCCTAAATCGCAAAAATGTCCCATTCTTCCTTATTTCTGAACTCTTTCTCTCCCTCACTCCCATTCTTTCTCTGCCTCACTCTGGTTCTCCATTTGGCCGCTCCACCACCGCACGCCGCACCACCACCGTGTGCCGTCATCGTTCTCCCCCACTGTTAGGTAAGTTCTCTCTTCTCTTTATCTCTTTCTCTCTTTTCTTCTCTCTTTCTTGGTCTCCCTCCTCTTCGCCTCTCTTCTCTTCTCTTCTCTCCTTCTTTGTCTTTCCACTCTTCTCTCTAGAGACATTCCATGTATTCCTTTTGCTCCTTATTTCATCTGGAAAATGTTTATTGCACATTAGGATACACCTTTAGAACTGGATTGGATTGATTTATATTATTTTTCTTGCATAGTTTTTCTCTAGAATCACGTGCTACAGTTGATAGTTTATATAGTCCAGTTGACTTTGAGTATTGTTTGATAATAATAATGATGTCAAGTTCATGAATCATAGTGGAGTGCCTCTTTCTCTCTTTCTTTCAAATGAAAACCTGTGGCTGTTTATAAACTATAGCCAATTGCAATTCTCCAACAAGTCATATGGAGCAATCAGCAACCCTCTTTTAGCTAGATCATTTGTTTGTGTTTCTTTTTGTGGTATGATTTGAATCTAGCATTTTTTGTTTCACTTAATTGTTTCCTCCTATAATTCAATATCTATAAAAGAGTGTCCAATTATTTTTTCTTAAGTAGGAGAGTGTCCATTGGGGAGGTCATTGATAAGCCTTCGGCTTATCTAGTTTTATAACTAGATGGACCGTGGTTTTTGTGCAAATTATTCGAGTTCAATCTCGTTTTCGCCCAAATTTGCCTTGTTTTGTTCCTAAGTTGGACTTTGACTCGTTTTACGTCATTTGTGTAGTTTTTAGCTTATTCTGGATAAAATTATGCTTTTGGTTGCTTTTGGTGTTTTCAGGTCAATAAGTGAAGCTCCGGGAGTCAAGGAAAGTCAAGAAGCAGTGGAAAAAGCACTTCTGGAGACACTCGCCCCGCGAGTGTATTCTCGCCTCGCGAGCCTGAAGGTCAACAAAGCAGCAAAAGTCATCACTTCTGGCTCGCCTCGCTAAAATATTCTCGCCCCGCGAAACATGAAGACCTGGAAGTCAGAGACAATCACGGCCTAGCCGTGATGAAGGTCACAGCCTAGAATTGAAGTCTCGCCCCGCGAGAGGTGTCTCGCCTCGCGAGATCCTGAAGACCCTGGAAGATAGAGACCATCACGGCCTAGCTGTGATGAATATCACGGCTGTGACAGATTAGGGTTTGGAGACTCGCCTCGCCAATCACAATTCGCCACGCGATCATTCAAACTCAGGATGGAGCCAAAACTGCAATTCGCCTCGCGAATAGACGCTCGCCCCACGAGATCCAAGATTTGAATGCGCGCCAAACTAAAATTCGCGTCGCGAAGGAGTGCTCGCCCCGCGAGCGAGCGAGAAACAGAATCCTTATTTAAAGACTGTTTCAGATCAGAATTGGGAGGACACTTTTAGGAGGCTGGAGGGCTTTTGGAGGGCCGCGAATCCTAGTAGTTTTTCCACTGTTTAGAGTAGCGTTTAGGCCAGATTTCTTTTTCTCTTTGGAGCTGCGTCTCCCCTTCTTCTTTTTCTTATTTTGATATGGAGATTATGTCCGATTGTTTGTCTATGAACATGAGGAACTAATCCCCTCGTCCGAGGGAGCAATGAAGCTGCCCATGGCGGTGTAGATTCAATGTGATGTATGTCTTTCTCCCGGTTGACATTGTAATTGAACTTAGGGAGGAATTCATCATCACTTGGGTATGCATGTTGGGTAGGTGGATTTGTGACCTTGGACATTTTAATTTCAGATTTTAATAGTTTAGTTTTATTTAGATTTGTTAATTGAATATCGATCCTCTTATTCTCTCTCTCAACCACCTTCTGTAACTTGACCAAATTTATCGAATTCCCCGCGGATTAGACGAATTGGTAGCCCAATCCCTGAGTTCGACCTCGGTAATTACTTACCGTGTTTCTTTTATTACTTGCGACGACCCGGTACACTTGCCGGCGTCACAACAGTCATGCCTTCCCAAATGTAAATTGGCAAGAATAATGGGTTGGTTGCAGTTTATTTTGGGGGGCTTTGTTATATTAAGTGTGATAGTATGACCCCTACATTAGTATGAGATGGCATAACCAGAGTGTAGGTATGTAAAAGTTTTGGAATGGACAAACTATGTAGATGTGTTTGAGTGTGATAGTATGACCCCTACGTGATTGGTTGCCTATGGATTACAGGTGGCTCTTTAAAAGAACCAAACCACCGTTTATGTTCTTCATGTATAAGGAAAGAGATTTAATGGAAATTGAGGGTTTTGCCTCTTCTCTGCACCAATAGAACCATAAGGATTCCTCAGTTATTATGAATGTATTTAGTTTATAGTGGACAAGATTTAACCAACCATTTGTAGACTCAGAAAGATGTAGATCATAAGATCTTATTGATTTATTTTCTATGGTGTTTCAATAATATGTCTCCTTGTGATTTTTATTGCAGGATGGAATAAGATCTTCAATTTCTAAGGAATTTTTATTTTGCAGTTGATGTTCTCATTTGTCTCCTTTTCCACCCCGGGTTCAAAACTTGATTATGTTTTTCCTTTCTCAGGTATGTTCTCTCAATACTCTCTTAAGTTTGTGCATTGTATAAAAAGATTGAACTGCAAGTAGTTTTTTTTTTCATTTGACAATGTGAATTTAATTAGACAAGGAATATATATGTACATAAATTGGATTTAATTGTTATCTAAGTGTTGTGTCTGAAACATGTTATGTGTTGTTTGTTAGGGGAGAGCAGAGCTCAATAAGATAGTTCATTGTAAATAGCTTCTAATTGTGTGTTGTTTGCAATGTTTATGTGTTGATGTATTGTGTTGTTTGTTAGTAGAGAGCGGAGCTCAATAGGATTTGATCCTGTCCGAAAGGTAGGATGCTGGTTGTGTGCAGGTAATTTATAAATGATGCATGTGTATGTGTTGTTTGTTAGTCGAGAGCGGAGCTCAATAGGAAGTGATCCTGTTCGAAAGGCGGGATGTTGGTTGTGTGCTGATAGTTTAGAATTTACGAATGTTTTTGACTATTAGGTGTTACTTGTTTGCAGAGAGCGGAGCTCAATAGGAATGTTTGCTACAATATTTTATCTTAGTTCATATTGAATTACGCTGCATATATATAAGCTAAACCATTTTGTAATAGTTATAGGTTAATGGTTTTATTTTCTGTTAGATTTAATTATTAATTTATGAAAGTCATAGTTTCCTGTTTGAGATTCAATATTAATGAGCATGCGTACCCTCCCAAGGTATGCATGCTCATTGTATTGAATCTTAAATTTTCAAAGTGTGACAGTTTGGGAAAAAACCTTTTACACACTCGTACAATAGTCATTTCCAAGTTCAAATACCTTATATACTTGATGAAATCTCGGTCTGATGCATTTTCTTTTGTTCTACGGGTGCATACTTGATCGTGGTGGATCTCACCGTGCTCGAGTCGTGTACTTAGAGACTGATGGGAAATGCTGCCGAAATTTTGTTAACTATAAGGGATTTGAATAAGGGAATAACTATTATTAATCGAGTGTGGTAAAGGTTTCTTATCGAATGGGATAGATTCATACATTGTCATAAGAAGGAGATTGATGGAGTTATTGGAATTCACTGTAAAATATAAGTGTCGTTGTAGGGTTGCTTAGGCTATTTAATTGGTAGCAATGGAGATTCCGGAGAATCGGAAATGGATGTATCGTAGGTTGGATCGGAATAAATGTCTTAGGGAAGAGTTTAGAGTTGGAGTGGGTGAGTTTATAGAGTTTGTTGTTAGCCAGGAAAGATTTATAAGGCGGGGAGATGACCATTTGAGGTATCCTTGCAAAAGATGCAAGTGTAAATATTTGAAAAGTGTGGATGGAGTTGTGGCCGATCTTTATGAGAAGGGCTTCATGCCTGATTACTATTGGTGGAGTAACAATGGTGAGACGTCACCCGATTTTAATCCGACTGTGTTTGAAGGTTCGTACTATGGAAGTGGTGAGCGGAGGGAAGAATTGAATCATACGAGCAGATGATAATGGATCATGCTGGACCCTTGATTAGTGTTGCACTAGAAGAAGACGGGGGAGAAGATGGTGGAACGGTTCCCAATACACGGAGGAGAATCCGAATCCCTAAGCTCAAAGATTCTATGACATGCTGAATGCTGCAAGATCTCCGTTGTGGGAAGGATGTTAGGAGTACATGGAGTTGTCGATGTGTATGGAATGGTTGAGTATTAAATCTAATTACAATTTTCAAGAAGGATGTTTTAATCGCCTCGCCATGTCAATGTCCAAGGTGTTGCTGGAAGATCGGATGTCTACTAGTTTTTATCATGCTAAGAAGTCTGTGGAGAATTTGGGTCTGGGGTATTTGAAAATTGATTGTTTCCCTAATGGATGTATGTAGTACTACAAGGATGATTCAGCCGATAGCATAACATGTTGTCGATTTTGTGGTGCGGATCGGTACAAGACAACCCCTAGGAGGGGCATTGAGAAGAAGACCGCTTTAAAAAATATGTGGTACTTTACGCTCGTGCCAAGACTTACAAGATTGTACTCTTCAATGGTCACTGCATCTCACATGTAGTGGCATAGTGAGCATCAGAGGGAGCAAGATGTCTTGTATCATCCGTCAGATGGAGAAGCCTGGAAGAATTTTGATAGGGTTCATATGCGGTTTTTGCAGGACCCTCAAAACGTCCGATTAGGATTATGTATGGATGGATTTAATCCTTTTAGGCAATCTGGAAAAACATACTCTTGTTGGCTGGTTATCCTAACTCCATACAATCTTCCCCCAGGGATGTGCATGAAGCAAGAGTTTATGTTCCTGACAGTCCTAATTCCGGGTTCATCTAATCCAAAAGGGAAGATTGATGTGTACTTGCAACTGCTGATAGATGAGTTGACAATGTTGTGGAATGATGGTGTGGTGACTTATGAAGTATCTTTAAGGCTGATTTCATGATGAAAGCAGCTGATGTGGACGATCAATGACTTCCCAGCCTATGGGATGATGTGGGGTTGGATGACCGCGGGGAAGCTTGGTTTCCTAATATGTATGGAGCGATAGAAGGCATTCACGCTTAAAAACAATCGAAAGATCTCATATTTTGATTGTCATCGTCAAATCCTACCACAAGATCATCCTTATAGGAGGAATAAGAATGCATTCAAGAAGCGTTGTGCGGAGACCACACCCCCTCCCCCGCGTTTGTCGGGTCCTAATGTATGGCGGAGAGTAGAGAATTTACCACTCGTCCATGAATCCCAGAGAGAACATATTCCTAATTATGGCATCAAGCATAATTGGACGATACAAAGTATATTTTGGAGGTTGCCGTATTGGAGAACGCACCTACTCCTTCACAACATTGATGTCATGCAAACTGAGAGGAATGTGTTTATGAATGTGCTTGACACTTTGATGGACATCAAGGAGAGGACAAAGGATACAAATAAAGCCCGATTGGATTTGGCGGAAATTTGTAATCAGGATGAGCTTGAGTTGCAAGACGGTGGCTGTGGCAGACTTATCAAACCGAATACAAGTTATACACTAAGCAAACCACAGAAAGTAGTTGTCTATAAGTGGGTTAAAGAACTAAAGTTACCCAATGGGTATGCTTCCAATCTAGATTTTCCCCTTAAAAAATCTCAACTACCCAACAATCAAACATACATACAAGGCATATAAAACCGTTTTTAAAGACTTAGACGAAAAATAGGGTGTTACAATTGTTCTAGCACACAAGCTCTCAACAAATACTTTAAGAATTGGATGGTCCTTTAAGTTTGACTAATAGTTTGTGGATAGTAAGTTGAACTCAATCTGAGCTTGGTACCTAAAGCATCATGCAAACTATTCCAAAATATAGAGGCAAATCTAGGGTCTCTATCTGACACTATGCTAGAGGGTACACCATGCAATCTAACTATCTCCCTGATGTACAACCTAATCAACTTTTCTAATGGATATTCCATGTTCATAGGGATGAAGTGAGTAGATTTAGTCAATCTATCCACTACAACCCATATAGCATCGCAACCTGCTGGAGTCCTAGGGAGTCTAAACACAAAATCCATAGAGATACTATCTCATTTCCATTCTGGGATACTCAAAGGTTGTATCTTACCTGAAGGTTTCTGATGTTCTATCTTAGCCTTCTGACACACTAAGCAAGCATACACAAACTCAGCTACATCCTTTTTCATTCTAGGCCATCAAAACATGTGCTTCAGATCCTGGTATATCTTAGTGGCACCTGGGTGAACACTCAAACCACTCATATGTCCTTCCTCAAGGATCAACTTCCTAATCTCTGGAACATTAGGTACACAAACTTTGTCCTGAAACCTCAAAACTCCATCCCTTCCTTAAAACTAAGACTTCAACCCTGAGCAAACTCTCTCTGGTCTAAAAGGTACACATCTATCTTTTGACCTTCTCTAATCTGGTTCATCAAACTGTTGGTAATATTTAAAGTTCCAAGCCTAATTCTCTTAAGGGTAACTTCCCATGCTAAGCTCAAGTCTCTAAATTCCTTAATCAAACCCATTTATCTAACCATTAAGGCTGAAACATGTAAGGTCTTTCTACTTAAGGCATCTGCCACTACATTGGCTTTTCCTAGGTGGTAGCTCAACTCAAAATCACAATCCTTAAGAAATTCCATCCACCTACGCAACCTCATGTTGAGCTCCTTTTGGTCAAACAGGTATTTCAAACTCTTATGATCACTAAAAACCTCGAACCTTTCTCCATAAAGATAATTCCTCCAGATCTTTAAGGCAAACACTACAGCTCCTAATTCCAAATCATGCGTAGGGTAGTGTTTCTCATGGATTTTCAACTACCTAGAGGCATAGGCTACTACCTTACAATTCTGCATCAACACACCACCTAAACCTTGCTTAGAAGCATCGTCGTATACTACAGAAGGCTCACTAGGATTGGGTAAAACTAACACGGGTGCAGATGTCAACCTTTCCTTTAGGGACTGAAAACTTTCCTCACACTTAGTATCTTATACAAAGATCTGTCCTTTCTTAGTGAGGCGGGTTAAAGGTAAAGCTATCTTAGAGAACCCTCTATGAACCTCCTATAGTACCCTGCGAAATCCAATAAATTCCTAATCTCGATTACTGACTTCAGTGCTTCCCATTGGAGCACATGTCCTAAGAAACTCACCTCTTCTATCCAAAACTCACACTTAGACAACTTAGCATACGAGTGTTTTTCCTTAAAGGTCTGCAATACTACCCTTAAATATTCCTCATGTTCCTCCTTGGTCTTGGAGTACACTAAGATGTCATCTATGAAAACCACCACAAACTTATAAGTAAGGGTGAAAGGTCTTGTTCATATAATCCATGAACACAGCAGGAGCATTGGTCACACCAAAGGGCATAACCAAGTACTGATAGTGACAATAACGCGTTCTAAATGCAGTCTTCGGAATGTTCTCAGACTTAACCCAAATTTGATGGTACCCTGACCTCAAATCTATCTTGGAGAAGACACAAGCTCCTATCAGCTGGTCCATAAGATCATCATTCCTATGGAGGGGATACCTATTCTTAATGGTCACTATGTTGAGTTGCCAATAGTCAACACATAACCTCATGCTGCCATCCTTCTTCTCTACCAACAACACTGGCACTCCCCGTGGGGACACGCTAGGTCCGATGAACTGTTTCTGAATCAGTTCCTCCAACTATTTCTTCAAATCCACTAGTTCTAGAGGAGACATCCTATAAGGTGCTATGGGTATGGGTCCCATTCCCAGTGCTAAGTCTATGGTAAACTCCACATCCCTTTCAGGGGGTAAGTTGTAAATCCCCAGGGAACACTTCAGGAAACTCCCTCACTATTCTCACATTCTCAACATCAGGCTTGCTTTCCACTTCCAGGGAAGATAACATCATGTAAACTTGGGCCTTTTTTTCATAGAAGCCTTAACTTGACAAGAAGACAGAAATCTCGGATCCTTAGATTCGTTAGGAGTTCCGAAAACAATGGTCTTATCAAAATAGTTTACAAGTACATGGTTGGAAGATAATCAATACATACCAAGAATAATATCAAGTTGTTTCAAGGGTAAGCACACAAGATCAACTACAATGTTCCTACCATCAATGGTAATAAGACAATTCTTGCATGCATGTGAAGCAATAACATGCTTATTTGTGGGTGTGGCAAAAACAACTAAATCACAATCAAGAAGAGTAACAAGTGTGAACACCTAATTTTGTCCCCATTTTTTTTATGTTTTGAAAATAAAAAATAAAAATAAAAAATAATTTTTGCAACAAAATGTGGAATGATTTGTTCTTGGCCCATTATAAATTTAGATGTGGTCCTTTTATTGCAAGCCCATGACCCAAACACAAAATTTTAAAACATATATAAAGAAAACACACAAAAATAAAATAATAATAACAAGCAAAATGGAAAGAGGAAGTGCAGGTTATGATAATCACGTGCATATATGATCAAAAGAAAAAGAAAGACTAAGTTAATGCATGTTGGTAAGATGGGCAAGTCAACTTTGGTTTAATTTTTGAATTTGGAAATATAGCATGAAAAGAGAAATGGTGCAACTGCTTCCTGCTTCCCCTGTGCTCACATACTCATAAAAAAACTCAACAAATATAAAATCAATGAGAATGGAAGTCTGAAAATTACTCTTCAATAAATAATCTTGGGTTCTGTTTTTGTACTCTTGCAAGTAAAAAGGGATTTAAAATGAGGGGGGAGGATTAGAAAAAAGGGAAACAAAAAAAATCCTCACTCTCTCCATTTCTTCACTTTTAGTCTCTACCACTATTCATCACACTTGACTCCTCTTACCTACACCCACCCAAACAGAACCACTGCTTCACCGGATCCGCCGTGCCTAGGGACGCCGCCGCACGTAGAGCCGGTCACCATGCCAGCCGCAATCGCGTCGTCCCCTGCTCCACCGTCCAGACGCGGATCTACAGCCAAGCACCGTGATCCTCACCATCGTTTGCACCACCACCGGTCTTCGTCTCAGTCTCTCACGTCCCAAACCCCTGTCTGCTTTCTCTGTCGTTGGTAAATGGAGTTTGGGAAGCTTTTTATGAACTTTTTTCTTTCATTTCTCTTATGTATCCCTATCTTTTATTATCATGTGTTAGTTATTATGTGGGTCTGGTTGGGGCTTCCCAAATGGGCTGCCTCATTTGTGTTTTTTTTAGTTTAGTTTTATTTCATTATTGTGGACTTAGTGTTTTTTTTGTAAAAAAAAAACGTTGTTGGGATTTTCTGTCAGGCCTGAATTTTAATTTTTATTCTATAAGGGTTTTGTGCTTTGGACTTAAGTTTTGTTTTTTTTATATTTGGGTTCACTGATTTGGGCCAAATCTGTTTTGGGTTGGATTTTAATGAATGGGTAACATAAAAATCATTTTGTCTCTTTCTTTCCAAAAATAGACAAAAAATAAAAATAAATAAAAATAAAAATCCTTTAAATAATAAAAATATTTTTTTAATTCACGCAGACAATCTACGACGTTGATGTATGATTTTTCATCCTCAAGTGTTGTATGAACTGTAAGGGTTTATGCAAGAGTGAATTCTTTTTTTATAAAAAATTAAAATGGTTTCAATTTAATCACAAATTTTATATAAAAAAATCTTTTTTTAATTCACGCAAACAATCTACGACGTTGATGTTTGATTTTCATCCTCAAGTGTCGTATGAATTGTAAGGGTTCATCGTATAGCTTGACTATCTTTAACCCTGCGCGAGAGTGAATTATCTTTTCTAAAAATAATATAATGTTTTCAATTTACTCTTTTAAAAAGTTTTATAAAAAAATTAAAAATCTTTTTTAATCCATGCAACAATCTACGACGTTGATGTATGATTTTTATCCTCAAGTGACATATGAATTGTAAGGGTTTGTCGTATAGTACTGCTATCTTGGACCTTGTGCATGAGTGAATTTATTTTCAAATAAAATTCATTTTTAAAATCATTTTCAAAATCAAATCTTTACCAAAAATTAAAATCAATCAACAAATCAAATCTTTTTCTTTAAGAACTACGTGACTTTGAGTTTCCCATCGCACCCGGGAATACGTAGGAGCAGAATCAATCATTCTGTCAAGCCAAAATTTAATTTTCCCTTTTGTTGTGTAGGTCTTTTTTATTATTTTAAAAGCGGGGTAAAAATAAATATTTTCAAAGGTTTATAAAATTATTTTGCACAATTAACTTGAGGTACAGTTTTTTAAATGGGCGATGTAGGGTGCTTACACCTTCCCTACTCGTAACCGACTCCCGAACTCAAATTTCTATCTTTTTTAAGACCAGTTTCCTTAAAATAAATGGGTTTTCCAAGGTTTTCCCACAATAAAAATTTTGGTGGCGACTCCTCTGTTTTTACCTTCCTTTTAGCGTCGTCCGGACGCGATGGTCGCGACAGCTGGCGACTCCACTTGGGACTTTGAGAGTCAGGCCTATCATAGTTGTTTGTGCAATTTCTTTTAATAGCTTTAAAAGTATTAACTTTACCCTTTTTGTTTATTTTCGTAAATAGTTTTATCTGTTCTTATAAATGTCTTTGTATATTCTTGCAACCCTAGGGTAGAAAACTCTTTTAAATGTTGGCTGTTCTTTTGCAGGTTTGGGGATAGTTTTTTTTAAGGTTTTGTGCAAGTTTGCTTGCTCCCAGTACACACATCACCATCACATATTCACACACTTTTGGGTTCTATACCCGAGTCTTGGAATGCCGTAGGATTAGAAGGGGCTTCAGTGATGTTATTGTGATGCTTTTGCATCCCTGACAGACATTGATTTTCCCGCTCGGATTGCTACCAGAACATGGACTGCCATATTGTGACTTATTGGTCCCTGTGGTGAGTTTCATGGATTCGGGTCCTCATCTTTTTAGATGAGGGCAATCCGTGGACCATATGTTTAGGGGTATAGATCTGCCCCGGAAGTCATGCACATAAAATGCCATTAGCAGTCTACCAAACTAGGGTCTTGACCTCAGAAGTTCAAATTTTAGGATATGACCCATGTAGGACAAAAGGGAGCGCATTCCACCTTTTTCTGCAACATGAGTAATCATATTTGTATCTCATGCATCATAATGATTTTCTGCATGCATTCCATAGACGCCTTAATATGTCATTCATTCATGCAACCTGTTACACTCATTATTATTCATTGTATGCTCGTTCATGTAGTACTTTAAGTCATGCATTGTTAATATGTCATTCATTCATGAATCTTGTTACACTCTCATGCATAAGTAAAATTGCTTTCCAAATGTTATTAATAAAGTAAAATTTCCCTCCACAGATAATTTGGTTTGAGATAACACCTTTGATTACAAGAGATGGAAAAAGTCAGACACACTAGCAGTGCTCCCACCACCAAGAGCTCCAGGGTGATATTGAACTCATTAGAGAATCTGAAAGAGCTGAGCCAATCTTTGCCTCAAGAACGTCGAAGAAGCTTCACCAAGAAGTATGGAGGGATCTTGGACCTAATTTTCATACCGGTTGAGACTACTGCTTTGAGTTCTGAGTCAGTATTGGAACCCTCATCTCAGATGTTTTGAATTTCCAAATATGGACATTACTCCCACCATTGAAGAATATGCTTGTCTGTTAAGGTTGCCAATGCAGAAAAGTCTCGTCATGTACTTTCACTTGGGGCAATACTTGACCACTGCAAGCATAGCAGGGTTACTAGGGCTTCCTGAAAATGATGTGAACTTGACCGGGCACTCAAACTCGCGAGGGTTGACCCAAACTTTTCTTGAAAATCATTTGAAGAAATTAATGGATCGGTAAGATTGGGAAACCTTTGAGAGGGTATTGGCACTAACAATATATGGGTTGGTTCCATTTCCATCAGTGCTAGACATGATAGATCAGGCGGCAATGGATGTATTCTTCACAGTAGAAAGAAAGAAAAACCCAGTACCGGCAGTGTTAGCTAAAACGCTTTTGACCCTAGAATTTTGCCAACGGCATCCAAAGGGGAAGCTCCAATGTTGTGCACAGTTGCTCTATGTGTGGGTCATGACTCACATGTATGCAAAATGTTATATCAACCACCATTCAGATCCACTAAGAGGCTTCCATAACATCCCTACAAGAAAACTAAATGAAGAGGAATGGAAGAGCGAGTTTGACAAAGTGGTAAGGGACTCTTTTAGGTGGGTATGCCCATGGTACGAAGGTCAGCAGGGGCGAGATATCATTTATAGTTGTGGTGACTATCCCAATGTTCCTGTGATGGGCCAAAGAGGGTGCATATCCTACACACCCGCCATAGTCTACGACAGCTTTGTTGGACGCAAACCGTGCCACGAGAAGAACAACTCGGTGGATGCTGTTTCCGATACGAGGATGGAGAGAATACCAAGTTGTTTGCAAAAGCAGTTAGAAATGCATGGAAAGATGTGAAGATGGCAGGGAGAGCACAATTGGGCCGACCAATCCTAATCATTGTCTCAGAATATGAAGCATGGAGAAAGTCAAGGAAAGGTCCCGTCAACATTCCTACAGAAAGCACGAAAGATAAATGGCAGAACAACTGAAAGTTCTAGAAGTACATATGAAGGAAATGGAACAACAAAAGCAATATGCCGAGTTGAAAATAGCCATTGGACAGAAGCGTTGTGAGAAGTTAGTAAAGGAAAATGAACACTTAAAAGATTTGTGTGCAGATATCTCCACAACCTCAAGAGTCCAGAAGAATAGAGATAATGTCTCACCAAGCATCATGGCTAAGATCCAGAATCTTGAAAGTAAAGTATTGTCCTTGACAGCGGAGAGGCATCATCTAAGAAAAGAAAAGCATCGGTTAGAAGAAGTCATCCAGCGAGAAGGTATGAGGAAGTCATTGGAGGGGGAGGTTGATCGACAAAGGGGAGTCGATAGCAACTTACAGAAGAAAATTTGCGCACAAAGTAGGATGACTGGTGAATTGGTACAAAAGGTCAAAGAACTGAATATCCTAATGGTCAAAATCAATAAGCAGTGCGATTTAGGGTGGACCTCGGCAAAGCATTATCATGATCAAGTGGTTCAAGAAATGAATGCTGTGAAATGGTGGAGAGAAGAAGCACGAGAGCGAGGGATAGATATTGACATATGGAAAAAGAGATATGTGAGCATGAGTTTGGAACTAAGCCATTGCGTTCCGAATTTTGTCCGAAGCTTTGAGAAGGTAGAACAACAAATCCATGCGGACCCTATGCTTCGTCTCCCGTCTGAACTGGACGATTTTATGCAAATGTGTGGAGGGTTTGCTCGAGGGCTAAAGAGAAAAAGACCTAAGATATTGACTTTAGGATGAAAATGTTGTGACAATGTTGAAAATTATGATTTTACAATGATGTAATCCCAATCTATGTATTACTTTGAGGAGCTTTTAATGAAATCTGTTCTTGCCTCTATGATTCCTTCGCACTCCAACTCTTACACTTGACTTGCGACGACACATATCGTGGAGCATGGTCTCCCTTTAGTATGTTGTCAACTACATCTTTGTCTTATAGGATTCTGTTAGATCAAAGCAACCATCACACAAGAGAGGGGGGTGAATTGGGTGATAATAGAATTTAAAACTTTTACTAAACAACAAAACATAAATCAGAGTTTTTCAAATAAAGAGAGTGTAGATGGATAAAAGAAGATAATTTAAAAACCATCTAACAAAACTAATAACATATTTTTAACCAGTTTGGAAATAAGGAAGATAAAGTATTTCACTTGTCTAATGGACAATATTGACTTGTCTGATTATCTTAGACTAAACATTAACCGGTTAGACAACATCTAGAGGATAAAAAAACATTTGAAAATAGCTTAGAACATAAGGCTTAAAATCAGTTAGAAAACTTTGTTGAAAATACATAAAACAACAAAGATAAGGAGATAAGGGTAGAGAGAAAATAAACAAGATTTATCCGGGTTCACTCATATAAACGATGAGCTACATCCAGTCCCCAGCAGTAGCTGAGTTTTTCTCCACTATCACATCATATAATTACAATGAGTAGTCTTTGCACAC
Organism: Sophora flavescens; assembly: GCA_030762895.1. Lineage (NCBI taxonomy): Eukaryota > Viridiplantae > Streptophyta > Magnoliopsida > Fabales > Fabaceae > Sophora > Sophora flavescens. The sequence goes on from CM061062.1 coordinate 176,876,020, forward strand.
CTAGCCTCTCCAAGTTCATTGAGTATTGTTCTTAACCAGCCTCTCCAGACTGTTGCAAGTATTATTTGCACACCTAGCCTCTCCAGGCTCATTGAGTATTGTTCTTAACCATCCTCTCCAGACTGTTGCAAGTATTATTTTCACACCTAGCCTCTCCAGGCTCAACGAGTATTATTCTTAACCAACCTCTCCAGGCTGTTGCAAGTATTATTTTCACCTAGCCTCTCCAGGCTCACTGGATTTTGAGGAAGGTTACATAGAGAAAATCACACAACACTCATAGAGTGATTTTACAATGAAGTATAGAGATGAGTTCTTCCTACACTCACAAGAGTGGATATATTTTTAAGTACTTTAGAACTGATAAAAGAAATCTCTCATGACACTCACTTGAGTGAATATAGAATGTTTACATTGAGGATGGTTTCTGTTGAGATGAAGGTGGCGATCCTCTCATTTTTCATTAAGTGTAGCAGAAGTAGTAGCTGCAGCAACTCTCTCTCTTTCTTCATCTTCAATGACTTCTGTATTTATGGTCTTCAAGCATTTGGGATCTGTTAGAAACATTCCCTCAGATGTTGGCTTCAAGCAGAACTTCATTAAATGTAATAGAGTCGTTCTGGGCAGCCATTAATTCAATAGAGTCGTTTTGGGCAGCCATTAATGCAATAGGAACGTTGGTTGTACTCTAACATGAAGGATCATGGCTTTATGCATCGTGATACAGCCATATCAAGGTTGTGCAGATAGCTTTTTGTACTTTGCTGAGTACACTTCCCTTTTTGTGTAAGGACCAGAGGTACTAGGGAATAAAGCATGTTGGAAGCATTCTTTAACTTGTCTTTGGTTCTGATTATCCAAGGTTACTTGAGAGAGTAACTTCTGACTTTTCTTGATAAGCGTGAAACTGAGTAAAAGAGAAGGCTTCAAGTCTCTTTATGGTTCTTGAAATATGATTCTGATAATCCTTATGGAATACGCGTCCATAAGATAAGTGCTTCCATCTTGAAAATAATCGTGTCTATCTAGACATTTGAGTTTTCATTCGGGCTAGTAGACGAGCTCCATATTAAGGACTCAGCAAGTCCACAGACTAGTGTGGACGAGCGCTTCTGTCACCTTTAGTGGACGAGCACTTCTATTACTCTAGTGGACGAGAGCTTCTGTTCCTCTAGTGGACGAGAGCCTCTGTTACTTTAGTGGATGAGAGACTCTGTTACTTTAATGGACGAGAGCCTCTGTTACTTTGGTGGACGAGAGCCTCTGTTACTCTAGTGGATGAGAGCCTCTGTTACTTTAGTGGACGAGAGCCTTTTGCCACGTCATTGGATGGATACTCCTTTAACTGGTTGAACGTAACCTAGTAGACGAGCTCCATATGCCACGTCATTGGACGGGCCATTCTGATACCTTAATGGACGAGCTCCAAATGCCACATTATTGGACGAGCCATTCTGATACCTTAATGGACAAGCTCCAAATGCCACGTTATTTGACGAGCCATTCTGATACCTTAATGGACGAGCTCTTTTGTTACTCCAGTGGACGAGCACTTGTGTCACTTTAGTAGATGCTGGCTTTCACTTTAGTGGATGCAAGTTTCTATCACTTGCATTTTAGACGTGCACTTCAATCACTACAGTGCTGGACGTGAGCTTCAATCACTGCAGTGTTGGACGTGAGCTTCTATCACTACACTGTTGGACAGATGATTCTCTTATTTAATCTGCACACTCGATAGACAGGTTAGCAACCAATATGAAGGTTAATTAAATCATTAACCAATGTTTAGTTCTCATCAAAACTTAGGGAAATGCACATAAGACATTTTAGAGACTTAACAGATTCTTCCTTCTGTGCAAAGGGTAGGTCGGGATGCTCAATTCAAAATTCGCATTGCTAGTGTGTTTAAGACAACATCTATTATGGAGAGATGTTTTTCCCCAAGATTTGTTGTCAACTCCATTTCATCTTATGAGCACAATGCTCTCTGTGTGGGATGGAGTGACCATCTCTTGTCAGTCACAAGGTGTTAACTCAATATATATATATATATATATATATATATATATATATATATATATATATATATATATATATATATTAATAACTCCAATGGTGGTTTTCACTAAAGCTTTTATTTTTTTTTTGTCATGTTCTTACTTTATTGTTTTGACTAAAATAGTGTGACTCTTCTGAAAAATTTCTCTAAGACATCCTTATCGCACTCGATCACAGGAAAGAGCCATGACGGATGAACTAGAAGAAGTCCAAGAGATCAGGGATGAAGTCAGTCAAATCAAGGATCGGATGACTAAGATGATGGAGATCCTACAAGCAATGCAGAAGAAAAAGAACACAGAGGAGAATCATACAGCCTCGAACAAAGGACATCCAGTCACACCTCTCATCCTGCCCGATTTTGCTCAGATTCCTATTCAAGGTTTCAACCAATCAGGGTCCATGATGCCTCTCACTATTTATCCAAGCAACCAAGCTCATCTTTCATTTGACCCGAACAATCCCCCAAATGCTTTGCCTCGTGGATTTGTCCCACCAACAACCCCCAGCCCACAAGATGGCATTCAAAATTCCGAACATATCACTCAGACACAAACCCCCACCAATGCTATCGAAATACCACAAACACAAACTATCAACCCTACAGATGGTGACACCCCGGTAGTGACACCTTCTGTCAATCCAAAGCCCCCACAATACACCCTACATTATGGACCCCGGGGGGCTCAAATGATGCCAAACTTTGGTTCCTCCTCCATGCCATATTCATTTCCCCATAATATGTACAATGAAACTCCGGTTAATCAGTCGGGAGGGAATTCCCAATCTAAAGAAAAGTTGGAAGTACTAGAGGAAAGATTGCAGGTCATTGAAGGCGTAAATAGTTATGGTCTTCGGGATGCCTCGGAACTTTGTCTGGTGCCAAATGTTGTAATTCCGCCGAAATTTAAGGTGCCCGATTTTGACAAATATCAAGGAACCACTTGTCCCAAAAACCATTTGACCATGTATGTTAGGAGGATGGCATCATATACCCAAGATGATAAGCTCTTGATTCACTTCTTCCAAGACAGTTTAACTGGGGCAGCTTCAAATTGGTATACGCATCTCGAGCGGGCACACATCCGATCCTTCAAAGATCTAGCAGATGCATTCCTGAAGCAATACAATTACAATATTGACATGGCTCCCGATAGGATGCAACTCCAAAATATGTCAAAAGGGGACACAAAGACTTTCAAAGAGTATGCACAACGATGGAGGGAACTGGCTGCTGAGGTGGAGCCTCCTTTAGCCGAGGAAGAAATTGTAGCAAAGTTCAATGATACACTCCAGTCGCCCTTCTATGATAGGATGATTGGGAGTGTGTCATCGAACTTTTCTGACATGGTCATCATTGGTGAGAGAATTGAAAGTGGAATGAGGAATGGCAAGATCACCGAGACTTCAGTAGGGAACGGCCCAAAGAAAGCCCCATTTGTGAAAAAGAAAGAAGGAGAAGCACATGCAATAACCTTTGAACAACAGAAACCAAACCAATATAGACCAAACCAAGAATCTGCCTTCCAAGCCCAATACGCCCCATATTATCAACCACCTCCATATCACCAAGCCAACCAGCCATACATCGCTGCCACCTCACAATTTTCAAATCCTCGACCACACCATTTGATGACACCCTACCGACCATTACACCCTTCTCAGCCTCAAACACACCCTACCATGCCACCTCAGTTTGTTTAACCCCTAAACCCAAACACAAGCCAAACCAGACCACCGTATAACTCAGCAAGAAAGCCAGTGCGTTTCGACCCGATACCCATGACCTACACCGAACTATTTCGCCAACTTGTGAGCAGATCCGTGATAACTCCTATTTCGACAAGACCAATAGACCCTCCTTATCCAAAGTGGTATGACCCAAATGCTCAATGCAAGTATCACGATGGGGCCACAGGTCATTCCATAGAGAATTGCAAGGCTTTGAAGTTTAAGGTGAAAGATCTAATTAATGCCAAATGGTTGAGCTTTCATAAAGATGCTCCAAATATGGCACAAGATCCTATGCCGAATAATGGGGGTTCTGGAGTCAATGCCATTGAAAGCTTCTTAGAACATACTCTCAAGAGTTAAGTGGCCAATGTTAGAACTCCTATGAGAGTTATTTTCAGAGAGATGTGCAAATACGGATTGATCCAAATCCCGATTACTGAAGAAATGGTTATCGATAGGGTGATATGATGTGACTTTGACGGGGATATAGGGCATTCAATTGAAGACTGCAGAATTTCGACAAGTTGTGCAGAAGTTAATAGACATGAAGATTATCCTAATTGGTTGTGAATCCAATGAGTGTGGCATTAACATGGTTGTTGAATCTACAAATTCCCCAACTCCAGTTAAGATAACTCCTTTTTCTGTTGTGGATAATCCTCAATCGGTTCCTGAGCTGGTCGCTCCGAAACCATTGGTGATATACTATACCGAGAAAGAACCATTGCCGATTTCTAGTAAGCCAACACCAATTGTCATCCGGGTCCCAAGCCTTTTCCCATACAAGGACACCAAAGCGGTGCCGTGGAAATATGATATGCAGGTTCAACCAAATCCTTCCAATGGGACCATCGTGGTTACCAACATTTCGAGGATTGGTGGAATGACTAGCAGTGGCCGCATTTATACCTCGGAGGTACTAAAAAGGAAGGAAACATAAAATGAAGGAAAATATTGCAAAGGGAAAGATAAGGTGGAAGGAACTTCGGTTGAAAAGGAAACAAGAGGGGGTGAGAATAAAAAGGAGGTATCTGATGAAGAGGTCGGCGAATTCTTGAAGTTCATCAAGCAAAGTGAATACAGGGTTGTGGATCAATTGAATCGAACTCCGGCTCAGATATCTCTTTTGTCTCTGTTGATGAACTCTAGGCCACATAGGAGAGTACTGATGAAGGTGTTGAATCAAGCTCATGTCTCCCATGACATCATAGTTGATAAGCTTGATAACATTGTAGGTAACATAGTCGCTGATAATTATGTCACTTTCACCGATGATGAAATACCAGCTGAAGGTATGGGGCACAACAAGGCATTGCACATTTCTGTGAAGTGTCGAGATCATGTCATGGATAGGGTTCTCATTGATAATGGCTCTTCTTTGAATGTAATGCCAAAGTCAACACTGGCAAAGTTGCCTTTCGATGGAACTTATATGAAGCCAAGCACAATGATTGTAAGAGCTTTCGATGGAACCCAAAGGGAAGTCATGGGAGAAATGGAATTGCCCATTCAGATTGGCCCTTGCATCTTTGAAGTACTCTTCCAAGTAATGGACGTCACACCAACTTACAGTTGTCTCCTAGGATGACCATGGATCCATTCGTCTGGAGCTGTACCTTCCACATTGCACCAGAAGGTGAAGTTCATTGTTGATAGTAAGTTGATAATTGTTTCTGGAGAGGAGGATATGTTGGTGAGTAAGCCATCAACAGCCCCTTATATTGAAGCTGCCGAGGAAGCTCTTGAGACCACCTTCCAGTGACTTGAAATTGCCAATGCCACTTATGCTGGGGATAGTGCTCCACTCTTGAAACCTCAGTCATCTAAAGCGTCCATTATGATAGCCAAGGTTATGCTCGAGGGAGGATACCAACCTGGAAGCGGTTTGGGGAAGAATAGCCAAGGTGTCGCTAACATCCTCATTCTCACTGAGAACAAGGACAGGTTTGGGTTGGGATACCAACCCACCAAGGCTGACAAGATGATGGTTGTAGAAGAGAAGAAAAGAAAGAGGTTGGCTCGGCTGGAAAATCGTGAATACGAGGCTGAAAGGGTTCCCATTTGTGACATTCGATGGAGCTTCTGAAGCGTAGGGTTTGCATTCTTGGACCAAGCAGCAGCTATTGAAGATGATTATCCTGCCGATCCTGGTATCATTCTCGTGTATCCATGCTCTCCGGATACAGAGCTCAACAACTGGGAGATCATTGAGTTCCCCAAGACCATAAAGTATTTTTCAAAGTAATTCTGTAATGCTTATCCTTTAGCTCTGCCCGAGGCTTTAAGAATTTTGTTGTAATGGGCTTACTTGTTTCTGTTTCAGTATCTTTGTGTTGTTATCTCTCTTATTTTTTTTACTTTCATTTTTGTTCACCATTCCTCACCAATAAATGCAGTTTCTTGTCTTTGACCTTTATTCATTCATCTTTCCCTGATAACTACCAAAATGCAGATCTAAAAGTGACACTCTTGAAAATGACAGTGTTAGTAACTCAGCATACAATTTTGACTATCCCATTGATCATGCTGAGGAGCTTGTTGATGATGACGGGGAAGTTCCTCCTGAACTATTGAGATTGGTAGAACAAGAAGCCAGGGAAATTCGACCCCATGAAGTACCGAGTGAACTAATCAATTTGAGAACCGAAGATGATAAAAAAGAGGTCAAGATTGGCATTTCCCTGAAAGAAAAGGAGTGAAGTAGGTTGATCAAGTTGTTGATGGATTATAAAGATGTTTTAGTATGGTCATACCAAGACATGCCAGGGTTAGACCCTAGTGTAGCAGAACACAAGCTACCATTTAAGCCAGAGTGTCCTCCAGTAAACCAGAAGCTACGAAGGATGAAAACGGAAATGTCCTTAAAGATCAAGGATGAGGTCAATAAACAACTGGACGCAGTTTTCCTAGAAGTTGTAAAGTACCCTCAATGGGTTGCCAATACTGTTTGTTCCTAAGAAAGATGGAAAGGTTCGGATGTGTGTTGACTATCGAGATCTGAACAGAGCTAGCCCAAAAGATGACTTTCTTTTGCCACACATTGATGTTCTTGTAGACAATACTGCTCAACATGCATTATTCTCTTTCATGGATGGATTCTCGGGATATAATCAGATCAAGATGGCTCCCGAAGATATGGAGAAGACCACATTTGTCACTTTATGGGGAACCTTTTGCTACAAGGTTATGCCCTTTGACTTGAAAAATCCTGGAGCAACATATCATCGATATGCCAGCACCTCGAACAGAAAAAGAAGTTCGTGGGTTTTGAGGAAGATCGAACTACATTGCCAGTTCATCTCCCAATTAATAGTGACATTTGAACCAATCTTTAAACTACTGCACAAAAATCAGGCAGTAACCTGGAATGAAGATTGTTAAAAAGCTTTTGAGAAGATCAAACAGTACCTACAAGAGCCTCTAGTCTTGGTTCCCCCGATGCCAGGAAGACCTCTCATCATATAATTGACTGTGCTAGATGAATCTATAGGCTGTGTACTGGGGCAGCACGATGAGTCGGGAAGAAAGGAACATGCCATATATTATCTAAGTAAGAATTTCACCAGTTGTGAAGCCAACTACTCACTTCTAGACCGCACTTGCCGTGCTTTGGCATGGGCGGCTCGCCATTTGAGGCATTACATGTTGTGTTATACTACCTGGTTGGTGTCCAAAATGGATCCAATCAAGTATATCTTTGATAAGCCTGCTTTGACTGGAAGAATTGCTCGTTGGCAAGTCCTGCTATCAGAATACGACATAGTGTATGTCACCCAGAAAGTAGTAAAAGGTAGCACTCTTGCAGAATATCTAGCCAATCAGTCAGTACAAGATTATGGATCGATGCAATGTGATTTCCCAGATGAAGATATAACGGCTTTGTTTGATCAGGAGCAATCACAAGGGAAAGAAAATTGGGCCTTGTTATTTGATGGAACTTCTAATGCATTGGGAAACAGAATCGGGGCAATCTTAATCTCACCAGAAAATGATTATTTCCCTACCAATGTGAGGCTTTGCTTCGACTGTACAAACAATATAGCCGAATATGAAGCTTGTGCACTAGGGATCCTAGCAACAATAGAGTCAAAAGAAAGGATATTGGAGGTATATGGAGACTCTGCATTAGTCATCCACCAGCTAAAGGGGGAATGGGAAACCCGAGATGCCAAGTTAATCCCGTATCATGATTACATAAAAGGTTTGATCGAGCAGTTTGACGAAGTCACATTTCATCATATTCCTCGAGAGGATAACCAATTAGCCGATGCGTTGTCTACCCTGTCCTCGATGTTTAAAGTGAGTGATGAAAGAAATCTGCCACTCATCAAAATCGAAAGTCGTGATCATCCTGCATATTGTCAAGTGGTAGAGGAAGAGCCCGATCAAGAGTCGTGGTACCATGACATCAAACGTTTCTTGCAAAGAAAGGAATACCCCCCAGGTGCTTCAAAAAATGACAAAAGAACTCTAAGAATACTTGCGATGGGTTTCTATTTAGATAAGGGTATTCTCTACAAAAGGAATCATGATATGGTACTATTAAGATGCGTTGATGCAAAAGAGGCTAAACAGATAATTGAGGATGTACATGAAGGGTCGTTTGGGATTCACGCGAATGGTCACGCAATGGCAAGAAAAATCTTGAGGACGGGCCATTACTGGTTGACAATGGAGGCAGATTGCTTTAATTATGCGAAGAGGTGCCATAAATGCCAGACATATGCTGATAAGGTTCATGCGCCGCCTACTCCCCTGAATGTCATGTCGGCACCCTGGTCGTTCTCAATGTGGGGGATGGATGTTATTGGACCAATCGAACCGAAAGCCTCAAATGGGCATCACTTCATTCTTATTGCCATTGATTATTTCACAAAGTGGGTCGAAGTTGCATCATAGGCCAATATGACCAAGAATGTGGTGATCAAGTTTGTAAAAAGAGCGTTAATTTGTCGTTATAAGTTACCGAGTGAAATTATCACTGATAATGCGACCAACCTAAATAACAAGATGATGAACGAGATGTACGAAAGCTTCAAGATAAAGCATCACAATTCCTCCCCATACCGCCCAAAGATGAATGGGGCAGTCGAGGCAGCTAATAAGAATATCAAGAAGATTGTTTAAAAGATGGTTGTGACGTATAAGGACTGGCACACGATGTTACCTTTCGCTTTGCATGGCTATCACACCTCTATTCGCACCTCGACAGGGGCAACTCCGTATTCTTTAGTTTATGGGATGGAGGCAGTACTCCGGATTGAAGTAGAGATCCCCTCCTTAAGGGTACTGAGAGAGGTAGAATTGGAAGAAGCTGAGTGGGTTCGAGATCGATTCGACCAATTGAACCTCATTGAAGGGAAGAGATTGGAGGCACTGTGTCATGGTCAATTGTACCAAAGAAGATTGATAAGAGCTTATGAGAAGAAGGTACGCCCACTACAGTTCCGAGAGGGTGACCTAGTGCTTAAAAAAATTCTTCCAATCCAAAAGGATCACCGAGGGAAGTGGACTCCAAACTACGAAGGACCTTACATTGTGAAAAAGTCCTTCTTTGGAGGAGCTTTAATTCTCACCAAGATGGATGGGGAAGATCTACCACTCCCTGTAAACTCAGATGCAGTAAAAAAGTACTATGCTTGAACGCACTTCCAAAATAATAATAATAATAATAATAATAATAATAATAATAATAATAATAATAATAATAATAATAATAATAATAATAAATTAAAAGGCTCGCTAGATTGAAAATCTGAAATGACGGTCTAGGCAAAAGTTAGAACAACCCGCTAGACTGAAAACTTGAAAAGGCGATCTAGGCAAAAGTTAGGGTTAAAAGAAAACATAACAAATGAAGTGTCGTCAAGCTGATAAACTGGGGCAATGAGTGTCCAAGATGCATGAAGACTGGGGCAAACAACATTCTCCGAAGATAATTGATGAGCAGTCAAGATTGAATGTGGGATACTAACACTAGTCATTGAAAGAGATGTCACTTGAAGAAATGTGATTATGCTCCATAACCTTTTTGAAATTCCCTATTCCATTGTAATATATGCTTTGTACACCTCTTCAATCTAAATATAATGACAATGACTTCCAATTTTGTTGTTTACCCATGTCCTTCTATTTTACCTTTTTGCTAATTGTGTGCCTTTATCCTGATAAGTATATACTGAAATGAGAAACGAGTGATTTTTTTTAAGCAATTAGAATTCGTTAGAAATCCTCAAAAGGTCATGGGACACGATGGTTCCCCTGTAAAGGGAACTGAAGAAAGAATGGAATATTGAGAATCAACCATCGGGATAATTATCATCAAGAACGTCTATCATCAGAAAATAAAAAGTGCATGATATATTTTATCTGATAATATGGGACTTGTTTTAGTTCATCTTCAAGACAAACTGTGATTGATGCTTTTAAGGGGTCAAGGAGCCAATAATGAAAAGACACAGCAAAGAGGAAATAATTTCATCCAAAGTATCTCTTGCATTGAAAAATAATAGGGTTTTCTTCATTAGCATTCATCAATGAAATGTATCTTATGCATTATCATTCTATCAATGAGAAAAATCAACATTCATCCATTGCATTTGTCTATATGGCCTCATTCGAGCTTCTGACGGGCAATCCACCTTGTAAGCTCTTTTCGAGCTTCTGACGGGTAATCCACCCCGTAAGCTCTTTTTATCTTTTTGTTCAAAGCTTTTGATGGGCAATCCACCCCGTAAGCTCTTTTATCTTTGTTTTTAAGCTCAGTAGACAATCCACCCTGCAAGCTTTTTATGTGTAAACATCAGTGGGCAATCCAAACCGCAGTTTCTTTATAAGAAATCGCTTTGTAACCATAAATTCTTTGCTTGTCAGCATACCCCGGACAAAATTGGAGTTCTTGTCTTTACTAATTTCTTATAACGATAATTGCTTAACTACGATTACACCTATTATCTAATAAGAAACAAGTAAAGAGGGGCAGCTGTGAACACCTAATTTTGTCCGAATTTTTTTTTATGTTTTGAAAATAAAAAATAAAAATAAAAAATAATTTTTGCAACAAAATGTGGAATGATTTGTTATTGGCCCATTATAAATTTAGATATGGTCCTTTTATTGCAAGCCCATGAACCAAACCCAAAATTTAAAAATATATATAAAGAAAACACACAAAATAAAATAATAATAAAAAGTAAAATGGAAAGAGGAAGTGCAGGTTATGATAATCACGTGCATATGTGATCAAAAGCAAAAGACAAACTAAGTTAATGCATGTTGGTAAGATGGGCAAGTCAACTTTGGTTGAATTTTTGAATTTGGAAATATAGCATGAAAAGAGAAATGGTGCAGCTGCTTCCTGTTTCCCCTGTGCTCACATATTTAGAAGTTGGATCATTCAAAGAGAGCCATAAAGAGACTTGACAAAGGGAAGGAAATTTGAAACACCAAGAAAAACTCAACAAATGTAAAATCAATGAGAATGGAAGTCTGAAAATGACTCTTCAATAAATAATCTTGGGTTTTGTTTTTGTTCTCTTGCAAGCAATGTAACACCCCCCTTGAGCATTACTATACTATCACGTGCGAAAATAAATTAAAAGAATTTTGCTGGTTGCTTTCGGGAAAATTTGATTTATTTGGTGTCAAAAAAAATCTGGGTGTAAAACAATTTCCTATGAATAGTGTAGTACGTAACGTACTCAACACAATAGTAAAAATATAAAATAAAACATATTATTCACAAAAAAATTTAAACCATGTAAAGGTTTTCAAAATACCTACACAAATTTTCTCAAAACATATCACCCAAAAGAAATCCTAAGCTGGTCGCTCTAAAAGACAATCATTGATAAGGCCTCGTGATCATCCCTATGATCAGACATCTTTTCCCACAATCCGGACTTAAGTCTCCAAGTGACTTAAGGAACTCTTCTGCAACATCTGCATTCGTGTACCATGGTACAATAGCAAAGACAGAAGAACCTGTATATGCAAGGGTGAGTTCCAATATATGGCTTTTAAAATGATAACCATATGCACGACTCTGAAATACTATTTAACATGAATATTCAAAGATAAACAATATATTTATCAAAGGGTTTCATACCCGACAGTCATAGCCGTTTTAAAAACCATGGCACTTCAATATTCATCAACTAAATTTGACACCTAATCTCCGGAGCTCCAACCAACAAATAAATGAGCTGATCAGGCTCTCATTGTCAAAGAAGGCAGAATATAAATGTTGCCAGATAAGGCAAGTTTCAAATTATTTGGCCTGTCAAGGTTCCGAGTTCCAAATATTTAAGTACATAAGTTGGTAGGATACGAGCTCCAACCATCATAGTAAGTAGTTCACAAGAACATCCAACGATAGTCGTAATTAACTCGGCCTATGAAATGTGAGTAATATCCAACTTCCCGAAATAGTCAAAATTAGCCCGACCTTACCTAGACCCACTTTCATTTCACCCAAAGGAGAAATGTATCACATAACATGGATACCTACTAAGGTACCATGCATAAAACCTTTAGGCACATTTGCCACAATAAAATGCAAAATGCATGTAAAACTTTTTACTCTCGCGACAACCCATTATCTTAAACTACTAATTTTAATATCTCAATTAAACCATAACTGACTTAAGTCAAAAGTGTGCAAATATCGAAATCTTGACCGATACACCGGTCTTAGACACGTAGATTTTAATGCACAAAACAATACACTGATTATAGGACCTCTAGTCCATTATTCCACTTTATTTAGCCCCGTGCCATATCGTTAGGAACACTAGGTCCGACGTCTCGACGGCTAGGTTCATTTACAACTTTAAACTATGTTTATTCTGCGAAAAACAGAAGTAAAATCAAACCTTTCTTAATCTGACTGAAATAATCCGCTGTTTACCAAAAATCCTTTTACGTTGAAAATTCACTGTTTTATTTAAAACTCACTAATTTTAACTCAAAAATCTTATTTAAAGACTAATCCTCAGTAATAATAAATTTTATCTCTTTTTAAGACTACTAAAAAAATATTGATAGAATTGTCTGCCGTTTTCCGTTTTCAAAACGCGAATAGGGAAAAACGTGACTCCTTACTGTAAATTAATTAATAAAGTTATTTTTGAAACTTTCCTTCATAAAATAATATTTTATATTATTTAGAAATTCCTTGGATGAAAAATAGCAGTGTTAAATTATTTTCACGGTTACGTCCTCGCCGTAACTCTTAAAACGCTCTTTCGCCGTTAAATCATTAAAATAATATTATTTATCATTAATTCCCATTTTTCACCAAATAATTAATTAAGTAATATCATATTACTATTTCCACCTAAATTAACTTCATCATTTCATAAAAAGCTTTTAAATGCTTTTAACAGCGTATTTAATCGAGCTCTGACCACTGTCAGGCTTTCAAACTCACAATCCACATCAACAATTATTTGATATCAATAATATGACACTTAGAAATTTAAAACATATCACCAAATATAACAAATAATTAAATGCAGTTAAATCAAATAATTAACAGCAGATAATCAATAAGCAAATGATGCTAACTACAAAATAAATACATACACGCCATAATTAAGACACACAATAACAATTACACATGGCTATCGGAAAAATCCATCAGGTACTCCCCTTACCTGAAATCAGAATATCTCGGAGGAACAATTCGTCAAAAATCCAAACGACGCTGATAACGCGCGTAACCGCTAACTTAGCTTATCCTTCATTAAACATAACAATCAATCAACAAAAAAACAACTAAATCAAGCCTAAAATCCTACATGTTGGTTCCGGCCAAGGGCTGTGTTTGGGGTTTAAAATCCTTGAAATTTCTAAACTCTTGGATTAGTGATTTATAATCACTTAAAACCCTAAATCAATGATCATGGCATAAAGATTGAATTTAATTCTTCTAATCTCTCAACAAATGATTTTTGCCATGACCAATAAAATGGTTTAGAGTCCTTAATTTAACACAAACAACATAGATCCAATACCTATATAACTTATAAGATTGAATCATGTAAAGAAAATGAACAAAATCCCCCCCCCCCCCAAACACTAGGTTCGGCCTCCTTAGGTTAAATAGGTTCAAAATTTTTGTTGGAAGCAAGGTTATAGATCTAGAATATAGAGTTAATAATAGGATTATAGAAATTGGTTTCATGCTCATTGGATTTTCCTATGATTTTCAATGAATTTTTGAATCTAGAAACCCTAAAATGCATAATATTGATAAAGACTTCAAAATGAAAAACTCAATGAAGAACATGTTGCAAAATAAGGATGATGAGAATGGTTTACCTCTTGGAATCAAGAAATAAGCAAGAAATCTCCTACTTCCTTCACAAATCAAGCCTAGGTAACTTAGTGTTTCAATGGTGGAAATGAAGAACAACCAATGAAGAAGATGAAGTTAGGCTTTTATAGAAATGAAAATGGGCTCATGGGGTGCTTGGGCCATGGGGAAGTATGGGCATTTGTGTCCAAAGCACAAAAATTCAAGGGTAAAATGGTTATCTTGTACAATGGCAAACTTGTGAATAAAACCAACATTAAGGGTATTTTAGTCTTTTCCTCCTAAAAACCATCATGACAATGAGGAGTCATCCCATGACTCACCCCTTTTGACTCATCATGATTTGACATCCTATTTATCCGTAAGTGGGTCCCTCAAATCCTGTTTTCAGCTCTGTCGTTTACCCAATTTCGTATAACGCCCGCATAATATATATTATTTCACTTTTTAAGTGAAAAATTTTAAAATAGCCAAAGAACTTGGAAACTTTATAAAAACCTTAAGTGCTTCGTTCACGAGTCAAAATTAGGTCATTTGAGAAGTAAAATCTTACTGTCAGCGAAAATGCAAACCGGGTTCCGTCTGAATTTTAGACCCAAAATCGAATCGTGGCTCTCCACGATAAAGTAGAGTGTGAATATGACCTTGGTTTATCCAAAATCATTTTCTAGGTTTAAAAATAAAATTATAAACGTTTCTGTTTATTTTACTGAAATAAAAACAGTAAACAATGAAAAATGAGTGTTACAATACTACCCCACTAAAAATAATTTCGTCCTCGAAATTCGTGGCTTTAAACTAGACAGGATTTCCTTAATCCCAAGGTCTTACTTTCACAAGAAGGTAAGTAATCAAAGAAGAACTTTGTTAATCTGAAAAGAACACATGAATGTCCAATATGCAAAATGATTCTTTAATAGGTTCGTGAGTGTAAAACTGCATAGCTAATACATATTTACAGCCATGACTCTAATAAAGTTACTTCTTTCACGAGAACTCCTAGTGGATTAGGAACTCACAAAATGAATAGTTCCTAACTTTAAGAGAATATATTCCTTGGACAAAGGATTTACAAACGACAATTTAAAATAACAATAGTCCGACAAAATTTCAGACTGGATCACTTTCACCAAAAGTAAATGTGACTAGACTAAGTCTCATCTAGAAAATTCTTTCATCACGAAAGTATCTATCCCGAACAGTAACAGGGTAGTTCCAAAAATAAATCTCCACAATAAACGACATAACCTTTGAAATTTGAAAACAAATCTACTATCAAAGAAATGATCTGATCTCAAAAACCTATTCTGATCACCTCAATCAAGAGAAAAGGGACTGGAATAAATTTCCTTTCAAGAAACATTTATTGTAATAAAGTCATAGATATTATATATCACCGACGTCGACTGAAAGACTTACAACATAAAAGACTTTGAAGAGTCAAATACTAAAGGATACGCACATATGATTCTACTTAGATCCCATTACAACTTAACATGTACTAATCCTTAAAGCACGCATCTTACATATATTATTCCTATGTGTAACTACATCTTGGTTCCCGATCCCGTTGCTGACGTGAATCTACACTATCTTTTATAAAATCTCTAAGTCCTGAGGATTCAACCTTGTTCTCGGTGTAAACCTTCCGCCCTTATTGCCCGTTTCTCTTTGCCACCTTTTTAGCAGCTCGCACTTTGTTTCTATCTGTTTCAGATTTCTTTACATTACAAACTCTTGTACTATGCCCGATATTTCCACATTGATAACATAGAATCCCTTCAAATGGACAAGCATCTTCCAAGTGGTCTTTCTTTCCATACTTTGAGCATTGACGAATGAAGTCTCGGTTCTTCTTCCCATCATATGGTTTGTTCTGATTTTGTTTCCCCTTCTGGTTCTGGTATTTTTTCCTGAATCGAGATGATCCTCTGGTGTTACTATAGTTGTCCTTTCCTTTCTTCATCAATTCCACCTTACAACATTTCTCAACCAATGCTTGGAAATTACGAATCTCCAGCGGTAATAAAGATTTATTGATACCATATCATAAACATCCTTCAAAACGTTCACACTTCCATCCCTCATTTGGCTGAACTTGGAAGAAACGAAAATATTTGGCTAGTGATTCAAACTTCGCCGTGTATTCCCCAACAGATAGATCTCTTTGTTGTAAATGTAGAAATTATCGTTCCTTCTCAATCCTAGTACTTTCTGGGTAATACTGGTTCAGAAATACGTTTTGAAACACATCCCAAGTAATTTCCCGCTGATCAGCTTCCAGAAGTTGTTTAGTGCCCTTCCACCAATACTCTGCATCTCCTAAGAGCAAGAATGTAGCATATTGAACTTTTACTCCTCCAGGGCTATGGATAAGTTCGAAAATCTTCTCCAACTCTTGTATCCATAGATCAGCCTTCTCAGGATCAGAATCCCCACAAAACTATGGTGGATCTTGACGTCGAAAAGCAGTTAGATCTTTGCCTTCTGCCGCTTGCTGAGTCTGAGCAGTTATAGCAGTTGTCTGCATAGAAATAGCAGCCGCAATGTTATCCATTACTTGTGTTGTATCATCCACTCCACCTTCTGGTTCTGGTTCCATAACTGACCTATAAGAGAAAATCAGTCAGTTCGCAACCAGAACTGAAACGTATCCTTACATGTCTAAAACACATTACTTCTAAGAATTAATTCAGTCAATACACCATCTATTGTTCATAGATTCTTACAAGGTCTCGAATACCTCAAAACGCAAATACTTGTGTGCCAACACACATTGTTTCAATAAGGAAACAATTCAAGCAAGGTCCTACCAGAGATCCCACAACAAAAACATAACAGACCTATTCCCCAAGGTTCCCGAAAGACTCGACCAGCTCTGATACCACTCTGTAACACCCCCCCTTGGGCATTACTATACTATCACGTGCGGAAATAAATTAAAAGATTTTTGTTGGTTGCTTTCGAAAAAATTTGATTTATTTGGTCTCAAAAAAAATCTGGATGTAAAACAATTTCCTTTGAATAGTGTAGTACGTAACGTACTCATCACAATAGTAAAAATATAAAATACAACATATAATTCACAAAAAAATTTAAACCATTGTAAAGGTTTTCAAAATACCTACACAAATTTTCTCAAAACATATCACCCAAAAAAATCCTAAACTGGTCGCTCTAAAAGACACTCACTAATAAGACCTTTGGATCATCCCTATGATCACACATCTTTTCCCGCAATCCGAACTTAAGTCTCCAAGGCACTTCTGCAACATCTGCATTCGTGTACCAAGGTACAATAGCAAAGACAGAAGAACCTATATATGCAAGGGTGAGTTCCAATATATGGATTTTAAAACGATAACCTTATGCACGACTCTCAAATACCATTTAACATGAATATTCAAAGATAAACAATATATTTATCAAAGGGTTTCATACCCGACAGTCGTATCCGTTTTAAAAACCATGGAACTTCAATATTCATCAACTAACTTTGACACCTAATCTCCGAAGCTCCAACCAACAAATAAATGATCTGATCAGGCTCTCATTGCCGAATAAGGCAGAATATAAACGTTGCCAGATAAGGCAAGTTTCAAATTTTTTGGCTTGTCAAGGTTCCAAGTTCCAACTATTTAAGTACATAACTCGGTAGGATACAAGCTCCAACCATCATAGTAAGTAGTTCACAAGAACATCCAACAATAGTCGTAATTAACTCGACCTATGGAATATGAGTAATATCCGAGCTCCCGAAATAGTCGTAATTAGCCCGACCTTTCCTAGGCCCCCTTTCATTTCACCCAAAGGTGAAATGTATCACATAACATGGATACCTACCAAGGTACCATGCATAAAACCTTTAGGCACATTTGCCACAATAAAATGCAAAATGCATGTAAAACATTTTATTCTCACTGTTTTTCTTTGTGTTCATTCTTTATATGTCGAAACTAAATGGTTTCGCGACAACCCATTATCTTAAAATACTAAGTTTAATATCTCAATTAACCGTAACTGACCTTAAGTCAAAAGTGTACAAATCACGAAATCTAGACCGATACACCGGTCTTAGACACGTAGATTTTAGTGCACAAAACTAATGCACTGATAATAGGACCTCTAGTCCATTATTCCACTTTCTATAGCCCCGGGCCATATCTTTAGGCACACTAGGTCCAATGTCTCGGCGGCTAGGTTCATTTATAACTTTAAACTATGTTTATTCTGCGAAAAACAGAATTCAAATCAAACCTTTCTTAATCTGACTGAAATAATCCGTTGTTTACCAAAAATCCTTTTACATTGAAAATTCACTGTTTTATTTAAACTCACTAATTTTGACTCAAAAATCTTATTTAAGACTAATCCTCAATAATAATAAATTTTATCTCTTTTTAAGACTACTAAAAAAATATTGACAGAATTGTCCGCCGATTTCCATTTTCAAAACGCAAATAGGCAAAAATGTGACTCCTTACTGTAAATTAATTTTTCTGACACCGTAATAAAGTTATTTTTGAAAATTTTCTTCATAAAATAATATTTTCTATGATTTAGAAATTCCTTGGATGAAAATTAGCAATGTTAAAATATTTTTACGGTTACGTCCTCGCCGTAGCTCTTAAAACACTCTTTCGCCGTTAAATCATTAAAATAATATTATTTCTCATTAATTCCCATTTTTCACCAAATAATTAATTAAGTAATATCATATTACTATTTCCACCTAAATTAAATTCATCATTTCATAAAAAGCTTTTAAATGCTTTTAATAGCGTATTTAATCGAGCTCTGACCACTGTCAGGCTTTCAAACTCACAATCCACATCAACAATTATTTGATATCAATAATATGACACTTAGAAATTTAAAACATATCACCAAATATAACAAATAATTAAATGCAGTTAAATCAAATAATTAACAGCAGATAATCAATAAGCAAATAATGCTAACTACAAAATAAATCAATGATCATGGCATAAAGATTGAATTTAAATCTTCCAATCTCTCAACAAATGATTTTTGTCCATGACCAATAAAATGGTTTAGAGTCCATAATTAACACAAAAAAATAGATCCAATACCTATATAACTTATAAGATTGAATCATGTAAAGAAAATGAACAAATTCCTATGATTTTCAATGAATTTTTGAATCTAGAAACCCTAAAATGCATAATATTGATAAAGACTTCAAAATGAAAAACTCAATGAAGAACATGATGCTAAATAAGGATGATGAGAATGGTTTACCTCTTGGAATCAAGAAATGAGCAAGAAATCTCCTACTTCCTTCACAAATCAAGCCTAGGTAACTTAGTGTTTCAATGGTGGAAATGAAGAACAACCAATGAAGAAGATGAAGTTAGGCTTTTATAGAAATGAAAATGGGCTCATGGGGTGCTCGGTCCGTGGGGAAGCATGGGCATTTGTGTCCAAAGCACAAAAATTCAAGGGTAAAATGGTCATTTTGTACAATAGCAAACTTGTGCATAAAACCAACATTAAGGGTATTTTAGTCTTTTCCTCCTAAAAACCATCATGACAATGAGGAGTCATCCCATGACTCACCTCTTGTGACTCATCATGATTTTACATCCTATTTATCCGTTAGCGGGTCCCGCAAATCCCTTTTTCAACAATGTTGTTTACCCGATTTCGTATAACGCCCGTATAATATATATTGTTTCACTTTTTCGTTCACGAGTCAAAATTAGGTCATTTGAGCAGTAAAATCTTACTGTCAACGAATATGTAGATCGGGTTCCGTCTGAATTTTCGACCCAAAATCAAATCGTATCTCTCCACGATAAAGTAGAGTATGAATATGACCTTGGTTTATCCAAAATCATTTTCTACGTTTAAAAATAAAATTATAAATGTTTATGTTTATTTTACTGATATAAAAACAGTAAACAGTGAAAAACCGAGTGTTACAAGCAAAGAGGGATTTAAAATGAGGGGGAGGGATCAGAAAAATGGGAAACAAAAAAAATCCTCACTCTCTCCATTTCTTCACTTTCAGTCTCTACCACTCTTCATCACACTTGACTCTTCTTACCTACACCCACCCAAGCATCCCCACTACTTCACCGGATCCACCGTACCTAGGGATGCCGCCGCACGCAGAGCCGGCCACCGTGCCAGCCGCAGTCTCGTCGTCCCCTGCTCCGCCGTTCAGACGCGGATCTGTCGCCAAGCACCATGCTCCTCACCGCCATTCTCATCACCGCCGGCCATCGTCTCAGCCTCTCACGCCCCAAACCCCTGTCTGCTTTCTCTATCGCTGGTAATTAAATGGAGTTTGGGAAGCTTTCTTTCTGAAATTTTTTATCTCATTTCTCTTATTTATCCCTATCTTTTATTATCATGTGTTAGTTATTATGTGGTTCTGGTTGGGGCTTCCCAAATGGGCTGCCTCATTTGTGTTTTTTTAGTTTAGTTTTATTTCATTATTGTGGACTTAGTGTTTTTATTTTTTTGTAAAAAAAAATGGTTGTTGGGCTTTTCTGTCAGGCCTGAATTTAATTTTTATTCTATAAGGGTTTTGTGCTTTGGGTTTAAGTTATGTTTTTTTTTATTATTTGGGTTCACTGATTTGGGCCAAATCTGTTTTGGGTTGGATTTTAATGAATGGGTAACCTAAAAATCCTTTTGTCTCTTTCTTTCCAAAATAAAAAATAAAAAATAAAAAAAATCCTTAAAATAAAAAATAAATCATTTTTTAATTCATGCAAACAATCTACGACGTTGATGTATGATTTTTCATCCGCAAGTGTTGTATGAATTGTAAGGGTTTATCGTATAGGTTCGCTATCTTTAACCCTATGCAAGAGTGAATTCTTATTTTATAAAAAATTAAAATGGTTTCAATTTACTCACAAATTTAATATAAAAAAATCTTTTTTTAATTCACGCAAACAATCTACAACATGTTTGATTTTCTTACTCAAGTGTCGTATGAATTGTAAGGGTTCATCGTATAGCTTGACTATCTTTAACCCTACGCGAGAGTGAATTATCTTTTCTAAAAATAATAAAATGTTTTCAATTTACTCTTTTAACAAGTTTTGTAAAAAAATGAAAAATCTTTTTTAATCCACGTAACAATTTATGACGTTGATGTAGGATTTTTCATCATCTAGTGGCGTATGAATTGTAAGGGTTTATCGTATAGTACTGCTATCTTGGACCCTGTGCATGAGTGAATTTATTTTGAAATAAAATCCATTTTCAAAATCATTTGCAAAATCAAATCTTTACAAAAAATTAAAATCAATCAACCAATCAAATCTTTTTCTTTAAGAACTACATGGCTTTGAGTTTCCCATCGCACCCAGGAATACGTAGGAGCATAATCAATCATTCTATCAAGCCAAAATTTAATTTTCCCTTTTGTTGTGTTTATCTTTTTATTATTTTACAAGCGGAGTAAAAATAAATATTTTCAAAGGTTATTAAAATTATTTTGCACTACTAACTTGAGGTACCATTTTTTAAACGGGCGATGTAGGGTGCTAACACCTTCCCTACTCGTAACCGACTCCCAAACTCAAATTTATATCTTTTTAAGACTAGTTTCCTTAAAATAAATGGGTTTTCCAAGGTTTTCCCACAATAAAAATTTTGATGGCGACTCCTCTATTTTTACCTTCCTTTTAGCGTCGCTCGGACGGGACGGTTGCGACAACAGGTAAATTAAGGTTTTTGACACAGTCATATGATATAAACGAGTGAGTCGTTGTGCTCAAAAGTCAGGATGATCGTGCTTGACTTAAAAGTCAGCACGCCCGTGCTGGGGGAAGCACGATCGTGCTCCCCTGTCCAGAACAGAAACGCAGAAACAGAACAGGGGTGTTTCACCCCAAACGTTCCCGGTAATGATAATAAGACACCAATGCAGTAAAGACAAGTTAGATGACTCAATGAAGACTTAACAAGGATAATTAAATACAAACGTAAAGATAGTTAACTCGGTAACAATGTTTACCGCATGTTATTGTACCTTGGTAGCCAAGTGGCCAAAGGGGGACCTTGATGCTTAATGGTCAAGGTGTTGTTAATGTTGAACCTTGGTAACCTAGTGTCCAAGGGGGCCTCGATGCCAAGTGGTCGACGGTGTTAAAACTTGGGTAGCCTAGTGGCCCAATCAGAGGTGGTGTTTGTTTGATTGTGTATTGTGTTCCTCACGCATTCATGCATCAGAGATGTTAGTGAGGGATGTTCAACACATGGGAGGTCGTCCGAGAGTAAGGCGATCTGGTCATCCACGGCGATTCAAGTGAATCATGTACACCCATGGTGGCGCATCCGAGAGTACGGTGTGTCGGCTATCCAAGGGGTTCACCCATGGTTTGGTGAACTCCCGACATTGGTGCTTAATGGCCAATGTAAATATATAACTCCGAAGTTGACTTCCTGAGGTAGATTGGATCCAAGTACACAACGGAGTAGTGGAGTAGAGTTACATCGTATTTCATACTTGTTTGAGATGATGTGAATGATTTTAATACCTTGAAATTTTATTGTGTTTCGATATGCTATTTGTATATGTGATGCATGCTCATTTTACTAACTGCTTGCATGTCATTATGTTTATATACATATTTCTTACTCCCCATCTTTCTGTTGTTGTTTGCATGTACCTAATCTTTATGCAGAGGATGGTGAGCAGTCAGTTGAGGAGTGACTCCGAGGAGCCGCTTGCTCATAGTTAGGATTTATTTCTAGTTTTAGTTGTTATCCGTGATGTTTCCGGATTTTGGTTATACTTGCTCTATAATGTGACATCGGGGTTGTGTTTTGTTTCAGTTATGTTTTCAGTTAAGATATGTTTTAAACTTGTTTGTTTTTCCGCATTGTGACATTGTTACAATGTGGTACCTTTTACCCTTGGTTTTATTATTAAACGAAATAATATGCATGTTTTTATTTTTTTTCATTTCATGTTATTGCTTTATAAATACATGTGGGGTAGAGGGTGTCACCGAAGGGCTCAAAATTGGTGGATCCCACAGATTTTCTATACCCCCAACTTTGTTCTCCTCCAACCGAGGGGCTAAAACTAAATCGGGAAAGGTGTAATCTTCAATTTCTTTCATCTCTTTTTCGTTCCAAAAATGCATACCAAACAGAGCCATAGGGTTAAGGATGAGTTCTAGTGCTCAATGTCACCACAAAATATGTAACATTTGGCAGTGCATACATGACCATCCAATGTTTAGGGACAAGCTCAAGCGCTTGTGCTTGTACCCGAGTGATGGGTGATCGTGCATGCCAATCAAGGAATACATAACATCTAGCATTAAATGCACGACTATCAAGTGTTATATGATATTTAGAGTTTAGGGTAGGGTTTAGAGGCGTCAATGTTTTGGTGGTGATAGATGTGAACGTACGTCTTGATACTCAAATATTTCTTATATAACATATTTTCAAACATCTAATGCAAAGGTTCTATATAAATAAAAAAAAATAAAATCCATGACAATCTTTTTTTTTTTTTTTTTGCATGAATTAATGAATACCTTTTAAAGTATAAAAATATTTTTTTCCCATTAAGATTAATTTGTTTGATTTATACACTGTATTTTTTCCAAAAGTATTACTTTAATAATGAATTTTTTAATGAAATCTTCTATACAACACTTATTTTCCCATTTGAAATTGAAAAAATTGCACAAAAGGTGGGTCTATTATAAATATTTATGTAAAACTTCATTTAGATATGAGTATATCATCATTATGGTCTAATCTTCAAAAAGTAGAATATGTGGAAATAGAATAACACTGTGGCTTCTCTCCTGTTAACCAAATAATAAAACATGAGTGGGAATTTGAAAGTTTATCATTATTATATGAATGGAAAAGGATCCTATTCTTTAACATGATACTCATGTTTTAGATAGATAGATACAAATTTTATTATAATGTCCCCACCTTAACTGATTATAAGGTCCACTTGTCACATTTTAAAATTTTTGTTTCTTTAATTCTCGAGTAAACACCCTATTTGGTCCTTAAATTTGTGAATTAGTATCGACCTGATCCTTGAAATTATCAAAATTCCAAAAGTATTCCTAAATGATAGGTTAATATCAATTTAGTCCCTCATTTTATTCACTTAGGGCCTGTTTGGATATTCGTTTATAAATAGCTTATCTGGGCTTATCTACTGGCATAAGTACTTGTCAGAGTGTTTGAGAGAGCTTATGAAAACAGCTTATGACATGTCAATAAACTATTTTCAGCTTATTTTGATAAGCTCTCCACCATAGCTTAAGAAAATAGCTTATAGCTTATATGAAATGAGTTTGACTATATTTTCTCTTTGATTATAGAAATAGCTTATACATAAGCACTTATATGATAAGTACTTAAATAAGTTGTTTACCCAAACAGGCCTTTAGTATCAATTAAGTTCCTGACACTGTTAACTTAAAATCAACTTAGTTCATACGATTGTCAACGGAGGAACTAAGTTGATTACTGTTTTACAACTTCAAGGACTAATTTGGAATTTCGATAATTTCAGATACCAGATTAATACTACTTCACAATTTCAGAAATCAAATAGGATATTTACTCTTAATTCTCTAACAAGATATGGTAGCCAGTTTTCAAGAAACTGGATATGATCTAAATCCTAAATCCTATATGAATTATTGTTAATGTGCTTTTTGAACACAAAAAGTCCGATATTTATAGGCATTGTATTGGACCGCATAGATACTTTACATTCTCACTTCTCATATACTATTATATACTAAATTAGAATAAATTTATCATACATGAACAATGTTGTATCACCTATTGTCCAAACAACATCCCTGAGAAAGTCCACTCTCCTCTCCACATAAGTGAGAACATCAAAGGGGGTACTTTAGTAACTTCCTAAAGTCAAAAAAAAAAGTTCCCCAGGGATAGAAACTGAAAAGGTTATTAAACAATGTAATAAAAAAATTTGCAAGAATCTCTAGACAGCTCAGTGTTTGTTTTGTCCATTATCTCTTGTTTCTCCCACTATATAAACCCCCCTCCTCCTCTCATCATCTCACTCAAAACCGTCATCATCATCACTCATCAACATCACTATCATTTCCCTTTTCCCTCCCCATGGATAACCAAGAAATGCTTCTCAAGTTCAAGGCCTACATCATTGTCGCCCTCATTTTGTGTCTAGCTATCGTTTCCATCTTCTACCTTGTTCCATTGTTTTTATCCATCATGGCCTATTACTTGCCACTCATTCTCTCCACCACCCTCTTCCTTATGGTCGTCTCCCTCATGGCAAAGGCAGCACCGCCGGCACAGGCCGATGCTTCCGTCGCCAAACACGGCGAAGAACTGCTTCACTATGTTGCGGGCCACCACCACCACCCCGATGCACAGCAGCAACGGTTGGACCCTCACAGCAACCATGCTGATTAGCGGCCAAACTTATAGAGAGAGAATGTGAAAGTAAGACATGTTTTAAGATTTTAATTTCGATAGTTATTCCCCTCTTTGGAAGAAGTCGAAAAATTACATTATTTATTGTAAATATATCCATTCTAAATGAAACAGGATAATCTAAGTGAATGAAATAGAGAACTTAATATTATTTTGAGACATGTGATTTCCATCATCTCGTCTAATCACAAATCATTTTAAATGTCAAACAAACATTTTTAAATATTGGATCAATTTATAATTGATTAATAATTAATAATATTTATAGGGAGTTCATATATATATATATATATATATATATATATATATATATATATATATATATACTTTAATACGTGGAAATGTTTTGGAATGTTAGTGTCAGCGGTAGTAAGTTTGGAAATATATGCATTCAAAATCTATCAATGCTTTTGGGTTATTTTATTATTATTTTAAAAAAATTATGTGAGTTACAGTATTTTTGAAATATCTATATATATATATATATATTTTAAAATATTATATTACATGTAACTGTTGAGTTTAATGTTTAAGAAATTTTCGTCAAGCCGGTTGACTGCAAGATCCCGGAATAGCGGTACTAAGTAAGGCTTAGGTTTACGGGGGGAAAAAAAAAAGAGTAACGCTTAGGTCACCTCAGCCGTTTATTGCGTGGCAGTGTTTCTCTTTCGTTTTTTTTCCTCTTGATAAAGCCTAAATCTTAGTACCTCTGAAACTGCAAACATATTTTCTGAAAAATTCCAATAGCAAAGGACTCACCTTTGGATTTTAGGTGTTGGTTCAAAATCTAATGCATAAATAAATATTTACAGGTAAGGAAATTAATTTAGCAGTACATGTCACCATGTGCTATCCACATATTGGCTACTCAAGTGTTAATGTCATGTGCCTGTATTCTTATTATTTAAGGCATCTACATTAAATATGAATTTTAAATATACTTTAATTAATAAATTAATTACACAGCTTGTCTATTTATTTGTTTTTGCAGGTGATTTAAATGTGGAGAGGAGATGGTGATCGCATAGTATAGGCACAGCATAGGCGAGAGTAGATATCAGATTACTTGTGCTTCTTCTCAACTATAGATAGATTATTAGAAAGTTATAAAATAGTATATGACAGCCAACGCAGTATTTGTGTTGGGTACCTATCCCTCCCATTGTAATCTCAATTATGAATAATAGTACATATTTTCTCTCTAATTATCTTACTTTAGGTAACTCTAACTTCTAATCTAACGATAGGTAGGCTTGAATTTATCCACCTGGTACCATCTTGGTATCTTCCTTAATTTTTGTAGTTCAAGAAAGAAAAGGGTCGATTGCGGTTACGAACGTAGTCCCTATTTGATGCTGATGGGTTCGATGAAAAATATATTAATGCTCAGTTTTTCATATTAAAAAGCAACATAACACATCAATGAGGTCCCTCACACTTGGTAAATTAAAGTCGAGTTCTTTAAGAATTTTGTTAATGTTCCATTCCTATTATGTATATGGAAAATGCTTTGTTAAGAAAGATGATAATCTCTACATCTCAAAAGAGATTAATTCTCAACTATCGGTTGGAGGATATTCTAGGTGCACAAAAAAAAAAGAGTAAATATCCAAAATAGTCCCTGAAACTGTGAGGTCTTGTCAAGTTGGTCCCTCGAATTAACGAAATTTCAAAAAGGTCCCTGAAACTGTCAAACGTTGATCAAGTTAGTCCCTCCGTTAATCAGGGTTCATTGACGCCGTTAACGGCGCTTATGTGGCACGTTAAGTGCCGATTTGGCTGCCAACTCATCCTGCCACGTAAGATGGGCACTATACATGCATATTTGAGGGACCAAATTGATACAGGGACCAAATTGACACTCAATTTTTTTTAAAAAAACCCTAACGTTCATCTTCTTCTTCCCCAATGTCTCTGGTTCGTCGCTTTCACTCTCTTCCCACTCTCCGTGCTGCCTCCTTATATGTTCTGTTGTCTCTGCATCACTCTCCTTATTGCTTGCAAGCCTGAACCGAAGACGAAGGAGATGAGGAAAGGGGGTAATGGGTCTTCCCTGCGAAGTGGGTAGTAATTCTTAGGGTTAATGGGTCTGAAACACATGTGTAAGCACATGTTGATGTGTTTTCATTGCTACTGCACTTTGATATTTGAATAAATTGCTAATTTGATGATGTGTTTGCTGAGGAACCACAACAAATTTAGGAACCAGGAAATGCTCAACAACCAGTTCAAGCTCAGCCTACACAGGAAGTGCAGGTGAATGCACCTCAGAGGGTATGTATGCAGGGACTAATTTGATACTAAGTTATTAATTTCAAGGACTAATATGATATTAAGTAGAACATTACAAGGATCATTTTGATACTAATTTTTCGACTTCATATGTGCAAGCAAGAAGGTATGGTGTGAGAGGTCCAGTTATACCACCCATGGAGAAGGCTATACCAGTCAGGGCACCAACACCAGCATTTTTCCACCAATGCCTGTACCTATGCCACCACACTATACAAGGCTACATTAAGTCCATTAACAATAGGTACTATTGCAGTCGAGCAAAAAAGGAAACGATCCAACCAAACAAACAAGCAGCACCAAGCCAAATAGGTACTATTGCCAAATAGGTACTATTGCAGCACTATACAAGACTACATTAAGTCCGTTAACAATAGGTACTATTGCAGCCGAGCAAGCACAAATATAGTAGAATATATGGCCGCAAGTCAGGGAAACTTGACCAAACACCATGTCCTGTCATGGAAGAGATTTAAATAGTTAGTGATATTAATTAAAAGCATATAAACAAATATTGTGGGAGTGGTTCAGTGCACATAGAATACATCTAGTTTTTTTTTTCTTAAATGGAAAATAAGCATTCTGGTTGCTAGTCGTGCACAATAACCTACCGATCAAATTTGGATGACACGATGCTGAGCCTTATCATGGTATATGAAACTGCTTGCTACCTCACTGTGCTTATACAGGCACCACCAAATGTTTTGATATTTATATTAAGTTCACTAGATAGAGTTCTTAACGAAAGGTATGAAGTCTGATCAAGAACAATAGCAATAATTCTTTTCAAGTACTTCACTCTACCTAATAAAAGCTTCCAATTGCCTTTTAGTAATTGGTATTGTTCTAACTTCTCCAGTTTCATTTGCCTGCTGCCTTATATCCTGAATCCTGTTATTTTTTATTTATTTTAGAAAAGTGAATTTTGTTTCCAAAAGCATATCCATTTCATCAAATCAGCATTGACAAGAGAGCTATGGCATGATATTGAATCTGATGTGATGTGGTAGAAGGTTTTTACCTCATTTTCTACTGTTTCTGGTCCTTTTGTGTGGGTGCTGTTGGTGTTTCTTGCTTGCACAGATGAACTCGAAAAATTAGTATCAAAATGATCCTTGTAATGTTCTACTTAATATCATATTAGTCCTTGAAATTAATAACTTAGTATCAAATTAGTCCCTGCATACATACCCTCTGAGGTGCATTCACCTGCACTTCCTGTGTAGGCTGAGCTTGAACTGGTTGTTGAGCATTTTCTGGTTCCTAAATTTGTTGTGGTTCCTCATCAAACACATCATCAAATTAGCAATTTATTCAAATATCAAAGTGCAGCAGTAATGAAAACACATCAACATGTGCTTACACATGTGTTTCAGACCCATTAACCCTAAGGACTACTACCCACTTCGCAGGGAAGACCCATTACCCCCTTTCCTCATCTCCTTCGTCTTCGGTTCAAGCTTGCAAGCAATAAGGAGAGTGATGTAGAGACAACATAACAGATAAGGAGGCAGCACGGAGAGTGGGAAGAGAGTGAGAGAGACGAACCAGAGACATTGGGGAAGAAGAAGATGAACGTTAGGGTTTTTGAAAAAAAATTGAGTGTCAATTTGGTCCCTCAAATATGTGTGTATAGTGCCCATCTTACGTGGCAGGATGAGTTGGCAGCCAAATCGACACTTGACGTACCACATAAGCACCGTTAACGGCGTCAACGAACCCTGACTAACGGAGGGACTAACTTGATCAACGTTTGACAGTTTCAGGGACCTTTTTGAAATTTCATTAATTTGAGGGACCAACTTGACACGACCTCACAGTTTCAGGGACCATTTTGGCTATTTACTCCAAAAAAAATTTTAAAAGGACAAGCTTTCATTCTATAGGATTTCGAAGGGAATCTAATAAAACAAACCGAGGTCAAGTCTTTACATCTACCATCCGTTAGATTGTGCTACCTCTCACTGGTTCTCATATATTTGATGTTGTCGGGTTTGATGGAAACCATTAAGTGTGTGTTTGAGACAGATGAATTATTTCTATTTCGGTTATTTTCTCCCTTAAAAAGCTATTTCATAATTAATCTATTATGTTCGGGATTAAGCTTAATTTTTTAAAACATTTTTTTTTTTGGAAAAAAATGTTTTCATACATCAGTTTTTAAGGACGGTTGGATTATGAGATTGTGATTATTTTTCCCTACTGCACTCACTTTCCGTTCTTACCCCCACCCCAACCCAACGACTTTATCTGACCACATATGGACTAACATAGCAGGTTGTAGAAACAAATTTAATTAACATGTTTAATTAATTATTTATTTAATATTCATTATTTATTAGAATTCTAGAGATAAGCAACGAAATCAGCAACACTTTGATTATCCTTAAAGTTGTCTCTCCCAAATTTAAATTATGCTATTTACATACATTTTTATATGCATTACTTTCCATCTGCACAGTTTTTATTATTTGATTACAACTGGTATTATTTTTTGTACATCTACACTTTCATTCCGTTGCCTATGTATGATGTGTAAAGAATTGCACCTGGAAAATGTGCTTGCAGAATTATACCACAAGTTTTAAGAGGATTCCACTAGTGGAGTCATGTTTATTATGTGAAAAACTGACATAAAAGCACACATTCTCTGATCTCAATGTACTTGGTTGAATAATGTTTCAACTGAAAACAACATAATTTAGGCCTACTTTTGGTAACTACTTATACTGTGTTTGGTAACAAACATGCATTTTCAATGACACTTTTGTGAGAGAAAAAAATTTGCATCCAACTTGAAAGGAGGAAAAACCTCCGGTGACCAAAGTTTTCAACTGTGAAGCAAGCACACACTTAAGCTTCAACTTTAGTCTCCTTGAAAATAAGAGACAAAATTTTAAGGACGGACTTTGAATGAATAAATGAGGGAGAAACCACAGAAAATTTCCAACGGAGGAGCTTGAAGGTCCCGGATTCGTGTGACAAGCTTGCCATGGCAGCTACGTACTAGTGCAGAAAACACTTTTAACATCGGTTAATTGTGGGTTTTAACATCGGTTTTTGAACCGATATGTATACAGGCAATGTTGTATGTGATGGTGTTAGACATCGGTTATGAACCGGTGTTGAAAGTGCGCTTTAAACATCGGCTAAAATTTTAACCGATGTCTAAAGTGCACTTTCAACGTTTTCTAACTCTTTTGAAAATAACTTTACACATCGGTTAATTGTCAAAACTGATCTGGAAAGTGTACTTTAGACATCGGTTAAAATTTGAACCGATGTCTAAAGTGAACTTTCAACGTTTTCTAACTCTGTTGAAAATCACTTTACACATCGGTTCCTTTATAAACCGATGTCTAAAGTCAACTTTCAACATCGGTTTTTATCAATAACCGATGTTGAAAGTTCTTTATTTTTTTTAAAAAAAAATCAGGCCTACACCAGTTACCATTATTTCCCTGTTTCATTTGTACAGCCAAAATCCCAACAAACAAACTAAATATTCTGAAGAGAATCCCTTATAAACAAAATTTCATTCAAAGTCCTATATTAACTAAAAATCTTAACTAAATATATAGAATATCATAAATTCAAACTAAATAATATGACACCAAAGAAACTAGACAAAGATGAGTATTTGATCACCCATTAATTCCCAGTCAACTCTAGAAAGAAGGTTGCCCAACGATTCTTTATGTCAATAGTGTCTTCTTTAGATAGTGGATCCCGAGTGTCGAATATCTGCATGTAACATAAGATAAATTAAACATTACAGTTAATTTGACGAAAACAAAACATAATTAATATATAACTTATTACAAATTCTATTACTTATCGTCATCCATCCTTCAGTAATTCCGTCGGATACAATGTCGAGCATCCACTTCTTAACATAGTAGCCGCACTCCCATGAGCCACGTTGCCTATGAGACTACAAATGAACCCGATTTGAATATAATGAGTAAACACTTAACATTAACTATTTTGTAAATTGCAATTGAAACTTGGGTACCAATTAAATACTTATGTTAGGGAAAATCCACTTAATAGGCCCAGACCTAGTACCATCTAACATGCGACGTGCGTCCATAGATCTATTATAAGAAAATATACACTTAAAGTATGTTACATATTTCCGAGTAATTAATAAAACAAATGCAATACTAAATAAGAAAATTAAAAGCTTACGTTTCAACAATGGCCTTGAGTTCCTTCGTCGCTCTTCTTCCCAACGAACAGAAGAGCACCACAACATTAGAACTAGGACATAAGACCAATAATTGTCAATGTTCACTGCAGTTGGGAACAGTTAGTGACAAATCACAGATAAATATAAATCACTTTTATACTTGTACTTACCTCTTGAGGGAAGGTGCTAGGTAGCACTGTTTGTTGCCTCGACCAAGCATGTGCCGCATGCTCGCAGTAATCTCATCTGGGGGAAGTATCTCACCCTCAATGAGACCAGGGTCAACGAATCCATAAATATGGAGGTTGCCCCTAACAATACATTGGCGATTCAAATACCTAATATATTGAAAAAAATATGTTAATTATAATAGGATTGAAAATTTATTTAGTTAAACTAACAAATAAAAAATGTACTTACGTGCACCATAATGAGACGCACGACCAGCAAACCTTTTCACCATCAAGAGATATCTCCATAAAGTCCCTTGCCGGGAGATTGAAAGGTTGATCAGGCCTGCCATCGTGTTCCAACTCTATGGAAGCTGGATTCGTCGCAAGTTTCACAGCCATTATAGCCAGACGTTCAAGAGCATCGGAGTGATCCCCCTCGTCGATACCCTAATCAACAAAGATAAAGCATTAGTGAACACGGTTAAATTAATTCAATTGTAAGTAATTGAATGATTATATGAATACCTTGCCAGAGGAAGACTTCACAGGTCTTCCCAGATGAGACTTTTTGGGTGGAACATCCTTTTCAAAATCCTAAACAACAAAAAAAGCATTACTAAACACAATTAAATTATTTCAATTGTAAATATAGAAAAATACAAGTAATTGAATACCTTGGCTGAAACAAAAAACCTCAAAAGTCTTCTCGGCCAAGAGATGAAATTACCGAGGGCCTGGCCTACTATTTGAACATCCTCAGTGGGCACAGGGACTCGAGCATCAGCATCTCGAACATCTTCAACCACCACCCTCACCTCATCATCTCCTAATGTCCGGTTGTGTAAGGTATTTCCCAAGTTGTGTGCCTTCCCAAATGCAACTAAGTGGTCATGATTATCATCAACATAAAGCTCACACATGTCAGGATCCTCCTCCATGTCATCAGGATGATGAGGAGGATCACATGACCCCCCTTGGTTCTCACACGGACAGAGGGTGAGACACAGGTATTTTGTTGGGAAATAGCAAAAGTTTGCATCTGCTGGGCAATCTCTCGTCTAAGCTCATCTGCAATCTCCCGTTTTAGCTGTTCTCGATCTACATCTTCCCTGGGGCGATGGTGTGAACATGAACCATGGTATTCGCGAATGCCAACGCCCCATCCAACACCAATGACACGGCCAGGGTGGTCTGGCTTACCAATCGCAGTAGCCAAAATATCTTTGCATCCTTTAGTCATAAAACTTCCTTGAGTGACCTGCTCGTCCAAGGAATCCTACAACATATAGAATGTCACATTAATTTGTGTAAGACAATGGATAAGATTGTTAAGATTACAATTAGAATTAAAAATAAACTTACAATCTTCTCAGCTACCCAACGTGTCTCCTCTGTTGTATATTGTCCCGATTTTCTTAGTCGGGCTCTCTTCCATGACTTATAGCGTGGGGCTGGAGGTGGATCAACAACTTATGGAGGGTTTTCAGCACTAGGATCAGCCTGAGATGCTTCTTCCTGGAGTCTTTTCTTTTCCTCTTCCATCATTTTTATATTAAAACCATCATATCCTGCACGAGCCATGACATGGGGGTAGACATTATTTTTCTGGATGTCTTGCGCCTTTTTCCTTTTCACCTGTTATAAATGACAGACAACCATATTATGTAAATTAATAAAATTAATTAAATTAACATATGACTCAATTAAGTTAACCTAGTGGGAGGCCTCATGTCAGGACTAAACAAAACGATCCCAAGTCTCCTGGTCAAGAAACGAGTATGTTTCAAGTGCGGACTTGTCAAGCTGCCCAAATATGTAGTATCTACCCAGGTCCGCCTTAAATTTCCTCCACCGCTCACCTGCATACTTTATCCATGTCCTCCTCATACGCTCGTTATTGGGCACTTCAAAGGTGAGCTATATTACACAACAAAATGGAGAAATTAGTGTATGATATTAATATGGTTAAATAAAATAAACACAAAAAATGACATTAAAAGTATAGATACCAAGATGCTATCCCATATCTGATCCTTCACACTCGCCGGTACATGGTCCCAATCCTCAATAAGAATACTAGTCTTGCTTCGAGCAACGAAGCCCACAAAACTGTGAAACTGATTAGCCATTGGCCCTACAGGCTTGCAACGTTCATCAAACTGGATCTATATCCTTTGATTAGCACCACGATTGATGGTCAAATTCCTTAACCGTGTGGCACCTCTACCCTTTTTTGCGTTTAGGCGGGGTATCTGACCCGCTGCGCGAAGGAGGGATGTCCTCGTGATCAGTCATGTATGCCTATTTAGACACACAAAAAAAATGTAATGTCAGTAAAAATCGAGTTATATAAAACATAACTTAAATTAACTTGTAAATATCAAGAAAAATAAAAATTGTAAATATGACTTTAAACAAGACTTATAAACATAACTTATAAATATAACTCATAAATACATATGAATTATAAACATAACTTATAAGTATAACTTATAAATATAACTATAAACATAACTTACACTCTGGTCAAGTAGTAATGTTCTCCCATAACCCTTCCTGATGATCATCACGAGCATGTATATCGTCCACTTCATTTTCCTCATTGAAAGTAGGCACCCGTGTTGAGAAAGAAGGAGTATCAGAAATATCAAGAGTTGAATCTTGATTTTCCTCACTACCATTATGCATGCTTTTTTCTTGGAGAACCACTGACCACCTTTTGTTAGGAGGATCATTGATATAAAACACTTGTTTTGCTTGGAATGCCATGATGAAAGGCTCTTCCTTAAAACCTACCTTGTCAAGGTCCACCAATGTAAATCCCAACTCATCAGTTTGTACAACGCTGTTACTGCCGACCCACTTACATTTAAAAACGGGCACTCTAAATTTAGTGTAATCGACCTCCCAAATCTCTTCAATGACTCCAAAGTAAGATATGGATGCCATAACAGGGATTATATATTTTGAACTAGAGAAGTGCATGGACTCGGTCACAACCATAACCCCACTGTTTTGCACGGTAGTCTTGTCATCATGGGACTTTGTATAGAAGGAAAACTTATTGATATCGTATCCACCCCAACATATGACATCAAAGTTAGGCCCTTGTGCTAGCCATTTTAATGTATCAGAAGCGATACCTTCAATTACAATTTTTTATTTAAACCGGTTTAAGAAAGTTTTGTTATGCTTATTCAACAACCATTTTTCATCCATTCGAGGGTAATTTTCCTTGACAATGCTTTTGTGATCACGTAAGTAAGGTTCAACATCGTCAGCGTTATTCAATATATACAAATGTGCTTGAAGCACTTCCTCTCGACCCTTGCTCTTAAAAGTAATACCTCGTGTACCCTTACCATCACATCTTCCCTCATGACGAGACTTAGGAATCCCTACAGGTTCCGCTTCTGACACGTAGTCTGTACAAAACACAATAGCTTCTTCTATTCTACAACGTACCTTTCAACAATAGATGCTTCAGGACGGTGTGGATTCTTCACATACCCTTTCAAGATCTTCATGTATCGCTCAACTGGGTACATCCACCTTAAATAAATGGGTCCACACAATCTAATCTCCCTTACTAGATGAACAATCAAATGAACCATAATGTCAAAAAATGAAGGGGGATAATACATCTCCAATTGGCACAAGATAATAACTGCCTCATTTACCAACTCATCCAACTTCTGAGTGTCAATGACTTTGCTACATATAGCATTGAAGAATAAGCACAACCTAGTTATGGTGTCTCTAACTTTTTTAGGCAAGATGTCCCGAATAGCCACTGGCAGTAGTTGTTGCATCAAGATGTGGCAATCATGAGACTTTAAGCAAACTAATTTGAGATCTTTCATTGAGACAAGCCTCTTAACATTTGAAGAGTAACCTTGTGGCACTTTGACGCCCCGTAGACACTCACAGAAACTTCTTTTCTCTTTTTATGATAAAGTATGACATGCTGGGGTAAACAAGTCTTCTTACCACCTACTGATTGTGGAGCTAACTGCTCTCGTATACCCATCGCAACTAGATCCAGACGAGCATTCACATTATCTTTTGTCTTGACCTGAATGTTGAGAAGCGTTCTGATTACACTATCACACACATTTTTCTCCACATGCATCACATCAATACAATGTCTTACATCAGGCTTGCACCAGTATGGAAGATCAAAGAAGATCGATCTTTTCTTCCATATTTTTTTCTCAGTAGCCTTCTTTTGGGTCTTCCCGTAGATAACATTGATGTCCTTCCCCTGTTGAGAAACTTGCTCTCCAGTTAATGCCGCCGGAGCAATTTCATTATCTGGAAGTCCATTGAAAGCTTTCCTCAATATACGATAAGGGTGATTAGGTCCGAGAAATCTCCGATGCCTAAGGTAAATTGTCTTCCTTCCATGTTGCAGTTGATGGGAGAATGTGCCTTCTTCACATATAGGGCATGCTTTATGCCCCTTAACACTATACCCGCACAAGTTCCCGTATACTGGAAAGTCATTGATGGTGCAAAATAACATGGCACGCATCTTGAAAGTCTCATGGCAGTACCCATCAATCACACCAACACCTTCATCCCACAACATTCTTAAGTCTTCAATCAAGGGACTTAGATAAACATCTATGTCATTTCCTGGCTGTTTTGGGCCCGAAATCATCATAGATAACATAATGTATTTGCACTTCATGCACAACCAAGGAGGTAGGTTGAAGATTAATAGGAGAACAGGCCATGAACTATGAATACTACTTAAGTTACCATACGGGTTCATTCCATTCGTAGCAAGTCCAAGCCTAAGGTTTCAGGGCTCATTGCCGAAATCCGGAAACAAACTATCAATTCTCTTCCATTGCAAAGAATCAGCCAGATGGCGAAGCTGTCCATCACATTTCCTCTCATCTGCATGCCATCTAATGTTCTTTGCATCATTTACATTAGCGAACAATTGCTTGAACCTCGGAATTATTGGAAGATACCATAACACCTTTGCAGGAGGACCCTTTGTGACCACATCACAACTAGATTTGCCATCCTTCACTCCAATACCTAAGTAGTATCAATTTCAGTTGAAGGGAACATATATCCTGGCCCCATTCCTGGCTTTTACAAGTAATTATGATGTTCCTGTGAGCTAAGTGGAGAGTGCACTATCACCAGAAATTGAGAGAAGTATGTAAAAACATCATTTTATCATGAGTACTCGGACCTATGACAAGCCTTTCACTCGTGAGTGCTTTAACCCCTCAGAACAAAATAAAGAGCACAGCTTTTTATATAAAGGTTGTTATTGTTTTTTTTTTCTCAAGGGTAGAAGGTTGTTGCTAATTATCCATGAAAAAACCAAATAGTTTGTTAAATTCAATCGCTACAACCATATAACTTCTATCTCTCTCACATATATCTTAGGTGAGCTGTGATTTGAGGACTCAGATACCTATTCGGTAGGTGATGTCCAAACTCCATCAATTTTTTACTGTACTATTACCCCAAATAATTGGGGTAGGCAGAATGAAATTTATTTATGCATTCTCTGTTACGAAGAGCATCTAATTCTATGATTAGTTAATTTATTAAAATGATTTAAGTAAAATTTAGCTCTGGTATTAGCAATTCAAGAAGTGTTTTGCTATATCCCCTGAATTCATCACAATTAAAGAAGTGTCTAAATGATTTAGAGAATAGATGAAGATGGCTCTGGACCATTATAGGAATTCACACTGGTGTTTTAATTGTAGTAATGTGGTCTTGCAATGCAATGCAAGGACTGAGTAGTCGAAAATAGAATGTGATGAAAAGGAAAAAAAAAAGAAACATGGTAAATAAAAACTATGTTATATCAAAGATAATTACATCAATTGGATATTAGATTAAAACCACTTGAGTAGAAGAGTTCATGCACTTGTTCAATTAGTGGACCTTTACATCAAAATATAAAATAAGATCTCTTAAATGTTAACACTATATATATCATCTTTCTTCACATATTACTTGATCAACTAAGGTGTTTGGAAACAGAAAATAAAAATCATATAGATATGTTGTAATTTGTAAACATTATTATATCCATGAATGAGTAAAACGATCAAGTCTATATATCTTGTATAAGATTATTGAATGGATTCTCTCAATCAAGCTAATTTATACATGCAATGAAGGCTCACAATAATACTCCAATTGCTTGTTTACTTGAATCAGTATTAGCAACCTCACCTAAATCAGCAAGTTCATAGTGGTTCATGCATTTTTATCAAACAATTGGTAAGCAAAATAAAACACCAAAACACATCAACATATTTTGTAACTATCCAAATTAACTATCCAAGCACATCAAGCCATTCAAATAAAACAATCATATGATGACAGTAGAGTATATTCTTTCTCATTCATTTGAAAGTTCACAGTACAAATGTAGCAAAGAGACAACAAAATAGAGATAACAAGTTACCAAGAAGTTATAAGCTCTCACACTAAATGCCTAAATCTCAACCTTCCAGTAATTTCAGAATTTTGAAAAATACAGAGAAATCTCCCAAACCCTTCTTACAGAAAATTTTCGGATACAAATACAAACTACTCAATTTAACGCAGTGACCAC
Organism: Sophora flavescens; assembly: GCA_030762895.1. Classification (NCBI taxonomy): domain Eukaryota; kingdom Viridiplantae; phylum Streptophyta; class Magnoliopsida; order Fabales; family Fabaceae; genus Sophora; species Sophora flavescens. The sequence goes on from CM061062.1 coordinate 176,914,851, forward strand.
ATCAATAACACCAATACAGACAAACATTTTTTTACAAGATTCTCAAGCTAGACAAATTTAACGCATGTCTGCACATTATCTATATTAAAAACCCACACCATGACATGGTCTAACGCATATTAGCTATATTAAAAGCTCCCACCATGCATGGTCTAAGGCATTGAGGACTTTTCCTCAAACAATTTTTATGTGAATCATCAATCATGACAGTGTGTAAATGACATTTATAACATTTGGTGTGTGCTTGAGTTTTTTTACAATGAAGTATGCCAATGAGCAAACAATTATTCCCCTAACCTTCCTAATTTAGTCACAATAAAACCCAGCCCCAAAAAGACACCCAAAAATCCTTTTTGAAGCACATCCTTGGAATTTGGAAACCAAACCCACAATGTAGAACCCATAATGGAGTTTGAAACCAAGAATTCAAGATTCATGATTATCACTCAAATAACCTAGATCTGAAAGCTAAATTAGGAGTACCAATTAGCATACAGGGACATGAAAAGGCAAGATTTTTCAGTAAGTAAATCACCTGAAAGGATTCATGAGAGAGCTCAGAAGAAGCTTGTGGACGACGGTAGTGATTAACGAAGGAAGATAGAAGTGCTGGCTGGTGCGGCGGAGGCATGGCGGCGATGGCGGACTGGTGTAGCGATAGGCGCGCTGTTGTGTGGCTCGCACTGTTGTGGAAGAGGGTTAGGTGCGGCTGGAAGAGGTTTAGGGGAGGTGGCCGCACGACAAAGGTTTAGAAGTGGCAGCATTTGAACCGTTCCCAACGAAACGACGGTGTGAGTACAGACAGTGGACGACGGTGTGAGCACTAGGGTTTGAATGGTTTTGGGTATAAATGTTTTGTTTGAGTAGCGTGAAGGAGAAAGGAGGGAACTGAATAGAAAATAAAGGTTTTAACATCGGTTCTTTACATAACCGATGTCTAAAGTGTTGCTAGATTAAAATTATTTTAACATTTGTTCATCAACTTTCAACATCGGGTCAATAACCAACCGATGTTTAAACTTATGCTGGATTTTTCAACATCGGCTAGAAATACAACCGATGTCTAAAGTTAAGTCTGGTTTATAATTTTATTTTTTGTTTCAAATTTCAACATCGGTTTGGTAAAATACCCGATGTTAAAGGTTTATGACATCAGTTATTTAGGGAACCGATGTTAAAAGTTTTTCATTTAATTTCAAAATATCACCGCCTCCTTTTTAACATTGGTTATTTTTTAACCGATGTTAAATCGTGACGTTAAAAGCATATTTTACACTAGTGACGGCTTCCTCTTGGTTCCCAAAAACCATTGGAGCCTACCATTGGTTTTTGATTTGGAAGTTACAAAGCAGCAACCTCCACCTTTACAAACATAACTTACATCAACCACTTAATCAGAGTTTGTCTTAGTCTAAATTACAATGGCTATTTCACTACATTTTGGCTTCAACTTAAGATGGAACAAGTAACTTGGCAAGTTAAACAATCATGGATGCAATCTGAGTTGAAGACCTGGCTTCATTTTAGTAACAAAAGCAATCTATGTTGTTAAAGGAAAGTGATTAATAGTAAATATATCTTAATTAGATGAATGACTTGATTAACTTCTCATGATTAATGTTTTCCCTCTTCATCTAACATATTAAAAACTGTCCCCTTACACTTCTTGAGAGCTTCAAGCTGCATGGAGCCCCGCATTAACAAACTGAATTTGAGTCTGAAACTGACCAATAAATGCCCTTTCAATAAATATCAGACTTTCCATCCTCATTAGAACTCTGGTGTGTATTAATGTATTTGGTCATTTAAGAGAAAAATGCAAACTCCTCTAGAACAACTTGATGTGTATGATGTGTTAATCTATTCTTGCTTAACTAGTGCTTAAAAATAAGAACTTGTTTTTGCTATATTACACCAATGGAGTAAGATGATGTGACATCCACATGTAAGGACAATTGCTTCTATAAACAACTCACTCTTATATAAGAACCTAATAAAAAAGAGAAAAAAAATAATAGAGAATAAGTATAAACAAAGATGTGGGTAACCGATGGTACCCATTTGATAAATTTTATAGAGTTTTATCATTGGAGTGAATAATTGCTTAAAATATTATAAAGTAAAAAGTGATGAAATGACATGATTAAACCCATAAAAAAAGGATTTAAAGCAACTTCAATGAATTGTACCATTGAAAATGCTCCTAAGATGACGGAGCAAGTGTTAAATCAGAAATGGACAGTGGACCAGAATGATCAACGTCAAGCTCTTCAAACTCCTGCATGACAAGTGAAATGTCTTCTTAACTAATCTTCCCCATCTCTTTGAGCTTATAAATATCGAATTCAGTAGCCCTATGAGCAACAATCAAAGAAATAGGTTTAATTATTTACCAAAAACGAAAATGAAACCATGTAATCACTTATAGCTAGTATGGGTTGGGCTAAGGTATACCATCCATATTTTGCATCACCCACTACACCACCCATATGTGGCAAATTTTGGACCAATCAAAATGTCACATGGGTTTGGTCAAAATTTCAAACTTTCTAGTTGTATTATACTGTAGTCAAATTATATGAATACAATATATTGTAGTATAGTATATGTACTATTTGTATTCACAAATTTAACCCATATTAAAATAATGTTTTTTGATTAAAAAAATTGATTTTATTGTAAAATAATATTTTAATATGAATTAAAATAATGTTCGTTGTCAATAATATTTTGTAATATAATCAGTTTTTTTAATCAAAAAACATTATGTTAATATGAGTTAAATTTACAAAGACAAAAGGCACATATATTATACTATAATATACTATATTCATATAGTTTGACTACAATATAATATAAATAGAAAGTTTGAAATTTTGACCAACCTATGTGGCAATTTGATTGGCCCAAAATTTGCCACATGAGTGGTGTAAAATGTGGGTGATGCACCATAGCCCAGCTTATATATAAAGTGCCACTAGTGCAAAATATGCTTTTAACATCGGAGTTTCCACATCGGTTTCCATAAAACCGATGCGTAAAACGAGGCGGTGGCATTTTTGAAATTAAAAGCAAAGGATTCCACACCGGTTTCAAAAATAACCGATGTGTTAACATTTTCCACATCGATTATTTATTAACCGATGTCTAAAATTAAAACAAAAAAAAATTAAAATTTAAAAATTGTATCTTTCCACATCGGTTCCTAATGAACCGATGTTTTATTTATATTATCCACATCGGTTTATTTGTAACCGATGTAATAAATTAAAAAAAATGAAATTTTAATTAAATTAAATCGTAAGTTCTACATTGGTTATTTTTAAACCGGTGTGAAATATGGATAACCACATCGGTTTTTTCTAAACCGATGTGTAATATTTGACCCTACTTTTTGTCATTCCCTCCATCTGTTCCGCGCCCTCTTCCATTCCTTTTTGTTTTGTGCTCGAGACTTTCTTCCCTAACTCTCTCACTACTCTATGCTCCCCCAGTCTTTAGTTTCTGAAAACCCTAAAACACAAAACACTCATCTCTTTCTCACATCGAAGAAATCCCTCCATCTAGCGGCTCTCTTTCTTCCTTCACGCAAGCTCCCTCATCTCCTCTGCTAACGCGCGGCCTGTAACATTTCTGGTCTCCAAAACCGCCTCTCATTCTCACCGCGAAGTTCACTCCCTCCAGCCTCCAAGCTCCTTCGTTCCTTCAATCCTCTTCTTTCGCGACCTGTCTCCTTACCACCATTATTGAAGACGGTGGTAAAGACGATTGTGACAAGCCTCGTTAAGGTTATCTTCATCTCCTTTTTTTTAAATCAGCTTCTGGGTTTTTTATTTCAAGCTTGATTTTGTGTGTTTAGGGTTTCTTCTTTTTGGGTTTCTATTTCTGCTATTATTTATCATTTAAGAAAAAGATTTTTCTACGAAAATCAACTTGTGAAGTTTGTGCCTTGAGTCCTTGTTCTGTGTGTGTGTGTATATATATATATATATACATAAATATAATAAAATTGCATGTGTTGTTCTGTGTGTGAAGTGTTATAAAGTGTGAATCTTTGTCTAATCCACCATAGTGGAAATGGCTCCAAGACTGGATTTTTCCAATTGGTGGACAAAGGATACACAGAAAGGAACACAATTGGATGGTGGTATCACGCGTCACGGCCGTGATACCTGTCACGGCTAGGCCGTGACATATTCTGCCTTGGAAGTGCTTCACTGGTTGGTCTGTCACGACCGTGACCACCATCACGGCTAGACCGTGATCAGTTCTGCCTGTGAGGGTCTGGTTCAATTGGCATGTCACGGCCGTGATGGACATCACGAGCTGGTCGTGACCAGTTCTGACTTTTCCATTCTTTCTTTTCAGCTCTACTCTATCACGACCGTGTGATGGATGGTCATCCCACGCTAGGCCGTGATGGGCTCTGTTTGGCTCATTTTCTTCACTTTTCAATCCCCATCTTCATGCAAGCTACATAATTAGTAAAGCCTTAATTTCCCGTTTGAGATGCAATACTAATGAGCACACGTGTACGTGCTTAATGTACCGCTCATTGTGTTGGATCTTGAATTGTCCAAAGTTGGACAGTTTGGGAAAAAACTTTTTCTTAATTTTGTTGGTGTAAGCCCTAGAGGCCAATGTATTTCTTTAGACTTACATTTGTATCTTGCTATTTCATATATATATATATGATATGAGGCATTCCAGTTTATTGTGTTACTTGTTTAAACATAATAAAGTCCTTAGAATAGAAATTTCAATTTAATAGAATATCAAGTACATGACTTGATCGTGAGACACTATTGAACAATGAAATCCTATTCTTAAATATCCACAGTCAAGTATTTTATCAACAAGGACAATAATAATACAATTGAGACTATTATGTGTGCAGACTGATGACCATATCTCACGGGTCATGGATATGAGATATCGAGTTGCCACATAGGTACACATTAAGGTAATGATGTACTGGATTGACCCACCATGAGAACACTACATGGAGCGTTATGTGAGTGTCATAAGTAGTTCTCATAGTGACAATGGTGTATGTAATCCTTCGACCTGAAATCACTACGATCCCTACATGAGGAGTCGTGTGCTTTAATATCGTCAAACGTCATCTGTAATAGGATGATTATAAAGACGGTCATTGGGCATACCACGAGCCATGCAGAGGGATGTGAGTGACCTAGATGGAATTTGTCCCTCCTACATAACAAGAGTAATATCTGTGGGCCCCCTGATAGAGTGAGACTGTAAAATGCATGGCCATGCTGAAATGAGTCAATATGAGATATTGACCTCATTTGTTGTTAAGTCTACTCGGGTATCAGGGAACATGATATTGAACCATACAAGGGTGACACATTCTATAACTTGTGTTCAATATAGATATATGGACAAAGGGATAATAATGCACATGAATATTTGTCACAGAAAGGTTTCGTCAAATCACTGACTTTCTCACTACTTAGGTAGCAGTGATGTATTGCTAGATACCGCTCACTGTTTGTAATATTAAATGGGATTTAATATTACTGCTAACGTATTGGGAACCTATAGGGTCACACACAAAAGAGTGGATTAAAAGAAGCATTAAAAGAAAGTTGGACTTTCCAATTGGGCCTAGCGCATAGTAGATGGGCTTAGGTCAAATGCTGCTCACTAACTCACTTAAGGAGGTGCTACTATAAGTAGACCACTTAAGTTGTTGTGCCCAGACGGTTGATAACCTAGCCGCACAAAAGAGAGTAAGTGTGAACAACAAAGTCTCGGTTTTGAAGCTAGCATCGTGAGACGAGAGACGCCGGTCCATGACGTTGGACGCTCACGAATCCGCTCGTGTGGATACCTCTAGAGACACCGTTCGTGCGGTGTTCGTGATAGACGAATTTCAACAAACAGCCATCGCTTCAAGAGGTAAACTTTCGAATCATGAATCATGACCATTCGCAAGGATCCTTCGATGGGAATTTTTCCGCTGCGTTTTTTTGTTTTATACGCAAATTCCCAACAAAGTGGTATCGAGGAGCTTGCGAAACCATGATTCTATTACGTGGTTTATCCGTTATGTATGATAACATGTTAATAATGTGAATCATTTTCTGAAAAATGGTTTTGAAAATCGTTTGCATCCGGTTTGCGAAACCTTGTTTCTGTGATTTTCGTATGTATATGATATATATGTCTATTGCATGTTTGTGTATATATGCGATATGTACATTGGTTCTGAATCCTTATTATGTTCTGCGATGGCATCAAATGTTGATGTTAAACATGATTGTTTTCAGTTCTGTGTTGGCGGCGTTAAGGGGTTTCAGACATGAAAAGTTCATGTTGTTGCGGCTGAGGTTCCAAGTGTTGAAACCGTAGCCGTCGTTCCTTGCAACGTGAAGTGTTCACGGGCCTTGCGGTTTTAGGGTTGAAAGGTTGACGCCCTAGCCACCAAGGAAGCGAGGCACACTTCGAATTTCGAATTTCCAATGGGACCCCGTGCTACCTCTGCGTAGTGTGTAATTTCGAAATTCAAATTTTGAAATTTTATGTCACCATTTAATAATTATATCAATCACAATAAATGTGATTTATAGTAACATCAATTATAATAAATGTGATTTATTATATATATGTTACGGTTTCAAAATTCAGATTTTGAAATGTGATTTATATCAATCACAATAAATGTGATTTATAGTAACATCAATTATAATAAATGTGATTTATTATATATATGTTACGTTTTCAAAATTCAGATTTTGAAATGTGATTTATATCAATTACAATAAATGTGATTTGTTACAATAAATGTGATTTATGTTAATTGAATAAATGTGATTTATGTCAATTACAATAAATGTGATTTGTGGTAACAACAATTGCAATAAATGTGATTTATGTCATTTACAATAAATATGATTTATAATAAATGTGATTTGTGGTAACAACAATTGCAATAAATATGATTTATAGTAACATCTATTATAATAAATGTGATTTATTATATATATATATATATATATATATATATATATATATATATGTTATGTTTTCAAAATTCAGATTTTGAAATCTCTAATTTATGAAATTAATAATAATAATGATTATGTGTTATTATTGGTTGTTACTATTTATTTGGTGATGTATGGTGAATGGTTATGGCCTTAGTCCTTTTACCTTTTGGTTTATATTTTGAAATACGGCCTGCGTGCCGTGCCTTTCTCTTATATTCCATATGTATCTTCTTTTCTCATCTCACTCCCCTCATATGTAAAATGAGGTTTTTTTATGTAATGTAATGATGGAGACAAGAAGACGCTATCACGTGGGAGATCTTGCTTGGAGAAGCTTGGACGCTCCTAGGTTTTAGTTTAGATTCTCTCATTGGCTTGGGAGAATCAATGCGTTAGGGGCCATAACCATATCACATTTATTTACCTTATATATGTATGAGATGCATGTATGTATATAGTATGTTAAAAGATGTTTAACTAATATATGTATGAGATGCATGTATGAAAATAGTAAGTTAAAGAGTTTAACAAATGATGAGATCAAGTTTTAATCAAATCCCTCAAAAGGAAATATTAAGTCACATTTAAAGGCCTTCCGATGCATGGCACTCGTCAAGACTACTATCGATTAAGTGTGGGTCCGCCAAAGCGGGTACCTTTATCTATAATAGTAAGGCGCGATGGGACAAATGTAATGTTCAACTGCTATCCATTGGGTCTGACTTAACTAAGCCAACTTCAATAGGATTGAAAGGCTTAGAGGCTCATAAGTTGGGCTTTAGTCCATGTGATGGATTAGAATAAGAGTTATTCACCCAACTATCCAAGAGTTGCATGAGATGCAATCGGAAAGTGTTTCCTACCTAAATAACCGAATTTTGGGTGATCACCAAAGTCGACTTAAAGCTAGGTGAAATATGGATCTTGGCCCACTAGAAAATCTTCCAACGGGATTTTCCGAATCAATGATGAGGGTCATTGTTTTGAGTAAAATAGTGGGAGGCGTATTTAATTAAAGACCTTATTAAATAACTTCATGGCATGATACTTATACTTTGCATATATATCTCTGTAGATTACCATGGCATCAAACACATCAAGTAACCTGTCATTGCGATCCGTCCTTGAGAAGGACAAACTATCCGGAACGAATTTTCTGGATTGGTACAAAAACTTGAGGATTGTCCTCAAACATGAGAAAAGGCTGTATGTTCTTGAGGAGCCTATCCCTGAGAAGCCACCGCTTCAAGTGCTCCTAGGTGGCTGGGGATGCTTATAAGAAGCATCGGGATGACGCCTTAGACGTGGGGCTGTCTTATGCTTGCCGCCATGACCTCCGAGCTGCAAAAGCAACATGAGACCATGGAGGCGTACGATATGATCGTGCACCTCAAGCTGCTCTACCAAGAGCAAGCAAGCAAGAGGAACTGCCCAAAATACCTGGAAGAAAGCAAGAAGAAGAAGGGAAGTGAGACTTCCACTTCAGGTATGTTTGTTATAGAAGTCAATTTATCTACTTCTGCATCATGGGTATTAGATACCGGATGTATTTCTCACATTTGTACAAATGTGCAGGATCTAAACAGGAGTAGACCATTGGCAAAGGGCGAAGTCGACCTACGAGTTGGAAATGGAGCAAAGGTTGCTGCTTTAGCCGTAGGGACTTATGTATTGACTTTGCCCACTGGGCTTACTATTCAGTTAGAGAACTGTTATTTTGTGCCTGCAATTAGCAGGAATATCATTTCCGTTTCTTGTTTGGACAAGAGTGGTTTTTCTTTTATAATAAAGAACAAAAGTTGTTCTATTTATTTGGATGATATTTTCTATGCTAGTGCACACATGAGTAATGGGCTTTATGTCCTTGATCTTGAAATGCCCATCTATAACATAAATACTAAGAGGTCCAAACCAAATGAGTTGAACCCGTCTTATCTTTGGCATTGTCGTTTAGGCCATATAAATGAGAAGCGCATTTCGAAGCTCCATAAAGATGGACTCTTGGACTCATTTGATTATGTATCATATGAGATATGTGAGTCTTGTTTATTGGGAAAGATGACCAAAGCTCCATTCACCGGCAAAGGTGAAAGAGCCAACGATCTTTTGGGTCTTATACATAGCGATGTATGCGGACCCCTAAACACATTAGCTAGAGGTGGTTTTCAGTACTTCATCACATTTACTGATGATTTCAGTAGATATGGATTTGTGTATCTTATGAAACATAAATCGGAATCCTTTGAAAAGTTCAAGGAATTCAAAAATGAGGTACAAAACCAACTTGGTAAAAATATTAAAGCTCTTCGATCAGATCGAGGTGGTGAATATTTGAGCCTAGAGTTTGATGATCATCTGAGAGAGTGTGGGATTTTATCTCAACTCACTCCACTGGAACACCACAATGGAATTGTGTTTCGAGAGGAGAAATCGAACCTTGTTGGACATGGTTCGGTCTATGATGATTCATGCAAACCTTCCAAACTCCTTTTGGGGATATGCTCTATTGACAAAGCAGCTTTTACACTTAACCGTGTTCCATCCAAAACGGTAGAAAAGACACCATATGAGATATGGACTGGTAGACGACCCAAAGATGTCTTTTATGAAGATTTGGGGTTGTGAAGCATATGTAAAACGTCAAGTTTCTAATAAGCTTGATCCCAAATCTGATAAATGCTTCTTTTGTGGGGTATCCCAAAGAAACCAAGGGATACCAATTCTATAATCCTTCCGAAGGCAAAGTGTTTGTCGTGACGGACGGTGGTGTATTCCTAGAAAAGGAGTTTATCTCCATAGGAACCAGTGGGAGGAAGATAGAACTTGAAGAAATTCAAGAATCACAGAGTAGTGACCTACCATTGGTGGAACAGAGCAACCTTCACGAGAATCATCGTGGAGGAACAACCCGCTCCAAAGAGCACAAGACCAGCGTAGGTCTAACAGGATACGTCACCACCGAGAGATATGGATTTCTCATGACTCCACAAGGTGATGTATTGCTCATGGATCAAGATGAGCCTCGTGACCTACCAGGAGGCCATCATGGACCAGAACCGAGAAGTGGCTTGAGGCCATGAAATCGAGATGGATTCCATGTACACCAACCAGGTCTGGACCGTGGTAGAGCCACCGGAAGGGGTAAAACCCATAGGGTGCAAGTGGGTTTTCAAAAAGAAAACTGACATGGATGGTAAGGTACACACCTTTAAGGCGTGATTGGTCGCTAAGGGTTTCAAGCAAATTCATGGTGTCGACTATGATGAGACCTTTTCACCTGTTGCGATGCTTAAATCCGTCCGGATCTTACTTGCTATCGCTGCATACCATGATTATGAGATATGGCAGATGGATGTCAAAACTGCCTTCCTTAATGGAAAGCTTCTTGAGGATGTGTACATGACACAACCTGAAGGCTTTGACATTTCAGAGGATGCTCGAAAGGTATGTAAATTGCAGCGGTCAATCTATGGATTGAAGCAAGCTTCCGAAGTTGGAACCTTCGTTTTGATGATGTCAGAAGACGATGACGGATTCATCAAAAATGAAGATGAACCTTGTGTCTACAAGAAGGTTAGTGGGAGCATTGTTGTTTTTCCGGTGTTATATGTTGATGACATATTACTCATTGGAAATGACATCCCTACACTACAAAAATGTAAAGACATGGTTAGGGAATTGCTTCTCTATGAAAGATTTGGGTGAGGCTACCTATGTATTGGGAATCGTGGATCTATAGGGATAGATCGCTGAAATTGCTTGGCCTAAGTCGAGTACATACATAGACAAAGTGTTGAGACGCTTTAACATGCATGAATCCAAGAAAGGACTCTTGCCTATGTCACATGGTATATGCCTATCAAAGGCACAATCCCCTTCCACTCAAGAAGAAAGGGATCGCATGAGTAAGATTCCATATGCATCCGCAATTGGATCTATCATGTATGCCATGTTATGTACTCGACCCGATGTATCGTATGCTTTAGGCATAACGAGCAGGTACCGATCGATCCCTGTGAAAGTCATCGTCCTTGTCAAGAACATCCTTAATACTTGAGAAGAACTAAGGATTCGTTCTTGGTGTATGGAGGCGAGGAAGAGCTTGCTGTAATAGGTTACATCGATGCTAGCTTCCAGACCGATAAGGATGATTCCAGATCGCAACTGGTTATGTGTTCCGCCTGAATGGCGGGGCTGTGAGCTGGAAAAGTTCGAAGCAGGAAACAGTTGCCGATTCTACTACAGAGGCTGAGTATATTGCTGCCTCCAATGCAGCAAAGGAAGCCGTTTGGATCAGGAAGTTCATTACTGAGCTTGGTACGGTTCCTGGTATTGTGGACCCCATTGATCTCTATTGTGATAACAATGGGGCCATTGCACAAGCTAAGGAACCTAGATCTCATCAGCGATCCAAACATATACTTAGGGCGCTTCCATCTCATTCGAGAGATTATCGATAGAGGAGATGTGAAGATATGCAGAGTACCAATGCTTGATAACGTTCTTTGACCCACTTACGAAACCTCTTGCTCAACGAAGCATGAAGGTCACACTAGATCGATGGGCATTAGATTTATGCCCCGATTGGCTCTAGTGCTAGTGGGAGATTGTTGGTGTAAGCCCTGAGAGGCCAATGTATTTCTTTAGACTTACATTTGTATCTTGTTATTTCATATATATATATGATATGAGGCATTCCAGTTTATTGTGTTACTTGTTTAAACATAATAAAGTCCTTAGAATAGAAATTTCAGTTTAATAGAATATCAAGTACATGACTTGATCGTGAGACACTATTGAACAATGAAATCCTATTCTTAAATATCCATAATCAAGTATTTTATCAACAAGGACAATAATAATACAATTGAGACTATTATGTGTGCAGATCGATGACCATATCTCACGGGTCATGGATATGAGATATCGAAGTTGCCACATAGGTACACATTAAGGTAATGATGTATGGATTGACCCACCATGAGAACACTACATGGAGCGTTATGTGAGTGTCATAAGTAGTTCTCATAGTGACAATGGTGTATGTAATCCTTCGACCTGAAATCACTACGATCCCTACATGAGGAGTCGTGTGCTTTAATATCGTCAAACGTCATCTGTAATAGGATGATTATAAAGACGGTCATTGGGCATACCACGAGCCATGCAGAGGGATGTGAGTGACCTAGATGGAATTTGTCCCTCCTACAAAACACGAGTAATATATGTGGGCCCCCCGATAGAGTGAGATCAGTAAAATGCATGGCCGTCTTTGAAATGAGTCAATATGAGATATTGACCTCATTTGTTGTTAAGTCTACTCGGGTATCAGGGAACATGATATTGAACCATACAAGGGTGACACATTCTATGCCTTGTGTTCAATATAGATATATGGACAAAGGGATAATAATGCACATGAATATTTGTCATAGAAAGGTTTCATCAAATCGCTGACTTTCTCACTACTTAGGTAGCAGTGATGTATTGCTAGATATCACATCGTTTGTAATATTAAATGGGATTTAATATTACTGCTAACGTATTGGGAACCTATAGGGTCACACACAAAAGAGTGGATTAAAAGAAGCATTAAAAGAAAGTTGGACTTTCCAATTGGACCTAGCGCATAGTAGATGGGCTTAGGTCAAATGCTGCTCACTAACTCACTTAAGGAGGTGCTACTATAAGTAGACCACTTAAGTTGTTGTGCCCAGACGGTTGATAACCTAGCCGCACAAAAGAGAGTAAGTGTGAACAACAAAGTCTCGGTTTTGAAGCTAGCACTGTGAGACAGAGATGCTTCGGTCCGTGACGTTGGACGCTCACGGAATCCGCTCGTGTGGATACCTCTAGAGACACCGTTCGTGCGGTGTTCGTGATAGACGAATTTCAACAAACAGCCATCGCTTCAAGAGGTAAACTTTCGAATCATGAATCATGACCATTCGCAAGGATCCTTCGATGGGAATTTTCCGCTGCGTTTTTTTTTTGTTTTATACGCAAATTCCCAACAAATTTAGTTAAAATAGTTATTCATTGATTCTAATGTTATATACTTGATGAAAGTTCGGATTGATACATTTCCTTTCGTTCTCCAGGTGCATACTTTATCGTGGTGGATGTCATCACGTTCAAGTAGTGTACGTCGGAGACCGAAGGGAAATGCTGCCGAAATTTTGTCGAGTATGAGCATGAGAGTTAAGGACTAACTGTTAACCAAATGTTGAAAAAGTTTCTTCTCGAATGGGATAGGGCCATACCCTGTCATAAGAAGTGGTTGATGAATATGTTGGACTAAGTACGAAGTTATTGGTTTAGTCATGGATCGCGGTTGGATGAATGCTAGACGGACAAGTGATGAGTATGAGAATAGAGTGGAAGATTTTCTACAGTTTGCAAAAACAAATAGTCCTGATAGTGGTAACGGAAGGTTTTATTGTCCTTGTGTTAACTGTTTGAATGAGAGACAACTAGAAGCTGAGGAGATACGTGATCATCTTATTTCTGAGGGGATTTGCAAGAGTTATACAACATGGATATGTCATGGTGAATCGTTAGACAGGCCAAGGGTGTCGGATAGAGAGGAAGTTGATGACGTGGAAATGGATGATGGACTAGAGGACATGATCCGTGATGTTGGGCAAGAGTCTTTTCGGCGCGTACATGTGTATGATACTTTGTGCAGTGATGCGGAAGTGGCTTTGTATCCGGGGTGCACTAATTTCACACGGTTGTCAGTGGTGTTAAGATTGTTCAATGTGAAGGTGAGAAATGGGTGGAGCGATAAAAGCTTTACCGAATTGCTTGAGTTGTTGAAAGACATGCTTCCAGAAGGCAACACATTGCCATCTCGAAACTATGAGGCGAAGAAGATATTGTGTCCGATGGGTATGGAGTATAAGAAAATACACGCTTGCCCCAATGATTGCATATTGTACAGGAAAGAGTTTGAAGAGATGCACGAGTGCCCCAGGTGTGGGGTATCACGCTACAAAGTGAAGGATGGTGATTCTAGTTGTGATGTGGTCACCAAAGGTCCTCCTGCGAAGGTGTTATGGTACCTTCCCGTGATTCCATGGTCAAGCAATTGTTTGCTAATGTAAATGACGCAAAGAACATTAGATGGCATGCAGATGAGAGGAAGTGTGATGGACAGCTTCGGCATCCGATCGATTCTTTGCAATGGAAGAGAATTGATAGTTTGTTTCCGGATTTCGGCAATAAGCCCAGAAACCTCAGGCTTGGACTTGCTACCGATGGAATGAATCCATATGGAAACTTAAGTAGTATTCATAGTTCATGTCCTGTTCTCCTGGTAATTTACAACCTGTCTCCTTGGTTGTGAATGAAGCACAAATACATTATGTTAAGTATGATGATTTCGGGTCCTAAACAGCCAGGAAATGATATTAATGTTTATCTGAGTCCCTTGATTGAAGACTTGAGAATGTTGTGGGATGAAGGAGTTGATGTGATCAACGGGTATTGTCGTGAGACATTCAGATTGTGTGCCATGTTATTTTGCACCATCAATGACTTTCCAGCATACGGGTAACCTGTGTGGGTATAGTGTTAAGGGGCATAAAGCATGTCCAATATGTGAAGAAGGCACATGTTACCATCAACTGCAGCATGGAAGGAAGACAATTTACCTTGGGCATCGGAAATTTCTCCGACGTAATCATCCTTATCGTAGATTGAGAAAAGCTTTCAATGGACTTCCGGAGAATGAAATTGCTCCGGTGGCCTTGATTGGAGAGCAAGTTTATGAAAGGGTGAACAACACTAATGTTATCTATGGGAAGACCCAGAAGAAGGCTACCGAGAAGAAAATGTGGAAGAAGAGGTCGATCTTCTTTGATCTTCCATATTGGTGCAAGCTTGATGTAAGACATTGTATTGATGTGATGCATATGGAGAAAAATGTGTGTGACAGTTTAATCGGAACGCTTCTCAACATTCAAGTTAAGACAAAGGATGGTGTGAATGCTCGTCTGGATCTAGGTGCGATGGGTATACGAGAGCAGTTAGCTCCACTTAAAGTGGGGGATAAGAAGACTTATTTGCCCCCAGCATGTCATACTTTATCAAAAAAAAGAGAAAAGAAGTTTCTGATAATGTCTACGGGGAGTCAAAGTGCCACAAGATTACTCTTCAAATATCAAAAGACTTGTCTCAATGAAAGATCTCAAATTAGTTGACTTAAAGTCTCATGATTGTCATGTCTCGATGCAACAACTACTACCGGTGGCCATTCTGACATATTGCCTAAAAAAGTCAGACATGCCATTACTAGGTTATGCTTATTCTTCAATGCTATATGTAGCAAGGTCATTGACACTAAAAAGTTGGATGACTTGAAAAATGAGGCAGCCATTATCTTGTGCCAATTGGAGATGTATTTTCCACCTTCATTTTTTGACATCATGGTTCATTTGATTGTTCATCTAGTGAGGGAGATTAGATTGTGTGGCCCCGTTTATTTAAGGTGGATGTACCCGGTTGAGCGATACATGAAGATCTTGAAAGGATATATGAAGAATCCATACCGTCCCGAAGCATCTATTGTTGAAAGGTATGTTGTAGAAGAAGCTATTGAGTTTTGTACATACTACATGTCAGAAGCGGAACCTGTAGGGCTTCCGAAGTCTCGTCACGAAGGAAGATATGATGGTAAGGGTACACGAGGTATCACTGTTAAGAGCATGGATCGGGAGGAAGTGATTCAAGCACATTTGTATATATTGAATAACACTGATGAGGTTGAACCATACTTATGTGAGCACAAAAGCATCATCAATGAAACTTACCCTAGAATGAATAAAAAATGGTGTTTGAACAAGCATAACAAGACTTTCTTGAACTGGTTTAAAGAAAAAATTGCAAAGGATGGTATTGCTTCTGATACATTAAAATGGCTAGTACAAGGGCCTAACTTTGATGTCATATGCTGGAGTGGGTACGATATCAATAAGTTTTCCTTCTATACAAAGTCCCAGGATGACAAAAGTACTATGCAAAACAGTGGGGTTATGGTCGTCACTGAGTCCATGCATTTCTCTAGTTCAAAAGATAAAAACCCTGTTATGGCATCCGTTTCATACTTTGGAATCATTGAAGAGATATGGGAGGTTGATTACACGAAGTTTAGAGTACCTGTTTTTAAATGTCAGTGGGTCGACAAGAATAATGGTGTGCAAACCGATGAGTTAGGATTCAAATTGGTGGACCTTAATAAGGTAGGTAATAAAGAGGAGCCTTTCATCATGGCATCCAAAGCAAAACAAGTGTTTTATATTCGTGATCCTTCTAACAAAAGGTGGTCAGTGGTTCTCCAGAGAAAAAACATGTATAATGGTAGCGAGGGAAATCAAGATTCAACTCTTGATATTTCTGATACTCCTTCTTTCTCAACATGAGTGCCTAATTTCAAGGAGGAAAATGAAGTGGATGATGTACATTCTACTCGTAATGATCACCAAGAAGGGTTATGGGAGAATTTTACTAATTGACCACAAAGTAAGTTTAGTTTGAGTTATGTTTAAAGGCATATTATATGTTTACGTTGATATTTATAACTTATGTTTACGTATGTTGATCGATATTTATAAGTTATGTATGATATTTATCCTGACATACTAACAAGTTTTTTTTTTGTTTAAATAGGTATACATGGCTGATCCTGAGGATATCCCTCCTTCATGCAAATGGGCCTGAGACCCCGTCTACGGGTAGAAAGGGTAGACGTGCCACACGAATGAGGAATTTGACTGCCAACCGTGGTTCAAATCAAAGGATAAGAATAGACTTTGATAATAACCTCAATCCTATTGGGTCAATGGCAGAGCAGTTTAACAGTTTTGTGGCGACCCTTGCTAGGAGCAGGCCTAGTATACTCATTGATAATTGGAAAGATGTACCGGCGGACATGGATCAGATATGGGAGAGTATTCTGGTATCTATACTTTTACATCCTGTGTTTGTCTGTATCTACTTTATTTTAATCTTACTAATATCATACAGTAATTCGTTGATTCTTTTGGTCTTAATGTAGCTCACCTTTGACATACCGGATACGATGGTTATGAAGAAGCGTTTGCTAAAGTATGCTGGTGAGCGTTGGAGGGCTTTTAAGGTCGACCTGGGCAGATGCTATGTATTCAATCCAACATATGAAAAGAACCCACTTGAGGTGTACCTGTTTCTTGACCAGGCGACGTGGGATCGCTTTGTTCAGAGCCGACATGATCCTGGCTTTCAGGTTAACTTATTTGATTTGTCTATAAATTTATGTAATTTCATTAATTTTATTTACTTATGTAATTTAATTGTCTTCTATTTATAACAGGAGAAGAGGAAAAAGGGGCAGGAAAACCAAAGCTAGAATGTCTACCCCCATGTCATGTCTCGTGGGGGATATAAAAAGCTTGGTCAGATAATGGTGGAAGAGGAAAAGAAAGCACGTCAGGAAGCAACATCTCAGGCGGTTCCTAACGCTGAAAATCGTCCAGAGGTTGTTAATCCACCTCCACCCCCACGCCATCGTAAATGGAAGAGGGCCCGACAAAGAAAAACGGGACAATATACATTTGAGGAGGCCCGCCAAGTAGCTGACAAGATTGTAAGTATAGTTTGAATTGTGATTGTCACTTTAAGATTGTTACCGAATTGTAATGTGACGTGATATTTTATATGTGATAGGATGCCTTGGACGAGCAGGTAACCCAAGGAACCTTTGTTCCTAGAGGACGCGATGATATCTTAGCTGCTACCATCGGTAAACCAGACCACCCGGGCCGTGTCATTGGTGTTGAATGGGGCGTTGGCATTCGCCAATACCATGGTTCATCTTCACACCAATGCCACAGGGATGTTGATGAATATAGAGCACGGCTAAAATAGGAGATTGCAGCTGAGCTTAGACAGGAGATGGCCGAGCAATTTGCCCAGTAGATGGCAATATTGACTTCTATGTCCCAGCAGATGACAGCCGGTGTCCAACCCTCTGTCCAACCCTTTGTCCATGTGAGCACTAAGGGCTCATATGATCCTCCTCATCAGCCTGAAAATGATGATGATGGTAATGATGATGATGATGATGATGATGATGATGACGACCCTGATAGGTATGAGCTGTATGTTGATGATCATCATGATCGCCGCTTAGTGGCATTGGGGAGGGCACATAATAACTTAGGTAATATCATACACCATCGTTTATTACCGGATGATCAGCTGAGGGTCATTGTTGAGATTATTCGAGATGTTGATGCTCGAGTCCCTATGCCCACTGAGGAGGTTCAAACAATGGGTCAGGCCCCCGGTAACTTCATCCTCTGGCCGAGAAGACTGGTCATCTTTCTTGTTGCATCTGAGGTATTCAGTTAGTTGTGTTTTTCTATATTCATAGTTGAAATTATTTATTATTGTTGAAAGATAATGCTTTATTTTTACTCGTTATAGGATGTTGGAAATGATATTCTACCTAAAAGGTCGGATTCAGGAAGACCAGAGATGTCTGCTCTTGCCAAGGTATTCATTTGACCATTTAATTAATTACGAATGAAATAACTTAATTATCTGTGATTACTAATATATATCTTTTTTGTTTAGGGGATTGACAAAGGGGCACCTGGTGATGTTTTTAAACTTCTGGCTATACAGGTTGTGACCATGGAGAATGACGCAGCTTTGGTAAGGTTGGAACATGATGCCAGTCCAGGTGATGAACTGTATATCCCAAAGAAGGAACTTATGGAGATTGTACTCTATAAATAAATGGCTAGTTCTGCACACATATCGTTATGGTGCACGTAAGTACATTTTATTTATAAGTTAAGTAATTAATTTTTAAATACTATGATAATTAACATGTTTTTTCAATATATTAGGTATCTGCATCGTATGTTAGTTGATCAGGGTAACCTCGCCCATCATGGGTTCATTGACCCCATGTTCATTCAGGGTGATGTTCTCCTAGCATCAGAAGACCGGGTCATCACCATACGTGATATACTTGCCCGAGACGATCATCAATTCTACCTTGCGCCTTATCGCAATAAGTAAGTACCGGTTATTTAATTATAACTATATATGACTTAGTCACTAACTGTTCCGCAAATACAGCCAGCATTGGCAACTGTTGATCTTGTACCCTAGGATGAACGTTGTGGTCCTCTTCTGCTCAATTGGAAATAAGCCGGAGAATGAACTGCAGACGATCATCGAAACGTAAGTATTAAAATACTTTATAATCAGTAATGCAGTTGTTTTAATTATCTGAAATCTATATAGATATACTTTAATTAATGTTTATTTTGTCATGATAGTTCTATTAATGCAAGCCACATGTTGCGTGGTGAAAGGCGTCGGGCTATCAGATGGATTATTCCTAGGGTAAGATATTTATTAGTACAAATGCATCAAATGCAGTGGGTATAATTATTGATTTCTATTTAATTTAATTCCCCATATTCTAATTGGGTTTCATTTGTACGTAGTCACGTACACAACGTGGATCATGAGAATGTGGATACTATGTGATGCAGTGGATGTTGGAAATTATCTCCTCCAGGATCACTGAAAGATGGCACGAGGTAAATGTTATTTGATAACAATTAGAATTAACAGTTATATATAGATTTGTTATATGTTTTATGTTAGTTTATTACTTAAAAGATATAATCTTTTGTCCAATTAAACTTGCAGATATTCAACAATCCAACTCCATTATCTGATTCCGACATCAACAACATAAGGAGGTGTTGGGCAACTTTCTTTCTTGAAGTGTACCAACCATAGTTTGTGTGTGTGTGTATATATATATATATATATATATATGTAGTTAGTTTAAAAACTTATCATGTACTAGCTATAGTGTACTTTTGATTGATCATATGTATTTTGATATGAAATCTATAATATATCATGTAGCTTTTTGGTTTCTAATTATCTTTGTTGTCTGAATGTAATTGAACATACATATGTATTGTTCAGTATATATTATATAATTGTGTTTTTGTTATACAAAAGTGATTGTTGAGAATATTTAGAGTATGTTATTTTGGTATTGATCTGCATTATTACTGAAACAGGGGAAAGGAATGATAGAAATGTAAATAACAGTTTAAAAAAAATTAGACTTTACACATCGGTTTTAAAGAAAACCGATGTGGAAAGTCTAATTTCCACATCGGTTTTTTCAAAACTGATGTGGAAAGTGATATTTCCAATAGTTTACCAATTAACAAATGAACTTTCCACATCGGTTTATATAAAAACCGCTGTTAAAAATGTACTTTATACATCGGTTTTAAAATCGATGTGAAAAGTGGCAATAAACCACATCGGTCTTTTCAACATCAGTTTGAAAACCGATGTGAAAACCAAAGATAACCGATGTGGAATCCTTTTTTTTCACTAGTGTGCCAACAAAAAGACTTTGAAAGAATGTCAGTTCAACTAACCCAACAGTTCCATCCTCATCAAGATCTGCAGCCTACAAATCCAAATTGGTCACCTTCCGTGTGAGAACCCATTTGACAATTGCCCTTTGTCTGCTTTCAGTGTTTAGCTCAGCAATGCAGAGGAAAAGCTGAGCTAAACACATAGTACCTGCCAATATCCAAAACATAGCAAATATTCTTCCTGCTTGAGTGAAAAACTTTTGTCACCATACCCCAGGGTTGTAAATATAGAACAAACGCAGTAGAAGGCATCAACAATATCCAAATTCTCAACAGTGACCAAGAAAGTTGTCCCTGCAACAATGAGAACCAAAAGAAGGAAAAAGACTAGAACAAAATTAGAATCTAGTTTTATTGATCTCAACATCCTTTAAAATTTCAGTTGAACCAACTTTTTGGTGCATGTGCATAGCTTTAACTAGCCAAATTTCCTATTTCTCAACCAAACAATCTCCTCCTTTAGTTAGAAGTAGTCCAACCAGTGCCATTCCAGTGAAAACAAAAGCACAGGTAAGTAATTTTGTAAGAGCACTATTGGGCACCATGTCTGCATACCCAACTGTGGTCATTGTCACAACTCCAGCTGTTTTCTTTCCCTTGATCTGGTGCCTGACAATGTAGAAAATTACAACTCCTATACCTAAATACACTGCAAGGTAAATGACCACTTTTCTATAGCTTGGATTAAATTTCCCATATATGGACTCAGAATGTGGAATTGATCCATTTCCACATGTCTCAGCAAGAGGAGAACTTCTAGAACGGATGTACCTTCGCTTTCTTAACTGCCTTCTAGACTTTTGAGCTGCAGAATCCAGTGACCACGACAGCAGGGGCTCCTATGCACCATTGCTGGCCATGAAAATGATTCTTGAAGGCAAGGATCTGTAATATAGGACCTGCTTCAGTTGTATAACAGTCCAAACAAGCAAAACCAGTTCAAATAAAAAGTAAGTGCAAATTCTATAGATGAAGGATTTAATCCAAATGTAAAGTATCAAACTTAAAAAGCAATAAAAATGTGGAGCATATTATTGCATACAAATATTACTTGAAAATTGATTCAGAGAGCTTCACAGAAACAATAAACTAGTATATATGTTTGAGCCTATAAAAATAGGCACCAAAGATCAATCAAAAGTCGTAGAGACCAACAACGACTTCCCATTTACCACTCAATTTCCCGGCTCAAATCTATAATGATTCAAATTCTAGTGAAAATTACATCAGAATTATCTTATTCTAAATTCCTATTTCAGCTTCTCTGTGTGAAATTCACGAGTATCACCTCTCAACCCTAAGGGTTGATGCCTTCAAAACCAAGACTTGTGAGAGACATTGAAAAGGAGAAAGAAAATGGAAATAACATAATGCCATTTGTGGGCTAAGATCACAACTTAAACAGACAATCTTTTTTCAGCTAACCTAGCCTCCTCCGTTCCTTAGGACCAACAAGGGGTAGTACAGAATATTCACCCGTTGTCCATCGACTATGCCTTTCGGGCAGATCTTATGCCCTTACTCAACCTCATTAAGATATAGCATCGACCCTCATTAAGATATAGCATTGTGTTTGTAGTAAACCCCAATAAGGAAAACCTAGGTACGAAGGAAGCCCATGAGGACTGGAATTGCATTAGATCAGGCTAGCTAGCTGAGTAGCCTAAGCTGATTAGGAAATTAATAAATGGGAGAAAGAAAGGGAAAAAGAAAGAAAGTTATATTAAAGATCTAGTTAGTTACATTATTTAGGAAGTTAGTTACTACTCTCGTTAGCTATATATGCACCTCTTTTACTTTTGTAACTCCACTTTATCACTTTACTCCACTTAATCAATACATTTTCATACTTTTTTCTCTTCTCCTTCGATGGATGTCATGTTTACTAAAAAGTTAGATATTCAGTTAGACAGTTGGAAGGTGGTGAGGAGTGGTCAAGATCTCGAACTCTTAACAGGGCTCTTTCTCTCTTCCTCTCTTTCTTTCTCTTTCTCGTATTTTATCTCTGTTAGGGACCATTTCCCAGCAGAGAATTCATCAATTATGCAATAACATTCAGTAATTTCTAGTTAATTCCTACTAGTTCTATCACACAGATACATTTTTTTTAAGCAAAAGATTGGCAAGCAGAAAACATCACAAAGAGAACTGACATCCTAGCTATGCTGACACCTCAGAACCCCACAATCATCTGTAGCTTGCCAAAAAATTTATTGATAAAAAAAGAAAAATTACAAAGGAGGCAAGGGGGCATAAACCAAAACCCTTGCCAAACATTATTTAAACCTATAATTAGGTAAACCAACCCTATTCCTATAGAAATCCTCACTAATAGAAATAGGGATAGTATTCCACCAATGAAACTCACTAAAATTAAAACCAAGAGAGGTAATTTTATTTGCACAATTATTGCCTTCTCTAAAAATATGAGAAAATCTAAAATTCATCCTAGAAGTTAAATCTATACAATCCTTCCATATATTTCTTTATCAAAAACAATTTCAATAGCATAAATGGCACCATAGAGTTCAGCCTGTAATGAGTAATTGATTCCAAGTTTGACAGCAAAACAACCTAGTGAGGCTCCACTTCTGTCTCTAAAAATACCCCCACAGGAAGCATATCCAGGTGACCCTTTTGTTGCTCCATCAATGCTGCATTTTATCCAATTGCAAGTAGGGTCAATCCAATACACTTCTCTAGGGATCAAAACTTTCCTAGTCTGGATGTTTATAGAAAAGAACTTCAGGAAAGTGAATTCATCAATATCAGAGCTAGCAAATGTAAGATGTGGAAACGGTTCTTAGTCAAGAGGGGGGGGGGGGGGTGAAGTGTCCTTTTTAAAACTTTTCGAAAAACAAATGTTTAAGTTCCCTTTTCAAATGGAGTATCAAGATAGTAAACTTTCCTTGAAGCACTAGCAAGAAACAATTACAATACCAATTTAAGAATACACTTAAAGAAAGAAATTCAATTGTATAAGCTAAGAGATAGTATCATACAACAATCATGCACTATAGTATCATAAGCATAGAACATAAACAATCATGCATACGATAATAAAGATTGCAAGAAAGTAAAGAGAGTAGGGATAGAGAAAGTGACACAAACATTTTACTGGTTCGGCCTATAACCCGAGTGGCCTACGTCCAGTCCCCAAGAATCCTCTTGGAGAAATTCACTATGACAAAGTTTGTACAAGAGATACCACACTCCTTATAAAAGTCACCCTCCTCTAGTAGAATGCCTCACCCTCTAGAACCACACTCTCAAGAGATACCTCACTCTTGAACCTTGTTGGATACCTCACCATCAATCCACTAAGGGATGCCTCACCCTTACACATTGTTGGATACCTCACCAACAATCCACAAGAGATACCACACTCTTGCCAATAAGGGATGCCTCACCCTTACTTTGAAGGATACCTCACCAACAAAGATTTTTCTCCAATGGCCACTTTGAAGGATACCTCACCAACAAAGATTTATGCCCATCAAGAGATACCACACTCTTGAGAACCTTGGGAATCATAATCACAATACAAAACTCAGAAAACAAATTGAGTAGAATAGAAAATTCTAGCACAAACACTTGTGCATCAAAGCTTGTAAGCTTCTAGATCACTTGTAACAAAGGATGAGTAGATGGCTTGCTATTTTGGCATTATAACAGTGTATTTTTTCTTATGATTTTGTTTCCAAAAATCTTAAACACATACCCTTTATATAGACTACAATTGGAGCTTGAAAAACTGAAGTTTGTTGAAAAGTTTAGGTGAGTATTCGAATACTCATACAGGGTATTCGAATACTCCCTAACAGGGGTATTCGAATACTCCCTTCAAAAATTACCAAAATGCTTAACTAATGGCATACATGAGTTGGTATTTGAATACTCTTGAAGGAATTTCGAGTTTTCCTTAAAGTAGACCAATATTCCACCATGTATTTGATTACTTATACCTTAAAAACATTTTCCAACATTTGGTATTTGATTTAGCTCAAATTGATTTCTATTTTTAGGTTTTAGCATTATTATCTTCTTAACTTTGTTAAGCCATCTAAACAATCTATGTTACTTGTGACTTACATCAAAATCCTAGAAAAGCAAGCATAAACTATCAAAACGATTATAACATTGATCATCATCAAAAATCATTTCATATCTTCATTCTTCAACATAGGTGGAGATACTCTTCACGGAAGCACAGTTGAGACTTGTATCTCATCATTATCTACAGCAAACCCTTTGCTAAAATTGCCAGACAGTGACACATTGGCAGAAATTATGTTTAAAATTGATCTCAGCTCCATCCTCTTATCATCAAATCTCAATTTGTTACGACAAAACCAAATGCCCCAAAAACAGAGTACCACAGCAGCTGCAACCACATCTTGAACTTGTACCGACCAAGATCTTTCACAAACAGATACGATGGATAACGCTGTCGAAGTGTCAATCGGCCTCTTCAATGCATTGCTAAGCCAGGACCAAATTTGCTTTGCAAAAGGACAATCACAGAATAAGTGTTGAGTTGTTTCACAGCTGCCTTCTCAAAGACTACACATTGAAGTGATAATGCAGCCTCTAATTCTTAAACTTTCATCAGTTGTGAGTCTGTTAAGAATAATTCTCCACAGCATAATGGATTTAGAAGGTGGAATGATCCTATTCCAAATAAGCTTTGTCCACTGTACTGCTTGACCAACTGGAATGTGAAACATGTATGCTTCCTTGAAAGACAACTCACCTGAGTCATTGAGTTTCCATCTTAATACACCCTCTCCATAATCAACAGGAATGCAGATGGATCGAAGCAAATCTCCAATCACAGGAAATCTGTCTAACAAGCTGCCATAAATTGACCATTTTCCATCACTAATAAAATCACTCACCTTTGCAGTTAGATGAAGATGGATCTGTTCTGGAATATTTAGGACTGAAACCATTGTATTAGGGAGCCAAGGATCAGTCCAGAAATTAATTGCCTCACCTGAACCTAGCTGCCAGGCGCAATTATCAAAAACTGATGACAGTTTATGCTTTAGACCAGACCATATATAGGAGCTGATATAGTACTGACTAAGTGACTTTTTCCTAAAAACCCTGGCCCTCAATAAGCAGGCCCAATGCTCCTTAAATTGAACTAGTTACCGGCATAATTTTAAAACTACAGCATCATTCACATGTCTTAAAGATCTAATACCTAACCCACCTTCCTTAATAGGTCTGCAAACAACTCTCCATGAAACAGTGCAAATCCTCTTGCAATTCACTTCACCAGACCAAATAAAATTTCGATCCACCTCTCCACAATATTTAATAATCTCACGGGCCATGCATAAACCATGAAACTATACAACATCATACCAAAAACGAAGGACTTTACTAGCTCAGCCATTCCAGCAATTGATAGTAATGAAGCTTTCCAAGCAGAAAGTTTTGATTTCACTTTGTCTGCAATTGGTTGCTAATGAACAGATCTTGGTTTTCCTTTAAAGATAGGAGTTCCTAAATACAGAAAAGGGAACTTGCTAATGGAAAATCCCAAAATTTCAGCAATGGCAGACTATAACACCTGTTTTTCGTATGCTTATTTATCAGTAAATACATGCTTTAATGTAATTATTTGTGATAAAATCCATAAGATGATTTTATTTTAAATAAAATTATTTTCTTGTGTATTTTTACTGTATGAAGTCACAGTAAAATTTTCGGTCGAAAATTTAGACGAAAGTCGGTCTGGGTTTTCACAGCCAGTACAAGTTTGCTGAGCTAGAGACCTAATCTTCACTCGTGAACGAGACGATTAGTGTTTTTTTGATGTTTTGTGTGGGTTTGGATTTTTTCAAAAAATCTTGTTCGGGGTAAAATTTCGAGTGTTACCTGGGCGAAATTGTCGGGAAATACGATCGGGGAAGTCATCTGATACGCAATGGAGCAGAGCATCAAGAGGATGAAGTGACATGAAGTGACTTGGTATGAAGGCTATGACACATCTCAAAAGTGAATCTTGACTTTTTTTCAAAAAATCTCACTTTTCATCTTTCTCTCTCCAACCTTACCTCCACACCATACCTCCACCTTACCACACCTTACCTTCTTTCTTCCCCTACAAGCAAACCAACTTTTCTTCTCTTCTTTCTTCCTTCAAAACTGTGGCCTCTTCTCTCTCACTCTCTATAAATACTCTTCATTTCCACACTTCATCACTTTCCTCCATTTTTCTCACATTTTCACTTTACTACATTTCTTCTTCTTCTTCTCTCTTACAAAGTTTACATTTTTATCAAGCTTTTCTCTTATATTTCTTCATCAAAGTTTTTCATCTTGTTAAGGGTAATACTTCTATGTAGTTCTTTTTCAAAGTTTCATCTTTTATTTCAAAGTTTTCTTCATATGTCATTTATGTGCTTTTAACTTCTAAAATCTCTTAAAAATGGTAGAAAACTCCGTTTGAGTTGAAACCAATTTCTGTGTTCTTATTTTTACTCCTACTACAACATACTAAAAGTTTGTGTAAAACAAAAATTCCTAACCCTATTTTTCTTGATGAGGCCGAAACCATGTTTTTTCGTTTTGGTGGGTTTTGTTTAACTTTGCTTGTATCGACTTGTATTTGAGTTCTATTCCAAGATGATCATGACCAAGGGCTCCTTTGTACTAAATGATGTTAGGTCTGAAGTGATTGGAAAGTTTAAAATATTTTCTTGCTTTATTTTCCTACGATGGCCGAATGTAACATTTGACCTAGGATATGTTACTTTATTTTGTTTTCCAAGATGATTATGGATTAAAGCTCCTTCATGTTAAAGGATGCTATGTCCAAAAGAATGGATGATTTAAAGATCTCTAACCTCACAAACTTGTTAAGGCTGAACCTAAGAGTTCATGGTCTAAGACATTTGATTTTTCCATTTTCCGAAATGATCATGGTATCAAGCTCCTTACTATGTCTGGATGCTAACCTAAAGAGATTGGAAAGTTTAGAAATTTCTAGCCTATTTATATATGCTTGGCCGAAACCCTAAGTCAAATACTTAGTGAGATTTTTAATTCAACTTTGTTAAAAGATCATTGTTTATGAACTCCTAACACTTAAGGATCATAAATCCATGAGTTGTATAATTTTTGGGAATCTCTAACCCAAATAACTAGTCTTGGCCGAACCTATACCTTGTGGTTTAGTGTTCTTGTTTGATTTTAACTTGTGATTTTGTGTTCATAACCTTAGACTTTCATCGCGGAGGAAACAAGGACGTTCGTGGTTTACCTCTCCAAGCATCTAATCTCCTTACCTTCACGGAAGGTAAGAGGGGATTGCCTAGGGATATTCAATGACTATATGCATGTGTGTATGTGTTTACTTGAGTGATTTGAATATTATTGTGATATTGAGCCAATACTTGAATAACTTGTTTACTTGAACTATTGTGGTTATTACTTGAAGTTGAACAATATTTGCTTTAAAGTGTTATGAATTATATATATGTTATGAACTGTCGTTAACTGTGATATTATTGTTGAGAATATATTACTATTGATTGAAGTTTGAGAAGCCGAACTTGAGTCTGTGCAGAATGATTATAAAGGATTAAAAGCCTTAATAAGCCTTGAATAGAACTTTGAAAGTATTGGTTTCATTTATAAAAGTTCCTTGTTTAAAATGCTTACTTCAAGAAAATGATATTCTTATTTTGAAAAGAAACGTTGAAGTGTTTTTTTAAGACAATAGAAACTACTTTTTTATGATCCAAAGTTGGTACGAGAGAAAACCTTTTTCGAACTATGTGTTTTATGAAGGAAAAACCCTTTGAAAATATTTGACTTTATTCCATCAAGGAATTTAAAAACAAACGAATTTCTTAAATGTTTTAGAAAAGATTTTGCAAAGGAAAATGATTTTCTCCTAAATGATTTGGAAACGCTCGGTTACTTGGATAAGTGACCGAGGTTTTGTTTTGGATTTGATTTTCACCGAGATAAAAGTAAACACATGTGAATTGAATCTAGTTCGCGAGACGCCGCTTCTAGTATTCTGTAATATGCACATTGATCCTTGATCCGTGTCACGTTGTTGTGGACTGTGTGTCCTAATCACGCTGTTATGGACTGTGTGTCCTAATCACGTTGTTGTGGATCGTGTGTCCTAACCACGTTGTGATGAACGTTGTTAAAGGTGAATGTTGTTTTCACGACCACAAGCCTAGGACTGGTGCATCGGTCTAAGGTGTTGTGATTGAGGACTCGAACTGCGTGTCCCGTGTTGATGTTGATAATTTCAAAATGATGAAATTTATGAATAGTCGCTTGTCTTTGAGCTTCAACAACGAATGAGAACGAACACAAAGAAAATGTTGAGAATTAAATGTTTTACATTTGCATTTACGGCAGACGTGCCCGACATGGTTTTGACGTGAGACCTTAACAAGAAAGGTATCATGTAACGGTGTATTATCGTTGTTCTTAAAATGGACAATGAGACGGTGTACGTGTATCGTTGTGCCTAAATGGACAATGAAACGGCGTGCATAATCGTTGTGCCTAAATGGCCAATGAGACAGTGTATTATCGTTGTGCTTAGCTAGCCAATGAGACGGTATATTATCGTTGTGCTTAGCTAGCCAATGAGACTGTGTGTCGAGCCTGATCAACTCATTTGGAGGATGTTGGGATCTCCGGAGATTAAGTTAGAGCCTGATATTGAAGTGCCATGCATATTTTCAAAGATTGACTATGCGGGTTTGAGACCCTTTGATATAACACTGTTATATTGTGTATATGCATGATTTAACTGCTTATATGATTATGTGATGTATGTATCATGTATATGGTTGTTGTGAGATATATCTTATGATGGTATATCACTCTTAAGTTATATCAGGTCTCTTCGGGTTTTGCTGTAGTACCTTGGTACTCCAGTACCGATGTTGCAGAGAAGTCTTTCTAAGTCACTTGAAGACCTAGTGTTAGGGGTTGGGAAAGTATTCTGATTGGGGGTCTCTCCAATGAATATTTGATATAATGATCAGCTTAGGAGTCGGAGATGGGTTGTATATCTAAAGAGGTCGGTAAATGTAGTGTTATGTACATCCATATGTAGTTTGAACTTTTCTTTCAAAAGTGGAAACTTAGAGAAATGTTGTATGTCATGGTAACTTTGTTATGAACGTGACTTTACGTTTTAAATGTATGTATGATGGATTTCAGAGTTATCCCTATAGAAGAAAATTTTATACCCCAGTTTTCTGACTTAAGAGAAAACAAATTTTTCGAAAGTAACCAGTAAATTATCTTTTAATTTACTTCCGCATGTGTTACGTAGTAATGCCCGGGGGGGGCGTTACACACACTGCCTTCTAGAAGAAACTGCTCCTGAATAAAAAGTGGACTTACTAGGATTGATAATCTGACCCGAGGCACAACCATACCTGTTGAAAAGAGCCATCAACTCCTGTAAATTTCTGAGTTCCTTTGCAAAACAATATGACATCATCTGCGTATAGTACATGAGATGGAACTTGACTTCCTCTAGGACCAGAGATAAGGGACAACTTACCATCATGGATAAGCTTAGAAATTCTTCTACTCGGGGCCTCTTCAGCTAGGCAAAATAGCAAGGGGGACAAGGGATCCCCTTGCCTAACTCCTCTTTTACAAGAGCAAAAAACCCTACTGGTTTACCATTGACAGATATTGAAAGCTTGGCAGAGGCAAGAATAGCTTCAATCCAGCTACAAAACCTTGGATCAAAACCAAAAGATTTTAAAACTTTTAAAAGTAAACTCCAATTAATCCAATGTATCAAAGGCTGTCAATTTTTAAGGCCAAGTTTCCACAAAAATTCCTCTTGTCAATCGATTAATGATCTCTCAAGTTAGGCATATACAATCTGAAATTTGTCTTCCATGAATGAACCCTCTTTGATTGGAGGAGATGATGTGAGGAGCAATGAGAACAAGTCTGTCTGCCAAGACTTTGGTGATAATCTTAAACTTGAAATTTGCCAAGGCAATTGGCCTGTATTGCTCAATCCTATCAACCTCAGCCACTTTAGGAATGAGAACCACTAGATTTGTATTAAAGTTGGGGAGGAGCCAACCAGAAATAAAGAACTGAGTTACCGCCTTAACCACATCTTCATTGATAACCTCCCAAAGAAGTTTGATAGAAAAGAGCACCAAACCCATCAGGTCCAGGGCTCCATCTTGATTCATGCCAAAAACATCCCGCTTAACCTCCTGCAGAAGACACGAAAGCAAGATTCTATTCTCTTCACTAGAGACGTAACTTGGAATCACTTCTTCTACAAGGCCATTATCTACACAGCTATTTTCTGAGCAGAATATGTCTTGAAAATAGCTAACCACATGATCTTCTATCTGTGAGGCACTGCTGTGAACTGCATCACCATGCTTAAGCATGCTCATTTGTTTTGCAACAGTTCTAACTTTGGCCATTTTGTGAAAAAATTAAGTGTTTCTATCTCCATCAAGGTGCCATTTGACTCTAGACTTCTCATGCCAATAATTCTCCTGATATTGCAGAGCCTTTTCCAAATCCATTTGAGCAGCTTTTTCCAGCTCCAAAAGAGAATCAGAATAACCATCAACATCCAATTGTTGCTGAATAGACTTTAGCTGCTGAAGAGCATTGGAAACATTTGTGTGCACATTACCAAAAACATCTTTGTTCCAATCCTTTAACTTGTTCTTTAAAAACTTCAATTTCTGACTTAAAACAAACATTGGATAGTCACTTACATTAGACTTCCACACCTGCTTCACTATCTCATAACATTGAGGATGCTGAGTCCACATTTTCATGAATTTAAAGCAAGGTATATGCATTGAGACATCTTTCTGTGAGTCTAGAAGCAAGGGATAGTGATCTGACCTGCTCTTTGTCAGTGTGCAACAAGAAATACTAGACCAAGAGTTAATCCATCTATCATTACAAATGGATCTATCTAACATTTTCTCAGTATGAGCTCTACCCCTCCTTCCATTAGACCAGGTAAACTGATTCCCCCTTATAGGCAAGTGAATAAGACTGTTACAGGCAGTCCACATTTGAAAATCTTCACGAGAATTCTTTGATGGCCTTCCACTACCCCTATACTCATGAGCACTAAGAACACTTGAAGTCACCAATAAAACGCCAAGGCAGATTATGATTATCTTGTAAGTCATTCAATTCCTGCCAAAGAAGCCTTCTGTTCAGATCAAGGTTCTAAATTACGGTTGTGGTCACGGATGCAGTTGTCGTTGCGGTCACTGTGATTGCGGCCATTGCGGTCGCTGCGTCGCGGACTACAGCAGCTGCAGCGTGAAATAATTTTATGTTTGCACCAAATCTAAAAAATATTATATAATTATTGTAATTCTTCATATATGTGAATTGATAAGAGGATAACAAAAATAGAGAAAAGAAACAAATTGCTAAAACATAAAGGAATAATTCTTGCATCTAAATGCTTTGGGGGCCTGAAATTTTTTTAGTTTTGGAAAAAAATTTGAACGAACGGTACTGAAAATGGTTGTTGTGACCTGATGAGGTCCGATGCAGTGTCTGATGCGGTGCCAATGCGGTTGCATTGTGGTCGCAACACGTGAAAAGGGATCACACCGCAATTGCGGTGTGATGCGGTTGCGCTGCGGTCCGCAACCGCAATATTGCGGCCGCAATACGTGATGCGGTCCACAATTTAGAACCATGGTTCAGATAACAAGTGGAAGCATATACAGCTGCCAAACCAAGATCCTGACTATCCACCTTAACAGAAAAAGTAATCTGTTGAGAAGACATAGAAAGAACTCAAGGATTCCAAGCATCGAGCATAAACACCACATATTAGGTATAAGAGATTGCCTATCATTGATGGCAAAGACCTTAAGATTAATACTTTTCCGTAACCTTGCGGGAACCTTATCAAACAGCATCCAAGGCTCGTAAATGAAAACAAAATCCGGTTTATTTGCCTGGCAGAGCTGCTTCAAAACCAACCTTGTAGAGGGTTGGCAAAACCTCTAACATTCCAAAAATGCGCTTCATTGAGCAAGATGCAAAGATCTTGCCCTTGATCGGAGTTATTGGCACTTCGGTTTTAGCATTATTCTTCTTTTGCTTCATTTTCTATTTTTGAGACTTAGTAACAACAGACTTCAAATCCAACCTCATTAACTACAGGATCTTGCTCAACCACAGTCTTATTATTCTATAATCTCGTTTCTTCATTGATCATATCATCCCAATTTATGTTCAAAACTTCTAGATCATGCTGCACAGGAACCGGAAGTTGTTGAGTATTGTGATGAATAACCAATTGAGAGGAAGAACCAATCAAAGGAGATGAGTCACTTATGATCCGAGACTCGGAGTATCCTTAACAAAAGCATTTGAATTTTTTGACTAAGACTGATTTGAAGAAATCTGACTTGATCTTTGTGGAACACTATCCTCCGCAACCTTGCCATCACTGCTGGATTTTTAGGAATCTCCCTAAAACCAGAATCACATTTAATTTTGTCCTGAGCAAAGGGCGAAATAGACTCATCAAACACAGTTTCAATATAATCCTCATCCTCTAATTATTGCACCACATTTATGCAAAGGATTTTCCTCCCTAATCATAACAGGAGAGACATTCCTTCTAACATCCCCAAATATTACCATATCGAGCCCCAACATCGGATCAATAACAGAACAACAGGTACATGACCATCCGCAGGAGCTTTGCTTGTAGTTCCCTATAAAGGAACATAATTCAAGATACTTTGGTCCACCACACTTTTACCCTTATCATGTGCCTTTTTTTTCTGTACGAGATCAAGATCGATATGGTCTTGATTGTAACATCCTTCTTCACAGAATTTTTGCCACACACCAAGTCACCACTTTCTTGGCACCTAAGTTATCATTAGAACCATTGGCGGACTTCAGTCTTTTGCAATGAGAAGTTGTGTGGCCAATAACAGAACAATGATAACAAAACATTGGAAGTTTTTCATATTCAATGTTGACCAAGAAGGCGAATTTCACTCTCTCCACCATAATAACATTCCACAGTTCTTTTGCAAGATCAAGATCCATAAGAACTCTAGCAATGTGACCAAATGATCTCTTGATTGTTGCATCATCTAATGACAAAGGAATGCCAATGCCACGAGCAATAGAAAATAAGATCTTTGGCCTCCAATATTCTTGAGGAGGCCATAGATTCGAATCCAACATTGAGCATTTTGATTGCTTACCAAGTTTGGGAGAGAAATCGGGAATCCAAGAGAATAATCTTAGCACACCTAGGTTTAGAGACCAAGAACCAACAGCAAGAACCCTTCTCAAATCTTCAATTGATGAGAAACTGAACTCATAAAAACCTTTCCCAATTGGGATAATTTTCCATCGGTTTAAGGGTTGCTATAA
Organism: Sophora flavescens; assembly: GCA_030762895.1. Lineage (NCBI taxonomy): Eukaryota > Viridiplantae > Streptophyta > Magnoliopsida > Fabales > Fabaceae > Sophora > Sophora flavescens. Next base: position 176,948,764 of record CM061062.1, read on the forward strand.
CTTTAATAACTTGGATTGCAAGTCATCTAGTTTATACAGAGGATCACCCTTTGAGAATCAATCTACCATGTAGATTGTTTTGCAGCTTTCAACCCCTGCGATATATTCCTCTTGAGGAATTATTACAGCAATAAAGTCATTTTTTATGCAAGGAACTGGGAGCTGACTCAATGGTATGTCACAAGCATTATTCAATGCTTGTGCAAAGGTTTTGAGAGGCAGAGGAGAAAAAGAAGAGCCAGCGACAATCTTTAAAGAAGAAGATGGTGGATGAGGGAGAGAAGAGGAAGGAGGAGGATGTGGAAGGGCAGACTCCGGGAACAAGATTTGCCATGGGCAAAGTGAGGGATTAGCCATGATGGAGGCAAACCGTAGAAAACCATGCAAACCCTAGCAGAGCAACAATTGATTTTCGAGATAAATTGATACATTAATTTTGAGATAAATTGAATCAACAAACATGCAGTTCATTTCGAGAGGCATTAGATACCATTTCAACAATTGTTATAAAGCTTCAACCTTCAAGCACCCTCTTCCCCGACATGGTGAATATAAAGAAAATATAAAAAGAAAAATCTAAAAAATACAGATGATTAGAGGTGGCAAAATGATCAATTTGTCCACCATCCATCCAGTCCATCCATGAGAAAATCCATCCAATCCATCCATTTATAAAAAAAAAATAATATAAATGGATTGGATGGATTGGATTATTTTTTTAGTGGATGGTTTATGATCCATCCAATATTTTTTAAAATCCATTGGACCAACAATCAAAAATGTAATGGATCAACTTTTATCCATTCAAAAACCAATTTATAATTTTCATATTATTTTTCACCAAATAAAAAAAACCCTCCATTTGTAACAAAAAAAAAAAACTTCATCTAATTTTCTCTTCCATTCCCTATTATTTTTTCTTCACTATTTTTTATTTTATTTATCTGCTTCTTTTTTATTTTTTTCTTACATTAAGTATTAACTAATTAATTATTCTCAAGTACCAGTTGTAGTTCACGTTATCACGTACGTTTACTTTTTTCGTTGCTTTTTTTTTTTGCTGAGAAACTTTAAAAAAAAGTATTAACTAATTGAAAGCACAGAAAGTCGTAACAAGTTTCGTAAAACAATGTCATGGAAAGTTGTGGCAAAACAACCTCTGTAGATGCACATAATCAATAACTCCCATATAGTAATAGAAAAATGGTCGTGAGATAAAGTGGAGAGAGAGTAGGAAAAAAGGGAAAGAGAGAAAGGGTAGAGAGATGAAGAAAGAGGAGAGCGAGAATGAAATAGAGATAATATTTTAATTTTTTTACAAATTATTTTATTTTTAAAAATATTTTATGGATGAATAAAAGAGATATAAAATTATTTAATTTCTTAAAATAAACTTTAGTTGATGGATTGGATATTCATCCATGAAAAGTTATTAATGGATGGATCGGATGTATTTTATTTAATGGATCATGGATGAATTAGATTTTTTTAATGAATTTTTAATGGATTATAATGGATTGATGGATTGTTTTTAATCCATCCGTTAAGATCCGAATAAAAATTTATCCGGTCATTCATTTGCCACCCTTACATATGATCATCAATAACATAACTAACAACGAGAAGGGAATTCAAATGCTAGAAAAATGCTCTAATCAACGAAAGTCAGGTGTTGAACCGGAAATATTGAAGCCATAATAAGAAGAATTAATGAATATGAATTACCAGGAGAAGAAGGATTTCAAGTGGTTTGCTATGAAGTATGAATGCGAAGTCTTAAGGTGTTCTAATTCAGTTGGGGTGGGTTGACTAGAATATTGAGTTGAACCCATTTTTCTAATTTCCTCCGAATCTCCATAAACTATTATAAATTACTCGTTAGAAGGGAACTACTCCCGCCCTTATCTTTAGTGTTTTTAAATATTTGTTTTTTTTTCAAAACAATAGGTGTTTTATAAACCCAATATATAATTTATCAATTTTTTCATGTATACCTTTATATAGAACTAAACTGATTTGCCTTGAAAATACACAAAACCCTCCATACATAAACTCAATCATAAATACCTCTTTCTATGTAATTTTCTAAATGTTTCTTTTCAACTACATAAAAGGCCTAATGGAGTATGAAGTATTTATTTAGACTAGTAGCTGTAGTTGGAATTTGTAAACAATTAATGATAAAAATAAGGGTATTTTGGTACAAATATACACAAATTATTGATTTCTTAATTGATGTGTAGAAACCTTAAAACACCAAAGATAAATAACGAAGGGAGTAGTTTTAGAACCATGCAAACGCAATGGTCAAATTTCTAGTAAATAAATTTCTTTCAGATTTTATAATATTGATAATATTAATAATTTTAAAAAATATTTTACATTATTATAAAAATATAAAGGCAATATTATGTGCACATTAATTTTGTTATGATAGTGTAGAAACATTTATAGAATAAATATTTTTTAACAATGCATCGCTATATAATCATTGAACAATATAAAAATCTTTAAACTAATAGGATGTACAATTTAGTTTTTTCTTACATATAAACTTAGAACTTTATTATAACAATATCAACATTATACTTATTACTTTAATATATTTATTGTACATTATTTTTATTATTATAATTATTATTATTACTATCACAAATAAAATTTATTTCACATACTATTAATGTACAAAATTTCACTTACTATATTTTGTTTCGGGTTAAGATTTTTGTATAAGTATATCATATACTCATTATAATATAGATACACATGCTTTCAACAAAATGTAAATTATCTTTGTCCTTTGTCCACAATAGTATATGTTCATCTTGTAAAACCCTCTTTGAAATTCAATAGTATACATTCCTGAACAGATATCATGACAAAATATAAGTAGAGAATCACAACAAATAAATTACTGTGCAAAAAATATGGAAAGTTATAATAATATCATGAGTTATTCATCACCCACACCTGCAATAACTTCCCCAAAAAAAATTCACCCTTTTTAAAATCCAACTTTAATTGATCCAATTTCATCTAAAACACTCTACATGAAATATCAAGACAATCCGACAAACTAAGCCTTCTCTCAAAAACAAATTGATGGACATCATCCCACTTTGGGTTACATGTGAAAGTTAAAAACAACTCTGGATATCCAAACTTTTTACAAATTGCCACAACATTTTGCCTTAAACGTTTTCCAATAGATGAACCTTCCATATTTCCTCGATCAACAGCTTCTTCAATACCTTAGTAAAAAATCACCTCTAATAATACGTTGATTTCTTCTAATGTAAGACAATCTTTTAGCTTCAATCATTGAGTATATATCAACAACAAATTGTTGGAATAATCTTTTCCTGTTCAACAAAATTGTCCCCTCAAAAGATCTATTCATTAACCTAAATGCAAGGAACATTCTAAGTGAAATCCGAACTCTTGAACGTTGCGTAATAAAGGAATCATTCAAGGTTAATGGAATATTTTCCTGCCAACCACATTCTCCAAAAGAAAATAGCAACAAAAATTGTTGATGGGCAAATAATACATGAGTCTCAGGTATTCTTTGCAAATTACCATCCCGACTCTGTATCACAATATCTCACCCGCAATCAAAACTATCAAAGCACAACTTCATCCACTGGTTGCAAATTATTCACCCAAGCATCAATAGGACAACTTCAAAACAATCTCATTGATACATTAAAAAAAAATTCGCCTTCAAAAAACTCTATAATCATCTAAATAATTTTGCAAGTGCAATATACTCATCAACTATTTGCAATAAATTAATTCTTTACCAAAGTTGGATCCAGTACATTTTTTCAACATTAGTCCTGTTTGGATTTATGTGAGAATGACAATTATTGCAAGATATTAATACATAAATAATAATTGCAAGATACAATCACCAAATAAACATATTAACAAAGTTACTTGAATACAAATATGAATTCCTAAAAATATCTGAAATGAGACATCCAATTCAATATTTCATTTTGTGTGTCATATATATACAATAGAGAAAATTTTGGCAACTACCCTTCTTCTTGCAACAAACTCCCAATCTGATGATAATTTTGACCACCAAGAACAAATTGCGGCAGTCCACGACCATGATTTACACCGATTTGAACTTTACCACAAAAAGAAATAAAGGAAAACATGTTATTATAGGAAGTATGTTTTCAAGAAAATGTCTACTTCTTGGATCTACTACATATATCAAACTCCAAAGCAAAGTAGGTGGCCTAAACAAATATAATAACATCACCTTTTCGTTCATACAACATATTGAAAATTCTACTCTAGAACCATTTTTATGTTTCTCTGACCGCTCCTCAAACCAAACCATTGCACCACAATGTTCACAACACCGGTTAGACAATAATTACTAAATAAATACATTCATGTTCATTTTAACAAATAAAGGATTCTCTCGATCATGAACTTGAAAATATATTTCTATAATATAAATAACAATGAACCAATTAAAAAAAACTGAAATGCAAGTGGGAAAAAGTTATACAATAATACAAACAAAATAACAATTTCAATTACCTGGACAGATCGTGAAATTAACATTCTTTCTTCTACGTAGTATATCCCGGTAACTCATTTGGGTTGGTAAACTATGTTGTTGTCATTCCACTCGACTTAAAAAATCTAACTCTATTTGTTTTTTTTAAAATAAGACAAAAAAAAGTAAATATAAACAAAGTATTTGAAGATCAAGTTAGTACATTCACATTACCCTTTTAAAAACATAATTAAATATTGGAATATAAAATAAATAATAAAACTTAAATATATGATCCCCTAAAAGCCAAGACCAATAATTTTTAGAACTATACAATTAATAAAAGTTGTAAAAAATACTTAGTAAAAATTTTACATATTAAAAATTAAACATTGTATACAAATAATGTCTAAACAAAATATATTAGATAATTATATTCATATCTATTTATTAAAACAAAAAATTCTACCATAGAACCGTTTTTATGTTTCCTGACCACTCCTATAACCAAACCATTGTGCCATAATATTCACAACGCCGGTTCTTGCATCCAAAGTCTAGACAATTTATAAAAAAAGTTTAATAAATTAGTCGACTTGTAAAAAATAAAAAGTGACAAAAATAAATTAAATTAATAGATGCAAGTAAACATTGACTAATAAATAAATACATTCACGTTCATCTTCAACAAATAAATGATTCTCTCCATCATAAACTTGAAAACCACTTCTATAATATCAAAAACAATTAATCAATTAATTAAAAAACCGAAATGCAAGTGGGAAAAAGTTATACAATAATACAAACAAAATAACAAATTCTATTGAAATTAATATTATTTCTTATACGTAGTATATCCCCATAACTCACTTGGGTTGGTAGACTATGTTGCTGGCATTCCACTTGACTTAAAAAACTAAATCTATTTGTTTTTAAAAAAATAAAGAAAAAAATAAATATAAACAAAGTACTCGAAAACAAAGTTAGTACATTCATATTACCCTTTTAAAAACATAGTTAAATATTGAAGTTGAAAATAAATAATAAAATTTAAATATGATCCCCTAAAACCAACACCAATAATTTTTAGAACACAATTAATAAAGGTTGTAAAAAATACTTAATAAATATTTTACATTTAAAAATTAAACATTGTATACAAACAAAGTCCAAACAAAATATATTAAATAATTATATTCATATCTATTTATGAAAACAAAATAATTCTACTCTAGAACCATTTTTATATTTTCCTGACCGCTCCTCAAACCAAACCATTGCGTCACAATGTTCACAACACCGGTTCTTTTGTCAAAAGTCTAGAAAATCTAGAAAAATAGTTTAACAAATCAGTTAACATATAAAAAATAAAAAAGTAGCAAAAATAAATTAAATTAATATATGTAAATAGACATTGATTACTAAATAAATATCTTTACGTTAACAAATAAAGGATTCTTTCCATCATGAACTTGAAAATTAATTTCTATAATATCAATAATAATGAATCAATTAAATAAAAAACTGGAATGTTCCTTAAAAAAAACTGAAATATGAGTGGGAAAAAGTTATACAATAATATAAACAAAATAACAATTTATATTATCTTGACGGATTGTGAAATTAACATTCTTTCTTCTACGTAGTAAATCTCCATAACTCACTTGGGTTAGTAGACTATGTTGCTGGCATTCCACCCGACTTAAAAAATCTAAATCTATTTATTTTTTTAATTAAACATTGAAGTAAAAAATAAATAATAAACTTAAATAAATGATCATCTAAAAACCAAGACCAGTAATTTTTAGAAGTACACAATTAATAAAGGTGGTAAAAGGCAAAAGCCGAAAGGGTTGCTCTATTGAGTGAGGGAGCGAAGATGGTGTCAGGTTCAGGGATCTGTGCGAAGCGCGTGGTGGTGGACGCGCGTCATCACATGCTTGGTCGTCTTGCGTCGATCGTGGCGAAGGAGCTTCTGAACGGACAGAGGGTAGTGGTTGTTCGGTGCGAGGAGATTTGAATCTCCGGTGGACTCGTTAGGCAGAAGATGAACTACATGAGGTTCCTTCGTAAGCGCATGAACACCAAACCCTCTCATGGACCCATTCATTTCCGTGCCCCTTCCAAGATTTTCTGGCGCACTGTTCGTGGAATGATCCCACATAAAACAAAGCGTGGAGAATTTGCACTTGCTCGATTGAAGGTTTATGAGGGAATCCCTCCTCCATATGACAAGGTGAAGAGGATGGTCATCCCTGATGCTCTTAAGGTGTTGAGGCTTCAAAAAGGACACAAATACTGTTTGCTGGGCAAATTGTCATCTGAGGTTGGATGGAACTACTATGATACCATCAGGGAGCTTGAAAAGAAGAGAAAGGAAAGAGCACAAGTGGCTTACGAGAGAAAGAAGCAGCTCAACAAATTAAGGGTGAAAGCTTCACAAGTTGCTGATGAGAAACTTGGCTCCCAACTTGATATCCTTGCTCCAGTCAAGTACTGAGTAGTCTTTGTTAGTGTTTTTAAATTTTTGGTGCAAGGTATACCGAATTGAACTCCCTTTCAATTTTGCTGGAGCTTTTATTTGTCATTGGAGCTTTTAGATCAATCTTGGAAGCCGTTTTTATCTTAAAAAAAAAAAAAAGGGTAAAAATTACTTAATAAATATTTTACATATTAAAAATTAGACATTATATATTAATAAAGTTCAAACAAAATATATTAAATAATTATATTTATACCTATTTATTAAAACAATAAAAAAACACACTATGTATTTAGCTCACCACATAATTTACTGTTCATCTATAGTAAAATTGAGGACGAGACTTAGTAAATATATAGATATAGATTTGCTTCTTCAGGAAACAACTTTTTATGCACTGTTTTATGTTTTGACTTTTCAGATTTATTTATTTATTTATTTTAATTTTAATGAGAGGAGGAGACAACCTGCAGACATGGGAGAATTTTAGGGGTATTCATTAACTTATTTAAATCAATTCAAACCGTAAAAATCGAATCGAAAAATCGAGTAACTAAAAAATCTTTTAACTTTAATTGGATTTGATCGGATTTTGGATCACATAGAGAAATCTAATCCAATCCAAACCAAACTACTATATACATATACCATTCCTTTTAAAATTATAACATTACTCATACTTAAGAATTTTTTTTCATACTTTTATGAACGAATTGACACCTTCATTTAATATTTTTGTTATAGTGATATATATGAGAATATTTAAAATAAATGTTAATGTCTTGAAGTTATATTTTTCTAAAGGTTTTGATGTATATCATCTATATACTTGATTGAGTAAACATGAAAAATAGGAGATCAATTAAGAAAATTAGAAATAATTAGGTATCATTTGTTTATAGCTAATTCAAGAAAAAAAATAGGGTAAGTGAGATTAGTTGCAAGGAATTAACATAAAAGAATATTTAACATAAAAGAACATGTTAAAAATATCAATAATTATTTTTCTCAACTCCCAAAATTGGTCAAGAATTTTTCTTACTCATCGTCAAATCAAATAATGGTTAATAAGAACAAATAATTGTTACCTTTCATAAATCTTCTACTATTCTACTATAGAGAGGTGGGGTTAAAATAGATGTTTCTAATAAAATTAGGCTTTATTATCTAATTGTATTAGTTATCAGAGTTAGTTCTAGCATCTGTCCGTTTCTGTAACAGCTTTGCTTTTCTGTTTTTTTGTTTCATCCTCTTTTCCTTTTATGCTGAGATTAGTTCTAGTTAGTTGGTTCCTTGGCTATACTATAAGTAGCTTATCCCTGTAACTCTATTTTCCAGTTTTCAATAAAAGAATTTAGAAGTATTATTCAGAAAATTCATTCTTCTATTATGTCATCAAAGAGCGATGTTGATTATGGGAAAATTGAGAAATCGCCGGAGAAGAAGGATATTCCCTCCTCCGATAACAAGATCACCACCACGACAAATGCAGCATACTTGCTCAACTCTTCTGACAATCCAGGAACCCCTCTTGTTGCTACTGTTCTCAATGGAGAAAATTATCTCACATGGTCCATGCCGATGAAGACATCATTACATGCGAAAACCAAATTAGGGTTCATCAATGGCAGCATTAAGAAGCCAAAATCCGAATCACCGGATTATCAACACTGGGAGAATGTTGATTCAATGGTGATGGCATGGATTATCAACTTAGTCGATCCAAGCCTTCAAGCTAGCATCTCTCATGCGACTACAGTAAGGGATATCTGGGAGGATCTTGAAGAAAGATTCGCTCAGACAAAAGCGCCTAGAGTTCATCAGTTATGGCGAACCTTGTGCTTGATTCAACAAGAATCAGGTGTGAGCATAAAGGACTTCTACACTCAGTTCAAAAGTTATCTTGATGAGTTGAGTGAATTTCAACCATGACTAGAATGCAACTGTGGGGCAGCCAAGTCTTTGGTACAAAGGGAGGAAGGAAATAAGGTTCATCTTTTTCTTGGAAGTCTTGATAATAAGCAATTTTCTCAAGTCAAGGCAACAATCCTTAAATCAGATCCACTTCCTTCCCTTCGGTCTACTTTCAATCATGTGCTGAGAGAGGAAACCAGATTTGTGACAGAAAAGGAAAGGAACAAAAAGATTGATTCTGCATCAGCATTTTATTCAAACAACACAAACAGACAAAGGGGAAGAGATGGAGCAAAACGTAAGTGCGATCATTGTGGCAAGATTGGCCACATCAAAGCAAAATGGTTTGAAATTGTTGGGTACCCCCCAAATTGGGACACTCGCAGGTCTCAAAGAAATTCCAGCAAAGGAGGAGGGCATGCCCTGCATGATATCTACATGAGAAATGGACATGAATCCATGGCGGGTAATGTAGGAACAAATAAAAACCAGTTTTGGGTCCTTGATAGTGGTGCATCACACCGTATGACCCATCTACTTTCTCACTTAGAGGAAGTCAAGATTCTTGAAAAACCTTTTACATATTATTGTTCCCACTGGAGATGCAGTATTAGTAGAGAAAAAGGGGTCAATTGACCTTAGCAAGAACATTAGATTGCATAATGTCTTATATGTTCCTAGTTTTAACTGTAATCTGATTTCAATCTATAGGTTAACACATGATTTAAGATTTACAGTGACTTATCATGTGAACTCTTGTCTAATACAGGACCAAGTCATGAAGAACATGATTGGCTCGGGTGATTTGCAGAATAGAATATATGTGTTCCAGCAAACTGAAATAGGATCATCTTCAACAGTGCTTGGAAAGGAAGATTGCACCATCTTGTGTCATGCTAGATTGGGGCATCCCTCAACTCAGTCTTTACAGTGTATCTCTCATTTACTTAGTGGTAGTTTTGATTTCAATAAGCTGAATTGTTATGATATATGTCATAGGTCCAAACAATGTAGATTGTCTTTTAATCAAAGTGATAATAAAGATGATAAGCCTTTTAGCTTTATACATTGTGATCTATGGGAAAAGTATCACACACCATCACATAATGGCTCACATCTTTTCCTCACTATTGTGGATGGTTACATTCGTGGGACATGGGTTTATCTTATGAAAGAAAAGATAGAAATCACTAAGATTCTTGTATATTTTCATAATATGGTAAAGACACAATTTGATAAGAGAATAAGGAGAGTAAGGAGTGATAAGGGACAGATTTTGTAAACTCAACCTTGAGGAAATATTTTGATCAAGAAGGGATTATACATGAAACCTCTTGTGTTGCTACCCTCCAACAAAATGGAAGGGTAGAGAGGAAACATAGGCATATCCTTAATGTTGCAAGGGCTTTTAAGATTCCAAAGTAATCTCCCAATAAGGTTTTGGGGAGAATGTGTTCTTGCAGCCACATATATCATTAATAGAACACCTACCAGGGCCAATAAGGGTGTTACACCATATGAAATGCTTTTCAATAAAACTCCCTCTTATGATCATATGAAAATCTTTGGATGTTTATGTTATGCTAGAAATGCTTCAAAACATATAGACAAATTTGACTGTAGGGCTGAGAAATGCATTTTTGTAGGCTATCCTTTAGGACAAAAGGGTTGGAAGGTTTACAATTTAAGAACAAGAGAGTTCCTTGTATCCAGGGATGTTATTTTTTATGAAAATGATTTTCCATACAATGTGAGTACCAATGGCACTTCTGCAGATTCATCTAGGCCAACATTTCTCCATTGGCCACAAATTACAGAAGATGGAGACACTGCACACAAGAATAGTCCAGGAGGAAATGAAACTGAAAAGATGATTGAGTCAACAGAAACTGAAAGTCCTGCACATATTGCAGAAGATACAGCTGGTGATATTCATAGTGAGGGGGAGAATCAAACCCTCTCACATGGAACTACACAACCTGAACAGAGAACTAGGCAGCCTCCAAGTTATTTGAAGGACTACTATTGTCATTCAGCTGTTCAAAACCCAACCTACAGGTCTTTAGTTCCATTAGGTAAACCAAAATCAGTTTATCCCATTTCTGATCATGTGAGTTATATGCAATTTTCACAAAGACATGTAGCATACTTGGCAGCCACTGCACAGTATGTAGAGCCAAGGTCTTATACAGAGGCTGTCAAGAAGATGGAATGGTGTGAAGCAATGGATCAAGATATAAGGGCCTTAGAGGAGAATATGACTTGCGGTCTTATGCATTTACCTAAGGGAAAGAAAGCTGTAGGAAGTAAGTGGGTGTACAAACTAAAATGCAAAGCTTCAGGAGAAGTAGAGAAGTACAAGGCTAGACTTGTGGTAAAAGGATATACACAAGTTGAGGGTGAGGATTTTAATGAGACTTTTGCACCAGTTGCAAAAATGACTACCATCCAATGCCATTTTTTAATGCAAAGATAGAGTGCTTAATGCATCATTATGAAGTTAGACATCCCAACTATGTTGGCACCCCTAACTGCACCCATCATTTTGCAGCACCCTAAAATTTATTCAAAAAGAGAAAAAGATATTACAAGTCATGGGGGGACTAGACCAAACCCCATGTATCAACAAAATCTATAAAAAGGCAAGAAAAACATATTTCTATTAAAATCCTCTTTAATAAAAAGAGGGAACAAGATCCCACCATGTAAAACAATGATGATTAAGGCCATATGATGCTAAACCATCAGCACAAGAATTACCCTCTCTAAAGATGTGGGAGACTATGAACCTCATCTTCCTAGATAATACAATACAATTCTTCCATCTTGTTTGCAAATGCCAAGGAACAACACTGTCCTTCTGGAAAGCAAGAACAACCAGCTGGGAATCTGTCTCCAACCAAAGGCTAAGCCATCCTCTATAGTAAGCAATTTCTATAGATGCCATTGCTGCACTTAGTTCAGCTTCAATAGAATTTGCAAGACCAATGTATTCTGAGAAGCAACCTAGAATGGCTCCCTTGCTGTCCCTGAAAATCCCTGCACTTGCTGCCTGGCCGAGGCTTCCTAAAGCTGAACCATCTGTATTACACTTAAAGCATCCACAAAGAGGTGGCTGCCAAATGATTTCTATGATTTTAGGAGCTTTTGGTGCATGGATCAAAACATCAAAAGCTTTAATAATGCAGAACTACTCAATTGAAGGGAACATAGATCCTTTTGAAAGTCTGGCAGATAACTTGACAGCTGCAGAAACTAATAACTTCACAGAACTAATAGCAACATATTTATTGTTAAATCTAGTTTGATTTCTTGCAAACCAGATGAACCACAAAATATGAATAAAAGCTGAAAGGATAACATCAGAAGCTTGTGAACTCCAATCACGATTAAGGATGCACAAGACAAAATTAAAAGATTGTAAATCTACTTTCACCTTTTTTGTATCAGTGAACCATGACCAAATTCACAAAGCAAATCTGCATTGAAGAAATAAATGATGGGAAGACTCCTCTGCTGCACTACACAAACTGCATACAGAAACAATCGAACAACCTCTTTTCCTTAAATTATCATTAGTTGGCAATTTGTTGTGTAATAACCTGCAAAGCAAAAAAGATCTAGAGGGTGGAATGCAAGAGTTCCATATGATTTTACCCCAATTAACTTGATGAACATGATGAAAGGAACTTCTGACATGCTTGTAGGCATCTTTAAAAAAGAACCAGAAACCGATCCTTGCCAAATGAGAGAGTCCTCACATTGGAACAAAGGTATTTGAACCTTCTGAATACAGTGAACTGCCTCTGGAAATGAATTCTTAAATTCATCAGGAAAAGTCCAAGAACCAACACAAATAATGTCTTTCACATGACCCTTTAAAAAAGGAAAAGCTTCCTCGGGGATACTCAACATATCTGCCAAAGATTGAGGGAGCCATTTATCCTTCCATAAATTGATTTTGTCACCCTTTCCAATTAACCAAGAACTCTGAGACATTACTGTGTTCAAGAATTGTCTAATTGCAGGCCATATAGAGGATTTGACATGGTATAGAATTGGAACATTGTTCCTTAAGAACCTTGATCTCAACAAGACTGCCCAATCTTTATTAGAACAATACATTTCCCAACTAAGTTTCAAGAGTGCAGCTTCATTAATTGACCTAAGAGGTCTTAAACCAAGGCCACCATCCTCCACAGAAGTGCACAATTTGTTCCATGAGACAGTCACCAGCTTCCTATTGAATATGTCCCCAGACCGTATGAAGTTTCTAATCCATTTGTCAACTGTTTTTAGCAAGGAAACTGGCCAAGGATATATTTGAAAGCTGTAGCTTATCATGCCTTGGATTACTGATTTGACTAGTTGGATTCTGCCCATTATAGACAAATTTGATCCTTTCCAGCTAGCCAATTTTGACTTGATTCTATCAGTAATAGGCTGAAGATGAGCAGTCTTAGGCTTTCCTTGAAATAAAGGTACTCCCAGATAAGTAAAAGGTACATGACCTGCAACAAAACCCAAGAACCTACTGGTTTCAGTAATCCTGTTATTACTCATTGAGCCAGCATAAAACCTACATTTGTCCAAGCTTAGATGTTGTCCTGAGATTTCTGCATAATCTTTGAATAATTGCATTAAAACTGACAAATTTTTCTTTGAACCTTTGCAAAACACAAAGATATCATCTGCATACAGCACATGAGAGGGAAATGTGAGACTTCTTGAACCTAACATTGCTTTCAACTGTCCATTTTCAACTAACATACTGAGCCCTCTACTAAGGACATCCTATGCCAAGCAAAATAGAAGGGGTGATAGAGGATCTCCTTGTCTAACTCCCATTTTACAAGACATAAATCCAACATGATGTCCATTGATATTGAAAGACAGTTTTGCAGAATGTAAAATAACCGAAATCCATCTACAAAAACCTCTTTGAAACCAAAGGCTTTTAGGACTTTAAGCAAGAAGTTCCAATCAATTGTGTCAAATGCCTTTTTAATATCTAGCTTCAAGGCAATATTTCCACCATATGGCCTATGATCCAACCTGTTTATTGCTTCTGATGCAGTACACAAACAGTCAACAATGTCCCTGCCCTTTATGAATCCTTTTTGCTGATCTGAAATGATTTTAGGAGCTATTGAAGCCAGCCTGCCAGCCAATACTTTGGAAATGACCTTGAACTTAAAATTGGCAAGGGCAATAGGCCTATAATCAGAGATTTTGTCTGCACTTTTGATTTTAGGAATTAAAACCACCAGATTCGAGTTAAAATTTGGTAAAAGCCAAGATTGAAAGACATCATGCTGTACAATATCCCAATGACTTTGAAAGAAGCATCCTCCAAAGCCATCAGGCCAAGGAGCACCTGAGCCATTTAAGCTAAAAACAGCAGATTTCACTTCTTCCATAGAGGGCAAATTAGTTAACATTGCATTGTCAACAATGGAGACTAAGGCAGAGATCACCTTCTCCACTAATCCATTGTCTCTACATGAATTTTCATCTACATAAAGGGAGGAATAAAAATCTAGAACATGCTGCTCAATCAAGGATTTGTCTTCAATGATGGAATCTCCAATTCTGAGAACAGACATCTGCCTAGAAACCTGCTTAATTTTTGCCACCTTATGGAAATAAGATGCATTCCTATCTCCTTGAACAAACCATGAAACTCTTGCCTTTTCTTTCCATAATTCTTCCTGAAAAATAAGAGCCTGCTGAAGAGATGACTGAGCTGAAACTTCTTGATCATGCAAGGAATCTGAGAAGCCCTCTGAACCCATTTGAGCTTGAACCATATTCACTGCTTCTTGAGCCTTTTGCACCTGCAAGTGAACATCACCAAAAACTGTTATGTTCTAGATTCTAAGTTCACTCTTCAAAAGCCTTAATTTCTGAGCCAATTTAGCCATTGGACAGCCATGAACAACTGTGCTCCAAACTTCTTTAACGAGTCTTTTACAATCTATGTGAGAATTCCACATAGCCATAAACTTAAAAGAAGAGGGAAATGACCTTGGATCTTTAGAAAGTGTCAGCAGTAAAGGATAGTGATCTGAGCAGCTTTTTGTCAAAGTGCAGCAGGTCATTGAAGTCCAAAAATCCAACCAATCCTCGTTACAAACAACCATGTCTAACCTTGATTCTAAATGAAATCTAACAGACCTACTGTTTGACCTGGTATAGGCAGCTCCTCGAGTAGGCAAGTGAGTAAGATTAGAGACATCTGACCAAGATCTAAACTCATCAAAAGATATCTTCAAAGGCAAACATCCACCTCTCTTTTCATCTGCCCCCAATACAGCATTGAACTCACCAAAGAACAGCCAAGGACCAGGTTGCTAACTCTAGCCACAAATCCCTTCTGAGGATGTGAGTTGTACAAGCATAAATAGCAGATATGTATATAACCTGATTATCCCAAGTAATTGAAAAAGAAGCATGCTGTCTAGAAGATGCAATGACAACAAGATCTAAAGAAACATTACACATTCCCCAAATATTCGGAAGGAGACTATTTCTATCATTAACCATGAAAAGTTTAAGATTAAGTTGACTCCAAAAATTTAATGGAAATTGATCAGGGCAATAAAAGGCTCAGCAATCAATACAAAATCTGGTTTAAAGGAAAGACAAAAATTCTTTAACATCAATCTAGAGTCTAGATTTCCCAGCCCTCTAATGTTCCAAAAGATAATTTTTCATATAACAGGAGATGAAGAATCAGCTCTTGAACGGATGTTATAGTATCCTTCTTTTTTAGATAACTTTTTCTTATTTTTCAACTTCTTTTTCTGTGATTTCGTCAAAACCTTTTGAAACTCTTTTGGAGAACTTTCAGAAGTCACTACAAAAAAACAACTGTTTAGCGACCGGCATATTCGGTCACTAAACTTTCTAATTCGGTCGCTATTTAATGTAGCGACCGATTAATGATGGTAGCTGATAACCTGGTCGCTAAGCTTTTAGAGACCGAAATAATAATTCGGTCGCTAAATGGCGACCGTAAATTCGGTCTCTAAATAATAAAAAATGGTCGCTACACGGTTGGTCGCATTGTTTGGGTAACTATTTTTAGCGACCGATAATCGCTTGCTAGTTCGGTCGCCATTGTTGGTTACTTTAACCTATATTAGCGACGGATTTTCGATCACTAGACCACAATCTGTTAATGTTAACTAAAGTTTAGAGACCGAATTATTGGTTTCTAATTCGATCGCTAAACTGGTTTTTATTAAAAAAAATAAATTAAATTTTTAAAATAATAAATTTTTTCTGTTTTTCTTTAAAGTTTAACAAAAATACTAATAAAACACACCAAATTACTAATGAAATATACAATCATAAGAAATAATGAATATATAAAAAATAATAATCCAAAGTGTCGTACAAGAATCGTTTAAAGTCAAAAATATGAAGAAAAAAAAATCAGATGATGAGGGGGAGGTGGAGGAATCCAATCATCCTCGTCCCGTACCACCGACGCCTCGCTATCCGATCATCCTCTGCAGATAAAGACATCGATGGCCGGGCGGTGGAACCGGAGGAGCGGCAGCAGCGGCACAACCGCCGTCGAGCATCACCCCCGAGCAATCGGAGTCTGGATCCTCATTTGCTCCAACACCAGCCGCAGATGTACGGCCCCCGCTCGATGCTCATCTCGCATCATTCTTTGGTGTGCCTGAGTCAACTGTGCAATCTGGTTCGCCATCTGCTACTCTCTCTCGCTCTTCTCCCAAAGCTCCGCGTTCAGCTGCGTGATGGTGTCCTGCATTTGGTTGAACTACTCCTGAGGGACGGTATCGGCGTAGGAAGGAGCAGGCGTGCCGGATGATAAAGCGATAAACTCGCCTCCCAGGTGTCTGAGGCCATACACGTGCCCCTTCTTGTTCCTGCCCCCAACGATCTCCAAATAAATGGCATTATCGTCGACGGAGATAGGAGAGATGGGCCCATCACCAGTCAAGGCCTCATCTTGTGACTGTGAGGCACGTGATATGGCATCATCCTTCTTCTCGTTGAAGCCCACCTATAAAGTATAGTTGAAGAGATTTATTTAAAATTATAATCAATATTAACAAATAATTTATAATAAATTACAAGTAAACACTAAATTGTTTTTTTGCTTACAGCATAGTTATGGGCTTTGTTGTTGACCCATGTCCCCGACTTCAACTTCTTCGTCCTCTCCACCAACTCAATAGCAGTGGGGGCCCGCTGTTTCTGTGCTTTCTGCACAGAAAAATATAATCTTAAATTCATAAGAATAATTAAAAATAAAAACTAATTAAATAGTATAATAAGTCAAAAGTTTAATGTATTACCAGCTCGTCGTAGTGGGCGGCGGTTGATTTAGACCCGCCGGTCCAAGCACATGCGCCGCCATCAGAAGTTCGATTACGCCGAGCTGTGGCCTGGATCTCCTGGAACTTCTCAGTAGCCCAGTACTGGTCCAGCTACCTCCTGATCTCAGGATCCACCCACTTCCCCTTATTCTTACCCTTCCTCAGCTTGTTCGTCAGATTCTTCATGACCAGTAAGCCTTTATGCTCAAATATGTCCCTGACCCTCTAAAGCTACGTCCCACCTATACTCTTTCTGCAACTTACAGTTGTTAAGAAATTCGTGTGTGTGTGTGTGTGTGTGTATTTATATATATAATGTAAATTTAATTCAAATAACTTAAATTGTTACCTTAAACTCTTGAAACAACTGATCCCTATGGCCCCCTGGGATGGCCTTCCATGTAGGCCATGGACCATCAAACTTGCGTCGCAGGATCTTCGATATCGAATCAGAAGGGCCCTTCGCGGGCAGAAAGCTGCAGCAAAATTAGAGCATTAATAAATGTTATAAGTATAGTATAAAAAACAAGTAAATAGAAAATAACGATACTTTATATAAAAAATTAAATTAGCTTACTCGTTATCCCCCTAGGGATAAGAAGAACCCTCTTGTCGGATGGACCACGACTCTCCTGTCCCGATGATGATGAAGGTCCTGTCATAGGTGTGGATGATGAGGGTGCAGCCTGTGTCCCGACCACATGAGGCTGGGTAGGGGGTGCAACTCCATCACCTTGAGGTGTCCCGTCCACAGAGGTGCTGGTAGGGTGGTCTCGATCTGAAGGTTGTGGGTCAGCCGGCGAAGGGACTCTCGCAGCACGACCTCTGCCACGACCTCCACGACGACCCCTACCTCTAGAGGAATCCTCCATCTGTGTAAAAAAAATGAAAAGATGATTACACAACAGTGTAAATAATACAAAAATAAATTACCTAAGTAGAATGACATTTACACAATGAATGATGACATAAATTACCTAAGTAGAGTCTCCGTTACTAAATTCACCCCCACTCTCATCAGTCTCACTTGATCGGAATGTGCCTTCGCTAGATGCGTCCAACTCGGATTGATCCATTAACTCTCTTTCAACTTCTTCCCCATTTCCGGAAATGTCCGCCAGAGAATTAACAATAATGTCCGACGTAATTTGCAACGGTACGTGGGGTCTTGAAAACTCATCATCTTGGTACGGAGCATCTTTTTCAGGTCGGTTGGTTACATTATCAGTAATTATACTGCGAGCCTTTATCTTAATAACACCCAACCAGCCTTGATGACCTTCGGGATATGGCGAGTAATAAACCTGATCTGCCTGTTGTGAAAAAATGAATGGGTCGTACGCCTTATTATACCTTTGAGACAGCCTAACTTGAACAATACCATATTTTTTATCGATTTTTGTCCCTACGTCAAGAGTAGGATCAAACCAATCACACTTGAAGATAACTAACTTCATCACGAGGAAATCGATATAATCGAGTTCAAGGATGTCAGTTAGAACCCTATAGAAATCATCCTCTACATTGCCATCAGTGGCTCACACACAAACACCACAGTTACACAACTGCATTCCTTCATTCCATGTTTTTGTGTTAAATTTATATCCATTTACAATGTATGTATTCCATGATGTAACCCATCTGTTAGGCCCCTATGCCAAATTTGTCAACAATGGATTTTGAACATTGTTTTCTGGATCTAGTACCTAAAAAATCAAATATTATATTATTCTTATACATGCTATATATTTAAGGAGATAAAATGTATTACATAAAATGAAGATGCTTAACCTACATATTTACTGAACCACGTAGCAAAGTGAGAAGTAATTTCTCGATCAACCTGATCGTTTGAAATGTCAGGTTGGAGATCCCTTAGAAAATTGTCGTACATCCTAAATATGGGAGATTAACAGTAGGACGATTAATAATCATAAATGTCAATTGAACTTATAAAAGACATTGTAGAAACTTACTCTAAATATGGCGCCACCTCTTCACAATTTTGAAGGATATACAGATGAGCAGCATTAATGTCACGCTGCTCCAAGAAATATCCTTTTGATTTGCCACTAAATCTGCCCGGATAGTTGAATATTGTTATAGGAGGACTAGTTGAACTTCCTTCGCCCGAATCAACGTTTCTAGGCATCCTTGTCCTTCTCGTGTTAACTTCGTCCGGATAGTAATAAGAGGCAAAAGTGGAAGTCTCCTCTACTAAGTATGCTTCACAAATGGAACCCTCCACTCGTGCCTTGTTCTTGACTTTGTGTTTAAGGGAGTGCAGGAACCTATTAAAGAGGGATACATACAAATAATTACTAGTTTTAGGGAAAGCTAAACTACGATTTCGTGTTCGTGAATTTTATATGTATTAAGTAAAATAGTTGATGTTGTTTACCTCTCAAATGGATACATCCAGCGGTATTGGACTTGGCCACCAACTCTTGCTTCGTAAGGTAGATGAACTGGCAGGTGTTCCATGGAATCAAAGAAACTTGGCGGGAAGATTTGTTCAGCTTACATAACAAAACGGGTATCTTGACTTCCATATCCTTTAATTGATTCACATTTAGTGTTGTCGAGGTAAGCTCCCTTAAAAAATGGCTAAGCTCAACAAGTGGGTTCCAAATTTACTTCGATAATGCGTCGAACGCAATTGGAAGCAACCGTTGCATGAACACGTGGCAATCATGACTCATCATTCCATGTAACTTTGCTTCCTTAATGTCAACACATCTACCCAGATTGGAAGCATACCCATCTGGTAACTTTAGTTCTTTAACCCACTTACAGACGGCCACTTTCTGTGTTTTGCTTAGTGTACAACTTGCCTTCGATTTGATAAGTCTGCCACGACCACCGTCCTGCAACTCAAGCTCCTTCCGATTATAAATTTCAGCCAGATCCAATCGGGCTTTATTTGTATCCTTTGTCCTCCCCTTGATGTCCATCACAGTGTCAAACACATTCAAAAACACATTCCTCTCAGTATGCATGACATCAATGTTGTGACGGAGTAGCTACGTCCTCCAATACGGCAACCTCCATAATATACTTTGTTTTGTCCAATTATGGTTGACGCCATAATCAGGAATATGTTCTCCTTGGGATTCAAGGACGAGCGGTAAGTATTGTAGTCTGCGCCATACATTAGGACCAGTCAAACGTGGTGGAGGCGGTGTTGTCTCCGCACTACGCTTCTTGAATGCATTATTGTTCCGCCTATTAGGATTATCTTCTGGAAGGAATTGAAGATGACAATCAAAATATGAGATCTTTCGACTGTTTTTAATCATGAATACCTTCGATCGCTCCATACATATTGGGCATCCAAGCTTCCCTGCGGTCATCCAACCCGACATCATCCCATAGGTGGGAAAGTCGTTGATCATCCACATCAAAGCTGCTTTCATGATGAAATTCTGCCTCAAAGATACGTCATATGTCAACACACCATCATTCCACAGCATCGTCAACTCATCTATCAGCGACTGCAAGTACACATCAATCTTACCTTTTGAATTAGACGGACCCGGAATTATGACTGTTAGGAACATAAACTCCCGCTAACACGCTCTATTTTAATTTTTTACGCGCCGTTTAGCGACCTATTTAACATCGATCGCAAAGATAGATAAAATTTAACCTTTGCATTTAACTCGGTCGCCATTTCGGTCGCTAAAAAGTCATAAATTTTTTACTTTTACTTTCCTTTATTTTGCGACCGAAATAGAGACCGATAACTCTGCTACGCTCTATTTTGGCCGCTATTTCGGTCGCAGTATCAACTCTAATCAGTGTTTGATTTAGATCCTACAATCGGTCTCTATTTCGGTCGCAAACAGCAACCAACAAATTCGGTCACTATTTTCGGTCGCTAAATAACCTTTTTTTTTGTAGTGAGTTTCAGCTTTATCATTGAATGATTCTCCATTCCAAAATTTCCCAAAAATTCTAATATCCTTCTGAACTATATTATTTGAAGGAATTATTTGAAGGAACATGAGTACCTTCCAAGGGGACTAAAGAAGCAGCAACATCATGGTGCACAGGAGTGGAATTCTAGAGAACATGAGGAACTATTTTAACAGCAGCATCTTTTTGATCAATAGCAGGCTCAGAATCCTGTGCTATTGTATCAGCAGAGAATTGAGCAGCACTTTCAGAAACAGCAGCATCTTGATGATCATTGGCAGGATCAGAGTCTTGAACTATTGTATCACCAGAAGATTCAGCAGTACCTTCTGAAACTGAGGGGATAGAATCTGACACATAACTAGGTAAATCTTGCAGAGACTCATAAAAAATTGTCTCCACAGAGGAGGTGTCATCCACTAGGTCTTTTGTTCATAGTAATTGCCAAAGGTTGGGAACTCCATCAAATGGATGTAAGTAATGCTTTTCTACATGGAGAGCTTGATGAAGAAGTATATATGGAACCACCACTAGGGTATAATGTACTAGAAAGTGGTATGGTCTGCATATTGAGAAAATCAATCTATGGCTTGAGACAAGCCTCAAGAAACTGGTACTCCAAGCTATCACAGTCTCTAGTTACTTATGGTTTTAAAGAATCACAAGCTGATCGTAGTCTTTTTACCTATTGCTCTAAATCTGTTTTATAGCTGTTTTGATTTATGTAAATGACTTAGTGATAGCAGAGAATGATTCCACTGTTGGGTTTTGGGCTCCCTTCTTATGTGGAGAAAGGCCCAAATGTGTAAGCTCATTTTGTCTCACTTGTTTAAGTGGAGAGAGGTCAGATTAGGGTTACAGAGAGGTCTCATTTTAGTAAGAATATAGCAGCCAACAAGAGAGAAGAGAGGAGAGAAAGCCAACCCGCATACCCACCAGACAGTCACTATAAAATTGCGACAGAGGATCCGTTCACCGTTTGATCGGGCTGAAATTTCTACAGAAGGTTCAGGACATGTGGTTCGTCATTCTCACTGTACGGATTTTCAATATAAGGTCTGAAGTGAGAGATATTGGCTTCACACAGTAGCTCTATTTCTGGGGTAAATTTCATCTTCTTGTTTCTCATTTGTGAGCATTGGTGCTTGGTTGTTTTGGTTGATTGTTAGCACGGTTTGTGCACTTGTTGGAGACTCTTTTGTACCCTTATTTGATCATAGTGGAGCTGTTTCTTTGGTCTGGACGACCCGTGGTTTTTACCATTGCTTTAAGGGGTTTCCATGTTAAAATCTTGGTGTCTCTTTTATGTTTGTGTTGTTCTATTTGCTGCTATATATTTGTTGTTGCTCCTCACAGATTCTTGCAAGTTTGGGGGGATTTATTTCTGCTGCGTATTGCTTTGTTATTGTATTACACCGTTACATTGATGTTCCCCCATAAGAGTGGCATATAGCTACTTGGCTTGGGGCATTTTGACTTGCTTGAATGATGGAGGCAAATACAAAGATGGTCTGTTTGAATGGCACTAATTATCATTTGTGGAAGGGCAAGATGAAGGATTTGCTCTTTGTGAAGAATATGCATCTTCCTGTTTTTGCTACTCAGAAGCCGGATGCCATGTTAGATGAAGAATGGGATTTTGAACATCAACAGGTGTGTGGTTTAATTCGGCAATTTGTAGAAGATAATGTTTATAATCATATTGCTAATGAGACACATGCAAAATATTTATGGGCAAAGATAAAGTCCTTGTATGCCTCTAAATATGGGAATGATAAATTGTACTTGCTGAAGAGCTTTACTAGTTTAGGGTGCAAGGAGGGGACTTTCATTTCAGATCACTTGAATGAATTTCAAGGGCTCCTTGATCAGATGTCAGGAATGGGTATCAAGTTTGATGATGAGATTTTGGGACTATTTCTATTGTTATCTCTACCAGAGTCTTGGGAGACATTTCGGGTTTCTATCACAAGTTCAGCCCCTAATGGTGTTGTTTCTTTGGAAATGGCAAATGGTAGTGTTCTTAATGAGGAAATGAGAAGGAAGGTACAGGGTACTTCATCTCAGTCCGAGGTGCTTGTCACTGAAAATAGGGGGAGAAGTCAGAGAAAATAACCGAAGGGTGGTAGAGAGAAAACTAAGAGCAGTCCAAGTCTCGATACAAGAATGTGGAATGTCATTATTGTCACAAAACAGGGCATATACAGAAGAATCGTTTTCTGTGGAAAAATGAGAACAAAGACAAGAAGGGTAAGCAGAAAGAGATGGATCATGATGATGATGACCGTGTCACTACTGCTACTGGTGATGATCTTGTTATTCTCCATGACCATGAGTCGGTTATTCTTGTATCAGATGAGAGCATGTAGATAACTGATAGTGGTGCTACATTGCATGTTACACCGAGGATGGAGTTCTTCACATCTTATACTTCAGGTGACTTTGGAGTGTTGTAGATGGGTAATGATGGTGTGTCTAAGGTGATTGGTGTTGGTGATGTTTGCTTGTAAACCAACATGGGAATGCAGTTGTTGCTTAAAGGATTCAAACATGATCCGGATGTCAGCTTTAATTTGATCTCTGTGCAATTGCTTGATGGGGGTGGTTATGATAATCACTTTGGTTCTGGAAAGTGGGAACTCAGCAAAGGTAACTTGGTTGTGGCTAGAGGGGAGAAAATTTCTAAGCTGTATTGGAGAAAAGCTTTGGTTGCTAAAGACAGTGTGAATGTTGTGGATATGGAGGCATCTTTGTGGCACCGAAGACTTAGTCATATCAGTGAAAAAGGGTTAAATTGCTTAGCTAAAAAGGATGTGCTTCCAGGATTGAAGAGTGCAGAGTTGGAGAAGTGTTCCCATTGCATGGCTGGTAAACAGACAAGAGTATCCTTCAAGAAGCATCCTCCCTCAAGGAAGTCAAAGTTGCTTCAGTTGGTGCATTCTGATGTGTGTGGCCCATTGAAGGTAAAATCCTTTAGTGGTGCCCTCTACTTTGTTACCTTTATTGATGATTGTTCCAGGAAACTATGGGTCTATGCTTTGAAGACAAAAGACCAAGTGCTGGAGAAGTTCAAACAGTTTTAGGCTTTGGTTGAGAGACAATCAGGCAAGAAGCTGAAATGCGTTCGTACTGACAATGGTGGTGAGTATTGTGGACCCTTTGATGTCTATTGCAAGCAGCAAGGTATTGCACATGAAAAGACTCCTCCTAAAACTCCTCAGCTGAATGGTTTAGTAGAGAGGATGAACAGGACATTGATTGAGAGAGTCAGATGTATGCTTTCTGAAGTTAAGTTGCCCAAGCATTACTGGGGTGAGGCACTGTACACAGCGGTACATGTTATTAATCTCAGTCCTGTAGTTGCTTTGAACAGTGAGGTGCCAGACAAAATTTGGTTTGGCAAGAATGTCAGTTATGATCACTTGAGAGCCTTTGGTTGCAAGGCTTTTGTGCATGTTCCAAACGATGAAAGATCCAAGTTGGATGCAAAGACAAAGCAGTGTATCTTCATCAGTTATGGTCAGGATGAATTTGGTTACAGGTTGTATGATCCTGTTGAGAAAAAGCTTGTCAGAAGCCATGATGTAGAGTTCATGGAAGATCAAACCATTGAAGACATTGATAAGGTGGAGAAGACTACACCCAAGAATGATAGCAACTTGTTTGATGTTGATCCAGTTCGTTTGCCTGTTTATAATCCTGATATTGTTGATGGTAATGTTCAGAATGGCGAGCCACATGATTATGTTAATGATCAGCAGCTTGGAGATGAGTTAGATGTTCTAGGTGATGACGATGAAGAGGAACATGAGATGTCACAGGATGAGCATCTTGGTGATGCTCCCGAACCACCTCAAATCCAACTCAGGAGATCTAATAGGCAGAGACAACCATCTGCAAGGTATCATTCAGATGAGTATGTAACCTTGACTGATGAGGGAGAACCTGAGTGTTTTGGAGAGGCCATGGAGAGTGAAGACAAACAAAAATGGCTGGATGCAATGCAGGATGAAATGAAATCCTTGTATGATAATCACACTTATGAGTTGGTGAAGTTGCCTAAAGGCAAGAGGGCCTTGGAAAACAGGTGGATTTATAGGGTGAAACATGAGAGTAACTCTACGTCTCCGAGGTATAAAGCCAGATTAGTGGTGAAGGACTTCCATCAAAGAAAGGGTGTTGATTTTAATGAGATTTTCTAGCCTGCGGTAAAGATGTCATCCATTAGAACCGTGTTGAGTTTAGCGGCTACTCTAGATTTGGAGGTAGAGCAAATGGATGTGAAAATAGCTTTCCTTCATGGTAATTTGGAGGAAGAGATTTACATGAAGCAACCTGATGGTTTTCAAGTTAAAGGCAAGGAAGACTATATGTGTAGGTTGAGAAAAAGCCTATATGGTTTGAAGCAGGCTCCGAGGCAGTGGTATAAGAAGTTTGAGTCTGTTATGTGTGACCAAGGATATAATAAGACTACTTTTGACCATTGTGTCTTTGTTAGAAAGTTTTCTAATGATGACTTCATTATCCTGTTATTATATGTTGATGACATGCTTATTGTTGGGAAAAATATTTCCAGGATTGACAGGTTAAAGAAGTAATTAGGCGAGTCATTTTCCATGAAAGACATGGTAGCTGCTAAACAGATTCTTAGTATAAGAATCATGCGTGACAGAAGGGAGAAGAAGCTATGGCTATCACAAGAACACTATGTTAAAAGAGTGTTGCAGAGATTCCATATGGAAAATGCCAAGGCGGTAAGAACTCCTCTTACTACTCATTTCAAGCTGAGTGCTAAACAAAGTCCTTCAAATGAAGCAGAGAAATTAGATATGGAACGGGTTCCTTATGAATCTACTGTGGGCAGTTTGATGTACGCAATGGTATGTACAAGACCATATATATCACATGTTGTTGGTATAGTCAGTAGATTTTTATCTAATCCAGGTAGAGAGCATTGGAATGCTGTGAAATGGACTTTGAGATATCTTTGTGGTATCGCTGGTATGAAGCTTTGCTTTGGAGGTGATAAGCATACTTTGGTAGGGTACTCAGACTCGAATATGGCTGGAGACATTGATTCCAGGAAGTTCACTTCAGGCTATATGATTAGATTTGCAGGGGGAGCTGTGGCTTGACAGTCTAAGTTGCAGAAGTGTGTAGCATTGTCCACTACTGAAGCAGAGTTTATTGCCATTACCGAAGCATGCAAGGAGTTTCTATGGTTGAAGAAATTCTTGCAGGAGCTTGGTTTTTTTCAAGACAAATATTTGTTGTTTGTTGATAGTTAGAGTTCTATTCATCTTGGTAAGAATCAAACTTTTCATTCTAGGTCCAAACATATTGATGTGAGGTATCATTGGATACGTGACGCTTTAGATGCTAAGCAGTTGGAGTTGGCTAAAGTTCATACTGATGATAATGGTGCTGATATGATGACTAAAGCACTACCAAGAGGGAAATTTGAAACTTGTTGTGATATCGCCGGTTTGGCGATTATCTCCACATAGTTGTGAGGGGGAAATTTGTTGGGTTTTGGGCTCCCTTCCTATATGGAGAAAGGCCCAAATGTGTAAGCCCATTTTGTATCACTTGTTTAAGTGGAGAGAGGTCAGATTAGGGTTGCAGAGAGGTCTTATTTTAGTAAGAATATAGCAACCAACAAGAGAGAAGAGATGAGAGAAAGCCAACCCGCATACCCACCAAACAGTCACCGTAAAATCACGACAGAGGATTTGTTCACCGTTGGATCGGGCTGAAATTTCTCTAAAAGGTTTAGGACGTGTGGTTCTTCATTCTCACCGTTCGGATTTTCAATATGATGTCTAAAGTGAGAGATATTGGCTTCGCACAGTAGCTCTATTTTTGGGGTAAGTTTCATCTTCTTGTTTCTCATTTGTGAGCATTGGTGCTTGGTTGTTTTGGTTGATTGTTTGCACGGTTTGTGCACTTATTGGAGACTCTTTTGTACCCTTATTTGATCATAATGGAGCTGTTTCTTTGGTCTGGACAACCCATGATTTTTACCCTTGCTTTAAGGGGTTTTCCACGTTAAAATCTTGGTGTCTCTTTTATGTTTGTGTTGTTCTATTTGCTGCCATTTATTTGTTGTTGCTCCTCACAGATTCTTGTAAGTTTGGGGGGATTTATTTCCGCTGCGTATTGCTTTGTTATTGTGTTACACTGTTGCATTGTTGTTCCCCCATAAGATCCACTGCATGTGAGCATTTCAAACAGCATTTGGGTAAATGTTTTCATATGAAAGATCTAGGAACTTTAAAATATTTTCTTGGCATAGAGTTAGCTTATGGTAATTCAGGTTTATTTTTATGTCAAAGGAAATATACTCTAGATATACTAGATGAGTGTGGTGTGCTAGGATGCAAACCATCCTCTTTTCCTTTAGAGCAGAATCATAAACTTGCCTTAGATCAAAGTGACTTATATTCTAATCCATCACAATATAGAAGACTCATTGGATGCCTCATTTATCTTACTATCACTAGACCTGAACTTACATACTCTGTACATGTTTTAAGCCAATTTATGCAGGAACTGAGCCAACGACACTGGGAGGCTGCTATGAGGATACTTAGATATCTAAAATCATCACCAGGGCAAGGCATCATTCTTCCTAAGGACAATGACTTGAAATTAACATCATACTGTGATTCGAATTGGGCTGCTTGTCCATTGACTAGAAGGTCTATATCAGGATATGTGATGAAGCTTGGTTCAGCCCCCATATCCTGGAAAAAAAAACATATGACAGTTCCATGGTCTTCAAGTGAAGCAGAATATCGTGCACTAGCACATGCTACAAGTGAGGTCTTATGGCTGCGAAATCTGCTGAAATGCCTCCAAGTGGAATATAACTCTCCAATAGTGATTCATTGTGATAACCATGCTACACTACATCTAGCAACAAATCATGTTTATCATGAAAGAACTAAACATATAGAAGTAAAATGCCACTTCATTAGAGAGCATCTTCAGACAAGAACCATCAGCACTCAATACATTCACACTAAACAGCAGCAAGCTGATATATTCACCAAAGCAATGGGAGCAAAGAACTTTCATGATCTGGCTATCAAGATAGGTGTTCACAACCCTCACACTCCATCTTGAGGGGGAATAATAAAATTAGGCTTTATTATCTAATTGTATTAGTTATCATAGAGTTAGTTCTAGCATTTGTTATGTTTCTGTAACATCTTTGCTTTTCTGTTTTTCTATTTTATCCTCTTTTCCATTTCTATTGAGATTAGTTCTAGTTAGTTGGTTACTTGGCTACTATAAGTAGCTCATCCCTGTGTAACTCTATTTTCAAGTTTTCAATACAAGAATTTAGTAGTATTATTCAGAAACTTCATTCTTCTATTAGTTTCACACTCTAAACAAGCTTCCTTAAATGAATATTATCTTTGTCCGCTATTAAATCAGTAGAAAGAACACTTGATATAAGAAATAAATAAAGTGTGATAAAAATTGGATAACCCAATCCAATCCAAACCGCATTTAATTGGATTGGATCGGATTTTCTAAAGAAAACAAATCAAACCAATCCAATACTCGATCGCCCCTAGAGGATACCAGTAATACTAATAGAAAATTCATTCTATGAATGTGTTTGTAAGAGATTATAAATAAATGTATACAAATAATTTATGAAATTAGTTTATGGTCTTTAAGTAAGCTTATTTTAACGTATTGCAATAAGCTTGTCAGGGAAGTTCACCTCTTTAATCGAAGCCTGTTAGTGTCTGGAGAGTTTGGTTTTGTGGAAATAAACTCTCCTCTCTCCTCCAACTTATTTAGTTTATCTATTGATGGGTGATTGTATTGGGATACCTTACCCTACATAGTAGTTGTGTAATTTTCTTTTCTTTTGGGCTCTAACCCCTTCCATTTATAAAAAAAAAAACAACTTATCAAATCAACGCTTAATTAAGTCATTTATAAAATTATAAGTTTTTCATACAACATACAAAAATAACGAGTCACATTTATATGTAGCAGTGTTATGTATGGTATTACGAGTATTTAAAACTATTTTTTATTAAAAAACTTGACAAGATCTAATTTTGTGCATATTTATTATTTACCATGATTGAATTGTAGTTTATACAATTAGATGTTTGAAAAACAATTCCATGTTAGTTGGTCCAAGTGGCAAGGGACTTAGTTCTACTTAAGTAAAGATCTCGAGTTCAAGCCTTGTGTACGGAAAAGATAGATACTAGCAAGGACGAATCTACTCACAAGGGTTTGGGGCAAATGCCCCCACTAAACAAATTTTTCTTACATAAATATATTTCATAATTTATTGTTTGTCCCCGTAAAAAATTAGATGTTGCCCCCATATGTCAAATTATCACCACTCATTTTGTTAGTTGTACCCTACCCACTATGTATTTTGTCATGAGATTATGTATTTTAAGTGAGACATTAGGTGTAATTGCTTTTCAAATCTTAATGAATTGTTTCTATTTCTCATTCCTAGACATAGATTTCATTGTGTATTTTATATATATATAAACTTATCATTTATACATATTCACAATATCTTTTTGTATAAAAATATCTTTAGATTATTTTCTTGCCCCCAAGGCCCCACTTACCAAAATTCCTGAATCCATCACTAGGTACCGGGAGAGTTTGTCATGACCCGAATTTCGTAGCCATGACCTATCGAAAGGGAGAACCCCTTTCGCAGCCTCACAAGAATACATAAATCTATTTCATCCAAAGCAAATGACGACATTCATTAATTACAACATAATGCATATAATAAATTAGAGTAACTAAAATAACACAAATTACAATGTCCTGATAAAAACTAGACACACTCAAACTATGGGTGTCGACCCACCAAAAAATAAACTTTCCACATGACATCCAAAGCTTCCAGCGACTCCAAAGATTCTTGCAACTGAAATATTAAACGTGGGGTGAGTCCACTGACTCAGTGAGGGAGTTTCCCCAAACACATGCAATCATAAATAATTGAGTACATCATATCATCACATAAGCATATCAATTGATTAAACACTTAAATAACACACATAGGACCCTTTTGTCCTCTTAATGGTTACTTGTGGAATGAATTGCAAACTCAACATAAGTCCCATATCTAGGGATAAAACAAAATATCATAAATCGAACCTTTGGGGTATATTAGGAGGTGGGTTCTCTGAGGACCTCCTGCCCCGATGGTTTTAATTTCTACCCCGGAGATACCACTCCCTCCGGCCAACATCAACATCCCTCCTCAATGCCCAGGGTATCTAACTGGGTCCCCTTGTCCCCAACGGTGATATTTATATACCAGAGCCTTCCGCTCCGCGGTCGGCCTACCCAATGATTCATACCTTGTCAATCCATTCCACCAATTACCATATCATCAAATACAAAGAACATATTCACAATTATTCTATTCCATATCATAACCATGGTGGCAACATCACAATCATTTCATTCACAGACTATCATCATTTTATTGATAATTTCCAAGATATACATCAATGTAATCCAATATAATATATCCACAATGTAGATAAAAATCCATTGTATAAACATCTTTGCTAAAATTCAACCATAGAGGTAATCAATATTCGAAAGGCAGCAACACTAAAACACACATCATATCATAGTCATAAATTCACCAGCACGTGACTAAAGATCAAAGTTTCCAGCAAGCCTATACCAAATTCAAACAAAAACTAGGAATGCTATAGAGGTCTATAAATTCTGAAAATTTTAACCACAACAAGACTTACATGTCTACTTTCAAATGACACTGGTTTCACTTAAAATGAATGTCTAAAACTCCATATATAAATTTTGAAATAAAACATGTTCCAGTACATCCGAGACATACAATACTCTATTTTCAAAATTAAACTGGGACTTCCCCAGGTATCTTTAAATCAAGAAATTTTACCACAACATACTACTATATTTCAGTTTTCAAATCCAACAAGTTTCATCTCAATCCAAATTTTGTAAACTAAGATATATTTTTTGAATGCAGGCTGTCAGGGTGCATTCAGGACAGCCCTAGCCCTATTTTCAAAAATTAACTAAGAACAGAAGAGGTTTCCAAAAATCACGAAATTTATAGACAATGTATCTCTGGATGTTATCTTTCCAACGGAACCAATTTCATCTTAATCCAATTTCTACAATTTGAGTTACAATTTTTTGATAACATATATGTTAGGATTTCAGACCAAAACCTATATTCCCCTAAGAAAACATTACACCACAAGCTCTAACAGTGGAGTTTTCTCATCCCCAATTTCTAGTGCTCAACCAAACAGGTATAACAACTCACCAATAACATATAAATCAAAGAATAATCAACCTAAACATGTTCCAAAGGATTTTCATGAAAGGTATTCACCCAAAACAACTCACAAACATCATTATTTCAGCCATTACCTATTTCATATCCTTAAAATAAAAACCACATAAATTACCCAAATAAATCACAAATCCCTCACCTTATTATGAAAGTTGTGGTGCTCCAAGATCCCAAACAAAAATGAAAAAGATGAGGTGTGGAGATCAATCTCAAAGCTCTCCAATGGCTTTTTCTCCTACAAGCTCTCTCACACTTTCTTACTATAAGCTCTCTCTCTATCTAAGGTTTTCAAAAGAAGAAGAATGATGGAGGAAGTGGGTGACCCCTTTCCTTAAGTAACTTAACATTGGGCACTAAGGTGGATAAAAGCCCATAAATCCATCAAATTTCTAATGACGTATATTTAATTAATCCAATTACTAGAAGGTGGGTCAAATAAGCATTATCATGTTTATGTCTTAAAACCCTCATTTAATTTAATTATTAAATATTTTCCCAAATAAGCATTATCCAGTTTCTTATACTGGAGCTGATGCCGGGCTTCGTTGGGGAGGGGTGGTCGGCGTTGTGGCATTGCCGTTGCAGATCGAGGCGGCGACGCGCATCTTTGGTCATTCTAGAACAAGGTCGTGGTGCTTCAAAGGGAGAAGATGAACAATACTTCTTTTCTTAATTTTTTTATTTTGTAAAATATTAAGTTTTTAATGAATTTTTGGATAAAAATGTTGTTCAATTTTTTTTTCAAAATAATTTTTTTTCCAAAAAAAAAAGCCGACGTGGCTGTCAGGCTGGACATTTTCATCCAAGTGGCAAGGCTGACGTGGCGCACTGTCACCCCCGTCAGCAAGTTAACGGTACATACTAACGGCGGGGGACCTAAAGCAAATATTTTCAAAATACAGGTACCAAAACCCAACAAAATTTTTTATAGGGACTAATTTCAAATCACCCCTACTTTACAGGGACCAAAAAGTTCATTAAACCTAAAAACATTATCATGTATAATCGTTGTATAAAGAGAAATTGTAAACTACTGGAACAATGTCAATTAAAACCTTTAGTTAAATTATTAAAATTTCTGGGTATTACAGAGTTTTACCCTCTTAAATGAGTTTTCCCTTTCTGTATACCCCCAAGCGAGGGTCTAAGACCAAAAAAAAAAGATTTTCAAAAAAAAATACTTACGTTATTCTCATGACTTAACTCACAATGGAAATGGTTTATATTTAAAATAATGGATTTTAAAGTTTAATTATCCATAGGAAAGGTGGAGATATAATCCCACTACACCTCTTGTGCATTTATTTTAAAATGGTTTTTATTACAAATGAAAAAGAAAAAAAAAAGGAAAGCAAGGAAACAAAAACCCAAACTAGAGTCTCTAATAAATGAAACCCCCGCAGAGTTGGCGCATAGGAGGATATCGATCCCCCAAGGTGGAGCATGGAGGATCTCTTCTCTCATAGCCTAAGTATGCTTTTGATCTTGTTTCTCAAGTAGGTGTCACTGATTGCAAAATCGAGCACACTCCTTTGAGCCCGTTTGATTTACTCCTCATGATGGTATTTTTCTAGATGATGCCACCCTCTATCATTAGATCGTAGGTGTAGTCTAATTTACCTTAGAGTTACTCGGCCAGATATCTCCTATGTTGTTCATCTGGTTAGTTAGTTCATGGCTGCCCTACGTACCGTCCATTATGTTGTTGTCCTCCGCATTATTCGGTATATCAAGGGTACCTTATTTTATGGTCTTCGCTACTCAGTTACTTCTCCCCTGATTTCTTCGAGTCTATTCTGATGCACTCGATGATCCTAACGATCATTGCTCCACCATTGGTTAATGTATTTTCTTGGAGATTCTCTTATTTCTTGGTGTAGCAAGAAACAAAACTCTGACAGCTCGCTCCAGCACTGAAGCTAAATATCCTGCACTCGTTAATACTACTTCTGAAATATTTTGGCTTTGTTGGCTTCTTGTTGATTTTGAGATATCTCAGTCTTCCTCCATTAATCTTTGTTGTGATAATCCTAGCACAATTCAAATTGCCCACAATGATGTTTTTCATGAGCGCACTAAGCATGTTGAGATTGATTGTCACTTCATTTGACAACATTTTCCCCGTAGTGATCTCCATCTTGTCTCCATTGGCACCCTTAACCAGACTACTGATTTGTTAACCAAACCTCATTCTCCCAATCGCTTCCGCACTTTAGTGTCTAAAATCAAGTTGGTTGCGGCTACAACCACTAGAGTGTGAGGGAATGTTACGATATCATATGATTTTGTTATTCTTGCAATTGATATTTTAATCATATTAGGATTCATTTGCCTTTATGTGTAATCATGTATAGGATTTTCCTTTTATTTTATTGTCTCCCATCTTGTCCTGTAAATAAGAGTTTCTCATTGTACATTGTACACAATCAGTATAAAAACACTTTTCTCATATCTTTCTAAGTTACTACAGCGATTATCTATTGAATTGTAAGGCAGTATCTCATTATACATTTTACACACATATACAAACACTTTTTTCATATCTTTCTAAGTCTCTATAGTAATTATCTGTTAACTTATAAAAGTAGTATAAAAGGGTATATGATTAGGAGAGGACGAAGAGAAAAACTTGATTGAAAAATTACAGAGAGTTGAATAGAACTGATAGGGGTTCTTTGAGATACTTGGGTGTAATTGGGATTAAGGAAAACTCAGGAACTGTTGAGAGCTTGGAAGGATTAAGTAGATCTGTTCATCATTGTATTTTTGGCTCTGAATAAGGTGGTGTTAGAAACCTTTCTTTTAGGAAGATGAAGATTCTAACAAAAGAAGGAACCTATCCTATAGCAGAACAACAAAAAAAAAATAGGGAAAGAATGATACAAATGTACCCCAAAGGAGCACTCTCCATTCATAACTAAACCACTATTTAGTTCACAAAACAATAATTCCACATTTATTCCATTCATTACAAATTACCCTCTTATTTATAGGCTTAACAACACCCAACTCCTAACAGCAAAGCTAAACTGAAGATCCTAAAACAAAGCTAACAAACTCCTAACAAATTAGAACAACTACTAACAAAACAATAACTACTAAGCAACTAATTTGATTCTTCCGAATCAGATTCCCTACAAATTTGATTCTAACAATACCACCCTCCTAAGAAACAACCTTGTCCTCGAGGTTGAAATCATAGAAAACTTTGGATGGTAGAATCATCCTTAAGGATCAGCCACCCTGGGCCATATTTGTTATCATCTTTAGAGCTTGTCATCATAATCTCCTCTTCATCATTAACCTGCTCATCTTCAGTCAAAATGATCAACCTCAAACTCTTTTCTACGCAGCGATGTCCATTTACAAAAGGTAAATTACAGTGAAAACACCTTCTTTCATCCCTTCGTTTTACAAATTCCTTATAAGGGAGATTTTGGGTTCCCCTGTTTCGAGACCATGCAACATCATTTTTTCCTGGTTTCACTACGGAAGACATGGAAGTGGCTTTGCTCCTACTTGACGTAATTCGTCCAGAATCATTTGGGGATTGCAAATGATTGAAACACCATACTGATCCCACTTGAGTCGCCACACCGCCACCTCCTTAAAATCGGAAACCCAAATTAGGGTTTCAGTTCTGAATTTCCCCAGCGTATCGCACCTCTTCCAGGCCTCCTTCTAGCGCCATCTTGATATCTTGCGCTAGCTCCATGGCTCACGTTAGATCCTTGGGATCGTGTGGACGGACTAAGCTCCGGATGTCCTGACGCAACCCAGTTAAGAAGTATCCAAGAACTTGGTCCTCTGCGTTTGGCTTAGCTTGAGCGACCAAAAGTTCAAATTCTTGGACGAACTCCTCAACTCCTCTAGTCTGTCTTAACGATGCTAATCATTTGTACGCCTTCCCTCATCCTTTTCCTCCAAACTGTTGCATCAGAGCTTCCACGAATTCTCCCTAAGAATGGTTCTTTGCTTTCTGGCACCAATACCAGAACTAGTGAACGACATTACCCTCCATGCTTATGAATGCAGGTCTTAGCTTCTCTGAAGGCTTGAATTTCTGCACCTCAAATAATTTTTCCACTCTCATCAACCATCCCAGTGGGTCCTTGCCTTCGAAAGTAGGTAATTCTACTTTCTTGACCCAAGAACGAAAGGGAATGCCTTCTGTTAAGTCTCTAAAATGTCTGATGTGCATTTCCCTAAGTTTTGATGAGAACTAAACATTGGTTAATGATTTAATTAACCTTCATATTGGTTGCTAAACTATCTATCGAGTGTGCAGATTAAATAAGCAATAGAAGCTCACGTCCAAAACGCAAGAGAAACAAACTTGCGTCCACCAAAGTGTTGAAAGCCAGCGTCTACCTACATGGCATTTGGAGCGCGTCTAATAAAGTATCTGAACCCCGCGTCTACTAAAAGTATCAAAGGCCGTGTCTACTAAAAATATCAGAAGGCCGCATTTACTAAAAGTATCAGAAGGCCGCGTCTACTGAAGGTATCAGAAGCGCGTCTACTGAAGGTATCAGAAGCGTGTCTACTTAAGGAATCAGAAAGGCTCGTCCAATGACGTGGCATATGGAGCTCGTCCATTAAGGAATCAGATGGAGCTCGTCCATTAAGGAAGCATATGGAGCTCGTCCATTAAGGAATCAGATGGAGCTCGTCCATTAAGGAATCATTTAGAGCTCGTCCATTAAGGTATCAGAATGGCTCGTCCAATAAAGTGGGATATGGAGCTCGTCCATTAAGGTCAGAATGTATCAGTCCAATGACGTGGCAAATGGCTCTTGTCCACCGGAGTAACTGAGACTCTCGTCCACTAGAGTAACTAAGACTCTCGTCCACCAGAGTAACTAAGACTCTCGTCCACCAGACTAACTGAGACTCTCGTCCAATAGGGTAACAGAGGCTCTCGTCCACTAAAGTAACAAAGGCTCTCGTCCACTAAAGGTGACAGAAGCTCTCGTCCACTAGAGTGACAGAAGTACTCATCCACTAAAGGTGACAGAAGTGCTCGTCCACTAAAGTGCAAGAGGCCCTCGTCCACACTATTCTTTGGACTTGCTGAGTCCTTAATATGGAGCTCGTCTACTAGCCCGAATGAAAACTCAAATGACTAGATAGACGTGATTATTTTCAAGATGGAAGCACTTATCTTATGAACGTGAATTCTCTAAGGATTATCAGAATCTTAGTTCAATAACTAGAAAGAGACTTGAAGCCTTTTCTCCTACTCAGTTTCATGATTATCAAGAAAAGTTAGAAGACTACTCTCTCAAGCAACCTTGGATAATCTAAAAGAATGCTTCCAACATGCTTTATTCCACAAAAGGGGAGTGTACTCAGCAAAGTACAAAAAGCTCTCTGCCCAACTCTGATATGGCTGTATCTCGATGTATAAAGTCATGATCTTCCTTGTTAGAGTACAACCAACGTTCCTATTGCATTAATGGCTACCCAGAACGACTCTATTGCATTAAATGGGTGCTCAGAACGACTCTATTGCATTTAATGAAGTTCTGCTTGAAGCCAACATTTGAGGGACTGTCTCTAACGGATCCTAAATGCTTGAAGACCATAAATACAGAAGTCATTGAAGATGAAGAATAAGAGAATACACACTGCATTAAAATGCCATTACTCTGCTCATTAATTCTTTCATTCTTTCATTATGTATTCTTTAATCATTTGAAGTTATTACGCAGACTTTCCTAAGCTTCACATTTAAACCACTCTCTGAGTGTTAGTGAAAGATCTGCTTGTGAGAAGTTGTATTTATTACAAACCCAATCTCTCAAACAAACCAGAGTGAGACTGAAGAGGCTAGGTGTGAAAATAATACTTGTCTTGAGACTGAAGAGGCTAGGTGTGCAAATAATACTTGTCTTTGAGCCTGAAGAGGCTAGGTGTGAAAATAATACTTGAGTCTGTAACCTTATCAGTTATAGTGGATAAATCTTGGTGCTGCCAAGGACTGGACGTAGCTCTTTGCTTTGAAGAGTGAACCAGGATAAATCACTGTGTCAATCTCTCTTTCATAAACTCTTTAATTGCTTTAGTTTTCTTACGTCTATCAAGTGGTGTGTTTGCAGAAGTCACCTATCCATCCTGTATTCTTCAACTCGTCCAAATCTAGTTTTTTGTTTGCGAAAAGATTTCAACTTTGTTTAAATTCTGATAAACACAATTCAACCCCCTTTAGTGTTTATACTTGTCTATTTCACCTTCTTCTTCCTCGGATCCTCTGTTTTCTGCCTCCTTCTCTGATGCCTTCTCACTTTTAGTCACAAAATTGTCCTCCACAGATGAAGGTTTCTTGTTTTTTATCTGTAACAGCATATCCTTGATGTAGTCCATATCAGACTTTAATTCCTCCAGTTGCAAACCTTGCTCATTAATAGCTTTCTCCAATGCTCCAACCCGATTCTCTATCGCGACTAGGGATCCTGCAGGTCGAACCAATTTGTTTGGAACCTTTATTTTAGGAAGATGAAGATCCTAACAAAAGAAGGAACCTCTCCTTTAGCAGAATAACAACAGAAAAGAAATAGGGAAAGAATGGTACAAATGTACCCCGTGACACCCTCTACCTCGTATGTATTTAAAAAGCGATAACATAGAAAGAATATTCAATTTTTGAAATAAGACAAACACATGCATATCATTTATTATGAAAAGAAAACCAACGGGTAAAGGACACCACATTGTAATAAGATCTCATAACCCGGAAATAAAAATAATTTTGAAAGGAAACATAACTAGAACATAAAAACGAAACCCAACCCCGATGTCACATTACAGAGCTGGTATAACCATATTCCGAACATTCGGATAAATAACATAAATTAAACATAAGTCCTAACTACGAGTAGCGGCTCCTTAGAGTCAATCCTCAGCAAGCTGCTTACCGTCATCTGCATAACATAAAAGGGTACATGAAAAGGAACAACAAAATATGGGGAGTAAGAAACATATATATGAACATAACGGCATGGAAGCAGTTAGCAAGATGAGCATGCATCATATATAACATGTACATAGCATATAAAAACATAACAATATCCAACGTATCATAATCATATCATATCCATCATATCAACAATGTATGTTATGCGATGTATCGCTACTCCACTACTCCACTATGCACTTGGATCCAATCTATCTCAGAATGTCAACTTCGGAGTTACATATCCACATTGGCCAATAAGCACCAACGCCGGGGCAGTTCACCTTACCTTGGGTGGACCCCTTGGATAGCCGACGCACCTTACTCTCGGATGTGCCACCACGGGTGAACATGATTACCTTTTTGGACGAAGACGGCCAGATCGCCTTACTCTCGGATGACCTCCTCTATGTTGAACATCCCCCACTAATTAACATCTCTGATGCGTGAATGCATGATCAACACAACACACAATCGCAACCACCGCCTCCTCTTGGGCCACTAGGCTACCCAAGTTTTATCACCATCAACACCTCGGCCACTTGGCTATTGAGAATTAACGTTATCTGTTCATCATTTAATCTTTTAACACTCTAGCCATTAAGCACCAGAGATTACCACCTCGACCACTCGGCTATTGAGGCCCCCTTGGCCACTAGGCTACCAAGATACAACATCATTTTTGATTAACACTCTGACCATTAAGCACCAGAGATTACCACCTTGACCATCATGCATCAAGGTCCCCCTTGGCCACTCGGCTACCAAGGTACAACATCTTATCACTTGTCTTTGGTCTTCAAAGTTCGTTTGGTGTCTTATTATATCTTTGACTTATTTGGGGTGAAACACCCCTGTTTTAGCTTCCTGCGTCCTGTTCTGGACAGGTGAGCACGAGCATGCTCCCCCTTCAGCACTGGCGTGCTGGCATTTCAGTCAAGCACGGGCATGCTAACTATCAAGCACGGCCGTGCGTGCACTACTAGAAAACTTCAATTTTCGGACGGAATTTTCGGACGAAAATGTTTCCTTCTGAAATTTTCCGAAAATTTCGGACGGATTTCAGACGGATTGTGTTATTTTTTATATTTTCCTTGATCCGTCTGAAATCCGTCCGAAATTTCGGACGGATTGTGTTATTTTTTTATATTTTCCTTGATCCGTCTGAAATCTGTCCGAAAATTTCGGACGGATTTCATACGGATTGTGTTACATTTTATATTTTCCTTGATCCGTCTGAAATCCGTCCGAAATTTCGGACGGATTTCATACGGATTGTGTTATTTTATATATTTTCCTTGATCCGTCTGAAATCCGTCCGAAAATTTCGGACGGATTTCAGACGGACTGTGTTATTTTTTATATTTTCCTTGATCCGTCTGAAATCCGTCCGAAAATTTCGGACATATTTCAGATGGATTGTATTATTTTTTTATATTTCTTACATCCGTCTGAAATCCGTCCGAAATTTTGGACTGAGTATTTTCTTAGTTGATCAGTTCAACTATTAATCTTTACTCCAATTTGAATTTCGAAATCATATCTTTATCAATCTTTATTTTTAGATTCCAAAAAGTAAAAACATGTTTATTTTAGGCCTAATATTTATCACTCATTTTATACCCACTAATACAAAAAATCATATTTTTCTCTCTCCTATATCTACCCAAAACCCGTAACCACTCCCATTCACTTTCTTTTCTTCTCTGCTTTCTTCTTTTCTCTTTCTTTCTTTTTCTTCTTCTTTCTCTTTTCTTCTTCCTCCTCCCAACCTCATCTCCTCCTTCCCTCCACTGCACAAAACCGCCCAGCTCAGCCCTTGCCGTCGATCGCAGCTCGTTGCACGAGGAGGAGGCGACGCGCCTCACATCCCCTGGCGCGAGGCGGAGCCGCCGCTGTCCGGTGCCAAACCACCGCCCTCCGTCATGGTAAGTGAGTTTGGCCACCATTTATGATGGTTTTACACCTTTATTTGTTACTTTAAACTTCCTTCTCCTCCCCCAAAGCTTACCCTTCATTTTTGGTTTATGGGTGTCACAGAACCACTACGAACCGCCACTGGCTGCCGCGTCGCTGCCGTCCACTGCCGCGTCACCGCACCACAGTACCACCAGAACGTCTTCTTCTTCCTTGGGTAAGTCAAAACCCTCTCTTGTGTCTCAAATTCAAAACCCCCAAATTGGTTTTGAAACCCTAACCCTAACCCTTTGATTTCAGATTTTAATCTTAAAGAATAAACCTTGTTTTATGAAATTGGGACTGTGAGTTGGTGTTTCCCCAAATTGTATTTGGGAGCCCTAAACCCCAATTTGATTTTATTTGAATTTGGTTCTGTTTTTGTGAAATTAATTATGATTTAGTGCAATTAGGACTCTTAATTGATGATTCCCAAGTTCTCTTTCATGATCCTTTAATCAAAACAAAGTTTCCTCAAAGAGTATTGTGAAGCGTAAGCTCCAAACATGATTTTCTTTGAAAATAACCTTGTTTGGTAATAAGATTAAGTGTTTTGATCAAATTAGAATGTGTGTTTGATCATGCGTAATTGATTTCTTGTCACACTAGGGCTTGACTAGAGATGTAGCAAGTGAAAGTAACTAAACAAGGGGATATGGCATCCCAGTGTAATATTATGACCCTTGGGCCAAAATAACTTGTCACTATCTCAGTCTTGGTAATTCTGTTCTCATATGAAAACAATAGGCTTTATATCTAGGATATAGCATTGATCAATGATTTTTTATATTTTATGCTATTGCAAAAGGTTTTTTATTTTTCGCAATTTTAAACGGTACACTTGATACACTAGCAAAGACCCTCATTAAGAACCTCAACTGATCATGTAGCTTGCTATTGGCACCTTGCATTCCTAATGATTTTAGGTACTGACTTGCAGAATTGTATCTGTTTTATTGTTGACATCATGTCTAAATTAGTATTCTATGTATGTCATTTATGTAAATATGCTGGATGCACATGCTTGTCTCTATATTTTATCACATGCTTTGACTTTACTTGTGTGTCACTGTGTCTGAAGCGATTTCCGCATGAGGGTTTTTCTTTCTGGAACTATTGATTTGCAGTATACAACTTTGTTCATTATGATTGTGCATTCTCATTGAATTAACCATGTTATCTTTTCTTTCTTGCCCCCCCTGTTTTAGAAACTGCCCCATCGATTTGAAGGAAGCAATTTCAAGTGTAGTATTTGCTTCTCCAAGATGTTCAGACATACCTGAACTCATGGATGTGCGGAAGCATATTACAGCTAAGTATGGAAAAGAATTTGTCTCAGCAGCTGTTGAATTACGTCCTGACTGTGGTGTAAATCGCTTGGCAAGTTTCTCTAGCTTCTTGAAGTTGGATAGGATCATGTTAAAGCTCATTTCTTTTCAGATTTATTCTAATTTAATGTTGTCATTTTAGTTGGTTGAGAAATTGTCTGCCAAAGCACTGGATGGTCCCACCAAGATAAAAATACTGTTCGCTATTGCTGAGGAGCATAATATCAAATGGGAACCCAAGTCGTTTGGAGATAATGATGGAAAGTCTTCGCAAGACCTGTTGGTGGGCTACTAGGCTTTGTTCATTTTGGATTATTATCTTTAGCTTATTTAATATAAAATGTAAGTTTGATGTATTATATTATTTTGACATTATTTTTATTTATATGTTAAGGTTGGGCCAAATACTGTTGAGAAGGCTACTTATCCAGAATCTTCTCAAGGCCATGTTCCATCTGTTCATGATGAAAAGGCTCCTCCCAACATAGGTGCTTCCTCACAACTTAGACCGATGGATGATGTATCTACATATTCATATGAGCAGAATACAAGTGGTGCCTCTAGAAAGGCCGGTGGCAATCAGTCAACAACATCAGGGGTGTCTAATCCAGAAACTAGACCTTCAGGTAAATTTTTAAAGACAGTAATTGCAAATGAATTTGGGGCTTTTGTTCTTTCTATTGCTTGAATATTTGGGATTCTTTCTTATAGGAACTGGAAGACAAGAAATGGATTTTAGAGATTCAAGTTCTGAAAATAGGAGTGCCTTTCCAATGGGTAAGCAGAATAGGAACATGGAATTCAGAGATGCTGCCTCTGCTGCAGAGGCTGCTGCAGAATCTGCATAACTTGCAAGCATGGCTGCAAGAGCAGCTACTGAACTTTCAAACCGAGAGAACATGACAAGGCAGTACTCAAGTGGGTCACATAGTTCTTCTGGTAACTTTATTTATTTTTTTTGTTTGGTTCATTACATGACCTTCACAGTTCACAGTGGCTTGATCTTCTGATGGTTTTTAAGTCATGACTTTTGGATTGCATGCAGCAATTGGTATTTTATTTTTAGAAGTTGTATGGTACCAAGACTGTATTTTGTAACAATAGTCAAATTCATGATTTTGTGATTGAATGTGACACTGCAAATGTTAGTGATCGGTGCCATATAATTCGCATAGATAGTGAAACTGTAATGTAAGTGAAGTGATCTGTCACGGCCGTGACAGCTTTTGCCTTGAATGTTGCTTCACTAAATGGTCTGTCACAACCGTGATGGGTATCACGGCCTGGCCATGACAGATTCTGCCTAGAAGGGGTCTGGCTTAGTTGACATGTCACGGCCGTGATGGGCATCACGGCCTAGCCGTGACAGCTTCTGCCTTGAACGCTTCACTAAATGGTCTGTCACGGCCGTGATGGGTATCACGGCCTGGCCGTGACAGATTCTGCCTAGAAGGGGTCTGGCTCAGTTGACATGTCACGACCGTGATGGGCATCACGACCTGGCCGTGACAGATTCTGACTTTTCATTCTTCCCTGGGAAATCTGTCCCAAATCCGTTGGAAAACAAAAATAAATCTGTCCGAAATCCGTCCGAACAATAACCAACAAAATCACAACATCCGTCCCAAATCCGTTGGAAAACAAAAATAAATCTGTCCGAAATCCGTCCGAACAATAACCAAAATCCGGATTTCCACGTTGTCCATATTTCGTCCGCAATCCGTCCGTAAATATTTTCGGACAGAATTTGGGACGGATTTTATAATTTCCCACGAGGGTTTTTCAGACGGGTGCCATTCCTTCCGAAATCCGTCCGAAATGAATTATCCGTCCGAAATTTGTCCAATTTTCGTCTGAAATCCGTCTGAAATTCTGTCCAAAAAAGATGGATTTCTAATAGTGGTGGGCAGCACGACCTTTTGAATTTCAAACTGGAGCACGGGCGTGCTCCTTATTAAGCATGGTCGTGCTAACTGGAGCATGGTCGTACTCGTCTGGGCAGAAAGGGTTAGAAACCCTTGCCAAACCTCTTGGGGTAATTAATGGATTGAACCTATTGGGATTTTACTAAGTCTTTGATCATCAATTTCACTATTCTTATTTATTCTTCAAGTCTTATAACTAAGGGGAGTTAATCCTTTAATTCTGTTTCATTATTAAGATCCCTAAACACTCATGAATCAATCCCTAGGTTCTAGCCAATGACCATCAAACATTAACCTCACCTCTCATTACTACAATTCAAGTCTTATGAGCAAACTGGGAAACATCCCTTAAT
Source organism: Sophora flavescens (assembly GCA_030762895.1). Taxonomy (NCBI): domain Eukaryota; kingdom Viridiplantae; phylum Streptophyta; class Magnoliopsida; order Fabales; family Fabaceae; genus Sophora; species Sophora flavescens. Next base: position 176,992,840 of record CM061062.1, read on the forward strand.
CATTAATGGTTTCAGTGTCTTATTAACATCTTCATCATTGTTCGCTTTAACACATCATCCAAACAACCAATAACAACATTCATTCATAAACTTGAGTAAACAGAACATCATTAATTCATACAACAACATCATCAAGATCAGTTTGCAATTTAAAGCATGCCAACAATAAGGAATCATTAACAATAGTCATATAACAACAGTTAACATGTAATCAAATAAAAAACAAATAGGGTCATGGGTTAACCCTTCATCTTACGCTACCTCAATGCCTACATGTTCGTACCATCCCGTCTTCCCATACCTGGTATGAAGATTGAACCCCGAAAGCAAACTGGTCGCATTCCCTCGAGCGGCTCGATGAGTTCCTCAAGCCTTGGCCAAACATAAGAACAACCAATTAATCCCAATTTAACAATTAGGAAGAGAGATTAATTGAAAGAGATAACCAGCTTACCTCTAACGGTACTAACGCACACTTTTCTCTCCCAGACACTGCTAGGATTCCAAGAACTATGAAGGTTCAAAGGGAGAGGAGGGGGAAGAGGTTGTTCTGCTGTTTTGGGGTGCAGAGGTGACACAATAGGGTTTTTACACGAAACCCTAGCGCACTGTTCTGTTTATAAAGGTTTAGACCCGAGCACGACCATGTTCACTTTAAGCACGGGGCGGACAAAGATTGCAGCGTGAGGCCACCTAAACGACTGAATTGACCAAAACACATTAAATAATACTTGTCGATAACTCTCTTAGATTTCCAACGCATCAAAGATCACCTCAATCGGACATCTAGAACTCAAGATATGACCAAAACGGTGAAACGGGTTACTAGGACTCTAAAAGGATTGAACTTTTCTAAGGCTAAACTTCCCCAAACATAAACTTAGACATAAAAAACAAACATAACAAGCATACACAAACATATATATATAACATATATAAACATATTAAACTTATTTACAAAAAATGGGTTATTACATACCTAAAAGGAACAATCTCCTTTCACAACTAAATCACTGTTTAGTTCACAAAACAATAATAGCAGTGCTAGCATCACACTCTTAAACATACTACTCTTAACACACCCTCTATTATTGAGTGGATTTCATGTGGGACCATATGTTTTGATGGGTTTCACATAAAATCCACCCAATAATAGAAAGTGTATTGAGGGGGAGTGTGATAATCTTAAAGAGTGTGATGTTAGCATTTTTCAAACAATAATTCCTCACTCATGCCATTTATTACAGATTAATCTGTTATTTATAGACTTAACAATACCCAGCTCCTAACAGCAAAACTTAACTTAAGATCCTAACACAACGCTAACAAACTCCTAACATATTAGAACAACAACTAATAAAACTATAACTACATAAGGAGCTAATTTGATTCTTCCTAATCAGATTCCCTACAAATTCGATTCTAACAGGTCGGACTTGCGATATGTTGGTTCCCGGAGTGTAAGCTTTACTTAGCATAACTCTGTTAATTTGATTGTTTGTTTGATTCACAGTTTTATTGCATTGATCCTAGTTGTCTTTCTAGATACCGTTTCTGTGTATTTTCTGTTATTAGGTACAATAACTGCTACATTTTTTTTTTATATCAAAATGTGACTTCAATACTAGTACTTAAGTTCCAAAGATATTTTTCTTCCACTGTATGGTTTAGTTTTCTTTGAACAGATAGATCATATAATGCAATAAAAAAATTCCAGTAGCTATTAATTGTGTAGATATTAGTGAATTGAAACAACAATATTATTGTAGTTGTGGGATAGAGGACATGAAGAACGGATGTGCGGATATTAAAATACACTATATTCAAGATTGGGTTAATTAAGATTTAAGAGTGGCAAGACAACGACACAAATCATTGTCATGACTCATGAGTGTCTCAGTTTTTCTGGTGCAGATCATATCTCATATAATATTGTTTAACTGGACCCATCCACATACTTTATACTTGTATGTTGACTTGACTAAGTAGACTTAGGTTTCTATTCACATGGTTGGTTCCTTGTACATTATTAATTATTGATATATAAAAAAAAAAAAATAATCTCTTTGATATAAATTGGTTGCACGCATGCAGCTCCCAATTATCATTTTCTCTACATATTCTTTGCCTCTATCTTGAAGGGACACCATTGAATATAACAAACCCCCACATTACTATTGAGAATAGAATATGCATTATTGTTACCAAATGACAATCTTATCGATTGTCTTCATCGATGTGATTAAAGCATTCACATTTACATGCTTTGTTTTACTCAATAAAACTGACTTCTACTAAGCCATGCCAATCCAATAATTCTTCTATCTTAGATACACCCCTTTCCACATGATATAAGCACTCACGTGTATGCTCAACTTACCCCTTTTATGTAACAATCCGTACCTTTTGCTTATTTTTCTACTTGCATTTGTTGTAAAATTGTGGCATGAAATTAAATGGAAGCCTGAGACTTGTGAAGAATATTATTCTTGATAATTATTTTGCCACAGTGATCAAATGCAATCTTTGAAATTTAATAGACTCGTCCGAGAAGGTTCTTAAATAGCATAATCAGATTTATTTAAGGAGAAAAAAATTATAACATTAGTGGGAGCTAAAGTTAACGTTAGAGGTAAGTTGGATTTGATGATCAAGTTAAAAATGTTATTGTTAGTGGATGGTGGGCCTAACTCAACCCCTAAAACCGGCTTGTAAGGTAAGGATTAACCAACCCTTATAAGCACCGGACATTTGAAGAGTGAACGAATAACTCTGATGCCATATTAGATTTTGAGTTTTGGGCCTAACTCAACTCCATAAAATCTGTTTGTATAAGGTGAGGTTTATCAAAGCCTTATAAGCACTACTTAGGTCATATCTCTAGTCAATGTGGGACTCCCAACACCCCCCTCACACTTACGACTGGACATTTGAAGCATGGACCGCGGGTGGAATAACATATATCTCAACAGGAAGATTTGATCAGACGATCAAATTAAAAACCTTTTTTCATAAATAAGAAAAAATAAATGTGAATTCCAAATTTCGCTAAGCACAAAAAGTTGTTGGGCCCATTTTATTTTTTTATAATTAGATCAAATAATTATTAAATAATCTAGTTTTAACATCAAAGTGATTACTCTCCCCACCTTATTGGAAGGGTCGGAAAGTAAACATCCTATCATGTTGATCACCCCATTTTATCACAAGCACAAGGGGCAAATGCACCAAATTTAGACCAATGGCCCAAACTTGTGCATGAGACTAATTCTCTCACGAGATCTTTACATGTAACAGTTACTTTATATACTCTGAGGGTTCTTCACCTACACTTCTTTTGAAACAATGAAAAGAGGAGGGAAAGAAAAAAATACCATGAGGCCCACATGTTTTTTTTTTTTCCCACCACATGTTTTTTTTCCATCCATTTTGGATGGAAAACTATTAGTGCGTTCATCATTTGACTGAGCATGTATAGACGCGGGACATGTGCATAAGAGGACAATTTTTTTAAAAACTTATTATATGAGGGTATTTATATAATTTCATAAATATGTTTTTTCCCTCTTACTTTCTACACAATCATATAATCATTTTCTCTCCTATCTAACAACTAAATAACCATATCATTTTCTACTCTTTATCACTAGTCTACCCCTCATTATTTTAACAATGGCTTCAAATTAAGCATGACAAATGACTCTGACAGTTATGAGTGTGTTTGTTTACATGTTTTGTCATTGGAAACTACGTTGAATATGACAATGTTGTAAAAATATTTGGATCCAGCATGAAAATACAAATTTCATGTGGTGAGAAACGTCCATTTGTAAACTGTGAAACAAACATAGCCATATCATTTCCTTTGGCCAATTTTGTCTTAAGCTTAGAAGGGTTGTCATTCATCTTCTTATATTCACATGGAGGTGCATGACAACCTGAACTTCCACAAACAAAACAATTATTTTTTTTAATGACGGGGTTAATTTGTAACTTTAGGCACACAATCATGTTTTTGATTGTCATACCTCTTCTTGTTTTGCACCAATTTTGCCTCCTAGGGATGACAATTTGTATCCTATTTATTGGGCACCCGTAAAAATTACACGCAATGAGTAGGGTATTACCCACAAAAATGAATTGGTATAGGTGCTGGTATGGGTACTATGGTACCCACCCCACCCCATCCCATCCCATACACACATATGTATATGTATATATAATTATTTATTTATTTATATTACTAATATATATAATTTTAACTATAATACAAATTTTAAAACCAAACAAAATCTAATGATTCTTAATTTTTTAAACCTAGTTGCATCTATAATTTCTTTTTGGATCTTTTTATTTATTTAAATATTTTTATTTGTAATGTTTTACGAGTAGATTTAAAAGACATTTGAATCATTTTTCAATTGATATAATGTTTCTTTTGTAATTGGTTGTTTTCTCACAGTTAAAGTGCGAGTAACGGGTGCGGGTACGAGTACTTAGGTATCCAGAGGATACGGTTAAGGATACTAAAGTTGCTATCCATGTGAGTACGGATAATTTTTCAAATGCGGGTATGGGGACGAGTATGATGGGTTTTCCTCTTTAGGAGGAGAGATAAAGAAGGAGTGATAAAAGAAAAAAAAAATAGTAAATAGAAAGAAGGAAGGTACGGAGAAGTTGAAGGAAATGGATGGAAGGAGAGAAGGAGAAAAACTCTCCTTAAACTATGGCCATCTATTTGTTACTTTTGTTGGCTATAAAAGCCATGCTTGTTTTCATTTCAAATAAATCCAGAAGGGAAACCAAAACGTAGAAAGTCTTGAGAGAGAGAGAACCTCATTGTTTGTAGGTGAGAGATAAATTCTTTTGAGAGAAAAATCCAAAAGAGAGTTTAGCCACCAATATTTTTTGTCAGATTATTATTACAACTTTTGTAATCCCATTAATTTATAATGGAAGATATTTTTGTTGTCTCATTGTGATTATACATAGTGTGGGAAAAGTCTGATCCTGCGATAATCAATTATCCATTGGCCTTGTATTAGGTGTTCTTATTTGGTATCTTTCCCAACAAGTGGTATCAGAGAGCTTCGGTTCATTACACAGTTTAGCTTGTATTATTCACAATGGACGAGTCAACCTCGACGGCATCAGCAACAATGATTAAGTTAACCTCTTCAAACTACTCCATTTAGAAGCCCAGAATGGAGGACATCCTCTACTGCAAAGATCTGTACCAGCCTTTGCAAAATAAAGGGACAAAGCCAGACAGCAAGTCTGATGATGAGTGGAATTTGATGAACAGGAAAACTGTTGGACAAATTCGGCAATGGATAGATCAAAGTGTCTTTCATCACGTGGCGCAAGAGACAGTTGCGTTCACGTTATGGACGAAACTAGAAACGTTGTACGAGAGAAAGACGGCCTAGAATAGAGCCTCTACTATTCGACGATTAGTAAACATCAAGTATAGAGAGACCCGGAGTGTTTCCGAGCACTTGAGCGATTTTCAAGGATTGGTGAATCAACTCACCAATATGAAGATGGTGCTTGACGATGAATTGCAAGCATTGTTACTACTCAGTTCCTTGCCAGACAATTGGGATACACTTGTGGTTTCATTGAGTAACTCAACACCACAAGGTGTTCTAACATTGGATATAGTAAAAGACAGCATGTTCAATGAAGAATCAAGAAGGAAGGAGCAAGGAATGCCGACAGAGTCTGAGGCGCTTGTCACAGAGTACCGTGGAAGAAGCATCCAAAAGAAGTTCAATACTAGAGACAAGTCAAAGGGCAAGTCAAGAGATAAGTTCAGAGGAAGGTCAAAGACAAGAAGAGACGTAGAATGTTACTACTGTCACGAGAAAGGCCATATGAAGAGAGAATGCAGGAAGCTCAAAAGAGAGCAGCAAGAAAATGGTGATGCGAGTAACGTAGCCGCTACCATTTTTCACGGAGATGAGGTAATCTTTGTTTACGATGATGGTCATGTTAATTTGACATCACAAGGTACATGTTGGGTCGTGGATTCCGGTGCATCATTTCATGTAACCTCACGAAGGGATTTCTTTTCTTCCTATACAAGCGGTGATTTTGGTCATGTGAGGATGGGGAATGATAATAGAACCAAGATTGTGGGAAAACGAGATGTTTGCCTAGAAACAAACACCGGTTGTCGCCTATCATTAAAAGATGTGAGACATGTTCCTGACATGCGTCTCAATCTAATATCCGCAGGCCTACTAGACGAAGAAGGCTATACTAGGGTGTTTGGGGATAGCAAATGGAAGCTAACACAAAGTTCCCTGGTGATAGCCAGAGGCAAGAAAGTAAGCACTCTATATGTGATAAAAGCCAAAGTCAATAATGGGTGCGTTAATGCTCTCGGAGAAAAATCCTCGGTCGAGCTATGGCATAAACGGCTCGGGCATATGAGTGAGAAGGGGCTTCAAATTCTAGCCAAAAGAGATACACCGGCGGGTGTGAAAGGATCAAAATTGTCACTTAAGCCATGTATACATTGCTTGGCTGGAAAACAACATAGAGCTTCATTCCGCTACAAGGCCCCACATAGAAGACCAAATGTTTTAGATTTGGTGCATTCTGATGTTTGTGGTCCAATGACCACCAGTACTCATGGAGGTGCAAGGTATTTTGTTACCTTTATTGATGACCACTCCAGGAAGGTTTGGGCGTATGCTCTCAAAACAAAAGACCAAGTGTTTGTAGTATTCAAACGTTTCATGCTAGTGTTGAGCGAGAAACTGGTAAGAAGTTAAAGTGTGTTCGCATTGACAACGGAGGAGAATTTATTGGAGCTTTCAGACATTACTGTGTGAGTAATGGAATCCGGCATGAAAGATCTGTTCCGAAAATGCCTCAGAACAATGGAGTGGCTGAGAGGATGAACAGAACTATTGTTGAAAGAGTGAGAATGATGTTATCTCATGCCAAGTCACCCAAGAGTTTTTGGGGTGAAGCTCTGATGAGTGCAGTTGACTTGATCCACTTATCCCCTTCAGCTCCATTGAATGGTGATGTTCCAAACAAGTTTTGGACATGTAAAGAGGTATCCTACAACCATTTGAAGGTGTTCGGTTGTAGAGCATTTGATCATGTTCCAAAAGATGAGAGATCAAAACTCGACTTCAAGTCGAAGGAATGCATTTTCTTGGGATATGGAAATGAAGAATTCGGGTACAGGCTATGGGATCCAGTTGAGAAAAAGATTATTAGAAGCAGGGATGTCATCTTCTTTGAAGACCAGAATATTGAAGATATTCAGAAGAGAGTTAAGCCTGTTAGCTCTATAGAACATCCAATCAACATAGATCCAGTTCCTCTTCCTGTAACACCCGGGTGCCGACGAGAGCGGGGAGTGGTCGTCGGTGCAAGCTGAAGGCACGGACAAGGAGCGGCTCCTGGCAGGCTTCTAGGCGGAGGGACAAATGAATGAACCGATAACACACCCGAATGAGAGGGATCCTGAGACTGTGTAGGTATGGGACTATACAGTTGAGGAAGGCTTATATGAATTGATTGGTACTACCTATACTAACAAGATGCATCTTCTTTTCGGTAGCCCATCACTTAAGAACTCCACAGTTAAGCGTGCTTGACTTGGAGCAATTCTGGGATGGGTGACCTCCTGGGAAGTTTCCCCAGGAAGCGTGTGAGTGAGGACAAAGCAAGCTGAAAAGACCCGTGTTGGTCTGTGGGGTCAGTCGTCAATCCACAGAGCAGCCAGGGATGTTACAAATGGTATTAGAGCGGCACCTCTCTCAGTACGGTGTGGTTCGGGGACGAACCAAGCGGAAGCTGGTGGGCATGTAACACCCGGGTGCCGACGAGGGCGGGGAGTGGTCGCCGGTGCAAGAAGGCACGGACAAGGAGCGGCTCCGTGCAGGCTTCTAGGCGGAGGGACAAATGAATGAACCGATAACACACCCGAATGAGAGGGATCCTGAGACTGTGTAGGTATGGGACTATACAGTTGAGGAAGGCTTATATGAATTGATTGGTACTACCTATACTAACAAGATGCATCTTCTTTTTCCAGGAAGCGTGTGAGTGAGGACAAAGCACGCTGAAAAGACCCGTGTTTGTCTGTGGGGACAGTCGTCAATCCATAGAGCATCCAGGGATGTTACACTTCCAGAGCATTATGGGGGAGATGCAATAGAAGATGTTGGAGATGCAGAAAATGAACCTCCAATTGATAACGATCTAACTGAAGAAGCAGCTGATGGTAATAGGAATGGTGGTACCGATGATGATATGGTTGAAGACTATGAGGACGAAGAACAAGATATTCAAGAGTCACAGTTAAGAAGGTCGGTCAGGATGCCTAAACCACAAACCAAATATCCTGCAACGGAATATGTGTTACTCACTGATGGGGGAGAACCAGAATCTTATGAAGAAGCTATGATAGATGATCACAAGGAGGATTGGTTGAAAGCCATGCAAGAAGAAATGCAATCCTTGCATGAGAACCAAACTTATGAGTTAGCAGAGTTACCGAAAGGTAAAAGAGAACTAAAAAACAAATGGGTGTATAAGTTGAAGAATGAGGAGAATAGCTCACGACCCGGGTACAAGGCGATATTAGTCGTGAAAGGCTTCAGTCAGAAGAAAGGCATTGACTTTGAAGAGATTTTTTCACCCGTGGTAAAGATGTCATCAACTCGGGTAGTGCTTGGTTTGGATGCAAGTTTGAATCTAGATGTTGAGCAGCTAGATGTGAAGACTGCATTTCTTCATGGAGATTTAGAAGAAGAAACTTACATGGAGCAGCCAGAGGGGTTCAAAGTCAAAGGCAAAGAAGATTTAGTTTGTCAGCTGAAGAAGAGTTTATATGGACTTAAGCAGGCACCGCGTCAATGGTACAAGAAGTTTGATTCCTTCATGATTGAGAATGGATACCAAAGGACTACTTCTGATCATTGTGTTTTTGTGAAGAGATTTTTTGACGGTGAGTTCATCATACTACTTTTGTATGTTGATGATATGTTAATCGTAGGAAAAAATAGTGAGAAGATCAACAAGCTGAAGAAGGAAATGAAGAAGTCTTTTGCTATGAAAGAATTGGTACCCGCGAAGCATATTCTTGGTATGTCCATCTGTCGTGATTGGAAGGAACGGAAGCTGTGGTTATCACAAGAAAAATATATCGAGAAGGTATTGGAGTGGGTTCACAGGGAGAAAGCAAAGCCAGTTGCTACTCCACTTGCTAGTCACTTTATGCTAAGCTCAAAGCAAAGTCCTACAAGTGAAATTGAAAAGGAGGAGATGCACAAGGTGCCATATGCCACAGTTGTTGGAAGCTTAATGTATGCAATGGTGTGCACACAACTGGACATAACATACGCAGTTGGTGTTGTAAGCAGATTCTTGGCTAAACCAAGAAAGGAGCACTGGAATGCTTTGAAGTGGATCTTAAGATATCTCAGAGGAACTTCCAAAATGAGTTTATGCTTTGGGAGTAGAAGACCGGAACTGGTTGGCTACACAAATGTAGATATGGCGGGAGATATTGATTCAAGGAGATCTACTTCTGGATTCCTGATTACATTTTCAGGAGGAACGGTATCGTGGCAGTCAAAGTTACAAAAGTGTGTTGCTTTATCTACCACAGAGGCAGAGTTCATTTCAATAACAGAAGCTTGCAAAGAAATGCTATGGATGAAACGATTCTTGCATGAGTTAGGGCAAGAACAACGGAAGTACGTCGTGTATTGTGATAGTCAGAGTGCTATCCACTTGAGCAAGAATTCGAGTTTTCACTCGAGGTCGAAGCACATTGATGTGAGATATCACTGGATACGTGATATATTGGAATCCAAGCAATTACAGCTTGGGAAAATCCATACTGATGACAATAGTTCAGATATGGTGACCAAGTATTTACCTAAGGACAAGTATGAGTTTTGCAGAAGAGCGGCTGGACTGTTGGAGTCCTCCACCTAAATCGTAAGGGGGAGACTGATGGGTTTTCCTCTTTAGGAGGAGAAATAAAAAAGGAGTGATAAAAGGAAAAAAAAATAGTAAATAGAAAGAAGGAAGGTACGGAGAAGTTGAAGGAAATGGATGGAAGGAGAGAAGGAGAGAAACTCTTCTTAAACTATGGTCATCTATTTGTTACTTTTGTTGGCTATAAAAGCCATGCTTGTTTTCATTTCAAATAAATCCGGAAGAGAAACCAAAACGTAGAAAGTTTTGAGAGAGAGAGAGAACCTCATTGTTTGTAGGTGAGAGATAAATTCTTTTAAGAGAAAAATCCAAAAGAGAGTTTAGCCACCAATATCTTTGGTGAGATTATTATTACAACTTTTGTAATCCCATTAATTTATAATGGAAGATATTTTTGTTGTCTCATTGTGATTATACATAGTGTGGGAAAAGTCTGATCCTTGGATAATCAATTATCCGCTGGCCTTGTATTAGGTGTTCTTATTTTGTATCTTTTCCAACAGAGTATTATAGTACCATATCCAGACCCTACTCATTTTCATCCCTAGTCCAAGGTAAGACCTTCGCTCTTGCAACCTTGAGGCCCATCTTGTTGGTATTCTTGATTATTATGTAAGTGATCAGATTTGCAAGTGACATCTTATATTTAATTTGTATTTGAGTTATTGCTTGTAATTCTTTCACGATTTATGCAATTTATCAATCAACAAACATGCAATAAATTCATCAGCAAAGTGATTTTTTCAGCCTTTGCATGTGATCTTCAAAATAGTTTGAGGTACTTGTTGATTTGCAATATGTCTTTTCGTCGATCATCTCTCATCTCATTTGTAGTAGTTTCTAATAACAAACTTATTTTTGTTTCCGAACATTTTCAACAGTGTACTTCAAGTTTATCAGATCCCAGATATCCTTGCCTTTTTTTTTTAGGAGCAGTATATATCAAACAAATCGTTAGGAACATGCTAACAAGTAGGACTGGACAAAAAAAAAATATGACCGAAACCCGAGAAAACCGAGACAGGAAATGGTCATGCGGGCGGGTCAAAGCGGGTGTCGGGTACCCAAATGAAAAAAAGAGTTAGAAATGGGTTAATTTGGGCGGGTTCGGTTCTCAAAAATTAAACCCATCGGTACCCGAACCCGTCCGAAGCATGTCTGTCTCTGTGTCCTACTAGCTACTACTTTACGCATGTCCAATGCATTAAACTAATACGTTACCAGTGCATTTAATAAAGTTACAGCTATTTGCATCAAGATAATATTAAATTGCCTAGAGAAAGAGCAAAAGGCAACTTGGAAACCGGGAAGTGAAAATAGTTGCCCACTGCCCAATGAGTCCCGCATTTCCATCCACACCCGTAAGTCTAACCGAGGGAAATAGATAGTCACCTACACATTCTTCAGACTCTCCCCATTCCTCTCTTTCTCTTTACATGGAGTCCCTGCAACTCGAGCCCATCTCTCTCGCGCAAAGAGCATCATGTGGCTGTCGTCCAGAGCGATGACCAAGCCTGTCTTTAGCCAGCACCTCGTTGTACTGCTCCGATCGGTGCTGCTGACCTGCTCTGCCATGCATGTCCTTCGATCTTCCACTCTGTAGCATCACAGGTCCTCTGCCCCGTCGTGAGACAGATGCATCCAACCATCCTCCATCCAGATCTGTGAATGAAGAAAGCACATAACGAAGAATAGGTGCTTTTTTGTTGTAAATTTTGATTATTTTTGTTGAAAATTATATGATTTTATTGAAAGTTTGAAGCTTTATGGGTTTATGTTCTTGTTGAAGTTTGATGCTTCTGGGTTTATGTTTGAAATTTTCTGGGTTTATGGTTGCTATTTCTGTTGCTGGATCTTCTTCTCCTTCTATGCTTTTTGCAATTTTTTTTTGGTTATCCTAAACCGAGACAACCCACCCGTACACACCCGCCACCCGCCTTATCCAAAGCTTCAATCGGATGGGAATGGGTCACATATTTTAGTGTCCAAAACCGACATACGTCACCTGAACCCGATCATAACCGACCGATGACCACCCCTACTAACAAGTAACGATTTTTATTTTTTTTATAAGCGCTAACAATTAACGCAGGTTACAGTTACAAGAGGTTGCACATGCATATTATAAACTTTCTGCATAATACTCCGAAATAGGATGCAAAATGATGCAAGACTAAAAGATAGATAAAGATGTTGGAGCCTGCTGCTTATTGGTGAAACGTGTACTTACGAAGGGTGTCGTGCTTAGAAATTGTAAATCTATTTTTTGTGTGATGTAATTTAAAGGTTGTTGGTTGATGTAAAGGGAAGGGTGTGTAGTGTTTTCATTGGTTTTGTATCTGCTGATATGATGCAAAGAGGGGTGTAGGATATGGGTGTGCTCTTGAAAAGGTTTTGGATGTTGATTCTTGTAAATTTTGTACCTATTTCCTATTTGAGCAAATGATGGAGTGAGTCTCTTTCAACCCTTTCTAGAAGGTGAGAATGTTATTTACTGTTAGGGGTGTTCGCGGATTGGATTGGATCGGTTTTGAGTAAAAAAGTCATCCGATCCAATGATAAAAACAACATGCGGTTTGGATTGGATCGGTTTGCTTCCTTCAAAAAATCTAATCCAATCCAATCCAATCAAATGCGGTTTGGATTGGATTGGATAATTCGGTTTTTATCGATACATATTTACATAGTTATTTACATCAAAGAACATCCAATATTTCGGTTCGATTTGGATTTGATCGAGTATTTAAAGAGTCATATGAATTTTTTACTTATTTAAAATAAAATTTAATTTTAAAATATTATATTGATAATTTCTAATAAGTGTTTTAACGGGATATACATGAATTGATATGCACTCTCATGTGTAAAGATATTTTACACTATCACGTAATTATAAATTGTTAAATCATTATAAATGTTTGATTATTGTCCTAAATATATTAAAAGTCACTCATAATATGATTTATAATTGGTTAACAGTGTAAAAGTTTTTACATTAACATTACACTTACATACCAATTAAACTCTTTAATATAAGGACTAGGTGATAACTTATAAAAATATAAAGACTAATAATTACTTTTATAATATAAAGATCAAATTATTTTCATTGAACTAAATAATTTCGGTTCGGTTTGGATTGGATCGGTTTTACATATAGGATCCGAAATCCGATCCAATCCAATGAAAAATTTCGGTTTTTTTCGGTTTGCGGTTTTTTCGGTTTTCGGTTATTTCGGTTATCGGTTTTTCGGTTCGGTTAGTGCGGTTGGTATTGGATTGGATCGGTTGATGAACACCCCTATTTACTGTGATACTTAATCTAGATATTATTAATGAGAATTTTAATTATTAAAAAAAACACTAACAGTTAATGACTATTATGATTATTAAAACGACGTTCGACCGTGCAAGCACCGTAAGGGAAGGGAAAAGTGGCCTACCTAAAGGAGGATCAACCTCTGACATTTTCATCAAATCTAAATCTTAAAAAAAAAACTTAGCCGGTAATCAATGAGCTACAAGCATATTAACACGTTACTATATCCCGTACCCGTGCATTGCACAAAGCTGTTATATGTTTCTACACTAACCTGATTGGTTAGATACTTTTTATATTGCTCATAAAATGAAAATTAATATTTTTTTAGCTATTTGAATGAAAGATTATTGATTTGGTTTTATGTGTTTTGAATTTTTCTTACACCTGAATGAAAATAACATGTAATATTTGTAAATTCTTTGATATAATATGTCAGTTACAAAATTATTTTCTAACAATCAATTGTACGTCAATTAATAGGGTCAATAAATAGTGGATTAATAGCTTTCATAGCTATTGAAGATTGGGAAAAAAACTCATTGATACCCTTAAAAAAAATTCATTGTTTCAAGTGATTTTACAAAGATACCCCAATCATCACATTCCTTTTAATAATAAAGATTATGTGGTTTGGAAGGGTCCTTCAAGATTTCACCCACGTAAATTGATGTGTTAGACAAGATAAACATCAAACAACTTCATTCAATTTTTTGATTGACTATACTTTGATAGAGAGGGCCCATGGGACCTTCTTTGTGATTATTACCCATTTAAGGGAGTGAAAAAGAAAGGCCATCGGTTTTCTACCACTTAAGTACGTGTACAGGCTCTTATGAATTCGTCTGCCACGTGCCCTGTACCATGTAAGTAATTGACAAACTTCGGGTTGCTTCCAGAAATAAAAACAAAAGTCTATGTCTTTTTGTTGCTCATATAATAGTTTTAAGCATTTGAGTTGTCAGTTTTTTTTATAATAGAAAATTTAGGGTTAGGGATGACGTCCCAATCTGAGGTTGAGTTGTCAGTTTAATTTTGATCTAAATATGAGAGATTTTGTTTTTTGACCCGGTCAGGATCCACCCAGATAAAGTTGTAAGACTAACCCTCAGATCGGAGATAATACTTAAATTAAGTTATGATTCTAAATTGCGGTTGCGATCGAAGATACAGTCGGTGTGATTGCGCCTATTGTCAGCATGGTAAAGACGTAAAGTCCTTCCGAAAGTTGTTGAAGGCACAATCCATTTTTACTACAATCAACCAATTATGGGTTCTAAATTTTATATATTATAAGAGTTCAAGCTTTCAAGCGTAGTTTCTATACGGTAACTAATTTCTTATTTTTATGTAACAATATATAATTAGATGATAATAACCCAAAATAGTTTTGCACAGGCTTGATAAAATGTACCACACTCTTTATTGATTTGTATAATTTTGAGAGCATTTCATATCCTCTTAAGGCCATTCAGAACAAAATATACTTTGCACATATATATGGCATGAACAATAGGAAATCTTATGAATTATACGAGTTTGAAAAAATTCAAGAAAACTGACAGTTTTTGGTTTAACTTTGGGCTGAAGTAATTTTTTGTGGGAGAGGATGGTGTCACATCAATTATATCATTGTTTCCCATGTCAAACAGATGTGAAATTGTAGAAAATGTCATGAGGGTATTTGGCTCCAAGAAAAGGAACCGCGTGTAAAGTCTCATTGATTCTAATTTCTATTCCTTGCTGTTGCTTGTAAAAGGATGGTTATGAATATAACTTTGTAAAGTTAGCTATCATTACCACTCTGAAACTTCACGACATAGTGGATATTGTTAACTGAAATTTTCTGCTGTTTGCCTGTTTGTGTCTGTTATAAGCTAAATGTTTAAGGTGCCTTCAACTTCAAGTTTATATATAATCATACATGCTTGTTGGGATAGGCCACAATAAATAGTTTGAGCTCCACAAAGTATTTGGTTAATTTGAAGTTATGGGAGCTAACAACTTTCCGGTGCCTTGAAATTCTATATATATCAATCAATTCATTGAACCATAAAGCAGCCTCTTCTCTATTCCTGAGCCGTACCCCTTTTGATAATTCTGAAGCTTTACTTTCATAAGGAGCCTCTCTCTTGTGTTGGGTGTAATCATTAACTTGAATTTTCTCCTAGCTGTTGTATGAGGCTTATCCTTATTTTACATTTCAAATGCCTAAAAAAAGTGAATAACAAGGAAGGAGGAGACAGATAAAAAAAAAAAAGGAAAAAGTACGAAAGAGGGAATCTGATGAAATTGAAAACAATGACAAAATGGAGAGTGATAATAGTATAGACTAATCAATCATATTTGAGCTCAGTAAATATTTTATTCATTTTTAGAAGTATAAAAGAATGAAAAGTTGTCTTTTTTTTAAAGACATATTTATTCATAATAACATATTTGTATAGTCTAAAATAAAATGATAAATATATCATTTGATCCCATTTTTCCTCTAGTTTTCTTCGATAGTGAGTAGAGTTTTTTTTTTGTGAGACCCATCAAAACTCTTTTCTCTTCCCCGACTCTTCTCGATCTCCCATCCAAATAGGAAAAAATTCCCACTTCTCTCCATTTTCTTTTTTTGATTTTTCTAACATGTGCAATTGCGCACATATTAAGGAATCATAGAATAGAAATGTTGTATTGGAAAGAGTGACTTTTAAATTTTCAAGAAATTGAATACACAACTTCCAATACAATATATTTCTACTTTTGGTTTTGATTTCTTAACATGTGCAAAATTATAGATTAAAAACGTTGCAGGTTAGAAAAATCAATTTTTTTTTTTTTTGATAAATCACTTCTCCCCATTTTCTCTCTTTGCTACTTCTTTCCTCTTAAAATCAACCCAACTAAACAAAACAAAAGTCACATATGGAGAGATATAATGTAGAAAACTTTATGATGATAATATATCAAAATTAAATTTATATATAATAACGACAAGGTACTACATTTGCATTTTGCAGGTTGACAGGTGTCATATGATCTGTATTGTGTTTCTTAGTATCAGTAGCTAATCCCTGATTGGATTAACTATATCAGATTTGGCATAGTACCACATGTCATCGGGCTATACAACCCTAAGCCCTAAGTCCTTAATTTTCAATTATTTGGAACACTCAGGAATCCTATAAGGGCTCGTTTGATAGTCAGGATAGGATAGGGGTGGATATGATAAGAGAGCATGATAGGAATGGGATATGATATGAGTAGGATAAGCTGTTATCCTATCCGACGTTTGGTGTCCACCAGATAACCAACTGGATAGCATTGTAATTTTAGTACGAATTTCAAAATTTTCATTTTTGTTCTGAATGTTTTTCATATTTTATTAGATTTTAGTTTTTTATAATTTTTATTTTTTAAGGTTATATAAAAAGACAAGATTGTCCTTGTGATAAAATTACATATAATATTTTAAAATTTTAAAATATTGTTTAGTTTAAATTAATTTTGTTATAATTTTAAATATTCATTTTCAGTTTTTACTTTACATACAGTTAAATTATTAGAATATTTTTATATTTATTTTTCATTTTTTTAAAATAATGTGAAGTAACAAATTAGTCTTGTGACAAACTAAAACTAATTTTTTAAATTAATTATTAATATTTTTATTATTTTATGTTTTATTATACCTTTTTTGGTAACCATATTATATTTTATTATACTTTGATTATTTTATATATAAAATATTTTGATACTTTATTATACTATAAATCACCTTATCCTATCCTGTTGAGTTCTAACCCAGCTCCCCCTCAGGGTAGAATTTTAACTAGATGGACAGGATATGATATGTGACAGGATTTATTTATCCTATCCTTCTGGCTCACCAAACAATAGTTTCAGACAGGATATGATAGCTTATCCTATCATGTCTCTCTTATCCTGACAACCAAACGAGCCATAAACGTGAAACCATAGTTCATAGGTTTTCTTCCAGACCACTAGTTGACCAGACAATGATATAAATACTGATAATTAAGCCAGTGGTGGTATTTTCAGTTTTAACAACTAATTAGTTGAACATGCCACCTATGAACTTGGTACTGATCCACTCCTTAAATGCGGAGGCCCGTTAAATCACTTGTTTGAAATTCAAACTATTCTTTTTAATTTTTAATAAAAGAATTAAAACCAGAACCTTCATTCTATATTATCTAGTTGTAATTTTAGGTATTATTGTATGAATAAATAAATTACAAAGCCACCATTTCTGTTGTGAAGCATGGTAAGTGAGTTATTAGCTTATGCAATAAAAGCATTTATAGATTATCATGGAGTCTTGTATTTGCAAGATGTGTAATTGTACTTTTGGTCCCTGCTATTAATATTTGGTTCCTATGATTTTTTTTAGGATATTTAGTCTCCTTATTTTTTCAATATCGCAAATTCAGTCTTTTCATCAAATACCCGTCCATTTTTCTAGTGAACCTGGGTATTCTCCGGATGAGAGTCAGAGACTAATCCCTCGAGGTCATCAAAGAAACAACCAGTTGTTGTGCTCTCTACCACTGAAGCTGAGCATATAGCAACAACCAGTTATGCTACACAAGCAGTATGGCTAAGAAGAATTTTGGAAGTGATGCACCAGAAGCAGAATACTCCAACAGAAATATTTTGTGACAAGTCTTCCATTGCACTGTGTAAGAATCCATTTTTTCATGGACAGTCCAAGCACATTGAAATTCGATTTCACAAGATACGAGAGTTGGTGGCTGAGAAAGAAGTGGTAACTAACTATTGTCCTACTGAAGAGCAAGTTGCAAACATTTTTACAAAGCCTCTGAAGATCGAGTTATTTCACAAGTTGAAGAAATTACTCGGAATGATAAACTTGCAAGCTTGATTTAAGGGAGGCAATGTCAGATATTAAATCAAGTGGCTAAAATGTAAAGAATCCAATAGCCATCCTTCATAAGCTAAAATAAAGGAAGGGTAACCGCATTTCTCTAGGCAAGAAAATAAGTGGTTGTATATGTTTTATCGGTTTCCTATTTTGAACTTTGTTATTTTGTTGTAACATCATTGCCTATAAAAGACAGGACAAGTAATGTGTTATATGAATCATCTTAAAGAGTTATATTCTCTTCTTGCTGCAAGTATGTGTGAATTGTTATCATGCCTCTATGATATTAGTCACGGAAAAATTATTCTATGGAGTATAGATTTTTTATACTAAGCCAATAAGAGCCAGGTGTGTGCTTAGAATTATTTGAGAAATTTAAATGTGATAATTCAAGATTTCATGTATGATGCTTGCTTTTTGATCCTTGCAACTATATCTATGACCAAGGTAGAAAAGCAGAGAAATAATTTACAAAACTGGATTTTGAGTTTTTGTATATTAAGCCAGTGAAATTGCATGTATAATGTAATCACATATTTTATGAAATTTTACAAATAATGCTTGGTTACTTAGAATTAAGCCTTTGGTTGTATTTTCAAAAGTTCATGTATAATGTACTTAGAATTATGTGAGAAATGTGATAATTAAAAATTTCATATATAATGCTTGCTCTTTGATCTTTGCAACTACAACAATGACCAAGGGAGAAAAGCAGAGAAATACTTACAGAACTGGAAATTTGATCTTCAAAAGTGAGGAATGCAAAATTGTAATCACTAGTGAGAAAATAGAGGAGATTATTGCATACTCATGATCTATTACAAA